>OY741969.1:10000000-11200000 GCA_963555595.1 Tethea ocularis | reverse complement strand
CAGACAAAATATATACAGAGTAACAAAGGAACAGCTTCTAATAGAATTTCTTCCAGCAGCCCTAATGAGGAATAACAACAAAAAAAATTAATTAGTCCGTCACTTAGATTATCAAAAAATATTGGATACGTATTTTTTATTTTATCAAATCAATAAGAAATTACAAAGATAAGTCCCATCAAAGTGCAGGATTGGGGCTTGTGACGTCATTGTACAACTACTTTTTAGTACACTTTTTGCAGACCGGACAATTTTAACGCACTGTATCTTCGTTATTTTTTGTTATCGGATCAAAATAAAAAATACGTATCCAATATTTTTTTATTATCTAACTGACGGACTAATTAGATTTTTTTGTTGTTATTCCTCATTTCGCTAGTCTAACATGTCCATACCAGGACAAACGGTTCCCTCTCAACTTATACACTGGTGCTACTTTCAAACTTCCTCTTATGTACTCATTCCTAATCTTATCTGATTTCTTTTCCCTCCTCATCCATCTCGATGTTCTCATCTGTCTTTCATCCATACCCCTTACTGTCCAGCATCGTGAACTAGTAAAGACAGGTCTTATTACAGACTAGCTGTTCCCCGCGGCTCCACTCGCGTTCCGGGTTAAAAGTAGCGTATAACCTTCAAGGTTAATGTAGCTTCCTATTCGTGAAACAATTTTTCGAATCCGACTGGTAGATCCAGATCAGAGATTAGCGAGACAAATTAGCAGAGTCAGAAGTCGTCATTCAACAGTCAGAAGTCTAGTTTCAAAAGTGTACCTTTTCCTATTGTCTTAAGGTATTTCAATTAGAGTAGAAAGGCTGTTTTTAACTTACCCTCATGGCATCTTCGTGGCATTCAAACTCTACATCGGCTTCACCGGAGGGCCGGCCGCTGTTGTCATATAGTATGTTGATGTTCATAGGCCGAATCGGTTTGAAGAACTGCAAATAAAAATTCGGTAATTGTAAGGCCTGAAACTGCGTTAAGCGGGGGCCGGATTACGCAGTGTCGCTAGTTACATTTTAACAAGCACGACGGAGCACTTTTGTATGGACCCGCGCGGGCGTCCGCGTAACGCAGCGCACGGCCTAAGTGATGTCGAGTCTTACAGCGAGCTCGAATTGGTGAAGAAAAACGGGCACACATTGTTGATGTATGTTTTAAGTTTGACTTTTTAAAACTGTGTGTATGCTTGTTAGTAAAATAAAAAATCAGGATAAGTGAGAGTCTGCCTCAAGCACCGAAGGCTCCATACAGATAAGTTGGATTAAAGGGCAATCTAATAGAGGATCTTTGTAATCACATTGCAGACCTAAGTATTTGATATTAACTTCACCTTAATACCTCGTTCTCGTTCCTGAGATAAAAGGGTCTTGACAGACAGACAGATAACAAAGTCATCCTATAAGAGTTTCGTTTGTTATTTGTTTGTTCTAATAATGGTATAAACTTACATAAGCAATATCCTGTGGTGAAGCCTTGAATGGCAATCCGCGCATGTGCACACAATGGCAGCCCCCGCTGCCGCCCCCGCGGCTGCGGAACCCGCCGCGACCGCCCCCAAAACTGCCGCCACCACCTATATCCAATAGATAACCTTGAATTACGTCACGCATGTAACTGTATTTAAACCCCTATCTCCACTTCGGCTAGTGGCAATCTTCTGGCTCAATCCGAGCTTTTTTTCGGCTAAAGAGTAGCTCGACTCGCGAATACCGCAGCCAAATAACGTTACGTTGCTGTAAGGTCGCCAGAGCTCTTCGGAGAGGAGGGAAGAGTCAGCAATCTGGGGCTTGAATCTGTCACAGTTATTTCAAGCAACTATAGGATAAAGTAACGGCTTGCCATTCAAACTTCTGGTATCCCTTTGTTTCGCATAACATTTTTAATACTATAGTATAGTTAAAATCTCGCTGCAGACTTGGTCATAAATCATAATCGGAGTAGGGATGTGCGCTAGTTGCGCGCGCTCAAGGCCATTATCGATAACAGAATCATTAAGGTTATCACGTAAACATACTGCATACGTGAGTGGGAAAGAGAGCGAAACACTCGAATGATTTATGACCGAGTCTGCAGCGAGATTTTAACTATAGTATAATTTACTTTTACACTAAAACTTTTCAATTTTAGACCTAAAGTGAAAAAAGGCGACGAAATTTTTTTCGAAGTTGTAAATTTGGATTCACACTACCCTAACTGATCCATCCAACATACCAAAAAATCAGAACTACATTGTGCGATTTTAATGTCGATTTCTACTTGGCTAATTTGGTATTCCTACTGTCAAGTTAGTCTTAATGATCGTTTAGGCTATATCATTTTGGACTATTATGGAGTCACAAAAAAGTTATAAGGCATATTATTTGTTTATCCCTCCCCTGTAAAATTATTAAAATTCACTTTCACGGTGTAGTTTGCTAAGCGACGATATTAGGATGGTTCCAATTCCTTTGGGAGGTATAAAGTCTTACCTCGTCCAAAACCGCCTCCTCTGCCCCTAGATCCGAATCGTCCACCAGAGAAGCGATCATTCCTATCATACGGCGTCGGTCGGTAGCCCCTCGTAGACCGGAACCCGCCTCCTTCCATCCTGGCGCCGTACGCTCGTACTTCATCCGGCGAGCTTAGAAACACTTCTATGTATCTGTGGATAAACGGAATATGACGCGTTATGGGCTGATATGACAAAATTAGGTATACCGCTTAACTATCACTAACCGGCCCCAACGGAAGATCATCATTGGTCATCTGTACATTCCTACAATAACTAACTTTAGGCTGAGTTGCAGATCCTATTTGTCTATTCTTTATTTTTAACTTGTATCATTGTTTTCTTTATCTGTTGTTCTGTCACGAATATTTTTTTTTTCTATGTAACTGACAATATTATTTGGGTTCAGTGGCAATTTTTAGTCTTCCCAGAGCTTGTATCACTGCGACAAATTTGATGTAGGCTAGAATACCGCAAGCCGTGCTATAGTATAACTTGCCGCACTTCTGCTACTCTCCGTACGCTGTGGCTTAGTGTGGGTGACAGTAGCCAGAGAGATATGATAATGAACCTTATATCGTTGCATTAAAGTTCATCTGTCAGTATATGTAAATTCATAAGTTCATTTTCAAATCTCTAACTACTGTCTGTAACAGTGACAAATCCTTTTGTTGAAAACATAAATGTCAGATTGTACCCTTATAAACATTAAAACTCTTCAAGGGTAGGGTTGTTTCATTTTTAAAGCCCATGCGGCATCTAGCCTACTTTAAATCTGTAATAAAATCTATAAGTATATGTAAGTGAGACACACAGCTTTTTATCTTCCTCACTCATGAGATTCTAGTTTTTAGTTATTGGGCAGCTTGTATAATAACGAATGTATGCTATAAAATTACTTGAATCGTACCAGACTATGTTAAGCAGTACACCGATAGTAATCTATAGTGAAATGACTGGTTCTAAACCAGTGCATAATACATATATTTATGTAGTATTCAATCGTCAGATCAACTATACATATTCCTGGATATTAACATAGCCTAAAACCTTCCTCTAGGAACTTGAATCTAAGAGGATACCTATCTATGAAAAGCGCTTCATAACCTGTACTGTGTTTCTCAAGGTATGAGAACACTAACAGAAGACTTGACCTACATATTATTTGATTGGTTAAATTGAGTACGGGGTGTTCATGAACTCTAATGCGGGTGAAACCGCTGGGCGAAAGCTAGTTTTTATATATTTTTTATTGTTATTATAATACTAAGGATTGTTTAAAGAGGTCTCACATCGTCTCATTGAGGCCTCACGTGACAAGAGGGCTGGCGTCTATTTAGGACAACGCATTAGCATTGCCATTCAACGTGGTAATACCGCCAGCCTTCTTGGAACGTTTGCACAGGGCAGCGATCTGGGACAACTTTTCTATTTATAATTTATTTTTATTATTATTTTTATTTTATTTATGATTTACTATATTTGTAAATTTTATGATTTAGTTTAAGTAGAGTTAATTTGTAAATTAGTCTAAATTTTAATTTTAGTGTTTATAGTTACGTTATAATTTAGTGTTATCTTGTTTTCTATTATAATGTCGAATAAACAGGCACTTATGAACAATTATACTAAGGACCAATAATGAAACGCCACTTAAAAGCGTGCGTCTTATATACTTGAGAAGCTCCTATCCCATAAAATTGAGCTTTTAACTTAATCATAACTTAAATGTGAGTAGCGTCTCAGTATTTAGCCATAATTTATAAAAGATATTAAACTTGGTATGAAATTTACATAAATAAATAACTTATACATTATTGCAATTTGACTGACTCTTGAAAAAGGGTTGTTGCAACTTTCAAGCCCAATTGCACCGCCCATTGCGTCGTCCTTGGGCGACGCAACGCATTGATGGTGCATTGAGACGTAATATTATTCGATTACATACGCTTCGATTCTGTCGATATTATTTGTATATCCTTATAGGTACAACTTTGCACACCTCCATACTTTACGCGTATATCAAGAAATTCGGACTCGTAATGGTCTTAGCGCACATATCAACTTGGAAAGAGATCGTCACCGTATCGCCTCGCCGCCATCAATCAGGCGTCAACATAACGTAAGCACGTAACAAAAGCGGATCAGCAGCTTCGGGAGTCGACTCGGCTACTCGGGAACGAGCCGTAAGCTCGGCGAGGCGATTACGTTACGTTTCCGATTAGTGTGCGTTGAAGTAGGGAGTTTCATACAAAGAATACGGCTCTATTTGATACGGTGGCGATCCCTTTCCGAGTTTATATATGTGCTACGACCATAAGGCACGGACATGTAAACTAATGAACGTATAATTCAATATTACAATACAATATAACCTGAAAAAAATCTACAATACAATATAAATTGATATTGTTTTGTAGAATTTTGCGCTATTTAACAATATAACCTGAAACAATCTTATTATAAACATTTGGCAACAATACAATGTAGTATTTTATTACTCCACTTGATCCTTCTTGTTCCCTCTTCCTCTCCCAGCGCTTCACTCAGCCCCGCGCCCCTCGCCCCGCGCCCCTCGCACGCCCAAACCTTCGACAACTCAATAACCAATCACATTTGCACTTGGCAATGCTAACTTTGGTGACACTTTTATGTCTAAGTCATAAAATTTTTGGACAGACATGGCTATTTGGCTACACCTTTTTTAAGTTCTGACTATTATACTAGCTGTTTGCGTTGAATTGCATCGCTCGCTCGCGCTATTATATTATATCCTTCTCGCTTAGCGTTCTTTTTTTCTCTTTTCCTAAGAATCATAGGGTGATGTTATATTTAACACCTATAACCTTCCTTAATAATTGGGCTGTCAATAGCAAAAATATATTTTCAAATCCGATTGGTGTTTCTTGAGATTAGTGCGTCAAACAAACAAACAATTTATTATATTAAGTATAGATATTGATTACTAGCTTTCCGTCCCACAGTTTCATCCACGACCAAATATGATTTTCCGACAACACTGATACAACTTTTTTTAAATTCATATTTCGATCTTAAAAATTTACGAACTTCCATACTAACTTTCACTCCCTATTTATCGTCCTTTAGATCTGAAATTCCTATCATGTGTTAAATTATTTTATGGATTATCTATAAGTCAGTCGAGTTTTAATTCGTAGATGTCTACATTGTAGCTGTTTACTTTTTTGTGCAAAAGAAATATTTTTTTTACATGTTGTGAATGTCTTAGATGTAGCCATAGCCTTAAATCATATAATTTTTAATAATATTATATTATTCCAGTAACCCAAACATTGTCAGCGTCAAAGATAGCATTAAGAAAGTGCGTAAACGTATCCATACCTTTTTTTATCAATAAACATACGCCCATAATTTTGTTACAAGGCAATCCCAGAAAGATACTATTATCATATTGATCGTCATGGTTTAAAGAATGAAATTCCACTCTAAAGTGAATTTATGTTTTGTTTAATTTATACCTAATAATAATGGTCCCAAAATATACCCACTACACCAATTATAATATTCCTGCCGTGATTTGGCCTGCACTACGATGGGAATGTTAAGTAATGTTGCCTATCTACTCCACTACTACATTTGTCTGACTATATCTATGTATATTCTTATAAAAGATTAAAGAAAAAAAAATGAAAGATAAATTAAAATGCACTCTATCCAGCACTCGTGCCCTGAGTGTATGATACATCATGGAAAGTTGCAATTTTTTAAAGCAACTCCATTCGTAACACATCACCTAACATCCCAACCGGAGCACGCTCTCCCAAACCACGTGCAGCATTGTAAAGTAACTTTTCCCCCCACCTGTGTCCTATTTTCTCCCTGTCCCTGTTGAGAGCCTCTTGTGCGCTCTCCTTGTCAAGGAAGTGTACGAAGGCCTCGCCCGACGCCCGCCCCGAGTAGTCCGAGAGCAAGTGGACCCCATCCGGAGCGACCGTGAGCCCTGCCCCCCGACGTGCAAATAAAGATGTCATGTTATATACGTTTGGTACGGGTGTTGTGACCTGGCTGTGGTTATCTTAAAAGTAAAGCTACAAAAATTTGATTGAGAAAAATCTGTTTTTTTTTGTCACAGGCACTTTTTATCAGTATAGTATTATTGCCTATATATGCATTACTCTGGTATTGCCAATAAAATAAATAATTAATAATAAACCAAAATGTGAATTACCATACCACCTTTGTGGTTTTTAAATGCTGCCTAATAAGGTATTTTTTGTATAAAATGTTTTTTTTTAAATGGTAATAAATAAAAAATAATAATAATTATGATAGATAATAAAAATGATATCTTGTAACCACAGCACAGCTACACAATCCTATATCCCCAAGATGAAACATTTTCTTTCATAGCAAATTATAGGTTGAAATAAAATATTTTAGTTCTTACCATCAAAGAATTGAATAATCTCTTCCTTTGAGCAACCAAATGGCAGGCCCCTTAGCTTGACGATTCCCATGTCATCAGTGACATTTGGAATACCATCAAAGCCATTCTCACTTTGCCGCATGGCATTCAGAGCCCACTCCATGTCTTGCCGG
This sequence comes from Tethea ocularis, assembly GCA_963555595.1. Taxonomy (NCBI): domain Eukaryota; kingdom Metazoa; phylum Arthropoda; class Insecta; order Lepidoptera; family Drepanidae; genus Tethea; species Tethea ocularis. The sequence goes on along the minus strand of OY741969.1, from coordinate 11,192,928 downwards.
TCCGTGGAGAAAACTGGAATTTTTTTTTCCTTATTATATTCCAAATGTAAATTATAACAGATAACCTATACTTTGTAATATTATAAGAATAATGCATTATGAAAATGCTTAAATCCAACATCCTTTGATATATTTACAGGCAATGCAATAATGTGCCTGTTCCGTTTTGATCCTATTAGAACTATAACAATTTCATTACTTTGTTCATTAAAATGTTGACAGTTAATTATGGTTACATATAAAATTACAATGTTAGTTCACCATTTGCCCAGGCTCTCTTTCTGAGTAGACAAAACTTTTTTTTTTAATTGACAGAATATTATTTGTAATGTCTACTCTATGATAACAGAAAAATTGAATAATCCAGGAGTTCCTTAAGTTTGCGCCGCGTGCGCCATAGAAAGTAGAGAGGGGCGCCGAGAGAAAATGTGAAAATGATTATACTAATCTATTGTGTTAAGTAAACTAATGAACTGTTAGTACTAATTTGTACACTCAAATCTCGGTCAAAAAATGTGAATGTTATAGATGGCCTTTACTAACCATATTCTAGCAACTAAATAATATTTCATTACAATGTTGCTCTCTAAACTTGTTACCAATAAGGCATAGTAATCAGATGTTTACCTTCAATGTATCTCTTGCCCATATTCTCCTTATCCTTTTTCAGGGCTTCGTCTACATCCTGCTGACTTTCCACTTCCACAAAACATTCTCCTGACGGTCTGCCCGGGCGCACTTCTGTTAAATGCACTCCTGCAACGAATATATGGTTAGAGCCTTAACATGGCAAACAGTCTAAGCAAATTCAGACAGTTTGCGACCTCTAAGGAGTAGGCAATTTATTAAAATACAGTCAATGATTTCGGGAAAATAAAATTAAATCTGTGTAACAGCGTAAAAAAATATATTGCTGCCATTTTGTCTTCCAAGGTGACGCCGAAAAATACATAACCTAATATTCGATATTTTATTTCAAAATAGGATACAGTTTATCTCCATTATTGTAATCATTTTACGTACCCTCTTTCTCGTTTACCACGTTAACACCACTCAAGAAATCTAGGACATCATCAACAGTTGTGGAGAATGGCAAACCGCGTAACTTTACGATAAAACTGCTGTCCCCCGACCCCAACATTTTTCTGTTTCAACTTTTGTGTTCACAGTTTACGAGTTAAATGTCACACACAATTCTCAATGAACCTTAATTTCTTTAATGATTAGGAATTTAGAAATTGAATATAATAAATTCAATATTGCCTGACGGCCATTGCTTACTAGTGCTGTCTCGGAATCGGATATTGGTTGGACAATTGAATATCGATAGTCTATCGATAGTAACACAATATTATCGAGGGCCCTCAAATCATTCGTTTGTACATAGGTACTATTGATTATTTAGGTCGATAGATTTAAAGCCAATCACGTCGGGATAATAGTCTCCCGTGAGCGCAGTCTGGAAGCAAATTGTAGTGGGATAAGAAATCCGACCCTATGAGGCTATGATGCCACATTGTACGTCAGCAACTATGAAATTCCATGAAAAATCACGCCTCAACCCTATGTTCAGGCTCAAAAACAACCCTTTAACACTATTTAATGGAACGCAGCATAAGTCCGAGCCAGTATCAACAAGGAATTTCATCATTGAATACCGGTCGGTAAGAAAAAGGCGGCGACTAGAAGTTGAGCAGTCGGCAGTCGCCATCTCCGGTTGCTCTACTTGTTTTCCGGTGTATTCTTATCACCGCTACCACTGGGAGGAGGTCCCGACCATTTATACGGCTGAATGCACTTTCTTGCGTTATTCGCAAAACGATCGTGATAAAAACACAACTCTGATTTACGCGAGCGCGAACGAGAACGGTTACGATTCTGATAGCTACAACCTCGCGAACGACTTCGTTGGTTCTCATTTTGACAGGCTAGCGAAGCTACAATGCGTGTTAACTCTTCCAGCTTTTTATCAATCTGGGACATTCGATCGACATCAGAAAAAACGGTAGAACTTGAAGTTGCGGCAACATTGAATTGAGATGACTGAGCATTGATTTCAATCAACTGATCAGCCAGCTCACTCAATTCGGGCAAGGACTCGAGTCTCTGAGCAGTGAGAACCCTCTGTAAGTAACGCGGTAAACGACTCATCCAGATGGTTTTGAGGATGTCATCCGGAAATGTTTTTCCTGCCAACGATCTTAGAAACCTATAAAACGATGACGGTTTACGGTCGCCTATCTGTTCCTTCTCTAAAAGACAGCGAATCTTTTCATCGTGCGACACGGAGAAACGAGAGATGATTGCATTTTTTAAAACGGTGTAGGGATCCTTGTCTGGAGGTGACAGGATAATATCCTCTACTTCTGTTGTGCAATTGGTATCTAAATGAGCGACGGCGTAATGAAATTTTGTAGATTGTTGAGTCACATTATTGATGCAAAATTGTGACTCCAGGCTTGCGAACCACAGAGCCGGACGATCCTTACAAAAAGGAGGGGTTCGGATTGAAACGCGGTTCACCATGGCCGTACTACTACCAGCTTCAACGAAATCCGGTTCGCTTTCAGACATCCTAACACCGGGGGCTCAATGCTATCTTAACAAAATAAGATGAAACCAAAAAAATAATAATAATTAAAATGCTATCTATGTATAAGGCGAAACAATTAATAATTAAAAATTGTTATAAAAATTAATAATATAAAATAATATTATAAAAAACAAGACATGTAAAAAAAAACAAAGGAGTAACACAAAATGTCCGCCGCGGAATAAAAAATCACCATCAAAAATATGTGGAAAAAAATCCGGAACGGACGAGCCGGACGCTCGTGTGTAGCAGCCCTTATTATTATAATTGAATCTCGTACCTTGTATTGTTAATAGTTTTACCAAGATTCTGCAAATTCATTAACAAGAATCGCAAAGCCCTAAAAAGCGCAGAGGGACAATTTATAAATATCGATACAGTGATTGCGGCAACTCAGATTTTATTTTCACGATAGCAACAATACTAACCACACCACAGGAGGGCTTCGCGTCAACGAATTAGGGATTGCGATACTTCCCAAAAAAGATCGATTTTTCTATCGATATAAATTAAAATCATAGGAACCATTTCCCAAAAAATCGAGGTTTTTTTTCAATTTTAGCTTATTAGCTTTTTTTTTTTAATATGATAAGTCAAAGTGAACATTCAAAAGTTTGGATACAGGAAACCATAAGCTGCTGTAGATACGTTCAACTAATATCAAATATCATTTTATAGTTGCATTCTTAACGAAACAGAAAATTTAAATGTCGATTTTCAAGTCTAAAAATTTGATTCACTGAATAAATTTAAATAAATCTTTGCATAAATAGGTGTTTAAAAAAATCAATTGTTTTGTCCCTAAAAACCGATTCTTTGATTAATCGATCTCAGTCAGATCGCCATGCGCCATTCGCTAATTCTATCGAGCACTCGCTAGTAAAATTGTTCGTGATTTATACGTAGTTTTTTGGTATAATTACTATACTCTTTGGTTTTTGCATGCATCCCTATTCCCTACAACAATTTATTTTTTTCATGCGTGCTGGCTGTTTAAATTGTCGATTACGAATTGCTCTATTTCAATTAATTGTGATTTTAATTAGTGTCATCTAAATTGTACTAAAAATGACTGTGGACGGCGATGAAAAACCTGCTAGAGATCGCGTTTTCATGGACATATCAATCGGGGGCATGCCGTCTGGACGCCTGGTTTTCGAGTTATTCAACGATGTGGCGCCTAAAACTGCGGAGAATTTCCGTGCCCTATGTGCTGGGGACATGGGAGTCGGTAAGGTGACCGGGAAACCGCTCACATACAAGGTTTGTCATTTTGACGCACTAATTACTTTTTGTAAGATTTAATGTTCTTGTCAGTAAATATTGCCAAACAGGAGACATTACATACTTACTATGTGGCCAATACTGTTAGTTCATAGAGCCTAGTTTCAGACCCTGGTAGAGACGGCTCACTTTTAGCTACCAGAGCTCTTGTAAGTGCTTGGTGTTGAGGTAGAGTTACAAAATTATTTATATGTAAAATTTGTATTGGATTAGGTTAGTTAATGTAAATGCCGGTTCAGTTTGGTGTGTGTATATTGGGCACTATTGCTATTAAATGTAATCTAAACAAATCATTCAATTGTCTAGTAAAGCGGCAACATCAGAGATGAATATGTAACTCCTTTTCACTGGTGATTCTTGCCTTATTGACTATAAACAATATTATTACCTTACTAGCTTCGACCCTGCGGTTTCACCTGCGTTCTTGAGGGATATATGTATTCCCGGTATAAAATATCCTATATGTTAATCCAGTTTATAAACTATCTGTGTGCCAAATTTCATCCAAATCCATTCAGTAGTTTTTGCAGGAAAGAGTAACAAATGTACATCCATACTCACAATCTTTTGCATTTACAATACATATGAGGATTCTTTCCCTATTAAAGTTGAAATTTAAATAAAATAATAAACAAACAAGTTAGGTATGTAGGTATGCAGTTCACAGTGTCACTAGCTAGTGGTTGGTATCTCAACAGTAAGTACCTAAGGCTGAATGACATTTTAGTAAGGTAGTTCTGTAAAAAAAATATGCATGCCAGAGAGTTTTCTATTTATTCCATGTGCATAATAAATGGTTGAATATACAAAAAACTTTGTTTGATTACATTTAATTGTCTTTTATAAGAAAAACAATAAGAATCTAAATACTCCTTTTAAAAGTCCACTTAAATTGGACCTGTGATTTATAAAATAAACTAGACACTGTTTTTTTAACAGAGCAGATTTTGAGGACTCTGAAGTTTATTCTTCTTGATTATTTGTTTCAGGGCATGCTTTTCCATAGAGTTGTAAAGGATTTCATGATACAAGGTGGGGACTTTACTAATGCTAATGGGACTGGAGGGGAGTCTATCTATGGTGGAACATTTGATGGTAAGAACATTTAAAACTTTGAATACTGATAAGAGCCTCCATAGACTTTTCTATCAGCCAATAGCTTGTAAGAAACAATTTGATTACAGATTCCAATTCAATGTGAATTTTATTGTCATTTTTATTTGTCACAACTATTTCCACCTAAATGACTATGGCATAGACTAATTTGAAAGCTTTAAATATTGTCTTTATTTTTTAAATAATGTTTGTTAGAAAGAGATGTGATATGAATAAAATTAGTTTAGTTTGTGAACATCATACACTAACTCACATGCATACATGAACCCTGAAAACATCACACTCTTTTGGGCAGTTGTGTAGTAAAATAGTAATTTAAATAATTGTTTTATTTCAGATGAAACATTTGAATTACAACATGACAGACCATACTTACTATCCATGGCAAATAGGGGGAAAAACACTAACGGCTCACAATTCTTTATGTAAGTTGTATAGTAAGGATATTGGTAAGGTGGAACTTATTTAAAAAAAAATACTGTGTGTATTTTTGAAAAAGGTAACATTTATATTTCCCATGGTAATTTTGTTCAAGAGCTGCTTATCCTAAGGTGTGTTTTCTTTAGTATGGTAGTAGTTAGATCGCAAAATTTCATCGAAATCAGGATGGTAGCACATAACTGAAAGTTTATAAAATTTTCAGTTGAATTAAATTAGTAAGTACTTTCTAAGATATTGATATAGAATACATAAAACAACAAGTAATTGAAGACTGTAAAAAAAATACAGTCAGCAATAAAAGCTTGTACCAAAAATGGAATTTTTGATCGAAACTTATTCACATATAAATTTACGTATGTCCCTACGACTTTCTGAAGCAAATGATATAAGGAATTTGGTCCTATCATATTATTTCAATTTCTTTGAAAGTACTCGTCAATCTTTTTTGGTTTTGACTATTACCCTGTAAATGTATTGACAATTGATAGCTTTAAATTATGATCTATGATTTTTAAATAATGTCAAGTGTTTATAAGACCCTGACGGATATTAAATTTGTTAATGTCAGAATCTGCACTATAGACTATTTTTAACCCCCGACGAAAAGAGAGGGGTGTTATATGTTTGTTGTGTGTCTCTGTGTGGCTTCATAGCTCCTAAACAGATGAACCGATTTTGATTCAGCTTTTTAGTTTGAAAGGTGTCTTAATCGAGAGTGTTTTTAGCAATGTTTCAAAGAAAATTCGCTCAGCCGTTTGAAGATCACCTTCTTTAAGTGGTTTCTTTAATTTTTTAAATTCCCAGGGTTCTTATTTTTTTCTAATTCAGTATATGATTTATCTATGTATATGCCATGTTTCATGAAAATCCGTTCAGCCGTTGATGCGTGATTGAGTCACAAACATTTATTTTATAATATTAGTGGAATTATTCTTTTGCAAATTTTTCACATTGAATTTTTATTAAAAATACTGTTTATTTGTATCATGGGTTGAATTATCAAAAATCCTTTCAATTTCAGCCCGATGCGTCCAGTGGTTTGAGTTATGCGTTGATAGATCAGTCAGTACAGTCAGTCACGCTTTCCTTTTATACAGGGTTACTGGTTGGTTATACCTACGTCACGATCCCGTTATGGGGATGTAGGAGAGGTTCTTCTCTAGTAAATGATCCCTTAATATTCTAGTTTCCTCAAATAAGATTTTTTTTTGAGTTTTGGGTCCCTTATTTAAAAATGTTTGAAGTTAATTCGGATTTTATTACTGACTATGACGTATTGAAATGTTCAAAAATGATCTTGCCTACTCCCCTTTTCTTGAAAAATTATAAATATCTTGAAACTGGTTCATTTTTTACTAGAATATTAAGGGGTGATTTAAAAGAGGAGAGCCTCTCCTACATGCCCATAATGGGATCGTGACGTATAACCAGTAACCCTGTATATTCAGATGATAGCTCAGTGTTATAAATGACGTTGAATACCGTGTCGAAGGTCGTGGGAATGATCTTGAGCTTTCTGTGAAGGAAAACATTGTGAGGAAACCACAGCACGGTGGCAGGGCTACCAGGCTCAAGTTGAAAATCTATCCCCAAGAGCCTACCGGTGTGTTCTGACAATTTAGAACCAGTTGCCTTCTTGGCATTGTAACAGGTTGGCAATACCTCTGGTTATGCAAATAGTTATAAGCGACGGTCACCACTTACCATCAGGTGGACCGTCTGCCCGCTTCTCAAACTTCTGTCATAAAATAATCAACTTTAAAAAAAAGAGTAAAACCTCCTTCAAAGACAATAAAATTAATATGGGATCACCTTGGAGCTATACAGAACCCAACGCAAAAAGAATATTAAGAGCAAAAAAGTTATGCGGGAACAAACATTAAAAATAGCCGAATTGAGAACCTTTTTTTTGAAGGAGGTTAAAAAACTTCAGTTGACACAGATAATTAATTAGTTATTTGATTAGCATAGATAAAGCAATGTAAGGATAACAGTGGTGTATGTGTGTAGCGGGCGCCGTCGGCGGGCGGCCGCACTCCGCAGCTCGCGCGCTCATATGTTCTGTTCTGTTCTGTGTGTTGTAGAACAACACAGCCGGCGCCGCATCTCGACAAGTTAGTATCACATATTATTATCACAGTTTCAATATTCCCTACAGTTTGGTAACCAATGTACTTGCGCAGACCAACTGCGGCGGGGAATTGATCGTTTAGAGTTACTAAATTCACAAGTTTATTTGTCTACCTATCTCATAGACACAACTCAATTTTTATCGAAAAAGTCGATACATTTCTATCGATGCAAGCGTGCTTGCAGCCCACCCTCGTGAACTTATAAGATTATACATACGACAAATATTTCGAAATTAGTTCCGCTAGATCAGTGGTTCTTTACCTTTTAGTGATGAGGGATCATTTGACAAAATTTCTGTCTGAATGCCACCAACTGCCACCAACTTCCAGGGATCACCAGGGTTAAGAACCAGTGCGCTAAATACTATACGTCCTGATGATGATTCGTGGAGAAGCGAAACTAGTGTCGATTTTCACGTTTAGTTTGCTTGTGTGGGACTCGTCAGAGGAGATCTAGCGCAACTAGTTACTAAATATTTATCTTTTGTATATTCCTGTAATGGATTTCCGCAATAATAAATAAATATCCTCGGACATTCTTCACACACGGTTATCTGATCCCAAACTAAGCAGAGCTTGTACTATGGAAACCAGATAACTGATATACTACATATTCTACTTTTTTTTTTTGTAAATACATACTTATATAGATAATTACACCCAGACTCAGGACAAACAAACATGTTCATGCACACAAATGTTTGTCCTGGATGGGAATCGAACCCACGACCAGCGGCGTGATAGGTGGTGTCTTAACCAACTGCGCCAACTGGCTTGTCGATGCCAATCTCATGAATCGATGTTAACGATTTACTATCTGCAGTATGATGATAAGTGGACCGACGATCTTGTGAGGGTCGCTGGAAACTGCCGGAGGAGTGGAGATACTTGGGGGAGGCCTTTGTCCAGCAGTTGAGGTGTTTCGGCTGACTTGATGATCTGCCCGCAGTGTGCACGTAGTGTTCGGGCAGGTGAGTGCGGGGGCGGGGGCGGGCGCGGGCGCGGGCGCGGGGGCGGGCGCGGCGCTGGTGCGCCAGCTGGAGGCGCTGCCGGTGGACCGCAACGCGCGCCCGCTGCAGGACGTCACCGTCACCAACTGCGGACAGCTCGTCAAACTCAAGCACGGTATGTTCTCTACAAACTCAGCACTTAAAACTCATATATTCAATTTAGGCCCTTATCCTATTGGGCGTCGGCCATAGCCGTAGCTAGCTAGTTAATTTTGTTTTTCTACATGAAATTTTCAAAATAAGTCGATAGTTACAAATATACAATTAGACTCTACCACCGGTTCCACATACACTTCAACTGAGAAGACTCCGGCAAAAAACTCAGCAAGGCTTCTTTTTTGTGGATCTTCCTTTAGAATTTACGTGGTAACAGTTTTTGTTTTAAATATACGTAAATTTCATACAACTGTCACTTGTGGAGGGGGCTGCAAGTGCAGAGAGAAGCTACAACAACCATGTATTCTTGTCTTCCATGTAATATATTCTTCTATGTAAATAAATAGATTTGTTTTTTATGGAAAAACATAATTTTTTCATTGTGACCAACATTTGGAATGGTTTTATTGTTATTATTACAGCTAAAAAGCGCAAGCAAGAAAAGGAAAAGGGGAAAGATGAAAGTGACGCGGAATCAGTCAAGTCTGAGAAAAAGGACAAGAAGAAGAAGAGAGATAAGAAAGAGAAGAAGAAGAAGAGGTGAGTCACAAACTCTACTTTTATAGTATCACTAGCTGTTCCACACGGTTTCACTCGCGTTCCTAGGATAAAAAGTAGCCGGGGATAATGTAGCTTATTAGTGAAATAATTTTTCAAATCGAACCAGTAACTCTGGAGACTCAGCTTTTTCAAATAGCCTATTCCTCAGAATTCTGTCCGTTGTACAAGCGGTAGAACACACTTATTCTTATTCTATGTGGGGGCGATGTGGCCTGCACCGACGTCCCGCTTGGGGTGTATTGTGCATTCCCCACTGCCAGCTTTACCCAAGCCATCCAAGCTCCTTAAAGTAACGGAGCGTGGCCTTAGGGTGCTGGCAAAGAACACACTTAAGGAGATACCACCTCAGACTAAGGTTACTAAGGTCACTTGTGAGTCCGGGATCATCATCACACTGACCTTTTCCCAATCATTTGGGGGCGGCAATTTGTACTCTTCTACCATTCAGCCCTTCTATCCGTCATATCAGCATTCACTCCTTTCTTACGCATATCATCTTTCACACAATCCGTCCATCTCTTTTTCGGTCTTCACGTTCCTGTACATCCATCGACTTTGATATTCATGACTCTTTTAGTCACATAGGCTTGGTGAGCTCGGGGTCGTCAAAAATTAAAAAAAAAATCGTCCACAGAAATACCTCAGGATTATCAGCAGAAGAGGAAGAAGGTACTGAAGGGCCTAATCATCCTCTCGTGATGACCTCTAAAATAGATCCGAGGGAGATACCTGATGTACCCACCAATAGGTTCCTGATGCGAGGAGGGAGGGACCAGGAAAACAATAGGAACGACCCTAGGAGGGATAGAGAGAGGTATGTTTGTTCAAATATTCAATCTGCGTAATTGGTAGGTACCAAGGTGGACCGACAATCTTGTGAGGGTCGCGTGAAACCGCTGGATGCAGGTAGCGCAAGACCGGCCATCGTGGAGATCCTTGGGGGAGGCCTTTGTCCAGCAGTGGACGTCTTTGGGCTGACATGATGATGATATTATTTTTTTTGTTTTTTAATTTTGGCATCACACTTCGTGTATTTTGCCAGTGTCAAGTTGAGCAATGTAGGTATTTTCGTATTCTTCATGTATTAAATTCTCGTCAATAAAGTTTCAAAGTTCAAGTCATGTTAAATCTTCGTCGAGTCATAGTCAGTCAGTTTAGTTAGGTTTTAGTACAATGATAGCCGTTCTACTAAAACTTTTCATGGACTTCTTGAGACAACTTGAAAAGCCACTATACACGTAATCATTTCATTTCACTTCACTGGTGCACTTGTATTGATCTTTATTGGACAAAATACCACCGATAATATTCAATAAAACTCAAAATACACGATTTTATGAAAATAATACGAAAACGCAACGTCACTTCGCAAGTTCCCGCCAAAAAGTCCGCAGATTTATTTAAATGTCCCTGAGATTTAAATATCCATATGTAAAGGTGGTGGCATACTATCAGATAAACCGTCTGCCTGTACGACAACCTATCAAGTACAAAAAATAATTATTAATATTATTAAAGGTCGTTTTCTTGGTACTGATAGCTTTATCAGGTATAATGATCGTGAATGTATATTTTTTTTATGTTGTAACTATACAGGCAAAGGCGGCCTGGCAGTCTTGGTCGCTCTACGCCGTATAGTCCCTACCAGCCACCTCCTTCTCAGCTCATCTTTTTAAGACGTTTATGTATATTTTAGGCCACGATTAGCCGCTTTATATCTGGCAAATCCGCCAAGAAATTCTTGTTCAATAATTTGATCTTGCGATATCATAACGAATCTAACATAGATTTCGAAAATTTGCCATCTCAAATCGAACGGTGTATGCACTACATGGTAAGTATGCCAAAGGATTCTTTGGAACAAATTAAAATTAACTTTAAATACATAAAGTTAAGTGTTGAAATTTCAAGATTCCGCTGACATTGAAATGTAAACTCTATCTTCATCGTCGGTGATTATTATTTTATAGTTTATGTTAAGTTTTTATGGGAACGTGACTTTATAGTCTGGCAATAATACAATATTATGTCTTATTTTACAGTTTTTGTCGATTCCAAATGTAAGTCACTTGTGTAATTGTTAAATATTATGTTAAGGCCCGTAATAACGTCAATAGCCGAATCGAGCTACTGGCGCTAACTAATGCTATAATATATTGATAATATTTATTTTCTTAGACGAAAATTGGAATATTAAAATTTCCAACTAAGAATTTAAAGTGAAATAGATTGCCTTTGTTCTCGTGTAAAAACCGTGAACATGTTTGGTTAAGGAGCAGTAGCAAATTAAAAATGAAAAAGGACCTAATTTAAATAATTGTTTTTTTTATATAGTAAATAATAAGCTACGAGATTTTTGATCTAAGACAATAAAGTCAATATGTCAAAATTTATAATATATTTTTTTTGGGTTTTAATGTTCACCTATTTCAGAGTTTTAAGCCCCCAAATCCCGTGATTTGAGGACGACACGCGCCTTAAGTATTTCATAATAGGGTAGTTGACTGACATATCAAATCAGCTACTTTTTAATAAATGTCAAAACGATAGTTTATATAGAATTTTGTATGAAATATTACACTATGACGTCATAGTTTCACAGCATCAAATCATCTACTCTTAGTGTTTCCACTGGTAATTAAAAATCATAAAAAGCATTAAATGTACAACATATTTGTTGTTTCCACGTGTTTTTTGATGTTTTATGCATTGGTCATTTATTTTTGATAGTGTCAACTACCCTATTAAGTAGAAATTAACTACGATAACATGGCGCGCCCCTACAAAGCTCAAAACGTTTGTAATGTATTTGTGAAAGTATTTACAGACTTACAACGCATGTGTGCGTACTGATACGGCCGTCAAACAATAATAAATGCAAGGATTTGTTGCTGGACTAGCGTCATTAATCGCTCATTATCACTATATCACTACATAGTATAAAACAAAGTCGCTTCCCGTCTGTCTGTCCCTATGTATGCTTAGATTTTTTAAACTACGCAACGGATTTTGATGCGGTTTTTTTAATAGATAGAGTGATTCAAGAGAAAGGTTTATATGTATAATACATGAATATTATAGTACTGAAAATCCGAGAAAAGTCGTGCGAAGCCGGGGCGGGTCGCTAGTTATTAATATAGCGCTGCACTGTACTCTATGAAAATTACACGTGCGTTGTGTTGCACGGTCGGCTAGTTATGATTAGTTTACCAAAAAATCCGGTAATAAGTGAGATACAGAAAAATCGACTGCGCAATTAAAATTATGATATTATTTAACCTAACATCACCCGTTCACACTATTTACGTTGTAACATGTAAAATAAACTTCATGTTGATTTTAACCGACTTTAAAAAAAGAAGGAGGTTCACAGTGTCCGTTCATGATTTACTGGTGGCCTATACTTGCACACAATAAATGTGTTGCAGGATGAGGTACCGCGAGAGGGATCGCAACTCTTACACTCGCAGTGGCAGAATCATCAAAGGGAGAGGCGTATTTGTGAGTATTAATTTATACACTAGCTGTTTCCCTCGGTTTCACCCTTATTAATGTGATTATTAGTAGCCTATATCACTTGGGGATAATGTAGCTTCCTATTCGTGAAAACATTTTCAGCGCAAGACCGGCCATGGTGGAGAACCTTGGGGGAGGCTTATGTCCAGCAGTGGACGTCTTTTGGCTGACATTAATTAAAACAAGACATAATAGACATTTATTTTAGTATATCAGTTATCTGGTTAATAATAGGTTGTCGAATGATGAGTCTCTCCATCCTCTAAATAAATAAATATCCTGGGACATTCTTCACACACGGTAATCTGATCCCAAACTAAGCACAGCTTGTACTATGGAAACCAGATAACTGATATACCTACTTTTTTGTAAATACATACTTATAGATTATTACTAGACTCAGGATAAACAGACATGTTCATACACACAAATGTACAAACATTTGTGTGTATGAACATGTCTGTTCTGGATGGGAATCGAACCGATGACCTTGTCGTAAAGTAGTGTAGGTGAGTTATAATTAACCAGTAGCGGACTCAGGATTTTGGGAGGGGCTGGTCTCGTAGTAATATAAGTGTCATTTAGATTTGTCCCTGGACGACTCGGATGCTTTTCGTTGTTTTAAGCCCTTTAGGATCCGCTACTGCAGATAACCCAGTATATGTGTATGTATATGTATACAGCGGTACCGCACTCCGTCCCGGTCCCGGTCCCGGTCTCGGTCAGTGACCCCGCCGCACTGGCGACAGGCGCAGCGACGTATCATCAAGCTCTCAGAGTTCGAGGTTAGTCATTCATTTTAACTCTTTATTCCTTACTAGCTGTCCCCCGCGGTTTCACCCGCGTTCCCTGGATAAAAATTAGCCTATATGTTATTCCAGGGTATATATCTATGTGCCAAATTTCAAATCCGTTCAGTAGTTTTTGCGTGAAAGAGCAACAAACATACATACAAACAAACTTTGACGTTTATAGTATTAGTAGGATGAATCACAAACATTAATTTAGAATGTAAATGTTTTATAATTAATCGAGGCTTGTTTTGAAAATTGCTGAGTTTATTGACAGTTAATTTCAGTTATTAAAATATGGAAATACCGTAAAGAATATAACAGAAAGTGAAATTAAAATTGGCCAAGAAATACTTAAGATATAAGCATTTTAAAGTACTAATTAGACAGACAGATCCGACATGCCCTGTGACGTCATATGTAAGGCACAACCGGCCATATAAATACCATGCTAAATTATGTTCTGATAGAAATGTAATGTAGCATGTAATCAGCCGTTCTTCACATAGAGGGTTTCATAGATAATATTTTATTTAAACATTTTTTTTTGCACTTGAGAGCCAGATATTTGCCTTCTCGCCACTGTAACAGGCAACACATTGGCAATACAAAAATGAATACCTCTGGTATTGCAAATGGTGATAGGCGATGGTAACCACTTACCATCAGGTGGATCGACCTGCTTGTCAACCTTCTGACATTAAAAAATGTATAATTACAGCGCGCCGAGCAAGAACGATCCGAAAGGGAGCTTCAAGATCCACCAAAGAATAAACCGGCAGAGAAACATCCGAACCGTGAGTACACTGCTTTTGACACATAAAAAAAAAACATATACAACTGTTAACATAAAGAATAAAACCTCCTTCCATTGTATTTGAAGGAGGTTTTACTTTTTTTGTTCAAAGTTCAATCAATAATATTTGGAAGAAAGAGATATCCTGTTGGGCGTGGCTGTCAAATAAAATGGAAAATACGTAAGATTGAAAATCTAGGAAAATCGTGAAAAGCAACTCTCCCTTTTGGCAGGCGAATCTTGTCCTTATTGACTTTAAAAACGTTATTATTATAATTCTTATATTTTCCTGTCAAGGTTGAAATTTAAATAACATTTAAAAATAATAAAAGAGTAACGGAAACTACTTGTTGTAAACATAGCCATATGAAAAAAAAATTGATAGACCAAATCCGGACAACGACGCCCAACAGGTTATGACAACACAATCTGCGCCATTTTGTTACTAATATAGTTATTTAAGGTGCTACTAACAACTTCTGAAATAAATGGAATTTATTTTGCTCTTTGATATCTCTATATGTAATTTTAATTTTGAACCTTAACCATCCTATAATAAGCTTTGTTTTTCCACTAACCTCTTAAAATCATAGGTAACAGCGTTCCATCATCGCATCATCAGGTAATGTTAAATTGAATGACATGGACTTTAAAACAGATCTGTATGAAAATTCCATCATTACAGATTTCTTCGTGGTGTTGGCAGTTTCGTCATGAAAATTATAGATATATCTACAAATTACAACCTTTCTTTACGTTTTGTTAATAGGGGACTTTTTAATAAATGACAAAACGATAGTCTATATGGAATTTTGTATGAAATACTACACTATGACGTCATAGTTTCACAACATCAAATGATCTACTCTTAGTGGTTCTACTGGTAATTAAAAATCATAAAAAGCATAAAATGTACAACATATTTGATGTTTCCACGTGTTTTTAGATGTTTTATGCATTGGTTAGTGTTTGTTCATTTATTTTTGACACTGTCAACTAGCCTATTATTAGGTAGTTATATATATGTATAATGTATCTTATTAAACTGTACATATAAAAAACGTTATTTTACTATAGACATATAACTATTTAGCATTTAGAATACTATGTGAAATTCAATATTGTAATTGTGTTTGGTAGTGTAATACCTTAAGTTTGCTGTGATAATTAGCAGGGCTATAAAACTTTCCAATGTTAATTCCGTTCCTGACAAGCTGTTAAAGGGGTATGTTATATAGCAGTCGGATGAAAGATCGAAAAGATTCGAGCGGAGATAGCAGAAAGGAGTGCGTTTATGAAGAAATTAAAATTGTAATTGCGGGATTTCGTCTTGGAAGTTTCCGATGTCGATTCCGAGTGTCTTTGTAGAGTCAACGAAGTGTCAATATATTTTCTTTGCCATTTTTCTTTATGTGAAATTCATTTTTAACCCCCGACGAAAAAGATGGGCCGATATTGATGTTTTTTTTAGTTTGAAAGGTGTCTTAATCGAGAGTGTTCTTATCTATGTTTCAAGAAAATTCGCTCAGCTGTTTTGATATCATCACCTCTTTTCTAGTGTTTCGGGGGCTTCTTAAACTTTTTACTGTTAATTATTTTGTTATGTTGTTAAATCTTTATGTCAGTGTCAAAATTTAACGATAACTAATCCTGAGATATATTTGGAATATGAATTCTTAGATTACTGTATATTTTTGTGAACATAATTCTTGTATGTATTAAATATTTTTGTGCATATTTTTTTACTTCCTGATCATATTACCTATCTTATTTCCTGTTTTAATATCAAACTAATATCTGCTTAATCTTCAGGTGACGCTGAAGGCGGCACTCCAGAACAACCGAGGGAGAAAGAAGAGGGCGAATGTGATACTACGTTAGGTTGGTTTTATAAATGCACTAACTTCCACGATGACAAAGAATGTATGTTGTATTCTAGCATATAATATTTGAGGAGCTGGCGAACAAAACAGTATAATTACATAAAATTTTACAGGAGAAGTAAAAAACTACGTTAGTATGTCATAAGTTATGATCGAAACCATGATCTTCGCCCTGAGCCGAGTTTCGTGCCCCATTCGGGGGTGCCCTCAGGCGTTGTTACCTAAATATTACCCGGCTGAGAGCCCTCTGCGCTCGCCGATTTGTCCGGTAAGGTTGTTGCAGCCATCAGAGGACATTAGTCCTTTAAAAAAGAATGGATGCAATTTTAACACTGTTTTAGGCAGTTTTGATTGACAATGAGTTGAGATTCAAATTCAGCGGGCTAAAACCTCCGGACTGTAAAAAAAAAGGTATTTTTACCTGATGTAATTATACCGTTTTCTTCGCGAGCTCCTCATTTATTTGCCAATATTAAAATAATAATCGTTTGGTCATTATAGCGTGGTAAAGTGGCTACAATTTTTTAGCACTAGCACAAACAAACTCGCGCTACGTTCCCGAAGCAGTTTAGATCTTCCACTTTTTATTGGCCGTATTATAAATATATGGCCAAATAACTTTCACATAATAGTGTTGACATAATATGCTAGTAGCGCTATCTGTGCAAAGCTTTATGTAATGTGTCCCATATTTAAGAAGCGTACGTAAATATTTATGTCGGAAAAAGTTGTTCATTTAAATAGAGGAAGATTTCGGAAC
The DNA here is from genome assembly GCA_963555595.1 of Tethea ocularis. Classification (NCBI taxonomy): domain Eukaryota; kingdom Metazoa; phylum Arthropoda; class Insecta; order Lepidoptera; family Drepanidae; genus Tethea; species Tethea ocularis. The sequence continues at coordinate 11,175,889 of OY741969.1, read as the reverse complement.
TTTTCATACTCAAACAAATGGCTTCGGAAACAAGTATGAAGATTTTGTTATTTTTACAGAGCGATCGCGTCATGAAAGAATAGATTACAATGCTCTGGACTTCGAGGAGGATATAGAACATGATGGTAAGTCTTTTTAAGGAGATGGGTGAAACAATCTCTTCTTGGCGTCTAAAATAACACCAGAGACTTTGTAGTTTTAATATTTTTTTTAGTGAAAATGTAACACATTTAAATTTATTTATTGCATTAGCTGTAAATTCGAGCAATTAATTGCATCTAGCAATATTGCTCGAGCGGCGATTATAGCTCAGTTGTAGTGACGTCGAATGACGGAAGTCGCGGGTTCGAATTAGAATAGCTTGAGCTTCGGTGAAGGAATACTTCGTGAGGAAACCATAGCACGGTAGTAGAGACTTTGTATTATCCGCCTGGCTGGCGACCACCCTTAAGGTGAACATCTATCGCCAAGCACCTTCCGGTATGTTCCGACAGCTGCACTTGAGAGCCAATTCCCTTCTAGGCTTTGTGTGCTTACCACCATCGGCCAAATTATCACGAAAATCATCTTAAATCCATGAATAATTAACTACAGAAGACCCAGACTCGACTCACAAGCGGAAACCTGATAAGACTGAAGTCCACCGTCGCGACTTGCGGCGCGCCACTCCTGAAAACAGAGCCAACATGCTGGCGCTGGCGTTCGGAGTCAACCCTAAACATGATCAGCAAAGGTCAGTAACGTGATATCCTGGGACATTCTTCACACATGGCTATCTGATCAAAATGTTTGTCTTACTTGCTTCTTCTAATCCCAAACTAAGCAGAGTTTGTGGTATGGATAAGTACAAATCATAATGGTTTTATCGCATTATTTTAACAATATATAAAAATACCGTTAAATAGATTACATAAAGTGAAATTAAAATCATTAGACAGAGAGATCCGATATGGACTGTGACGTCATAGTACACTACAGCCACATAAACTCCATGCTAAATTCTGTATTTCTTGAAAGAAATCATTGATGGCTTATATATTGGTTATTTTTATAGTTATTTGAGAAGTATTTATTTCTACTTTCTTTTATATGAATGAGCTTTTATTATGCATATTTCGTATTCCTGAAAATTTGGCTATTTGAAAAGTAACCCAAGATTACTTGCCCAAGGGTAAGATTAGATGACAGGAAATCGACACGTGTTACGATTTCCTGTTAAGTTCCCTTGTTTGGGACTTGACAGAGAAAACGATCCAGCTGAATTAGTTACTAAATATTTGTCTTCCATCTAATATTATAATGGATTTCCGCAAGGTCACGCCTGAGTCCATTAGTTACCCAAGGGTAATATTTCAGTTAACAACTCCAAGTGCAGAATCTCTTTTTTTTTCAACTTAAATTCCATCATTTAAATTCTATCTCCTTTTGACATGAAACAGAGAAGGTCAGTTCTCCCAACCCCGTGGACCCCGTCGCGAGGGCCCCTCGTCTGTAGCGACGGGACCCCCCAAGCTCTCATCGGCTGTCACAAACCTAGCAGAAGGTCTTGCTACCAAGCCCCACATACATCATCAACAATCCACCTCTAAAGATGGATATGACCCCTTCACTCTCCTGAGAAGCACCTTCAATAGAGGAAAGGAGGGAGTGGGACGGGAGACCAAGTAAGTTACATGAAATTATATCCTGGAACATTCTTCACACATGGTTAACTGATCCCAAACTAAGCAGAGCTTGTATTATGGAAACCAGATAACTAATATACTACATATACTACTTTTTTTTTGTAAATACATACTTATGTAGATAATTACACCCAGACTCGGTACAAACGTACATGTTAATGCAAACAAATGTTTGTCCTGGATGGGAATCGAACCCACGACCAGCGCTACAGGTGGTGTTTTAACCAAGTGGCTTGTGAAAATTAAATGAAATATTAATTATTCAAATAGACCTTCACAGGCACTTATGAATTTTCAGACTCTAATGCACGGTTCGGAAGGTAGCTTTTGCTGAGAAGAGCCGGCAATAAACTCAGCAATTACTCTTTTAAAAAAAACTTCATAATTTACATAAAATATGTTCTGCAAGAGCGTGCGATACACCCAAGCCTTTTTGTCATTGAAATTTAAAATACCTGGAGCTTAGCTCGGGTTTTTTTTGGTAAATCGTGTTTACTAAAAAAGAAACCTAGCTAGATCGATTTAACGCCCCCGAAACCTCCTGCATACTAAATTTCATGAAAATCGTTGGAGCCGTTTCCGAGATTCAGATTATACAGGGTTACAGGTTAAGTCGACCTAGATCCGTTAAGGGCGTGTAGTACCCATCTTTTCTGACATATTTCACTATAGAACACCCTACCCCAAACCTAAACGTTTTCAAGAAAATCGACATGTAAATTTTTTTACTAACTTTTTTAACTTTCAATCGTTCAGAACAACGTATTTAGTTAACCTACGTAGGATTTTGGTTATTAAATTCATAGAGCATCTTAATCCGCATGTAAAAAATCAATAATAATAATAATAAGATGCACTAACATCAATATATCGTAATTAATGGCAAAAAATCGGCAATTTTTATTAAAAAAATTCAATGTCTATTTTCTTGAAAACGTTTAGGTTTGGGGTAGGGTGTTCTATAGTGAAATATGTCAGAAAAGATGGGTACTACACGCCCTTAACGGATCTAGGTCGACTTAACCTGTAACCCTGTATATATACAAGAATTGCTCGTTTAAAGTTATTAGATTAAATAATAATAATGTCTTTTTTATCACTATAGAAAAGAAGAACCCAAAAAGGAAGATCCTAAAAAAGAGGACCCAAGAAAAGACGATCGCCCCGAACGCGGCGATAGACGTGAGAAAGAAAGAGACCGACAGAGAGAAAAGGACAAAGATACCAAAGATAAAGAGGAAAGACGCGATAGGCATAGACACGAGAGAGACGATAGAGAGCGCAAGCACTCCGAACTAAGGAGCGACAAGGATGGCAAATCCGATAGAAAAGACGATAAAAGAGAACGATCTCGTGGCAGAGATAGATATAGGGAGAGTGAGAGACGTAGAGACGTTGATAGGAGTAAATCTGGAGATGACAGGAGTAAGGCAAGAGATGTTGATAAAGACAGGAAGAAGAGGCAGTCGCGATCGGCTTCCAGAGATAGGTATGTTAATCATAAGCTTACAATGGTGTCTGTTCTTATTTTTTTTACAGTTTAAGGCAGGGATGTGGAACGGATATGGATATCCATAACAACACTGGTGATGATAGCTCAGTGACATTGAAAGCCAAGACGAGAGTCGCGGATTCGAATCCTACAATAAGCTTGAGCTATCGGTGAAATAATCTATTCATAGAAAACCTTGACTTATAAAAATTTCAGGAAATCGAAGTCGTCAAGATCGCGTGAAATCAAACGTGGTACATCACGAAGCAGGGACAAGAGTCGCGACAAAACTCCACCAGAAGAAGACAAGAAGAAGGTAGGGTAGAAATCATTGGAAATTTTAAAGTTTATGCAGCTTTAAGCAGTTTTTAGGGATCCAAAAGGTGCTACCGGGACCCTGTTATAATGCCAACGCCGTCCATCTGCTGTTTTCTGTATCTTTTTAACCAGTCAGGCGGCGCTGACAAAAAAAAAGGAAAATCTAAGAAAGTCGTGAAAAGCAACTCTTTTGCAGGCGAATCTTTTCTTTATTGACTTTAAAAATGTTATTATTATAATTCTTATATTTTCCTGTCAAGGTTGAAATTGAAATAACATTTAAAAATAATAAAAGCGTAACGGAAACTACTTGTTATAAACAAAAGCCATATGCCAACAAAATTGTTGGGCCAAATACGGACAGCGACGCCTGACTGGTTAAACATAATAGCTAGACAGTGGAATTTTCCAGAAAAATGTTACTCCTCACCATCGTAATAAAAAACAATATTTAAAAAGTTACTTGGTCAGGTTAAAATATTATATTTCAACTTTTTTGGGTTAATAGTAATATTAAGACTGCGCCGTCTATCTGTATATATAAATTTCAAAGTCCTGATTGATTTACTGACTGCTTGATATCAACGCACAGCCTAAACCACTGGTCTTAGAGACATGAAATTTGGAGGGTCCACTAAGAAAGGGTTTTGTGAAATCCCACCCCTAAGCGGGTTAAATATGAGATCGCGGGTGAAACCGTATCTAGTCTGTCAATATTATGGATCATGTTCAATCAAAATTTTCTATATTTCCTTCCTGCATCCTCATTAATAAGGGATTCTTCCCTTTCCAGCCGGGCTATCGCGTATCTTTTTGTGGGAATCATAATGAACACCAATAATTATTTCATCCAATGACGCACTACGTCGAAGAACATTTAGTGGGCGCTGTGAAGCCCTCATTGGATGTTGATTACCAACAAAAATAGACGGTAGAGACCCAGTTTTGCTCGTTTTTCCCATGTCTATATAATTTCTAATACTTTGTATCTATTTCATCAGGAGGAGGAAAGGAACGAAGCTCGTAAAGAGCTCATGGAGATAGTTCGCCTCATCAAGTCCAGACAACGCAACAGGGAGCAAACCAAAGTTGCCGGTAAAGACATCACCTATTATGCCGCAGGTCGTGGGTTCGATTCCCGTCCAGGGCAAACATTTATGTGCAAACGCCAACACATCAGGCTATACCTTTTTGTTGCAAAATAGTTCCTATTACAACCGCATAAGATGCCGCAGTGTTTACCATGAATTGTCGTCGTCCGTACATGAACATGTTGTTCCTGAGTCTGGGTGTAATTATCTATAATTTTGTATTTACTAAAAAAGTAGTATATGTAGTATTATCAGTTATCTGGTTTCCATAGTACAAGCTCTGCTTAGTTTGGGATCAGATAACGTGTGTAAAAATGTGCGTTAATTTCAAATCATTTCAATGTGTCAATTTAAAGAAACATCCAATAAAACAGTCTGGTAAAAAAGCCTTATGCTTTTGCTCTTTGAGCGAAAATACCTGATGCTCTACGTGTCTTATTTTTCAGACACTAAAAAGACCGACGATTCTCCGAACCATTCTTCGGACGATGAAAAGTCCAAAAAACGTCGCTCGTCCGACAGAGATCGTAGGAAGCGCAGCAATAGTCCTAGGTAAGTGTTTGAAATTACCAAACGTGTGAAAAATTGTCTTTTTTTTATTGATTTTGGGTCGATATTTCTTTCATTGTTACTTCATGTCAGCCGAAAGACATCCACTGCTGGGCAAAGGCCTCCCTCAAGGATCTCCACGAGGGCCGGTCTTGCGCTAACCATTGCTTGTATCATTACTTATTTAGTCATATTTAGTCCAAAGATGTCCGCTGCCTAACTAATTTCCTGATAAATCGTTTCGAGTAACTTATATTCGCGATTCATACAAACTGTGTCAGTAGACTAAAGTGTGGATATTTCCCGTACAATTACTGAAAATAACTGGTAACTGGCACTCGACGTCTTTGGTGCCGATTAGTTTGTCAACAAAATAAACTAATTTTAGTCATTTTACATTGAAAAATCTCTTTCTTACAACAATTGAATATTTAAAGATGAAAGTTTTTTTTCTATCCTTTCATTTTTAGTTATAAATATAAAGGAAGTTACGTAGAAAGTATAAAAATAATTACAAAAAAATAACAAAATAATAATGTGACTTGACACTGGCAGAAATATCCTAAGTCCTATATAGATGTATTTATTTATCAATGTAATTGTAATGACAGACGTCAGTCGAGCTCGGAGCGTCGCTCCCGGCGGCGTCGCTCGCGCAGCCCGCGGCCCTCCCCGAGGAACTCCCCGCGGCGCCGCGACGACAGACGAGACAGAAAACGATCCTCCTCTTCACGCTAAATATGCCTCTTATTACAAACGATCGTTTTAAAATATACCCAGCTCTTTCACATTATGACGATAGAAAGTGGTGGCGATTCTGTTGTTTACGAACTTAACTAATATTAGAAAAGTCGCCTATCTTTCATGTTAACCTTATTGAAAAAAGACAGAACATTTTTAACGCTGTCAGTTTAATCCATGCCGTCGTAATGTACGGGTAAATAGTCGTGACCAATAAAGATCGCGCTTAAATTCACGTTGAAATATGTGATCGGATTAAACTGACAGGACTAAAATATCTTGCATCCCTTTCTTATATTTACTATTAGAAAGAGATATAGTGGGATTAAATTTATTTAGTTCGTAAACAACAGAATCGGCACCAGTGTCAGATTTAAACCTGGGTTCAAACTATCTTTTGTAATAAGAGAGAATATGCATAATACTGGAGTCTATCGTTATGTTAGAGAGATTTGAAGATTAATATGGCTACCGTAACTTGATTACGAAATTTAGGCCTTGTGCCTGATGTTTAAAGTCCATTTTAGCTTGAGACTATGAAATTGGTATCAATACGTCATGTAACGCGGTAAAATGGAGGTTAATTGTTGGGCATAAGGCATGTTATCCGCTGTTCAATTAAGACCAGAATCAAAGGCATAGCAAAGAGTAGTAAAGATTTCGATACTAACTGATCCCGACAATAATTTCTGAATTACTATTATTAATGTTAGAAACTTTAAGTTTGCGCTAGAATATTATTGATTCCTAAATATTACACCTTGATTTGGATGACAGGTAGTCAGAGAGATATGAAAATGAACCATATGGCATGGCAATAAGGTTCATTTGAATCTACATATTTTACTGAAGCATAGATTAAATAAATGAACTATATTGCAAAGGTTTAAGGCTCATTTTCATTTCACTCTGGCTACTGTACCATCAATCTACAACGTAGGTATATGTAAATGGTGGGTATATTTTTTCAAATCTTTCTATTTTCTTAAAAACCTAAATGAACTATATTGCAAAGGCTTAAGGCTCATTTTCATTTCACTCTGGGTACTGTACCATCAATCTACAACGTAGGTAAATGTAAATGGTGGGTATTTTTTTTTTCAAATCTTTCTATTTTCTTAAAAACCTGTTCTTTTTGTAAAATTTTCTTTATTAATTAAGTCAATTCTTAAGGTTCCCATAATTTTAAACTTGAATAAAATACGAACTATATTCATAGCTATTTCTGTATCCAGTCAGGCGGCGCTGACAAATAAAAAAAAAGGAAAATCTAAGAAAGTCGTGAAAAGCAACTCTTTTGCAGGCGATTTTTTTCTTTATTGACTTTAAAAACGTTATTAATATAATTCTTATATTTTCCTGTCAAGGTTTAAATTTAAATAACATTTAAAAATAATAAAAGCGTAACGGAAACTACTTGTTATAAACAAAAGCCATATAACAACAAAATTGTTGGGCCAAATACGGACAGCGAAGCCAGACTGGTTAATGTTATGAAATTATGTTTTCTATTACTTGTTGTATGAAGTCGATTTTTTAGACAAAAACAAAGGGTTGCAATGTGTCGGAGTTTGGAGGGGTTCTAGACGATATACCTGAGAGTCTACTCCGAAAAACGATAGACGATAGTTGGATCATCGCTGTCAAAATAATTAACTAATAGAATTGCAGCACACTGACGAGACGTAAATTCTTTGCAATGTTATTGGTTAGTAATTGCCTTCTGGGTATTGTAACAGGTCAGCAACACATTGGCAATATCTCTGGTATTGCCAATGGCGATAGGCGACGGTAACCACTTACCATCAGGTGGGCCGTATGCTTGCTTGCTACCTTGGTAGTATAAAAAAAATAGTAATATGACAACGATGATCGAAATATCATGTATCGTTTTTCGGAGTAGGCCCTCTCCTCCTTGAACCTCCGGATTTAAATTAAATCAAATATGGAGTTAGCTCGGACCTAATAAATTGATAAATATATAAGAATAATATTGACACTTAAAAAATTGTATATCAATTATTTGATTTTAATAGTAAGCTCTTCTTAATTAAGGGTATATGTGTGAAGAATGTCCCAGAATAATATTATTAATACTATCGACAAAATATGTACTTTAAATAATTAAAATTGAATTTTGGATTTCTTCTTTAGAATATTTATGTTCAACCAGAAAAAGATGCGAGATGTGATTGTATGACTCGATATTATATTTAAAACTAGCTGTTCCGCGCGGTTTCACTCGCGTTCCCGGGATAAAAAGTAGCCTAGTACCTTCGGGGATAATGTAGCTTCCTATTAGTGAAAGAATTTTTCAAATCGGTTCAGTAGTTTCGGAGCCTATTCAATGCAAACAAACAATCAAATCTTTCCTCTTTATAATATTATTATTAGTATAGATTAGTATTAGGATATATCTTAGAAACTAGGGTCCCCCAGACTTATTTTACTTTATACAACCACTACGCGAAGTTCCGTAGACAAATTTAGGAGACACCTGCAGGAGATCCTGCTTTATTTACTTATCATGATAAGTCCAGGGTGGGGCAGCTGCATCCCCTGCCAAGTAGTTAGGTATGTAAAAACTTTTTGGTAATTTGATTTCTGTAATATTTTGACGATTGTATTCATGATAGCATCTATGTGAATGTGACTCTTTTGAATAAAGATTTATTACTTGAAAATAATATTTTTATTTACAACATCTCGACCGTCTGAAATTAACTTCATGAAATAGTCGTATATGTCAGTAATATACCTTGGAGGAATATGTTGATGATTAATTTTGTTATTAATCAGTAAATTAACTACCATTCTTGTCGCAAATAACATGTTGATAACTTACGACCTATAACTGAGCTGCAATTAGCAAAAAACGTGATAAAATTTGAATTTAACTAACGCCCCAACCGAAGCCTCCACCTTAAAGTATTTTTGCATATAAGTACATAAACTTAAGTGGAAGGAAGTAGTGGCACTTCCTGGCAGGGCCACCATCACGGATTTGACATCCAAGTCGTAATTCCCTATCGTGGGCACGCTTACACGGATTCGGGACGCGATTTTAGCGTGTATCGCACCGAAGGCTCTCAAGTGAAACCGTGAGAAGAAAAGCGAATTTACATTAAGCTTCAAAGATCCTCTGGTTGTAGAAGTGAGACAGGAGGAGGCGAACGTAAACGTTTTGTCATGAAGAACGTTAAAATGATTATTTTGTTTAGCTGACGTCATGTGGTGTGGAAGTTTATTAAAAGCTCCGAGGATAAACAAACTACACTCTTAGCAGTTTCCATCACTCACGGAGTTCGAGTAACAATCTTCTGGCTCCATCTCTAGACCCTCATCATGGTAATGGAAAGTACTCATGGCAACAAAACTAACAAGGCCCAATTCTACTGTTCTACCATTTGCCATAAATAAATATCCTGGGACATGTTTCACAAGGAGCATTTATGTTAGGTATTATAGTTATATGAAAAATCCGTCGAAGAACGGACGTTCGATGGATCTTACGATTTAAGATGGGCTTACCCCAAAGACTTGTGACGAGGCCGATGATGTAGCGCGCTTGCCTAGAAAAAGTCTCATTTACTGGCCTTTCTGGCCTTGAAGACATAATTTATATGTGTTTGTAGAGACCGCGTCTTGGCAAGCGTAAAAGTGGGAAGCACCCCCTGTACACAGTACCGGCGTTAGTGTAGGGCGCGGTAGGACGATCGCCCAGGGCGCCAGATGTAAAGGGAGCTGATGAGCGAGTCCTGCTATCTCGAGTCAAGATAAAAAATAAATAAATAAATTCTCAAGTCTAGGGGGGGAGGGAGAGGCCTGTCCACTAGTGGACTCAGAAAGGTTTATAATGAAATTGAAATTTTTGTCTTTATTTTTTCGAGATTTTAGAGCAAAAGTGCGTGCTTGCCAGGAAAAAAAACCTAAGTCTATGCGTTTCTGAGAGGTACAAAGGCATATACACATAGGCTATATTATATTTATAATCCTGGGTGACAGCTACCTCCATATCAAATTTTTATCATAATCAGCCGTTTGAGCGTGAAGAAGTAACAAACATCTTAAAAACTTTCGCATTTAAAAAGTAGGATTCATTTTTCATTAAAAATAATTATAGAACTACTGACATTGGTTCATTTCTATTTTATATTTTTTTTATATTTCTTTCTATTTTTCTGACGAGTTTGAAAACTTTGAAATGTTCGTTATTTATTGATAGAGAATTAATGTAAGGATTTAAATGCTTACGTACCAAGCGCAAGACACAAAATCCTATTATTAGGTACCTACTTAAAAATTATGTAATAAGTTAACACGCAAAAAATATCCGTAAATGCCCATCTCGTACAAATGATTTTAAGTAAGTATCAATCTTATGCGGTATTCAGGACGTATCTGGAAGGCAAAAATAACAGCCTGCACTCAACACATAAGCTTGCACAATTTCTATCAAGTTAACTAGCAAAAGCGTAAACAGTTTACAGTGAGTAAAATAAAATTTCAGTCGGAAAGTTTGTAAACATTGTTCGCTTTCGTGAGGCTACCCGGTGACTCGGTGGCCGGGCATCCAACGCGCGCTACGTGAAGCGGGGCATACTAAACCACGCTGCAAAACAGTCCATGTACCTCGTGACATAGTTTGGATGCAGCGCGCGTGCTTGAAAGCGGAAGTATAATGCCATTATCGATTTGCTTATGACAGAAATGCGTTGAATGGACAAGGTTCTTTCCGCGGGTGGAGGGGTCGGAGGGGGCGGCGCGGGCTAGCGAGCGAGGCGGGCAAGCCAAGCCGGCAGTGCGCCGGAGGCAGCGGGCTGCGCCGAACGTACGCACGCAGCCCGCTAATCGAACAATTCCGAGTGTAGTGCAAATGATTGTGTTTTTATGGCGGTCACATTACTGCGAGTGTTGTTGTTGGGTGCTATCGCGGCGGCTGCCGACGGTTCGTTTGTTAAATGTGTTATTGTTCAAGTGTTGGTTTAGATACGGAGTCCACGTGCTTCGGGCCCGGGAGCGGCGATGTTTACGGCGGCCGACGCATGCGCCTCGCTTGTTTGCGTCGTATAACACCGGGTCACCGGCCTAACCTAAAGCCTTCATATACATGTTTTTGGTCCGTCAAGTAAGTCTAGATATAGATCAGGAGATGTGGCCACCGATAAACAACTGTTTCAGCGAGGTAATCGATACAAGGTTCGTAAGATTTGCCTTTACGTTTGTTATTTTACGAGCATTTAGATACTATCTGGGCTATTAGTTTAGCGATATGTTTGGCGTAGTAGAGTCATCCATTATTGGTCCTCCTCTGTCCTAGTTTCGGTAGGTACTTACAGACGGAGCGTTCTCGCGGTCGCGGCTGAATGTATTATGTTGTAGCCTTCGAAAATTTTGTTGTTTATTTAAATAACAGTTATTCATTAGCATACAGGTTTTTAGCGTAGCTATTTGTAGTATTAGTATTATTGCTTTTGTTATTTGCTTGTTTTATTCGACCATCACTTTACAGCATGCGATTATTATCTGTTGCTCAAATACATATCAATTAAGTAGTTTTCACTTGTCTTAATTTCATTTAAAAAAACATCAGAACTTAATTCAGTTATTTCAGTCAAGTTAGTCTGGAGATTTAAAAGATTTAAAGATCTTCAGACGAGCTCAATATTGAATGTTTCGGAAGTTTTGGAGCAGAATCAAAATTCTTTATGACCAAGGAAATCCACGTTGGGCGCCACATGCTAATTAGCGGGTAATTAATTTTCTACTTCATACATGTTTAAATTTGACACATTAATTTATTAATGTATCCGGCAAATGAAATTATTTTTTATAAATAAAATGAGTTATTTTATAAATACTCGCATTTTTTTTTGGAAATAATAATTTATATACTTGGGAGATGTTAAATATTGTTGTGGTTCTTATGGTATGTCGTTACTACATAAAAGTTCTGCTAAAATGGCAAAAAACAGGCCATGGATCTCCTTTGAATAAAATAACATCTTTTTTTAACATAATAAACTTGTATCGACACAATCTCACCATGGTATGTGATGTAGCCAAAGGCAGTAAGCACACAAAGCATCTAGAAGAGATCAGGCAATCACATACAAGAATCTAAATATACCGTAGTAGTAAGCATGCCGATACTTGGCGATAGATTCTCAAATTAAGCATAAAAGCCACCTGACCTACCACCGTCCTTTGCATTCCTTCACAGAACGATCACTTATATCAAAAATCAAAATCAAATCTCATTTATTCAGTGAATGTCAACAGTTTCAGTTTTACAATAGACTCTACTACCGGTTCGGAATACACTTGAACTGAGAAAATTCAAAACTTGTACCTTCACGGCATTTAACTAATTTAACAACTGAAGGCTTAGGATACAACTGTTAGATACTCTTATTATTAGAAATGAGACGAAGCAAAAGTAGGAGGGAAAATGGAATAGCAAATATAGTTAATATTGGCTATTCTGCAATAATTGATATCTTTAAAGACCCTTGATATCCAAAACAATGTTATTTGCATTCAGTATTAAGTCTTTAAATGACCCAAAACAATCGTAAATTTAATTCAAAGTTCAATCGAACGAAAACAAGCCATTTAAAAGACAGACGAAAGAAAATAACCTTCACCCAGCTTAGAGAGCATTCCAAAAAGAAAACAAATAAAGCATAACGGCTAGCTAACAATGTATTATGGACTTGGAAACCAAATTAAGTAAATTTTTACTGTTTTGTAAAATAAAGGTATCTGGACATATCTTACAAAACATAATAGCTTTTTCACTACAGATCATTTCAATTGTTGGCGAAAGCTCGCAATAATAAAAGGATCAAAGAAAATCGTATGCGAACGTAACCCTTTGCAATTGATAAATCATAAGTCATCCAAATGAAAAGAATTGAAGCGCTTTTTGGGCTTAACGCTAAAGGACGATTATGGAGCTAAAGATCCTGAAGATCGATAAGATTAGAATAATTAAAATTAACAATGCGGTATAATATCAGTTAAACAATCAAAATTAAGCTTAATTTACGAGCCAGAACAGAATTTATAGTTAAGTAAAGACGTGAGTCAAGAACTTTGCGAATTTTCGAAGTTTTCTCGGTGACTTTGGCGATAAAGAGCTATTATTAGATTTTAAACTTATCTGACACTTTTTATGCATAGAAAAAATTAAGAATATTAACAATGAGAAATAGCATTTTTGTGTATCATCTAGGGGAAGGAAATTAGCAATGTCCTTATTTTTAAGCTACGAGACTTGAAATAGTCAATCATTTATTAAGCTGATGATATATAAGGATACAAAAAGTAGAAATCCAGGGCTTTGGACGCATTCCAATATATTACATATAGAAATGATTAATTTTGGTTGTATGGAAGACATAATTAAGTATATGCTTTATATAGAATACGTAAATAAAATTTGTTTTATTCTCTTTGGCAAACGACATCATGTATAACAAAAATCATTTAGATACCACGCACAGATTCAAAATGTTAATAATCTTTAATTACATCCTTTAGCTATTTCTAAGTTAAAAATGGTGCCGATTCTGTTGTTTACGAACTAAATACATTTAATCTCACTATATCTCTTTCTAATAGTAAATATAAGAAAGGGATGCAAGATATTTTAGTCCTGTCAGTTTAATCCGATCACACATTTCAACGTGAATTTAAGCGCGATCTTTATTGGTCACGACTATTTACCCGTACATTACGACGGTATGGATTAAACTGACAGCATTAAAAATGTACTATCTTATTTCAATAAGGTTAAAATGAAAGAGAGGTGACTTGTCTAATATTAGTTAAGTTTGTAAACAACAGAATCGGCACCATTATGTATCATGTAATTGATATACTTAGATCAAGATCATGACCTACCTTCTCTAAATGTTTAATTATCTCTATCGTTTTATCAATCACCAATTCCAAGGATTGTTTTATTTTAAGAGGTTTTATCCATTGGACTTTGTACATACACATTATCATGTCTGCGTTTTTAATTTCGCACCTCAAATGCAATTTAGGTTAGCGGTTCAAGATCAATTCCACAATCTGTTTCCGTTTCTCTACTATAGACTTTGTTTGCTTATTAAATTATTTAGAAACGCATTTTTTTATTATGATATTTTTGCTGAGCAAGTACCTATCTACCTATTTACCTACGAAACATCACCAGCTTTATGATTTGTCGTGTATTAGGTATATCATTTTTAGTATGTCTAAATAAAACATTATCCATTTCCTGGCTCCATCAGACCCCTGACATCAGTGCAATATATTGGATTATCAAAACGAATCACAGGACCCCAAAATCTGCTTATGGTAGTAGTAGGTTCCACTATCCGTCTCCTGGCTCCATCATCAGACCCTCGACACCAAGTGCAGTATAATATTGGACTCGTCAAACGCATCATATGAATATGGGCTTGAGTAAAACCCTTGGGGTTTACAAGCAACTAAAATGTTCTACTATTCACCTCCTGACTCCGTCATCAGGTTATTTACATACCAAGTTTTATTTCGATACGACAAGTAGAAGTAGGTTAAAATTGACTTCCAAGATTCCTACATTGTTTGTTAGTTAAAGTGTAGCTAAAAAAGCGTCTTAAAAAAGAACAGTGTAGTAAATGAACCCTTTGATATCAGCTTACACTCTCCAAAAAATAGATCGCCGAAGGGTGTAACTTCCTTGACCTTCAAGTTCAGGTTCTAACTCAATCATATAAAGGTTCCCAGGGTCTTTGAAGGCAAGGAAACCTATATTGAATTAACCGTAACATGACCGTAACGCTGAAACTTTTCTTTGCTCATTCGTCAGTTTTCGCCTTGACATTCGACTGGGAAACTTAAGGTCATGTAACGTTGGTCGGTTATTCAATAAGGCTTCTTAGTGCAAACTTGTCAATGCTATTGACAACTAATGTACCTATGGGGACGTTGTCACTATTCTTTTGTTATAGAATAGGTAGGCTAACTATTGTTAGGATTGTCTGTGGTCTGTATACTATACTTATAGATGGAGCTGGATTTGCAAAATTATCGTTAACTTAGGAATCTTGATTGTTACTCATATCAATTTTTGGATTGTTGAAATTCTTATAATTACTTATTTTTTTATCTACGTGTAAAACAAAAGAAAATTATAAATTGTAATAGAAACAGACAATATCAAAGATCAAACAACATTACATCTCCAATTAAATATTAAACGATTGAACTATAGAAGGAGACATTTGATAAACTACGGAGCTACGTAAAACATTAATGAGAGAAGGTCTTTATAAAATGATGTTATTTCAAAGAAAATGGGACATGAATTTTTAAGATCTGTACCGATATAAAGTGGAATTGACTTACCATTTAATTCCACGTTAAGACGCCTAGATTGTCTTCATCTACCAACACAATCTCCCTGCCCTTTTCCCAATTATTTGTGGTCAGCGCAATATGCACTCTTCTTCCATTCAGCCCTTCTATCTGTCGTATCGGCATTCAATCCTTTCTTACGCATATCATCCTTCACACAATCCCTCCATCTCTTTTTCAGTCTTCCCTTTCCCGTATCCATCAACTTTCATATTCATGACTCTTTTAGTCATATGGGTTTCATCCCTCCTCATAACATGTCCGAAGCAGGATAAACGGTTCCCTCTCAACTTATAATTCACTGGTGCTACTTTCAAACTTCCTCTTATGTACCTACTCTTTCCTAATTTTGTATATTTTTGTGATATCTTCATCTACCTATTATTATTTTAGATTAAAATCTCATTCATCAATAATGCAACCCATTTTGAAGATGGAACCACTTACAAATGATAGTAAAAGATAAACGATCAATAAATATGAATGAACAATTCAAATGGATCATTGTTGACACGCTGATTATGTTTTCATGAGATCGATCATTATTTTCATAAATATTTATTGATGCATTACATGCGTTGCTTTTTGATACAAAAAATAAAGTCTTTCGACCCAGAAACGTCATTGAAATTAAGCTGTAATACCTTCTTCGTGAACTAAACTAAAGTTCTGAAGTTGTTGACGGATCTAATAGATAATCATTTGGGTTATTAATTAATTTAGGATCAAAGCTAGTGGGACATCAAAATCTAACACAATTTTGTAATTTAATACACTTTTAAAATAATGAATTTCAATGTTTGAACCCATTTTTCAACATATTTTCGCATGGAAGTAAAGCATGACGTCTAAGGCTACATTTTGTCAGTGATCAGCAGAAGTAAATATTATAGATTAGAAAGAAAAAAAAAAGATATAAAGAATTTGAATGAAGTAATTATCATAAGCAGACAATGTAGTTGTTTTATATGTACCAATTGAAAACAAATCGTTTACAAGGAACCCTTCCTTGTCTTCTGTGTTCCTTGTTTTATCTTCAACAATGAATAGGGCGAACTATGGCTGCCATTTCACATAATATATTAGACTAGCCGTTCCCCGCATCTTCACTCGCGTTTCCGGGATAAAACGTAGCCTATACCTTCGGGTATAAGGTAGCTAGTGAAAGATTTTTCCAAATCCGACCAGTAACTCCGATGATTAGCGCCATCAAACAAACAAAGTTCAGCTTTATTATTAGTATAGATTATAGAAGATAGGTTTATAAGTCCAAGTCCTCTGCTTTATAACTACATAGAATATTAGTTCAAGTAATATTCAGAAGATTACCTTTCCTAAGTATTAACTGATTTCATAAATTCAAACAGCTGTTGTCATAGTAAATATCCAGACAAATTGGATTCAGCTGCTGGCATAAACATAATTAGGACACGACAAGGTCAATATAAATACGTGAAATGTCTATTTATTCCCATAAATCGGTAATTTATGTCTGGTCCTAGAGGCAACGTAATTTAGATACTGATCTTTAAGCATGTTCTGTTTTAGAGCAAAGGGTGGAATCTATTACAAATAATCGCATTCTTTGAAGCAATATATCATGAGTAATTGGTAAGTAGTCTGAAAAATCCAGGAGACATTTAATAATGTCCATAATTTTGATCAGGCTCAGTCGATTACTCATTATAAAAAATTACATTCATAAGGAAATGGTTTAGTTCCTGCATGAATCTTCCAAAAAGTATTTTGAAAGTCTTTTACCAGTCGCAAATTAAGTTATAAAGCAACTCGATGTTTTCTTTTGAGGGCAGAAGTTAAGAAATAATGGAGAACCTAAAGCTAATAAGAATTATACCATATCGATAAATAATGGTGACAACCCATGATATAGTCATGATGCCCTTAAACTTTCAAACTCATTTATTCAGTTTAGACCATGATAAGGCACTTATGAATGTTGATAAATGTTGTATGTTTCCATAACGGAATGCTTGTTATTTCTTCTAAGACTTATCTTATCCGTTGATATTTAAA
Source organism: Tethea ocularis (assembly GCA_963555595.1). NCBI lineage: Eukaryota > Metazoa > Arthropoda > Insecta > Lepidoptera > Drepanidae > Tethea > Tethea ocularis. Next base: position 11,158,583 of record OY741969.1, on the reverse strand, counting down.
AGCTCGTTTAATTCATGCACGAGGCATCTCAACTATTTACGAATTAACTTTGATGGTATTGTATCTCCATAACATTTTCCATTTGGAATGCTCAAAAGAGGCCGTATATTTTTTTGGAACCCGTGTACCACAAAAAGTTTGCGTTGCTGTAATTGTAGCAACGAAGGCCAAACGGCTTGGCTAATAAATTGTTGAAGATTTGGATACATTCCTTTTAGTTATTAGGATTTTTATTGGTCGCTTTATTACTCGTAAGTTTAATATCCATTAGTTCAATGTCTTTCATGGTTTAGACCATCCTTTTTTCGAAGACGATTACAATATAATTCTAGTCAATGTTATATTTAGATAGAGACATAGTGTTCCAAACCTATTAGATAGATTCGTTAGGATGGAATGAGATACTCTTTTGAATGTGTCTCACCAAGCTAAATAACCCAAACAGATTCAGGAAATCAGTCAGAACAGTGGCTTATTGTTGTGTCAAACAGATTGCCATGATGCAGAAAAGATAAAAAAAAAAATGTTATATTTAAGCCGTAAAAGAACTACTAACGTGCCTAAGTTTTCTTCGATCAAACTTTTCTAATTAATGCATATCTTTATGTAGAATAATAATTAACGAAAGAAATACGTGAATGAAACGTCCATTCACTTATTTCTCATGGGTTATTTTTTAAATCTAACTATTTTTTAGATGTTTTGGATTGTCAATTCTCCATTAACAAGCAATACATGCATATCATTAATCAGTATTTCCTTACTTAATAGAACATAAGCCTACTGATTTAAATAGAGTAGGCACAGAGCCAAGTTATCCAGTTTTAGGATAAGTATGACATCTAGGATTACGTTTGAAATATGTCTAGGAATACGTTTGTGTCTAGAATGACGACATCGGCCGGGCCAGAGCTGGCAAATGGATGAGTTAACATAACCTTACTCAACTTAATTCAGGCTTGCCGAGCGTAGACTTATTATACAAAGCGCACGCAATTAATACATATAATAATATATTAAATAAATCATCTTCAATTCTTACTTGAGGAAGAGATACTATCGGTGTAACTACATCACTTATTTAGATCTTAGAACATCATTCGATATTATTCATTCAAATTCAATAATCGTTAGACTGCCATTAGTTATTACTACGCTAAGCAGACTAGTCGAATTTGTTCTGGAATTTCCTTCAGTGACATTTCAGGCCAGATGATTTCCCAAATCAATTTATAATATCGATTACATAAACTTGGAAATCAAAGTGGCGTGTTCTTCGAGAGGGGGCGCGGCGGTGTTAGGGGGGAGCGGTAGAGGGGGGCGTCGGCGAGCAAGGTCAGGGGCCCCTGCGCGGACGCATTGTACATTTGTACCACAATTCTTCATACAACTCACCGCCCGTTGATTCGTTTGTTTATCACCCAAATATGGCACTAACGGATTTGTGCTGATGATTATATCTCCGTGTTTGTTAGTACGTGATCTGATGACTCGAAAATTTTGGTTCAAATCATTGTGACCAATGTTGATGGTATGTGGAATCTCTATCTGGTGCTAATTCCTTTAGCTTTAAAGCCCATATTATACTACAAATATCCATGCAATGTGAGTGACCTATTGATGCCTATGTGGGAAAATCTAATTATCAAAGTTTAATGCCATGGGTTTTACAAATTCACCTGTTGAATACAAATGTTTGCATTGCATTAAAATTTATGTATTTTCGAGATTAAAGTCTTAGATTAACACACGGCTCATTTATTGTGAAAAAACGTAGATAGAAGATATCATTCCATGTGAGGAAAATTAAGTTATGTCCCAAGGAATATCGAAATAAAAAAAAGAAAGCAGATACCTAGTTCGTTCCGTCAGTTTTCAGGCTCTAAGATGTCTTTGATGCTTATGTTGGTAAGTTTATGCCTGGGACACTCGAAAACTGTATATCACAGACAGTGTCAGCCATGTACGCAGTTCTTTTATTTAGTGTCTATACAAATGGTGTATTTTAACGAAATCTGCATACTTGTTTAGACTTGTTTTTAGTTAATTTAAGGCAGGATATCATTACCAAAAGTAGCTGCTTTTGACGGCTATTTGGGTGAGCGGTTGTATGACGTAATACCCAAATCCTACTTTATTTTTATTGAGATAATGATGAGATTCAATTCATAAGGACTTATTACTGTTTAGACATTATGGAAAGATGGAATTGAAAGTAATAATGTCACCGTCTGTTTTTTTTTTGTGATGGACTAAATAACTATAAAAAACATAATTTAGAAGATCTTAGTGGTCTAATGAACATACTTATATAGTATCTACCGTTTTTATGGGAGTGTTAAATAAATTTGATTACGTAAACTTGAATAGGGCTCCTAAATAAAGGCCAGCAATCGAGATTTTGCCTATTGTATTCTGAGGTGTAATCTGTAACATTATTGACTTCAAAAAAATCTTAAATGCGTTTCGTTTCAAAATATATCTGGTTCCAACCCGTCTAGTTCGTTGATCGACAAAAAAACCGTAAAAAAACCGATGATGAAACAGCATTCGGCGTGTGAACGTCGGTTAATTAGTATTTGCAAACATATGTCTGAATCAGTATGGCTGAGTGTTTTGGTAACATCTCTTTTTTCTTCGTTTGTAGTGTCAATTTGGAGGTTTTGTTTGTTTATCGATACATCATTTCTGGTTTTGTTATTTTGGTGTTTCGGATATCGTGTATTTTCAAGGTTTTACGACCGAGTATACATATATACATTTTGATAGAATTCAGATGGATGCTGATGATAATCTCTTTAGAAGTTGAGCGCCACGTGTAGACGAGTGGGGATTACTTAATTCTTTAGATAAAGAAAGAGCTATTTAGATTATGTTGTAGAGCGATAAAGATGGCATTATTTGAAGGCGAAATACGAAATAAGATAGTCTACTTCTTTGGACAATAATTATTTAATTAACTTGACCAGGTTTTGTCTGTGATACTTAATACTTTGATGTCGATGTTCAAATGCGCCTTATTAAATTCAAAATTTCTTTCTTTTAACGAATGTATCTAGTCAAAACTAATAAGTTAAAGGTTATTCATTCAGTTTTGATCAAACTGAATGAATAGTCCTGTATTTTTGGAAATGGTTTGAGGACACTTCCAGGACTCTTTCAACGTAGAATTTACCTGAGAACGTCTAGTTAGATTAAATTGAATATCTGTGAACACTAGCTCTAACAAAACCTCATTTAATAATGATGTAATATTTACTTGTTTTCCAACAAGATAAGAACACTGACGCCAAATTATTTTGGCATTTACGATTTATTTATGCATGACTTCTTACGTTGTTATCAAATACATAATAATAATTTACAACCATTTTACTATTTTATACTAACAAGCGTACGATAAGGGAAAATTTAAAATATTACTTTTCATTGTTCAGATAAAATTGATTGTTTTTATGCTCAAATTAATTAGTTATTAAACATTTTTATTATAATTTATAGTTTCTGTTATCTTACTGATTTGAAAACATAATTCTATGTCTTCGTATATACCGAGGTTCGTACCCTATTCCGGGGTGCCCTCAGGCGTAGTTACCCAAACGTTGCCCGGGACCGTTACCTGAGAGCTCTCTGCCCTCATACGTCGCCATAAAAAAACGTGAAAACTTCGGCAATGCTTGGGAATACGAAAAAGTTTCCAAATTGCTGTTGTAATACATTTAATAGCCACCTATGATGACCTTTGAATCCCATTTCAATAAACAGCTCAGTTTTTTAATAAACCTCCACTTTGTGAAAACGTCATATCTGATGTGAGGTTTTCACTCTAAGATCTAACTTTACATTTTTTCTTACGAAAAGTCATGGTAAACGCCTGATTATAATTTAACGGACCGTTTTCTTGTCGGCGAACATGCACCAAGGCGAATATCTATTAATTCGAGATTTTCCACTTACCGACCGTAATTAAGTTATCATCATCATGTCAGCTGAAAGACATGCACTGCTGGCCAAAGGCCTCCCCCAAGTATCTCCACGATGGCCGGTCTTGCGCTACCCGCATCCAGCGATTTCCCGCGACCCTCACAAGATCGTCGGTCCACCTTGTGGGGGTCCACTGCTACTTCAATTTGGTAATTCTTCGGGCTATGTCGGTTATTTTGGTTCGCCTGCGGATCTCATTATTTTTGCTTCGATCTCGCAGGAAACTCCGAGCATAGCCCTCTCCATTCCTCCTTAGCCTTCAATAATTCTTCGTAATTCAGTAGGTACTTAAATATATTTATATTTCTACTTATTAATATATGACCAGTGGCATGCTCTACGTAACATTTAGTTTATTCAATTATCCTGCGAATTTACAGGAAAATAGAGGTGAAAATGTACATATTTACATAGTAAGTACTTAGCAATTTTTTTCATAAACATCACCCACGTGATCGTCACCACATCACAGTAAATGTGTCTTTGATAGTCATGAAGTAATTATTTACTAGATTTCCGCCCCACGGTTTCACCCGCATTGGCGACGATATCCGACTAATGATGACTCCGATTACATAAATTAAAAAAAAAGATCCACCAAAAAAAAGGAGCCTTGCTGAGTTTCTTGCCTGAGTCTTCTCAGTTCAAGTGTATTCCGAACCGGTAGTAGAGTCTATTGTAAAACTGTAACTTTTGACATTCATAAGTGCCTTATTAGGGCCTAAACTGAATAAATGAGTTTTGATTTTGATGAAGAAAATATTAGTTAGATATCTTTTCAGTACTTTTTGAAAGTATATAGACAAAATACATTATGTTAGAATTTTCATTTTAAAACCTCGACCAAGATAAATTGAACCTGTAAGTTAATATGGGTACGGAATTAATTTAAAATGCGTTGTATATTCAATAGGACAAATACGGTCTGGATCCTAAATCTGAACCTTTTTGAGGCCGTTTATCCTTTCGGTAATAAAATCATTTGTAGCATACTTTACTTGGACAAAATTGGGTGAAATCTGTTTTGCTTTTTAAAACAAAGTCACGCCCTAGACACTTCATACCTACATGCGAACTAATTATTCCTACGCTGTGATCCTGCGCACGCGCAGCGGAGTACAAGCAGTTTAATCTGTGGCATAAATACACAAAAAAAAGAAGCCTTGCTGCCTTGTTTCTTGCCGGAGTCTTCTCAGTTTAAGGGTATTCCGAATCGGTAGTCCCCCCCCCGTCGGTACGCACATGGGCAGCTGTGCTGTAGAGCCAGCTCTATCTCAAACAAATTCATAATGTAAAATAAAATACGTCGAACATAATACATTTAATTCGCAATGAGCTCCAAATTCGTTGGGTCCGAGTCTGTGAAACAGGTCAGTGCATAAATAAGCAGGTCCCAACGTGGCCCCTCTGAATAGGGATTAAAAGGTCATACAAAGTTTGAGATACACTGAAAGCGACGCGATAACAAACAGAGCTATAAAACTTTTTGACAATAGATTATCGAAACTTGAGGTTAACAAACTTTACTAATAAAATTGCGTAAAATTGATAGCATAGGATTTTATTGAATACTAGCTTCCGCCCCGCGGTTTTACCCGCGTTCCTGAGGTATCTCATGTTTTCCCGGGATAAAAAGTAGCCTATATGTTATTGCAGGGTATGATCTATCTATGTGCCAAGTTTCATATAAATCCGTTCAGTAGTTTTTACGTGAAAGAGTAACAAACATACATCCATACTCACAAACTTTCGCATTTTTTAATATTAGCAGGATATTACTAGCTCCCCATCGCTTCACTCCTATATGGACAGGCACTTTATTGGAGTTCAGTTTAGACTGAAGACTGTATGGAAAAGTACAATTTGAAAAAAAAAATTGTATGTTAGGACAGTCGGATTATAGTGTCAGGTTATAATATGGTTGATACCTACCGCAAATTTAGTTTATTACTAATAAATCAGAATATTTACGCTACATTAATTATTTTTAACTTAAAAGTTATAGAAGCGCGAAAGCAAGCGTGAGACTTTTTTCCAAGTATTAAAATACAAGTTTGTAGGTACCTATTATTAAACTTTCTAAAGAAAATCTTCGAAAAGAAACCTGTGTTAGCTACACTGTATTGTATTTTATTTTGTTTCCATTTGAATTCATTTTCAGATCATGATAAGTGACAATACGACAAAGAACACATCGCTACGCGCTTGGTGACAGTTTTTCAAAGAATATCCTGGGATATTCTTGAGACACGGCTATCTGATACCGAACTATCAACATGCAGAACTTGTACTATTGAAACCTGATAGCTGACTACTTTTGTAAATAATACTATACTTATAATGATAGTATAGATTGGTGCCGATTCTGTTGTTTGTTTACGAACTAAATAAATTTAATCTCACTATATCTCTTTCTAATAGTAAATATAAGAAAGGGATGCAAGATATTTTAGTCCTGTCAGTTTAATCCGATCACACATTTCAACGTGAATTTAAGCGCGATCTTTATTGGTCACGACTATTTACCCGTACATTACGACGGTATGGATTAAACTGACAGCATTAAAAATGTACTATCTTATTTCAATAAGGTTAAAATGAAAGAGAGGCGACTTGTCTAATATTAGTTAAGTTCGTAAACAACAAAATCGGCACCATTATCTACATTCTGAAGCATGTCAGTTAGGTACTCTACCATCGTACCATAGGCATAAAAACACACGCAACGTTTCTTTCAACTCATTGTATAACTAGACTCCGTAGTACCCCGTTCGCATACCCTTTATGTTGTCCAGGTTATGATTTATCCCTGTGCCAAGATTCATCAAAATCCGTTCAGTAGTTTTTGCGTGAAAGAGTGTCATCTTTATATACTAACAAACTTTCACATTTCATATTAGTAGTATGAAGATTTGAATCCAGCATATCCTAGGCCCTAGGCACTTAATACAAGCGAACTTGTATAATTTTGTGGATCGAGGCGCTACTATAATTTATTATAATTAAAACCACTCGTCGTTTTTACTATATTTTAGTCTTTAATTTTTGTTAATTTTACAAGAGAGAGATTGGTGCCGATTCTGTTTACGAACTAAATAAATTTTATCTCACTATATCTCTTTCTAATAGTAAGTATAAGAAAGGGATGCAAGATATTTTAGTCCTGTCAGTTTAGTTCGATCACATATTTCAACGTGAATTTAAGCGCGAACTATATTGGTCACGACTATTTACCCGTACATTACGACGGCATGGATTAAACTGACAGCATTAAAAATGTTCTGTCTTTTTTCAATAAGGTTTACTTGAAAGAGAGGTGACTTGTCTAATATTAGTTAAGTTCGTAAACAACAGAATCGACACCATTATCTCGATAAAAAATAATATGACACAAGGGTGTTGCCAGTAAATAAGGTATAAAAATTAGATGGCGTTTTAATCACCACACCGTCAATCGGCACGAAGCGTTCTACACAGAACTAACGCTATGATCTCTTCATACACGCAGTGAAGAGTACCTACTTCTATGCTACTACGTTGCGGGCACCTTCTTTACTTAGTAAATAATTAGTATTCTTTGCCCGAACTGTCCGATGTGGATACCACAGATAACTATAGCTCATTATTCGCTATATCATCGCTTTCAAACTGGAAAAAAGGCAGAATATGGCCGTGTAACTAAACTGACCTTACCTAACTGGGTCCTTTATAAGATTATTATTTCGGCTTAAAAGCTGGTGTACATTTCCTTACAAAAGGAACCTTGTTTTGGTTGTAAATTTTTTACACGTATAAGCGTGTTTGAGTACAATCTCATGCACCGTGGTCAGTGATGATGTGGCCGATGGTGGTAAGCACAGTCTAGAAGGGAACTGGCTCTCAAGAGCAGCTGTCGGAACACACCTGTAGGTGCTTGGCTTGAAGGTAGTGGATTTGGACTTTCAATGTAGGAAAACGTCATGAGGAAAGGAAAATAAATATTCCGAGATACTTTTACTTACACAGAGCTTATATATAGAAACTAGATGATATAGGGCAAACAGACATGTTTATGCACACAAGTGTTTGTCCTGGATGGGAATCGAACACAAGAACTGCGGCGTGATAGGTGGTGTCTTAACCAACCGCGCCAACTGGCCTGTCAAACAAAGCATGATGGCTGGGAATTCTGTAGAACCCGTTCAGCTAACCATCGCCCTCAAGACAAAAAATTGTCGCCTACCACCGGTTTATTCCGGCAATTGTATTCAATCAGTCTCATTCTGATTTACAAAGGCTGTATGGTAATTTGCCTTGGCCTCTAGATTTTGTTTTTCATTATGGTATCCCAGCTAAAATTTATTTTGCATCTACTACTATTTTAATAAAATGTGTATTACAATACAGACAATATTCGACGACTTTGATCCAAGGATATCTTCTATAGTAAGTACACTTCCATTCAGTATTGCTTTCGCGATCTACATTTTTAGGGAAGTCAATTTTTTTACATCGATATGTTGCGTACCTTCTCGTGCTACGATTATTTTTATCGTAAGCTCTTAATCAGATATAGGTACTACGTACATGTGTACGCATGTACGAAATCTTATTAAGAAGTAAAAAAAACTGTTCGCAACACTTTATAGCCACTCAAGGGTATTTTAATGTGCGTAATAATTTTTTATTTCATTCATAAAATCTTCATAGCGGCTAAGAAAAAATATACAGAATTGTGAATCTAAATAAAAACGACACGCGTGTCTTTAGTTTTTTTTTGTGAATGAATTAATCTGTAAAAAATAAATTGAATTGCGAACCAAACTGTGCTTGAAAGACTTGAGGTAGGTAGAATACGATGATTAAAGTAATGAATTAGTTTCGTTAAATTTTTTATTTTATTTCATATTTAAGTAATTAACGAGATTAATAAATATACTATTATGCTTTATACATACCTATAACAAAATAATTATAAATTATTAGGTATTCAAATTGTTGAATGCATTACAATTTAATGAAAAAAAAAATATATATACTTAAATATTTAGCGTACCTAATAATTTTTTTTTTCTCAGTTTAAATAACTATAATATTTAATAATAATACTACATAATGAGAGTATCACAAAAAGTATTTTAATTGGCGCGAATGTAACAATTTTTTTGTAATTTATGAATGAAACTACCGAACATCCGTTTTACTAAGTTATTGTATAATTAAAAATAATAATTGTTTGACTCGCATAATGCTTTGTGATATCCTGACTTTATGTTTCAACAAGAGTTGAAATTACTTGAAATACAATACAATATAATAGTTCTGAAATCAATTACAATTTATGAGCAATTATGCTAATTTATTATTTTAAATAACTATAGGTGATGAAAATACCTACCAATGTTAAAATTAGTAAAAAAATATACCTATTACCAACATAGGTATATTAATTTTACATTTCTTAAATCTGACAAGTCAGTCATAAAATGTTGTCACTTCGGCACGGCAAAAGCATTTATCATAAATTTGAATATCGATAAATTCTCTCGATAAAATCTAAGCACTACACAAACAGATGGACTGCTAAACAGCGGGGTCGGTTTTGTTTATGAATTCGGGTTAGACGAGTCCATAAGTGTTTTGTCTCAGATTCAATGGTAAAAAATAATAATATGTTAGAAATGTGGGAACGTTATTCGTTAGGAGCATTTATGTTTTATGTTAGAACTTATTATTTTTTACAATTATTCTACGTAACACGAGTTCTGTAGTTCCAGAGATTAGTGCGGCCAAGTATACAAACGGCTTTGTGTAGTAGCTAATTAAAGGGATCACTAAGGCCAATAACCTTGACGATTAGTCCATACAGGGCTATATACATAATGGGCATATTCACGATTTTTTTCTGACGTTCCTAACATAAACAAACAATTTTTAGAATTACTATTCCTCGGCACATATTCTCTAGTTTAACATATATTTTTTACAAATCTCTTGCAAAAAAGAATGCCGAGAAAAACTTAATCAAAAATCATAATTTCTCGGATATCGTCGCCTTAAATCAGTTCGCTTGTAACAAGTTAAAAGTATTCAAAATTTAGGTTTTACCCGCGTTAGGCCGATACAAAATAGCCTCTGTTACCTACTCTCCAACTCATACCCTATCTCTGTTATAAAAAATCACGATTCGTCACGTCCTTGCTGCGTGGAAGGACTAACCAACAAACACACTGGCACCTTATAAACAGGATGGATGGACTCCCTCCAGTTGCGGTTACAAAAATCCACACTGTAAAGAGCTTAGGATGGATTAGCAATCAAGATAAATAGTAAGCTTACTTTATTACAGTATCATAAACGCCTGAAAATTGAGCTGAAAATTACAGTAACATCTGGAGAGTTCGATAAATTCCCAAGTATTTCCTAGAAATAGGGCTAAGTCTGCACAGAGACGTAAGATACTGAAAATAGGGTTACGATGTTGAAAATTTAACAAATGTACTGATTTGAAGTAAAAAAAGTAGGTAGGCCAATATTTAATTTCAAATGAAACATAATATCGCATTGTCTATTTATGCAATAGGTATGATGAATATTTAAAAAAAGTAAGATAAAGAGAGCCCTCAGTGCTCGGGTACAAGTTTTGCTACATCACAAACAATACAAAAAAAATAGCTCTTTAAGTAACTATTAAAACAACCTAGGCAAAAGAACCAAAAGGGAATGCCTCAAAGGAAAAACCCTGTAGTAGACAAATACAAAGAAAATATATTTATTTGCCATTTACACGAAGTAAACAATGGAGGTACAAAATAGTAGGTTGTATGTTCATTAGGACAACGCGAGTTCTTTGTAAAAATATTTGTAACTGGGATAAGGCTTTGTTTTTACACGAATGCCTCAAGAAAAACAGTTTTCAGGCTTAATATATGTATGTTTGTAAATACGTTTCTTTATTAAATTACAACTTTTGAATAGCCAGCTGGATAATTATACAAAATAATCTAATCAATACTAAAAAATCTGAAAGTGTGATTATTTTTAAAGTTAAAGCATATTTTCAGCCTCTACCCACAGTGCGATTATGTTTCAATACTTCATTACACAAAAACTTTTTTTTACATTATTTTTAATTCAGAAAATTCCATTAAACCTTTGAAGAATGTACCTACTGATTTATTATTGAAGCCAGCCCTGGTATTTACGAAAGAAAACACCCTGTAAACTGATTAGGGTTGCCAAAAACAGAGAATAGTTAAATTTATTCGACCCATAAAATAAAGGTTAATTTCATATTAACGGCCAAATAAAGGTTTAAATACATCCTCTAACTGCAGTAAAACTATCTTTATAAACTGATATACAGATTTTCTATAATTTATTTCCATTTTTGTAAATACGTAGGTACCTACCGTAAATCTAATTAAACATTCAATTATACATTGACGTTGTATTTCAGAATATATAGAACAATTAATTAGGCATAATTCCGTAATTTTATACCAGCGTCATTTATAAAAAAAAAAAAAAAAAATTTTTTCTAATATTTTTTTATGCGAAAATTTGTGTGGCTATGTTTGTTGTCACTTAGCTCTCTAAAAGCTGAAAGGATTTTCTTGAATTTTGTATAATAATCTCCCGGAACTTGATAAAGGGTTCTAATCATCCCGGGAACGCAGGGTAGCTAGTAATTGATAATTTGTACAAAGGTGTAACGCAAAAATACTATGCTTGCCAAAAAAGCGCTACCCTAATTTGTTCATGTTATTTTTAAACCGTTTTTGACGCAACCCTAAAATAATGTTATACATCATGTTATTTTTATTTTAAGCCATTAGACAAACTGTCACTCACGCACACAAAAAACTGTGATCACGTGATAATATAAATAAAAAATGTTTCTCTCCGCGCCGCGTCCGATTGGCTATTTTTATTCGACTACACGACTTGTTATTGTAACGTGTAACGTATTGCCGCATTCTAAATAGCTATCTCTATCAATACTATAGAACTTATTTTACGTTGTTTTCGGAACCCAAAGCGCGGCGAGGCCCCGGCCGTTGAACTGTGCGACAAAGATCAGACTTGTCCAGTTATACAGATAGGTATATATCGATAAATTAACCATATTAACGCCTGATTTTCAATTGATTGGCTATTTAATGAGTGGAGATTTTTTTTTTATGTATTTATTAATAGTTATAGTATTTAAAACCTTTTGTCGCATATTTTGGCATGTTTCTAGCTATTAGGAAAAAAACCCAAATATGTAAATATAAGAATTAATGAACTTGTTATTCAAACACGCTGTAGGTAGGGCTATAAAGGGTAATTTTGGCAAAAAGTAATCAATCGTCTTGTCTTTTTTTTAAAGAACTCGTATTACGTTCAGAAATTTAAATATTTTTATAACCATATAATAATATAAAAAAAAAACAGACAAGTGCGAGTCTGACTCGCGCACCGAGTTCCGTAAAGATAATTTCCTATATTACCTTCACTACTTTTCTTTAGGGTTTCCTGTAATTTATAGGTAAAAAACTATTATCTGTATTTTTTTAATGCTGCTTGCATGCTAATGAAAGCTATTACGTGAATAGATCCTACTTATTTTTTTTAATTATAATGGTAACCATTGAAATAAGGTATTTTTTCAATAAGCACTAGGCACCACATCTTATTTAAAACTAAAAAAAATGATTGAACATCATGATGATCATGAATGATACAATCATTAATTCGAGATATTATCAAGATTATTATCAGATAGATGAAGATACTTCAAAGATATTGCTGTCGAAAATTCTTTTGATACGCTATAGTTAACCGTTTCAAATGAATGAACATAGAAAGTTTGAGGAAAACTATTTTGAACCGGAACTATTTTTTATCTGTACCTTTTACTTCATTCATTCTCATCATATTGATTCCATGGAAAATAGTTACGTCTTTTGTGCCAAATACCCAAACATGTCAGTTGGAAAGCAGTGAGCTGAAGAAATTGTATTCAGCCCCAGTGTGGCCTAGATTTAGACATGTTTTGAATTATACTTAGACTTTTCCAAAGGTTAAGGACCATTAAGTAAATGCATAACGTGGTACCTACAAAAATGTTTTCGAATTTAAAAAAAGGTAGGTATATAATATTTTTATGGTATTGTCACAAAATTAAGATGCTACAGTTAATTGTATGTAGTATATTTTATATTATTATTTGGTCTTAATCTAAAAGTCTTAAAAAATAGCAAAAACGTTTTAAAAATATCACACAGAAGTGGTATATCGTAATAAAATAAAATACTTCTCCGAATTAATTTAATCATTGACCTACCGTTTTTATTATTTATGCTAAATTCAATGACTTTACTTTGATATCCGTTAAAAATACATCAAAAAATAACCTCTGTGATAACACTCCGATAACTTTTAAACCCTAACATTACAATGTCACTTCTACGCACAAATCTTTGAGCGATACGTCACATGAACGGTCGTTAATGAAGCAATTTTTTTCTGGTGTCTTACGCACGAGTGTGCTAGACGAAATAACCTTGTACAAAGCAGCCTAGACGAATTTAGACGTTGCAAAACAACGTAGAAACGTAACGTGGCCGGTATATTTTTAATTCGGCTGTGTAACGAGGCTCTGAAGGGTGTAGGGCATAATTCCACGCGACGTTGTCTTTGAATAGGCTGATAATTGTTTTTGTGTACCTTGACGCTTCTGTTATTTAATATTTAATGTTCAACACCGTTTTCCTTAAAACGGGCACTCGGTTGTTATGTTTCAATGTATTTTTACGTTTTGTTTTTGAAAACGAGTGTTTATTCATTTTTTTAAATAAAATTCTATGAGTAGGTAAAACTTATTGTTTAAAAAGTTCAATCTTCAAGCTATGTGACACTATCTACTTACGACGTTTTTTACTTTTATTCTATAATATACAATATTTACAATTATTTACAACAAATATACAAACTATATATAAAAAAATTCCTCGAGGCGGCCGCTGCTGCCAATCATCGGCAAGGTTCCCAGAAAGCTGGCAGCGTTCCCTCTTTGTATGGCCAAGCTAACGCGTTGGCGGAAAAAGATCCCCGCCCACCGGCCCCCTGTGACCTCAATTAATTTTGAAGATAATGTTCGAGAAAATCGGCGAGCCTCGGATCCCCAAGGACCCATGGTCTCGACCGCAAAAGGCAAAAATAAATAATTTGGGCCAATAGAAGCGTATTTTTTGGATTTGGAATTTTCCGCACCAGCCGCAGCAGCTCCTGCAACTCTACATGTCGCTGGCAAGTGAGATGGCGCAAGTGTATCAACGTTATGTTATGTAACATAATAATTTAAGAAAACCAAATATTCCTAAATCAAAATAATATTGTAAAAAAAATGCGTTCGAATATTGGTTATAATAAATCATTGGTTATCTTTGATTTTTGGCGTAACAATCATAAAGTACTTTCAAATTGTACCTACATGACTCAAATATCCTTGCCTCGTGGTCATAGCACAAATCCTAAATTCCTGCCAATTAACTCTAAACAAAGCTGACCGCATCTTTATTAATTGGATAGGTCCTCGAACTTCTCAAGTGGGTCTTACTGAGGCCGAGCCTAGAGGTTTTCATTTCTAGTGGTCAAAATATTGGGATGGAACATGACCTTATGTAGATTTTAGCTTTGTGACGAGGGCATCGTAGCCCAGAAAATATTAAGTTATTTTTTATTTTTTAAGGGGATCACTAAGGTGAATAACCTTGATGATTCGTCCATACAACCAAGTACTCAAAGCTTAGGCGCCCGCGGGTGGGATTTAGAGAGGATCGAAGGATTTTATGCTTCGAGAATATATTTTTTTTTATTACTTTGAAATGATTATTAAAATCATAAATTTAAATAATACAAATTGTAAAAAAACTATTTCCTTGGTTTTGCCGTAAGATTCACTTATATCTGATGAGCTGTTTTATAAATAATTTCCGATTTAGGTTAAAAATACATGTGAAAGGAATTTTTTTTGCTCGAACAAATTGAATGAAATTAAGGTCGAGGCTTCGGTTGGGGCGTTAAATTTAAATTTTATCAAGTTTTTTGCTAATTGCAGCTCAGTTATAGGTCGTATGTTATCAAGATGTTATTTGCGAGAAGAATGGAAGTATATTTACTGATTAATAACAAAATAAATCATCAACATATTCCTCCAAGGTATATTACTGACATATACGACTATTTCATGAAAATGTTACTAATATACCATGGAGGAATGTTTTGATGATTTCTTTTGTTATTAATCAGTAAATATACTACCATTACTGTCGCAAATAACATGTTAATAACTTACGACCTATAACTGAGCTGCAATTAGCAAAAAACGTGATAAAATTTAAATTTAACGCTCCAACCGAACGTTTACCTTTAACACATAATATGAACTTTCAGATTCTCTCACAATTTGAAATGTTGCTACTTATATTTCAACAGACCATTTTTTATATCGTAATATGGGTATGAACCCAATCGAAATAATGATATTTCGATTATTATTTTAATATCAAATCATCTATTAAGTAAAGCTGAATAAAATCGTAAAATAATGTATACTATGAGTATAATAAATCAACTTCTGTTTCCATGCACTGAAAGGGTTAAGTACGGCCATCATTGTTTTCACGAAGTTTCTGTTTAGAAATGAAGTCATGGTGTTACTAATTTTAAATTGTGCGATATCTTTTGCGCGTTATTTAAGGATTTCGCCATGGCTGTTATCTAAGAGCTATAAGAGCGTATGCGTCACTGAGGCCCCCGTATTTCACGCGCTACAACCATTTGTATATTGTTGGTTTATTGCCCATAGTTATTGAGGCCTTCGTGGGAATCCGATTATATTCAAGGCCTCCATCAATTTGTTAATCGTTCGATATTGATTCGTTGGCGAATTTGATTAGTAGTTTTAATGACAGAATTGGTGATTTCTTGGGAATGTTTTTGTATTGTAAGACACGAGTTATATTTAGGCTACAAAATTTATATTAGATTGCCTTAACTATATTTTAAGGCGATTATAGCTCAGTGGTTGTGACGTCGAATGCCATAGCGAAGGTCGTGGATCGATTACTACAATGAACTTGAGCTTTCGAAAAATTTTGCGAGGAATCCATAGCACGGTGGTTCTACCTGGCTGTTCATCTTCGCTTTGAAAATCTGTCGACAAACACCCACTGGTGTCCGACACGTGCACTTGAGAGCCAGTTCCTTTCTAGGCTTTGTGTTCATACCTTACTTTATATAAAAAAGCTTATATCTCTTTAATATTACCTTCTTCGATTAATTTAACATATTGATGATACATCCTAAATCCTCGAAACATGTGTCACTTCAAACCCGAAGAAGCCATAAATCATTCCCTAAAAGGTTTAGGCGAAAAAGGAAAACGTCATCGGAAAAAAAATTGCTACCTAGGAAGCTTTTCATTCTACGTTCCTTTTTTGTTTATGGAACATTCGTTGCGTGTCATTAGAACATTGGATGGTTGGGTGGTTGGATCGATGGTGGGTGGTTTTAATATTACCCCCCATGGGGAGATACAGTTCAAGGACACAATGATTGATTTCCGTGAAGCCTGACAAACATGATGTTTCAACTGCTGCTTTTAGTTTTGATGTTTGACGTATCTTTTGCATGGCATTTCGTCGGAGATACAAGCAAGCTATAAAGCCCAAGTTTTTTAATCCAAAGTTCAACCTAGTAAAAGCTACGTACGCGGTCTTGCTGTATCTCTGACGAGCAGCTAGCAAAAGCTAGGTATTTACGTTTTGTCTCTGGTTATTACAGTTTTAAATAAGTACCTAACAGTGGCGAAGGGTCCATACAAGCCGATTCCCATCGGCTTACCTTTTAGAAATCCCAGTCCCACAGATTCATCATTTCAAAGCCACTTTTATGATAAAATACACGGTAAAATTATAGGTGTTTTTTGAACGGCTTACCCTCGCTATAATTTTACCCCTCGCCACTGGTACCTACTTCTTAACTTTTCTGAACCTTAATGAAGTAAGAACAAACGTGTTTTATTAGCCATTTTTATAGATAATGGTACGGAACCCTTAGTGCGCGAGTCCGACTCGCACTTGGCCGGTTTTTTAAGCTAAACACGGTGTTGTGCTACTAAAACCATGTAATAAAGTGTACTCCACTGCGTTTAACTGAGTTTATAGTGATTTGGCACAGAATTTTCTCACTCTAGTACACTATGTTACACGTTCATGGCTTAAAGTGGTATAACATATTGATAATAGAGTAATATTTTTTTACGTAGAGTACGCGTCTCTCAAAGTTTAAGAAACATTTATTTTTATCTTAGTTTCTACCCAGTTTTCACCCTTGTTCCCGAGGGATCATGTTTTCCCGGGATAAAAAGCAGCCTATATGTTATTCCAGGGTGTGATCTATGTGCAAATTCATTCACTGGTTTATACGTGAAAGAGTAACAAACATCCATACAATTCAGATCAGATCCTTTCGCATAAGTATTATCAGTATCTTTTAAACATAGTAAAATCTTTACTCACAGGTTATTCCATTTCTTAATTTCATAGCATACCTATTCTATCATCTAAAAAATTAAAAGAAATAATATTCTCGCACCATTACCTTTAATTAAATTAAAAGAATCAGTAGGTGCAAAGTGCAGTGAAAAAATATCATAACATTACAAAAATAGATCACACATAATTCAAAAAACCTATTATTTGTACCTTGTAAGTACCTAATAAGTATATTTATAATAATATAAGAAATACTACATAATAACTTTCACAAAAATATTTCAAAGCAAACTAAAGATAATCCCGTAAAAGGGAGCGTAGAAAAAAGTTTGAGAATGTTATTCTACCGTAAGATAATCGCTTCTAACTCGAAAGATATCGAGAGGCCCTTGCGAGATATCGAAGTAACATTCACGGTAACGAGCAAACACGGACAATATTATTGGCCTATATATATATAATACCTCTTGAAGCTATATAGGCCAAAGGAAATCCAAGGTAATCTCCGGACCTTCCAAAAAACAGGATCTATTAAATAGTAATCTACGGAGATTGTCGAAAACAGTTCGGGTTTTAGTAGGGCTTATGTCAAATTACGGGCTTATTGCTTTGATGTTTTATTTGAATAGATTTATCGGTTAAGCTGTTGTAAATATTTATTTTTATCTCTATTTATTGATTCTGGATGAAAATTGATCTCAATTATATAACTGAAGCGACGGGCCAGTTCAGCGCCGCAGGTCGTGGGTTCGATTCCCATCCAGGATAAACATTTGTGTGCATGAACATGTCTGTTTGTCCTGAGTCTGGGTGTAATTATCTATATAAGTATGTATTTACAAAAAAAAAGTAGTATATGTAGTATATCAGTTATCTGGTTTCCATAGTACAAGCTCTGCTTAGTTTGGGATCAGATAAGCGTGTGTGAAAAAAAAAAATGTCCCAGGATATTTATTTATTTATTTAGTGAATATAATAAGCGTTAGGTGTTTTCCAACTTTAATGCCAATGAAGCTTCTAAGGCGTTGATAGCTCAGTGGTAGTGACGTCGAATGCCGAGACATTCGACTGTTCGAATCCTACAATGAGCTTGAGCTTTCGGTGAAAGAAAACTACGTGAGAAAACCATAGCACGGTGGCAGGGTACTTTGTAGTACCCGCCTGGCTGGCTACCCTCAAGTTGAAAATCTGTCGCCAAGCACCTTCTGGTGTGTTCCGATAGCTGCATTTGAGAGCCAGTTCCCTTCTAGGCTTTGTGTCCTTACCAAAATCGGCCACATCATCACTAACCACGTAGTAAAAAAAAGCTTTAATTCCCAATATTTTTTCTCCTCTTTCTTAATTATTTAAACGTTTACGATAATAACACTCTTTCAAAAACTACCTTACACTGACAGCTCTACTAAACCCGCTGAAATTTCTTAAAACAGTGAAAGCAATTATTGGATTTGTGTACGGAAATAAAAATCGGAGTCCGTTACTGATCGCTGATTGACATTTCGGCGTACAGCCTAAAGCGCTGCTCCTACAGGCGTGAAATTTGAAGAGTGTGTTCCTTGTGAGGTATAGGCATCCACTACGAAAGGGAGGAATTCAACTCCTAAGGGAGTAAACTAGGTGATTGAGTTAAAATTACTTTCTACCTTCCACCTAGCTGTTTTACCAGCATACCTAAGAGATCTTATATTTTCCCGAGATAAGTGTATTCCAGAAAATATTTGAACCAAAATCAAATGTCATTGAAATTCGTTGTTGTTTATTCAAGATTCAATCACAATCGTCCAAATTTTCACATTTATAATATTACCGAGGATAATCAACTTTAAAAAAATTACTTTAGAGAACCCAATGCAAAAAGAATTATTAAAATCGGTTCATAAACGAAAAAGTTATGCGTGAACAAACATTACAAAAAAAAAACACATCCGAATTGAGATCCTCCTCGTTCTTTTTTTAAGTCGGTCAATAAATAAGTTTTATCTACTGTTACATTACGTAATTCAAAAGGGGGCGAGAGGGGGCTGCGGAAAAGGTTGGGTTATAACGCATTAGTGCGAATTGGCTCGTAACTAAGCAATTGTAGTGGCTATAAAGACGTGAGAGGAAATACATAAGAGTTTTAGCCCTCAAATGACCTCCTCGTGATGTCTACTCTCATTTTTGTATAAATTTTAGATGTACCGATTAGGAAATTGGTTTTCTACCTTTGGGCAAAAACAATAAATAACTTTTATCTACTCTCATATCGTAAAGTTCTAATTATGAAATCAAAAACAGTACTTTAATGACCCACTTTATGCACACCGTCTATAATGAAATTAAAAATAGTAGTTTATGATACTGTTGCATAATAGGGGTTATTAACTACGAGTGTGAGTTTAAGTACCGAGCCGTAGGCGAGGTTCTTAATAGTATCACACGAGTTTTTAATACCTAATTATGTGGAGTATCATACAGTACTTTATCTAAACTCATATAAATAATGTCATTTAAAAAAAATGAATTTCTACCAACTTTGCAGCAAAAAAAAAAAAAAAAAAAAAAAAAAAATTTGCTATTTTTTTGACATTTTTGGTCAAAATGTGTAGACAAAAACAATAAAATATAATCATATACTTAATCAAATCCGTGTTGCCAACTCCCAAAAATTCTTACCTCTAAAGTTCAAGTTACAAAATTTGTGACATTGTCATCGTCAAATTGAATTGATACTGATTGATTATAGTATTGATAGGTCCAAAGTGTACTTTAATAGAAAAAAAGTTATTTTATAGCATTATCTTGGGAACAACAACTGTACTATAATGAATCATTATACACGGGTGTGCCTAAAGTGGCTCATTAAAGTACTGATTTTGATTTCATAATAAGAACATTACGATATGAGAGTAGATAATAGTAGTTTATGATACTGTTGCATAATTGTTTAGTCCTGATGTCTGGCCACTTATATTTTTTTTCTTTATTATTTTGTTTGACATGTTGACTGACAGTAATTGAGGTATTAAAACCCAAAAAATATTATAAGTGGCCAGCTTGTACTTTAATGAAAAAAAGTTATTTTATAGCATTATCTTGGGAACAAAACTGTACTATAATAAAAAAATTTAATTTCATTATAGACGGGTGTGCCTAAAGTGGGTCATTAAACAACTGTTTTTGATTTCATAATTAGAACTTTACGATATGAGAGTAGATAAAAATATATTATACTTAGTACAGTTTTCATCCCAAGATAATGCTATAAAATAACTTTTTTTCATTAAAGTACAAACTGGCCACTAATAATATTTTTTGGGTTTTAATACCTCAATTACTGTCAGTCAACATGTCAAACAAAATAATAAAGAAAAAAAATATAAGTGGCCAGACATCAGGAATAAACAATTATGCAACAGTATCATAAACTACTATAACAATATTGATAAACAATAAATAACTTTTAACAAAAAGAGAACCGCCTTCAAAACAGTAAAAAGTATAAAATAATAATTATGTACGAACTCTATTCTGACAGTTTTGAAGCAGAGTTTTTAGTTTAGTTATTTTTTTTTTTTTCATTTCCATCAACAGATCGAATCCGACTGGTTAGATCCTGAGATTAGTGCGTTCAAACAAACAAACTCTTCAGGCAAGGTTCCCAGAAGGCTGACAGCTGATAGCCAAGCTAACGCGTTGAAAAAGCTCCCCAAACAGTACAATCAAAACTAAACTGTGAAACAGGATTTTTGTAGGACAAATGGGTAATAGAACGAAAGGATTCGTCAAAAAATGTGTCTAGCTAAACCCATCGTAATTTTGCGATTTGGCCCCAGCCTTAATTCCCATAACACTCATGGACAGCAGAATCATGTTATTTGCCTACAAATATACCCTATGCCCTATTTAAAGGTAGTTAATGAGTGGGCGGTGTGTAGGCGATAACCCTGTGAATGCCGGCTTGCCAGAATGAGAGCAGCTTTATTTTTATTTTCTCTAATAATCATAATGTAATAAAGATATTATGTTTTATTTACTTTTCGTTCGTTCTTTTAGGACTTAGGTGACGGTTTAGTTAAAGCAAAGAAAATAAAGACTATCTTTCGAGCCGCGGTTTTACCCGCAATCCCGAGAGATCTTGTTTTTCCGGGATAAAAAGTATCCTATATGATATTTCTGGCAGTGTCAAGTCACATTAATATTTTGTTAGTCTTGAAAAGAAAGTCTTTAAATTTTAATTTGTTTTCTTACATACCTACTTATTCTTAATTTTTACTATAAGTGTTCAAATATTGTAATTTTGTTTTTTTAAGCTATAATGTGTCGGATGGAGCGCTATTTCTTTCTGTCTTTCTATGTTATTATCGTGTACCTATATATACTAAGATCTATGTGCAAAGTTTTTATTAAATTCGTTCACCCGTTTCCGAGCTAAGTACACATACCTACCTACAAACTTTCGCATTTATAACACTATTTGGAAGTATGTATGGGAATCCGTATGCACTAAGAAGGCATAGCATTATTCTTCAGTCTTACTCTAGTCTAGATTATTAATTTTATGTAAAAAAAAAACAGCGAATTTCTATTCATTCTAAAATAAGTTTTTTGTTGCTTGCTAGTCTTGCTACCTCTGTCAGAGGATTTATAGAAAGGTTTACTAGTTTCGTTAATTATAGACTAAAACATACAATTAAAATAAAGACGCTTAAGTTTATGGGTTGGGTTTCCCCAAAAGCTTAGAGAAATCCTCATTTATTGCGGAAACAAAGCTTTGAAGTAAGACACCTTTGTGTTCGTATTATATCTATCTATATACATATATAGATATATATACTTGTACAATTTAAGTACCTTTAAATTCTATACACGATAATCATTATCATTCAATATAAAAAAAATATGTTCTCATTTGGTAAAATCTAAATATTCTGAGAAACAACATTAAAATAATAATAAACCACAAGCTAATGTAAAAAAATAGTGAAGTGGCAATTGTAATAAGTGCTCTTGGGTTTTCCGCGCGGCGGCCATATTGCGACAAACGTCAAAAGTACAGTGAACCCCGCGATGCATTTTAATACTTTTAAAATGAATAAAAATCCATTCATAAACAACAAAAACGTTACAATAAAAATATTACTTGCAGCTTTCATATAGGTACCTACACGTACTCATACCTACCTGTCTTATTAATTATTCATTCAGTGAAATAAGTGTAGGTATTACCTACCATTTTAATGGAGGTAGTGCAGTGATTCATTGGTTGTGCAACCTTTAGTAAGCTTTTAAAGCGATCTTTAATCGCTTGACTTTGCCTAAAGCGACGTTTTGCAGCGCTGAAGCAAGGAATGACGATGACACCAGATCAATAACTTTTTGAGAACACTCCCCATTATAATAGACGTTAGAAGTAGCGAGACAATATATCTCCGAAGGCTAACCGCCAGCGAGTTCAGGATCGTCAGCGATATGACGATCAAGGATCAAGCAGTACTCCAAGTGCGGCTTTAACAGCTGGAGTAAATGATGTCAAGTTAGGCATATGTTCTGCAGTGAAAACCACGACATCTAGACATTCCTAATGTTCAATTCCTGGGCTTGGAAAAATATGGTTATGGAGAATGTAATTTGACTCTCTTTATGTTTGACCACAATCTTAGCATGGCTAGTGAAAAGGTTAGTCAGTCAGTAAGTAGGTATCTAAATATCAATGACCTAATGACCTATAGCTTTCTACTTTGATAAAAATACTTGCTGTCCACCGCGGTTTCACCTGCGTTCCCGAGATAAAAAGTAACCTATGGACTATACATGCCAAAAATCGCGTCGGCCTGTTGCGTGAAAGAAGGACAAACAAACACAGTTTCATTCACATTTATAATATGAATTAGAAAGGATTATTCGAAAATGAAGTATTTCTAAATATTAAGACAGTGTCAAAAATTAATGGGTGTTTGATTAATATTGTCAGGAAACAGATTTACTATTACCAAAACTTAAAAAAAAAAAACAAAAAGCGACTATTTAACTATAAATAAACAGAATAATAATTAGATTTACTTCAGGTATATCAATGTTGCTCATCTATTTATTAGAGAAATAAACATAGCATGTGAACCGGAAGTGGCTTGTCTACAGGCTGATCATAATCCTATTAATTAAAATTGTGATATACAACTGCAGTATGTATAACACAGCGGTCATTGACCGCAGCTTGTTATTAGATACTTTCTCTGTATCTTGATTTTCTAGACCTGATAACTTGCTAGACAATATTTTTTGAAATATTACATTCTTTAAATTAAAGCGTACGGCTACTAAAACTCATTTTTTTAACTTAATGAAAGCCAAAAGAAAATTAAAAGTATGATCATCAACTATTTTTCATTTTCACTCAGAATTATGTTGTTTTAATTAACTTTTTACGTCTAAAGTAAATTAATTACTTTCTCGCTTATTATATACTAGATTCCGTCCCGCGGTTTCACCCGCGTTCCCGAGGGATCTTATGTTTTCCTGGGACAAAAAGTATCCTATGTGTTAATCTAGGTTAAAAGCTATCTGTGTTCCAAATTTCATCCAAATCCGTTCAGTAGTTTTTGCGTGAAAGAGTAATAAACATCCATCCATCCATACTTTCGCATTTGTAATTTTAGTAGAATTGACGATGAGTCTCTAATAATTATAATGTTTATTATTAGAATTAATCAATGGGCTTCTGATACTGACACCAAATAAACGTTCATCAATATCAGCAGACACACCGATTAAACCGTTTTTTTTTTAAATAGTAAAAACCGTAAAACGAGAAATATAACGTCACTAAAAATAAAGAAAATAAAATATTAAGTAGTATTAAAACGTTTTGATTCATAACGCACTTAGACGGAACGTGATGTAATGATGGTGCTTACCTTTTTAATCAAAATCGTTTTTTTTATAAGAAAACAAACATAAATGTTGTAACAAAAAAAATATAGGTGTCGTATATTTGGAATTAGTGTCAGATTTTTTAATCATAATATACCTAATTGGATGACGTAAATTATAGAATAGTTCTAAAAGACAGCATCAGCACAAATCCTGAAAAATGGATGATGGGAGTTAGTGAAAATTACCTAGATCTGCGGCCTTAGTCGGTAGGGTGTGCAGTTCGGTTCCCAGACCGTTAACTGTGCCTTTCACAGTGAAGGGTTATAAATGCCGGTCGATAAATTGCGCTCTTCGTGACTCCTGCGCATACCTGTTTGTTTAGAGCCGGAACTATTGTTACAAACGTTACTTTATCTTTGTAAATGATAAATTTTGTGTGTATTTTATCATGCGAACAGCAAAGAAGTGGAATATACTTTTATATGCATTTTTTTATTTGATTGCATCAAATTAAATCCTTTATTTGTGCTTTAAGACCTTACTTCTTACAAATTTTATGATTCTAGGTCAACAAGAAGTACCCTGCGTTTTGATAATTTTTGATAATTATATAGATATAATTAAATTGCCCTATTTTTTCGACGACAGACAGGTCGATAACGAAGTGATCGCATAAGGGGTCCGGATATATTTTACTTTATTTATATAAGTATTTATTATAATTACTCTATCTATTGCTGAAAACTGCATTAAAATCATTTGAGTAGTTTAAAAAAAATTAAGTCACTTAACTAAATCTTAAGTCTTGCGCAACTTGATTAAAACACACTCTGTATTATTCAAGAAGTATTCTTTACTCCGAGGTATTATTGCTCTCTTTGTCGTCCCACCCAAGTAGTGTTAAATGGCAAAATAAAATTCTAATATTTAGTAAAATACTGTTTACTTACTTTTAAATACATAAGCACATACCTTATTACATTGTTCAAAATTATACCAATTGTTTACAATACATAACCTTGATGAAGAACAGAAAAATCCTTGAGTCGAGTCCGATATATTGAAAACAATGGGAGTCATTTCGAACATTTGATTAGTTTAAGTTTAATAAACGTAACAAAAATATACTTCATGTTTACTTTAAAAAAAAAACCCATTCATTTTTAACCGACATCGAATATGGCGGTTCTATGTTCGACTGTGTTTTACGTAGTGTAGCACGTGTTCCATGGAAAATATCATAGTATCGCAGATTATTTCGCTGACTTCAAAACAGTGTCAGATTAGAGTTATGAAATTATTGTGAATTATGAAAGCACTTATCGAGACAGTTTTCCTGTTAGGCAATCTTACCTATACTTTTTGATTAGTATTCACAAAATACAGATTACAGATGCTCTGATTCCGGGCTACGTCATTGACCGCAACTAATCGAACAAATGATGCTATTAAGAGGAGGCACTCTGCGAATGTCTCCGTCCCTTACTAAACTGACGGGGACAAGCGAGTCGGGAGAGACGCAATTTTAGTAAAAAAAGATGGTTTTATGTTATTTAAAAAAAATAAGCCATTTTTTTAAAATGTATGAATACTATTCCCTTTCTAATGGATTTCAGAATGTATGTTAATATTTTTCAAGTTATTTATTTGGATGACCCAAAAAAGAGAAAAATGCATTCTTATTTTTAAAAATACCAATTTTTTTAAAAGTATTCCCCGTCACATATTCTCTAGTTTAACATATATTTTTTCCAAATCTCTTGAAACAAAGAATACAGAGAAAAACGCATTTTAAAATCATCATTAGCATCGCCTTAAAAGTTTCGCGCTCAATTGCACATTTCGGCTTTTCCACGATGAAATATTCGCGACAAAAACTTATTGGCGTTACGATAGGAATTCCGATACTGTTATTCGATAGCTTTAGTACCGGCTGAAAACGTTTACTGTAAGCGCAAGCCGTGCTAGTGGAGGTATGCAGCAAGAACACGTACAAAGATACTGTCATTCTTTGATTTTCAAAAATGTTGATAGCTAGATAACACTTTATTGTACAGTTTACACCAAAACTAGGTTGTTTTTCTTCTAACATAAGAAACAATGGTGCCGATTCTGTTGTTTACGAACTTAACTAATATTAGACAAGTCACCTCTCTTTCATTTTAACCTTATTGAAAAAAGATAGAACATTTTTAATGCTGTCAGTTTAATCCATGCCGTCGTAATGTACGGGTAAATAGTCGTGACCAATAAAGATCGCGCTTAAATTCACGTTGAAATGTGTGATCGGGTTAAACTGACAGGAATAAATATCTTGCATCCCTTTCTTATATTTACTATTAGAAAGAGATATAGTGAGAGTAAATTTATTTTAGTTCGTAAACAACAGAATCGGCACCAATGTTATATTGATTCATGTCAATGTTCGTCTTTTTTTCTAAGTTCTAGGCCTTGTTTTTACAATCTTTTCATCTGCATTCATTAACACTTTTTCCGTTATATTTCTTAAAATAGAAACTTCATTTCTTTTTATGATAGTTTGTACTGTCACGCCACTTGATGGTAAGTGGTCTGTAGGTACACTAAACCGATCACGATTAAATTTGGCAAGTAGATCGGAATTGAAAATAAGTATTTTATATGAGAGCGCACTGATGTTAATTTTGTGAAGAACATAGGCTAATTTTATTCCGAGAACGCAGATAAAACCGAGGGAGACAGCTAGTCTTAGGGAAAAGAACCTCAAAAAGTAACAACAAAGCTCAATATTTATGAAGCAGCATTAAAATATCATTATCATTCCAATTGTCGAGTTTATCGTAACATACTCTCAAGTATAATACTTTAACTTTACTTGTGCCAAAACTGTGTTCCGCCCACAGTCTTTGCCTTACCAGTTACTTGAAAACATTCGCTTTATCGATATGAAATAATGTGCAAATCATATACTCGAATATCTGAACAATGAATGATTAATGGTATATATTCTTTTAGAAAGTCATTCATGCTTAAAGTTATAAAAAAATATTGTGAAGTGCCTACAAACAATTTTTAACCTCAATCTCTACATATTGACATTCATTTTTCATTATAATTATCATTCGAAACTGTAACTCCTTTCAATATAATATGAAACAATATAAGCTTTACAGAATAATCGTAATACCATAGAATAAATAATTCTTCGTAATATTATAAATCGACTGTCCCTACGTAAGTACCTATAGCTCCAAGGTTTTATTGCCTTTGAAGGATATTTTACTTTTTTTGTTAAAACTTGATTATTTGTGTGAAAATATACTTAGAAATTTATTGGAGCACTAAAAAAATATCGCATTCAACTTCGATCCCTGCATGTAAAAAATGTATTTGTCGCAGCAATGATGAAACATTTTCGCATAGAGATAGTTTATGGGCCGGAGATTAACAAAGGCTACTTTTCATCGAGGGTAAAACCGCCGCAAAAGAGAACTTATGTCTCTGTAGAAAGTACTAAGACGTGACGTTGAGACGTTTTGTTTTCGGAACTAATGAAAAAAACATGTGGTCAATATTTTTTGGTATTATAACTGACGGACTAATTAGATTTTTTTAGTCACCATTATGATAGCTATATTATGCACTGTAATAGTTATTTATTTTATAATAATAACGACCATACCTCCGGCGCGGGCGCACTCATTGCGAGTGCATTCACCTTGCCACCCAGGTGCAGCAAAGCTTTCAGACCTAGCCAGTGAAACATACTAACATTATGTTAAGCATCATGACAGAATCTGAGTCTCCTATTGTACTAAAAAAGGCGAGCAAAAACCCACTTGTCGGTAGACGAGTTAACATTTTAAATTAACTTGTAATTAATCGTAATTCGAGTTATTTTTACATTGTTAGACGATGTGGCGCCATCTACATTTTTACATCGTGTAAATTTATTGCGCGTTGATTCGAATCTGTAATTTGGTTTTATAATTATATTTTTTTACGAGCAGTGGTCTCTTTCCGGTTATCTTTTGGATGTAATAAAAGCTGCAGTGCATTAAGTTGTAAAATAACCACTTAAGCGGAGATTTTGATTATGTATGATACTGGTGGCGATTCTGTTGTTTACGAACTGAAATAAATTTAAGCTCACTATATCTCTTTCTAATAGTAAATATAAGAAAGGGATGCAAGATATTTTAGTCCTGTCAGTTTAATCCGATCACACATTTCAACGTGAATTTTAGCGCGATATATATTGGTCACGACTATTTACCCGTACATTACGACGGTATGGATTAAACTGACAGCATTAAAAATGTTATATCTTTTTCAATAAGGTTAAAATGAAAGAGAGGTGACTCGTCTAATATTAGTTAAGTTCGTAAACAACAGAATCGGCACCACTGTTATAGCTTTCTGCTTTAGGACTAATAGCTTAAAATACACAAAACAGTTAACTACATTACAGTTTCGTGGACGTACGCAAATGACGTCAAATACCGTGACGAAGGTCATGGAACTAACTCCTACAGTAAGCTTGAACTTTCAGTTAAGGAAACCTTTATGAGGAAATTGCTTGATGGTAGGTTAATTTGTAGTACCCACCTGAATGGTTACCACGATTGACTACATTACTCACCATGGTGAGATTGTGGTCAAATGCAAGTCTGTCGCAATAAAATAATAAAAAAATTTAAGAAATTATTAACTCACTAGAAAATTGGTGATAATTTTCAAATGGCTGAGCGGATTTTCTTGAATCTTACTTTAGAAAACTCTCGATTAAGTCACCTCTCAACAATAAAACGAAATCAAAATCGGTCCATCCGTTCAGGAGCTATGAGACCACAGACAGACGTCAAAGATATAACACCCCGTCGTTTTTGCGTCGAAGGTTAAAAAAATAATTCAGAGTTTTGTGATCTACATTAGAAACTATAAAATATATTCTACGCCATTTCTTATATGTATGTGACGTTTGTTTTCATGGTAGCGGATACAAAAGTTGGAAAATTTATTATGTAGTAACGTCGAAGACCTTGATTTGATAATTTTTACGACTGATTCACTGCTCGTAAAGTATTTCAGATATGTTGTCGACTATTAAACTTTATATCGATACGGTTTTAATGTATTATACATCGAACGGCATTCTTTACTGTGCTGTTAATATTTCTCAGTCACTTATTACATTTTACGACTTGTTTTCTGCCCCGTGGATCTCCTATTTTTAACCTCCTTCAAAAGGAGGAGGTTCTCAATTCGGCTAGGATTTTTTATACGCATAACTTTTTGTTTATGAACCGATTTTAATAATTCTTTTTGCGTTGGGTTTAGTATAGCTCCAAGGTGGTCCCTTGGGTGGCGGTGGTGGAATAAGGATAAAATAGATTTTTTAAACAACTAAGGCAGCACTTGGTATGTGGTTACCGTAGCCTAAGGACGCAACACAGCAATAATGCAAAAATCTCTTCACACCCTTGAAGAACATCATGCTAATAAAAAACTGTCTCGGGAACACCACGGTGGGCAGCTAATTCCACAACGAGCGTCCGTGGTAGGAAGCTTCTTTGGAACCGCACTGTACGAGACCATTTAGGTTCCAATGTGTGAGTAATAGAATCGACATGGATTGTGTGAAATGTAGAGTCCTTTTGCTCGTGTGAGTGTATTCCATTTAATTCGTCGTCGTACGTAGGCGTCATTGTAATCTTAGATCAAAAGAGGCATATAATTATGATGGAATTCCGAAATATTACTAGTTGTTTCCCGCGGTTTCATCCGCTTTTCCGGGATGAAAAGTAGCCATGTCCTTCTCTTTAACATAGGCTATCTGAGTGCCAAATGTTATCGTGATCGGTTCAGCGGTTAGTCTTCGTAAGGTATAATAAACAAAAAAATAGAGTTACTTTCGTAATTATAAAAAAATTGCTTCCGCCCCGCGGTTTCGCTCACGTTCTTTTTCATGGATTTTTGTTTTCCCGGGATAAACAGTAGTCTATATGTTATTCCAGGGTATGCTCTTTCTATGTGCCAAGTTTCATCCAAATCAGTTCAGTAGTTTTTAAGTGGAAGAGTAACAAGCATCCATACGTCCATACTCATAAACTTTTGCAAGTGCATGTATAATATTACTAGTTTCCACCCCGCGGTTTCACCCGCATTTCCGAGGTCAGTGTCAGCTACCTCCACACCAAATTTCATCAAAATTGGTCCAGCCGTTTGAGCGTGAAGAAGTAATACATACACACTCACAAACTTTTGCATTTATAATATTGCGAGTATTACTGGGAGAGTGGGAAGTAAGGATTCTAGATCTCTCATTATTTCGTCCGATTTCAAAGTCTAACCCTATATATTATTTGGTCTAACTAAGTAATTAATTAAGAACATGTATGATATGTTAAAAAAATATTGGGTCAATAAAACAAACGAGGAAGTCCTGATAATTTTGCAGCGTGCAAGCATATTAAGGGCACTACAAAGCGCTTTAAAAGCTAAATTATCGGATACTCGCATTAAGCTGTGCACACACCAGAACTGTGAATGAACTGAGGTACGTGTGATCGAGTGAATGAATGACTCAGTATCATTATAATATAACAAAAGAATGAGAGTGTGTTCATTTTGATATTAAATTTTATTGCTTTAACGTAATGATATATCACATGTTGTTGTAGGATGTGATCGTTTCGATTACATCATAGTCTCAAGTTTAATCGATAATTTTTTAATAGATATTGAAATCGATTTTTTATGTTAATTGAATTTAAAAAATGCGATCACTGAAATGTGTTACACAGCTATAATCAAAGGAAACTTTATGTTTTACCTGCTAGGTACCTACTTTTTATTTTATTCCATGTTATGATGTACTTAAATGCTAAATTTTATCACGATTGGTTGTGCAGTTGAGGCGTCGAGAGGTTACAAACAAATAAACAATCTGTATTGAATTATATGACCCGCAAAGTTTATAAAGGCATCAATACACGAAACATTTAATAAAACAAATAAAACTACATTACAGAAAAAACTGAGTGACGTTATATCATTTTATAAAATGAAAATTTTCTTAAACCGAAGTCTTTAAAACACCAGCACATATTCATTCGTTCAACAAACCATTTGCGCTCCCCTATTCCAAGAAAATAAAAGATATTAGCATTTTAACGCCTCAATCGCGACATTTTCTCACAAAAAAGCACCTTAATAAGCTATTCCGCTTTCGAGACACTAATGTAACGCTGTGGAACGAGGGCACATAATAAAGGAGGGGTTGTTACCATATCATTCTACGAGTATATTAATCCAATACAAGTTCTTTTAAACTTGATTCTGAAGCTATTTTTTTTATATAACAAAGTCGACAAACAAGCATACGGCCCGCCTGATAGTAAGTGGTTACCGTAGCCTATGGACCCGGGACAGCGACCATAAATACTAATCCGCGCCCCGGGTACCACTCGCGCATTGCCGACCCTTCCCCCCACCCTGTGAGCTCTGGCGACCTTACTCACGCGCAGGAACACAACCAGGTTATTTGGCTGCGGTATTCTGTAAGGTGGAGGTACTTCCCCAGTCGAGCTGCTCTTATATAGCGAAAAATCGCTATGCTCTACCTCTCTTAACTATTACATGGTTGAAATGAAATGAAGATCTTACGCTTTCTTTATTAGGCTAGTTGTTAATTTTTTTTACCTTACAATAGCCTGGTATAAATAGTTTTATTATCTTCAAAAAATGAGAAAGATTTTAAACATTTGATAGAGAGGGAAATACAGAGTGACGGTTGCGCTCGCGTTCCCGGGATAAAAAGTATCCTATAACCCTCGGGGATAATGTAGTTTCATATTTGTGAAAACATTTTTCAAATCGGACCCGTAACTCCGGACATTAGCGTGGTCAAACAAAAAAACTCTTCAGCTTTATTATTAGTATATAGATAGATCGATAGATTATTCCGGAAAAATAGTATATTAATTAACTAAATAATTATACATATTGAAATTAACGACCAAAATATCGTAAAATGATATCTTTTTCATTATATCTACTACGATATTTCGTTCATTGTTGTTAGGTGCATTAATAGAGATCTTGTGAAATACGTATAAATACCTAAATCGAACGTTAAAAACACCCATCAAAAGTCAGTTTTTATCGTAAAATAGTGAAAAAAAATCATAATTAAAAACACCACACAATTCCGACAAATATTGCATGACAAATGTGATTATTAATGAAATTCGTTGCAGGACATAAAAAAATATACTTTACATATAGATTGAAATAAAAAAAAAAATTGCTACATTCTTGGGGCATGCGAACAATTTCCGAAGCAACAAACGGTCAGCATTAAGTGCATTCACCCTAGCTAGGCTTTGCATGCTCTGTGCGCGGGCGCCGGGCGACGGGGGCGGGTGCAGGCATTTCCGGAGGGGGGAGGGGGGAGCGGGGAGCTGGGTACCGTGGGAGAGCCTCGACTTGAGAATGCATGCTGGTCAATACGTACATCGGTATGTAAGGTAACGGATCTGACCTTGTTTTGATTGTAGGACGAAATAAACGGGATTTGTCTCTTGGGACATTTTAAATTGTTCACTGGATTTAGTTTTTTTTAAGTCAGAAGGTTGACAAGCAGACAGGCGGAACTTTTAAGTGGTCACCCTATTTATAGTTACCCGACTACGGCGTAGCAAATAGGAGGGTTATGATTTTGATCGTCATGTATGTTCATCTGTTCCCTCATAACTTCTTAAATGCGATGTAGGTAGGTGTAGATAGGTAGGGCAGGACAACATCGGCGGGGCCAGCTAGTATTATTATAAACTTTTCAGCTATAAGTAGGTAGTAACGTAAATAAGCTTTCAATTCCCAAAAATAAACAGACGTCAAAGGCATGATCAAATTCAAGTTCAACAAATGAAATAATACGCGTTTGTTCTCACGTCCAATGAATATTGTAATGTAATACTAGTGACGTCATAGAGAACGCTTTTAGTGTGTGCCGCTTAGATTGCCTATCCATAGACATATGATACCAATGGAAAGGGTTATTTTTCTGTTTATCATTAGGCATCTGTTCTACCGCTCGCGCTGGCGAGGAATCAATTAAATACTGATTATTTTCTCGCTCAAGAAACTTACAACTTACATCTCATTGTTTGATGATTGTATTCTCAGTTCGAGTGTATTCCGAACCGGTGGTAGAGTCTATTGTAAAACTGTAACTGTTGACGTTCATAAGTGCCTTATTAGGGTCTAAACTGAATAAATGAGTTTTGATTTTGTATCTTCTTTGTTATAGGTATGCGTTGTGTGGCACGCAAAAAAAAAATCTTTCTTTCTTTCATTCTTTACGTTTGTAAATGTATATTTACGCTAAACTTATAATTGTCATAACTCAGGCTCCTGCCAGCACAATTGCATTGTGCTTAGCATCAGATTTTCAACTTCAGAGTTACCCTCAGGTTTTACTACCCTGCCACCAACCTTTGGTAATCTCCCTATGTTTTCCAGCTAGATACCAACAGTTCCCTCTAGGTACCACGATATTTGATGTCACTGTCAACTCATAAAACGTTACGTTAAATAAAATATTTATATGGTCTCATAAATAACGTGACATTGTTTGACAATGACTAAAAGTCGATACGTTTATGAGCAAGGCTTTAAACATCGAACTATTGCTTTAAACCAAAACCTTTAAAATATATACTTACCTATATCTTATTACTATACTTACCTATGAAGAGGTTAAACGCGTTTGTATCTTTTTGACGAGTCTACGATGAGGCTACGAATTTGACTACTCTTTGGTTTTACTTAGGTATAATCTATGAAAAATCACGCCGGTACCTTGCTTAGTTGCTGAGTGAACGAATAGAGAACCTGCATGTTTTTTTTGCTTCTATTAAAAGCTCATTAATTTAAGAAACAGTAGAAAAAATTAATATTAGCCATCAAAGATTTATCTCTTTCTAGCAAGACAGAATTTAGCATGTAGTTTATATGACGTCACATAGTATGTCGGATTTTATCTTCCGCATTTCCTGGCCAATTATAATTTCGCTTTTTGACACCTTTTTACGGTATTTTCATATTTTGTTAAGAAATGCGATAAAAAGAATCAAAAGCATATCACAGACTTCTCCATAATTATTTTATTTTTGATTTTTTAGCTGTTCCCCGCGGTTTCCCTTCTACCTTCGCGGATAATGTAACTTCCCGAGATTAGCGCGCAAAGAAACAAACAAACTCTTCAGTTTTATACGAGTATTGTCAAATAAAGATTATCATTCTCGATAGTTGCTTTTAAAAACACTCGGAGATTTTTCTCGAAATCTATCGATGCTTCGTTTACACAGCCTTATTGTTCCCGGCATTGAACTGATATTGAATCGGTACGGTACGGTACGGTTAATGTTCAATCGCCCATGAAATTGGGGCCGATGTTTGGGGTTCCATAGTTTTCATACCTATTTATAAAATCCTTTAAGGTTTTTGTTATCTGCTGTATTTTGCATATTTTGGGGCGGCACCCATACATGGCGTTGATAGCTCAGTGGTAGTGACGTCGGATGTCGAAACGAAGGTCCCGGGTTCGAATCCTACAATGAGCTTGAGCTTTCGGTGAAGGAAAACATAGTGAGGAAACCGTAGCACGGTGGTAGGGTACTTTGTAGTACCCGCCTGGCTGGCTACCACCCTCAAGATGAAAATCTGTCACCAAGCACCTTTCGGTGTGTTCCGACAGCTGCACTTGAGAGCCAGTTCCTTTCTAGGCTTTGTGTGCTTACCACATCATCACTGACCACGGTGAGATTGTGGTCAAACACAGACCTATACATAGTAAAAAAAAAAAAAAAAACAATAGGATCTTTTGGCACGTAGCCAAATCGGAACTGACCCTGCTATCTTGAGAAGAGTCACTTTCTGAGAGTTATGTCCGTTTATCATTGTTGTATGTTGTGTTGTTTTTGCTTGTTATTTAATTAAATAATATGCTGAAAGTAATAGGTAGTGTGAGTGGAAGAAGTGGTGTCAGAGATATAGCGTTAAAAGTTAAAAAGAGCCCTCGCATCGATGTCATTCAACTGCCAAAAGTTGCTATAAGCCTGAAGATATGGACTAGTTTAAGATTTTAACAGGGTCTTTCAAATTTTAGGATATTCTTCTCGGTTTCACTCGCGTTCCAGGGATAAAAAGTAGCTTATAACCTTCGGGGATAATGTAGCTTCCTATTAGTGAAACAATTTTTCAAATCGGAGCAGTTGCTCCGGAGATTAGCGCGTTCAAACAAACTCTTCAGATTTATTATTAGTATAGATAGATGGATTAATCAATTATAATAAAAACAAAATAATATAATATAATTAAATTACTTATGAGTTATGCCAAAATCAAATAATAATAAAAATTATAATGCCAGCTAGAATATAACACGTCGTTTCTATGAAAACCAGATTACCTAATGATTACATTTATTACTTTTTTTTGTAAATATGTTACACCCAAACTCAGATCAACCTTTGTGGGAATCGAACCCACAATGAACCACGCTGATAGGCTCGTCTTACAAGTAATCATAACAATGTCATCTAAGAATCTACGCACTTAATATTGCTTAGAAGCCTTGTCAAGGCCGTCCAATTTTCTTGCAATAAATATCAATAAGTTAACAATCCATAAATCAATTTATTGTTTGATCAACCAATCAGATCAATTGATAACGAATGATAAATAATAAGTTACAAATACAGGCCTGTAAATTGTATAAAAATAGTTTAATTATTGGTAAAACATTTCTGCGTGTATTTTTTTAAGTCACAGAGGAATAAAGGCTATCAATGGTCTTCGACTTTCGACGTTCATAAGTGCTTTCAGGGCCTAAACTGAACAAATTATTTTTGAGTTTGAGTTTCACGTTGCTAAGTTAGCAAACAAACATACAACCCGCCTGAAGGTAAGCGGTTATAGCCTTGTAAAAATCTTCATTCCCTTCTTGAAGTACCTCATGCTCAGGTGTACACCTGTCTTGGGAAAAACAGGAAGGGGAGCTCATTCCACAACCTGAATATGGTATGATTTTGGTAGCTTGAAAGCTTTTTAAATAGACCTAATTTTTAAGTTTTTTCATTACCATAGACTTAGAAAAACTCATGGACAGACTGATTTCGAACATTCGAACGACGCTACGCTACCCAATGATGCCAGTTTTCTTGTAAATATGAGCCTCATGGACACACCGAAATGTTGCCAATTTTTTACATTTGCGTAGTATTTTGTTTCATATGGTCGCACTCAGGACACATACGTACGATCATCGTACGATAATTGTGCGTCAGTTTTGACAAGGAGCGACTCGATCCAGACTAATTCCTAAATCCATGTTCAATATCTACCTATAAACAAATATTTTCTCTATAAAATATTAGTGTAGAGCACACTGAAAATTTTATACGTTTGTAGCGTAGACCCGAGGTTTGTAGTTATTTACTCTATGTCATATATCGTCTATGAATCATTCAATCGTGAACTGACAACTTTTTTGTTTATAGTAAAAGTTCTGCGATTTTTTTATCGTTGGAGCGGTTTTTACGGTAGAAGTAATTTTGGACTCTGTGTATAAAAACCATGGTTTGGGTATACCCTAAGTACTTAAGAACTTACTTAAAGGGGTCACTATATAAGCCCATTAATCTTGACGATTCGTCCATACAACCCAGTAAACAAAGCTTAGGCGCGCGGGTGGGATTTAGAGTCAAGCAAGGGATTTGTGCTTTGCGATTTTAAACTATATTACTAGCTATTCCCCGCGGTTTCACTCGCGTTCCCGTGATAAAAAGTAGCCTTTAACCTTCAGGTATAATGTAGCTTCCTATTAGTGAAATATTTTTTCAAATCGGACCAGTAACTCCGGAGATTAGCGCGATCAAACAATATCTTCAGCTTTATTATTACCTAGTACCTTAGATATATTTTAGAAAAATCTATTCCTTGTTATTGGTGTAAGATTCACATAGATCTGACGAATCGTTTTGTCAAGATGTCCGATTCAGGTTAAAATTAAATGTGAAAGGATTTTTTTGGCAAAATTAAAAGCCATTTAAAAGTTGTGAACTTACTACGTGAACCCTGAAAACATACCTTCTTTAACAACCACTAAGTTGAGCCTTAACTTAAACGGAAATTACTCCACTTTGGCATTTAAGTTTAAGTTATCATTAAAAATAAGGCGCTCGTTATCGGGTTGCGTGCCACCAAGCTATAGGGGTAGGGGGTTGGGGTCAATGCACCGGATGTAGGTACCTCACCCGGCGCATTGCACTCACTGCACCTATGTCTAGATACTAGTTCAAAGAGCAGCTCGACTGGGGAAGTACCACCTTTCAGAATACCACAATCAAATAAATTTTTGTTTTTCTGCGCGTGAGTAAGGTCGACAGAGCTCCCGCTTTAAGGCGGCCGCTTTTTCGTTGTGTTTTAACCGACTTCAAAAAAGGAGGTCCTATGTTCGACTGCAAGTATTTTTTTTTATGTTCATCGATATCTCAGCCAATAATTGACCGATTTAAAAAATATTTTTTCATTAAAGAGCCCTTGAGGTGGTCTCATTATCACCAAGTCAGGATCTCCCATCCTGACTTAGTGATAATGAGACCTTTAGAGATTTTTACAAAAAAAGCCTTCAAAACTACTAAAAAGTATAAAATAACTATGCAGGAACTATAATCTGACATTGTTTTGAGTCAGCGAAAGTGTAGCTCGTGTTCCATGGAAAATATCATAGTACCGAAGATTTTTTCGCTGACATCAAAACAGTGTCAGATTAGAGTTATTCTATAGGTTAATTTTAGTGTTTTTGGCGGTTCTATTTCTTTTTTCAATTTTCGATTTCTTCGTAAATTAATCATCTGTCCTTTTCTATTCTTGCCAATAACGTTTGTGAGAAAGGGATGCGAGACATTTTATTGTAATTCGTAACAGATTCAGTACTTACTGTCTTAATAAGCCTACAGTCTTCATACAAAAATAGGGTGAAATTATGGTGAAATATCCAGCCTCTATCTAGATAAAGGCTCATAAATCTAGTTCTAATTATATATATCTATTTTATTATATAATATATAGTGGTATTTGTATCCGGATCTCTATAGATCTTAGTAAAGGCGATTTATATTCTTTGTTCTGGATCTTGTAATTGAATTTTCTCGAAATCTTGACTTGCTTAGATCAAAGGAGGAAGTAAATAGGTTTCTAAGAAAGGTTATATCCTCAAATGTAAGTTATATCAGTTAAAAAGGTCTTTCAAGGATTTTTTTTACCAGTAGGTATATTATTTAGTTAGAAAAATGTAACCTTGCTGTACCTATTGACGGTTCTTCTTTTCTTTTGTTTTTTTTAAGTTTAATAATTTCAGATGACACCTTTTCGAATCCACCAGTATATAGGCTGATTGTGAAGAGGTATAGTAGAAAATTTACGAATATATTTTACTTAAAAAACGTAGACTGGATGAAAAAATCCGGCCACACATTTAGGGTTCCGTAATACTAGGGAATTACAAAGAAAAATCTGATTTATCAATATATTGGTATTTGATAGTAAAATATACGTAATAATAAACATTATTACCACAAGTTCAATGGGAACTAAGAAAATCTTCGTTTTTTTTTGTGTCAGACGACGGATAGACATTTTACCGTAAAAAGTCAGGTTAAACCGCGAGAAACTATATAGTACCTATAATAATTTTACAAGTAAACCATTCTTATTAGCAGATCAGTCGTAGAAAAACCCACGGTCGTTGACCCGCAATAAAAAACTAAATAAACTGAGCCAATAAAATCGAGATCATAATAAAAGAAAAGAACTAAAAGTGCAGTAAAATGTGTTAATAAACAAAACGAGCCATGTTTATGGTAACATAGTTTCTGAGGTGAGATTGTTTCTGCTACATTTCCTACCCCTTCGCTTTGTCGTGTTTCCGGAATGAATATTTCATGAGTACTGCTATACTAAACATGTGTTAAGATAAGTAATTTTGGATTTAAGGGGCAACGTTCGGTTGGAGCGCGAAATTCAAATTTTATCACGTTTTTTGCAAATTACAGCTCAGTTATAGGTCGTATGTTATCAAGATGTTATTTGCGAGGAGAATGGAAGTATATTTACTGATTAATAACAAAAGAAATCATCAATATATTCTTCCAAGGTATATTAGTAACATTTTCATGAAATAGTCGTATATGTCAGTCATATACCTTGGAGGAATATGTTGATGATTTCTTTTGTTATTAATCAGTAAATATACTTCCATTCTTCTCGCAAATAACATTTTGATAACATACGACCTATAACTGAGCTGCAATTTGCAAAAAACGGGATAAAATTTGAATTTCGCGCTCCAACCGAACGTTTACCCTTAATAAAAAATATATAAGACTTTTTTATTGTTAGTTTTGGTATACAGAAAGCTATTATGACGTAGTAGGCATCCGCTAAGAAAGGATTTTGGGGGTAAAATAGGTAGCATTTGGTGCCATAAAGTTTAATTTAGTCACTACTACAATTTTTCCACAAACAACTAATTTGACAGCTTTAAATATTTTCTGTCATTTTTAAAAATGTAAAAAAAAACCGGCCAAGTGCGTGACGGACTCGCGCACGAAGAATTCCGTACCATCTATTATATAAAAGAGTAGCGGTTTTTTGGGTAAACATCCCCCTGCCCACACCGCTGAACCGATTAATGTGAAATTTGGCATGTGCATAGATTTTGTCACGTAGACCCCATTTAAGAAGCGATTTTTCGAAATTCCTTTCCGCAGTGGTGGAAACGGGCCCTTTGTGCGATTTTAAGAAACTTAATATCTCTGGAACCATAAGGTCTAGGAGTCTGAAATTTTTAATGTAGCTTTTTCAGTAAAAAATATTAGATATGGGTGCGAGCGTTTCTCAAACTTTTGTCTATGGGAGGAAAATTTATAAAAATAAGGGATTTGCTTTGTTTCCGTTAAACCTTGATAACTTTGTGAGTTTGAATGTTACAAACTCAAAATTTATATTGTAGGTAGTTTAATAATACTGCTAAAATATATTTTCGGCGTTTCTCAAACTTTTTTTCTTCGAGGAAGATATTACCGATGGAAATTATGCATTTTTCAAACTTTTATATCTCTGCAACGGCTGAAGATAGGTAAATGAAATTTCGTATACGCGTTATGCTATACAAATACTACAAATTTCAATTTGATGTTTGTCAAAGTTTTGCCCATAGACAAAGTAAAAATGTCGAAAATTTACTTTTAGCATCCTGTTTTTCTCAGTTAATATTCATAGCAGAAGCTTGATTTTTGGAATATAAGCTTTCTACAGTATTTGTTTCGAACTACGTACTATCAAGTTTCTCAAACTTTTCATGCGGCATAAAGTTATAAAGGGTGAAATATCCAATTTTTGCACTTTAATATTTTTGTAATGGCTCAAGCTAGGGACTTTATATTTGGCATATAAACTATTCAATACAATTGGAATAATATTCAAACCAGTGTTTCTCAAATTTTTCATAGGTGTCAATTTTATGACACCTTAAATTATTTTCTATCAACCTGTATAACGGAAGTACTATACAACTGAGAAGCATGATTTTTTGGAAATAAGCTACCCTTAGCAAACACTATAAGAATCCTAAAGCATTTTGCAATACTATTTAGCAATGAAATGTTATAGAGGGTGGAAAATTTTATTTTTGACTTTTAATATTTTTGCAATTACTTAAGCTAGGGTTCCAAAATTTTAAATGTAGATCATGTAGCATAAGTGTAACAACATGCCAGTCAATAATAAAAAAAAAATGATCATAGACAATTTTATGACATTTTTAATTTTTTTTTATCAACCTGTATAACGCGAGAACTATTTAACTAAGAAGCATGATTTTTTGGAAATAAGCAACCCATAGCAAGCACTATAAGAATCCTAAAGCATTTTGCAATACGATTTAGCAATAAAATGTTATAGAGGGTGGAAAATGGTATTTTGGCCCCTTAATATTTTTGCAATTACTTGAGCTAGGGATCAAAAATTATGGGTGTAGACCATGTAACATAATTGTAACAATATGCACATTAATAATTGTAAACTTTTTAATCATAGACAATTTTATGACCTTTTTAAATTTTTTTCATCAACCTGTATAACGCTTTTCCTATTGATTTAAGAACCACGAATTTCTGGTTATAAGCTACCCATAGCGAGAACATAAGAATCCTAAAGCATTTTGTAATACTATTTAGCAATGCAATGTTATAGAGGGTGAAATATTTCATTTTTGCCCTTTAATATTTTTGCAATTACTTGAGCAAAAGATCCAAAATTTTGAATATAGACTAATTAACACAAATGTAACAACATAGAAATCAAAA
This sequence comes from Tethea ocularis, assembly GCA_963555595.1. Taxonomy (NCBI): domain Eukaryota; kingdom Metazoa; phylum Arthropoda; class Insecta; order Lepidoptera; family Drepanidae; genus Tethea; species Tethea ocularis. The sequence continues at coordinate 11,116,804 of OY741969.1, read as the reverse complement.
TTATTCTAAATTTTAGTCATAGATATTTATATGATTTTTTAAAAAAGTTTATCAGACTGTATAAAGCTACTCTATTCATATAAGTACCATATTTTATGAATTTAAGCTATCATATAGCAAGCATTGTTTATAGCAAACTAAGAACCCTTCCACTCACAGTATTGTTCAACTTTCATGCCAAAATAAAGTAACAAAGCTTTAAATTTTCTTCAATATCTCAAACAAGTGATCTAAAATTATAATACTTAGCATTTAGTTTATATAAAATAACTAGCTGTTCCCCGCGGTTTCGTTCGCGGGTATATAAGTAGCTTATAACCTTCGGGGATAATGTAGCTTCCCATTAGTGAAACGATTTTTCGAATCGGACCAATAACTCCGGAGATTAGCGCGTTCAAACAAACTCTTCAGCTTTATTATTACTACCTATAGATAGATTAAGTTTTCACCCAAGAAATAAAAAAAAACAAATTTAGTAAAAATAAACTCAAAACCAATTTTGAAATAATTAGGACCATCTTAAGTAGTATTTGTTTCTATGAAATCCGTATATAATATCTACAACAATTCAACTTGAAAATATTCAACGCAGTAAAGCAATAATTATCGTCAAACAAATTACGTATTAGTAGTTCGGTTCTTTTCGGTATTGCTCGGGTTACATCGGGCGCCGCGTCTTTTCAACTGCAAAAAGATTTTTCCAAATCCGACTGGTAGAACCAGAGCTTAGCGCGTTCAAACAAACAAACAAACTCTTCAGCTTTATTAGATTAATAATAATACCAACAAAAACATGGATAGGTTTATGTTGGTAGTTCATGAAAATTTTTCATCAATCTGTATTGTATCATTGAGACAATCATTATAGAAGCTGTCCTTAGTTTCTTACAAGTCCTGGAATAAAAATACCTACCATCTTATCTCTCTCTGCCAATTTTTATTTAACACTGTTTGAACATTTAGAAAGAAAGAAGAAAGAAAAACCTTTATCTCCTGCATGCCATCCGAAACTTATAAATAAAAACAATATCGAACACATAAAGAATTCATTACAAAAATAAAAACTATAAGAAGGCTGTATGGCTCTGAACCTTTGACTGTTTTTTTTAACGTAACAAAAACTTAGGTATTTATTGTAATTTGTAACCAGTGCATAATACATATATTTATGTAGTATTCAATCGTCAGATCAACTATACATATTCCTGGATATTAACATAGCCTAAAACCTTCCTCTAGGAACTTGAACCTAAGAGGATACCTATCTATGAAAAGCGCTTCATAATCTGTACTGTGTTTCTCAAGGTATGAAAATACTAACAGACAAATTGACCTACATATTATTTGGTTGGTTAAATTGAGTACGGGGTGTTCATGAACTCTAATGCGGGTGAAACCGCTGGGCGAAAGCTAGTTTTCTATAAAAACGACAAAGAATCACGTTTGTTGTATGGGAATTGGGAGCCCCCTTAAATATTTATTTTATTCTGTTTTTTAGTATTTGTTGTTATAGCGGCAACAGAAATACATCATCTGTGAAAGTGACGGACGGACAGACAGCGGAGTTTTAGTAATAGGATCCCGTTTTACCCTTTGGGTATCGAACCCTAGAAAGAGATACAGTGAGACAAAATTTTGTTAAATTAAGTACTACATTTATTATACGACTTTCGACTACAAAATTAATAATATCAAGCTCCAGGCTTCTATTCGAGGATATTCTGTATGTCCAGGGTACCTTCGTGATACCCCACAGGCTGTTGGCTCGTAAATGCAAATCACACGGGCATTAAAGCGAAGGCCTTGCCCTAACGTTGCTGGTCGGAGCTATATCACATTTTATTGCATTGCAACATTATAGGGCTGTACATAATGTAACCATACCCTGATACCTATACCCTTAATATGTAGCTATAAGAAATAATGGTTACGAATTTCATGAACAAACAGTTGATCGATAAGGCCTACTATAACGTGGTTCATTACATAGAAGACAAGAATACATGGTTGTAGTAGCTTCTCTCTACACTTGCAGCTCCCTGGCCAAGTGATAATTGTATGAAGTTTATGCATATTTAAAACAAAAACTGTAATTATATAAATTAAAAAGAAAGATTAAAAAAAGAAGCCTTGCTGAGTTTCTCTCCGGAGACTTCTCAATTTAAGTGTATGTGGAACCGGTGGTAGAGTGTATTATAAAAATTGTACTAGTTTTGAGTTTGAGTTCATTTATTGGTCTGTTTTTGACCACAATTTCTCCATGGTCAGTGATGATAGGGCTGAGGGTGGTGAGGTGAACACCTACAGCCCAGAAGGGAACTAGCTCTCAAGTGAAGCTGTCGGAACACACTTATAAGCCGTAGACAAACAGGCGGATACTACAGAGTGCCTACTTAACCCCCATAGGGGTTGAGGTTTCAAAAATCCTTTCTTAGCATATGCCTCCGTCATAATAGAAAGAAAGAAGAAAGAAAGAAAAATATTTATTAGACATAACAAAATTCGTATTGTGCTACAATTAAATTAGACATTCACAAAATATAAATATTTTACAATTACGACATTGTGCTATATTGAGTCCAAAAGGCCCCAGCTCAGCATGTGCTGCAGAAACTACAGCGCTGATTTTCAGCTGAAGCCACGGGCTATAGCTATCTGTATACCAAATTTCAGCCCGATCCGTCCAGTAGTTTGAAGTTTGAGCTGTGACAATCAGTCAGTCAATCAGTCACGCTTTCCTTTTATATATTTAAATTTACTCGGGTCGTTTTTTGTTGCGGCGTGTACAAATAAATGATTTTGGTCATGATTGGCCGCCCCTAATATATAGGCCCGGGCCAATTGGACCTTAGGACAAATCCGCCACCGGGTATTTACATAGCTCCTCTTTCAGGAAAGGGATGAATTGTTCGGTGACGTCATCAATTGTATGTAAGGCCGCGTTCCCACACTGGCAGTGTCAGTTACTTAGAAGCTGTTTTACGTTGACACTTTTTAATAACAAATGGGTTCTGTGAAAGGAATAGAGTAAATGCGTTTCTAGGACGATTCACGACGAGTTCGATCGTTACACGTAGGGTTTTTTATATTTTATTCATGTATAGTACTTTGCGGGGTGGAAATACTCTTAATTAAGAATAACTTTTTAATATGGAACGAACTCTTAAAACTTGTATTCGTCTAATCCATGAATAGCAGAGCAGATTACTTAATAAAATTGAAAATATAGAAAAAAAACACCTATGTAGGTAGGTACATAGGTGTTGGTAGGTAAGTGTTACCTACACTTAGGAGTAGGTAGGTAGGGGTATGTAAGTGTAGGAAGGTAGTGGTTGGGGTAGGTAGGTAGGTCCCAATTTATTTTATTCTCAGGGCAGGACAACGCCTACCGGGCCAGCTAGATTTCATATGAAAAACCATAATAAGGAATAAAATTAAACACGCATAAAAATATTAACCAATCATAAATAAGCCGGCCTCAAGTCACGTAAAAATAATAAAAACGTAGTTAAAAGTGTAACCGACATATAAAAAGTGTTCACGATTCTCGATAGCGGTGTATTTATTGTAATAAACTCCAAAAATGGCGGTTATATATACAATCTAAACTCATTATATAACCCTACATTGTATATTACATCCCAAATAGGAGCGTGTGTAAACATTCGCGTCACGCGTACGATTGTTATAGTCCGGAAGTCTAGAGCAGTTCCTCTTTTTGAAGAATTTCTATTTTATATTCTTGTCATTGTCATTTTGTTCTACGATAGGTCTAGTTCTGAGAATATTGGTGCATTACCATTGTTATTTTACATAAAATGTGTCATTGTTTTTTTAAATATGTCGTGGAATATTGAATTGAGATAAAATATAAAAAGTGCATTAACAATATACGTATAGTATGACACAACTTAGATGAAGCATCGGCAAACTTCGTAAAATCGATCGTTCCCGAAAAGAGTGCGCCGACAACATTACTCATGAGTTAAAAAATGATCGGCGAAAATGATTTTGTTGAACGTTGAATGGCGCGATAATGAATGATTTTTATTAGTTGTGTAAATCGGAAGTGAAGCTTACGAAAACGATTTGCCGATGCTACATCTAAGTTGTGTCATACTTACTCATACTGTACGTGTCTGGATGAAACCCATGTGACTGAAAGAGTCATGAATATAAATGTTGATGGATATTCGGGAAGGAGAAGACCGAAAAAGAGATGGAAGCATACATACAAACTGACAGTAAGCGGTTACCGACGCTTCGCTTTACCGAAGCCTTGCTGAGTTTCTTGCCAGAGTCTATTGTAATGATTGTAACTACCGACGTTCATAAGTGCCTTATCAAGGCCTAAACTGAATAAATGAGTTTTTGATTTTGATTTTGACTTCCTCCTTCCCGATGTGGTCTCGCGTCCTTACTCACGTGCAGGAACACAACCATGCAGTTTTTTTTATCTGTGGTATCGTATGAAACGGAAACTTCCTCTGTCGAGCTGCTTTTGAAGAAAAACAATGTTATAACGTCACAAAAAAAAACAAGATTGTGAAGTTTTTTTTTTAGTATAAAGTAGGTACGCTCTATGGTTAGGTTAGGTTTTCCCAATTAGTCGTAACTCGTACAAAGTCCTCCCCCTCCCCCGGTAATGCCCTGAGCCGAGGTTCGTACCCCATTCGGGGGTGCCCTCAGGCGTTGTTACCTAAATATTACCCGGCTGAGAGCCCTCTGCGCTCGCCGATTTGTTCGGTAAGGTTGTTGCAGCCATCTGAGGCTACCAACTTAGTCCTTTCAAAAAAACAAAAAAAAAACTATGGTTAGGGCATGTTTTTATTCACTTTCTTTGTGTATGAAAAAGTAAATAAAATTGCGCATGCACATACAACCAGTATTTTTTGTAAAAAAGAAATAGTCAAGAAGCTTAGACTGGATTATGTGAGTACAAATCTAAAATTTGATTGAACTGTGTAATAGTAGGAATAAATAAATAAATATCCTGAGACATTCTTCACACACGGTTAACTGATCCCAAACTAAGCAGAGCTTGTACTATGGAAACCAGACAACTGATATACTACATATACAACTTTTTTTTTGTAAATACATACTTACATAGATAATTACACTCAGACACAGGACAAACAGACATGTTCATGCACACAAATGTTTGTCCTGGATGGGAATCGAACCCATGACCAGCGTGATAGGTGGTGTCTTAGCCAACTGCGCCAACTGGCTTGTCTATCAGACAGCCTTGAGTGAGGCCATTCACGCGATCTAATACATGCGTCGGCGCCGACAATACAGTAGTTTTCGCGACACTCGGGTGCCGTTACGCAATCTGCGTTAGTCTAGCTAGATTTGATTTTGTTTCGTCGCTTTAATTACGCATACACGTGGAGTTTTTTTTTAATTGTCTGCTTCGATCGTTATACAGCTTTTGTTATTCTGTTTTTTAGCGACGTGAATAAAGTGTGGTAAGGATACACCTGGGCGTTTCAAAACCTTGGTTTTGTAGTAAATTCTAGAAACGAATCTATATATGTATAGAATGTATATACCTATATTTGTATTATTTTTGGATTATTTAGTTATTTGACAGCATGATCTACGACCATCCATAAATTACCTACGTCATCCCCCCCCCCCTCCCTCGTTCTTATCACAGGTGGTGACATTTTTTTTTATGACCCCCTCGCCTCTTGTGTGACGGCACATATTTTGAAATTTTAAATTCTGTTTTTTAGGGTATTATTTCAAAATATTCTCGGTGACCTTATTATTTTTGATGATAATACATTTTTTGAAGTTACAAGTGAAATACAAAAAAAATAATATTGTTACAAAATGTGACATTTTAATAAATCAAATTCAATATTCGATTTTTTATCCGAATAATTTGAGACTGTATATAAAATATTTATAGAAAATTCAAATCTATACATTTATCATAAAACGTGATAAAACTGTATATATTTACGTCAATTTTTCTATTCTGAAGTCCAGATGTCGGTTATTAATATGTTTTGGTATTATCCATTTTACGTTTGTATTTTGTGTTTGAATACATTCTCAATAAAGTGTCCGAAAGTGGTCAGTACACAAAATCAAGAAGGAAATTGGGAAACTTTTTTTATGTTGACATTGTTGCATTTGCGTTGCAAGCTCTTTGACTATTTAAGAAAATATTTTTTTTGTACAATTGATTTTTTGAATAAATTTACAAAATTAAAATTTAAACTAACCCCAGATACACTAGAAAAGATGTGATGATCTTCGGCTGAGCGGATTCTTTCGAATTTTTCGGTAGTTCCAGAGATTAGCGAGTTCAAAGATACATAATACTTTATTGTCACACCACAAACATATAAAAATACAAAAAACTTAACCTAAAGATAGAAAGTGTTACAATAAAAAAACACATTAGACACAAAACCGACGATGACTTAATCATTAGACGGTACTTCGATTATCAAATTCAAACAGTCAGTCTCATCAATCATCAACCATTATTGCAATATCATAAGTTCTTAAGCACGTAAATAATTCCAAGCATTTCCGCACAATGAGAATAATTGTCAATAAATAATTCATTAGTAATTGACGTCATATCCCTTTCCGAGTCACGGAGGGTGCGTGTGACGTCATATAGCGAAATTGTATCCTGTAATGTCTTCCTGAGCTAAATATATGAAATATGCATCGTGTTTGCTTGTACGCTCCCTGAATTATGAGATGCCTCCATGCGTTAAATGTAGGTGGAAAATTCTGTGAAAATATTTGAGGTTATTTTCCTTATGCTTACGGTCTGTTGAATATATATATGGAAAAGCTCTTTATTCTGATATGCGTAAATTATACTCTTAGCTGATGGAACACAAACCAACTCTAATAAAACAAAATTCAGTTTGTAGTGTACATAAAACACAAATAGCCAAAATATTTACAGAAATAACGAAGAAGATTACACGTATTAACTAATTAAAATGTCGCATCTAAAATTAGCGCATGGCGTATGAGATCATTGCACCGTGCGCCCGCGCATGCAAGATTACGTCATCGCGACGCAACTGCATCATCTGATTGGTTAGCGCGACGCGATGCAACGTGCAACTTGTTGTCTTGATTGCATGTTTATGTATGTTCACTGATTTTAACGACATGCTTTGGTCGTGAAACATTCAGTTGTTTAAACTTTTTTTGTAGCTTTGTTTCGGAAAGCAGCGAGGGATTAGAACTAGAGCCTTCTAATGTAGAGTTATAGTATGTAGATATATATACTTGTTACTTGAGGGCTCTTCGTTTTCACACAAGTGGGCCTCTATCTCTCCTGTCGTCTCTCCTAGAATGTCCACAGACCTCACAAAGTTCTCATCCATTGGTCTTTCAACAAGCTGTGGCCGTGGATCAGCTACTCCTTCGAATTACATAATTACACCTACACTTTATGCTTCACATAAAAGCATTAAAATATTCGGTATGGCTTATCTGTGGTCATTGTTCAATTTTACTTATGGATCCGAATGAAACTTTCTTGCAACTTCTGTAGTCTGTTCTTCACATGCCATCACCATATTCAGTCCAGGATTCGTTGTACATAGGCTTTTGCCATTAATTTCTACAACGAGCAGTCTTGGTTCAGTAGTTCTTAGGACTTCAACACAGATCAGTTCTTGGTTCTAGTGAGAGGTTGTCCCACGCTGAAAAAGCACTAAATTATAAGCGTTATCTAGATCTTATTTTATATTTATCACCTCATTGTTTCTTATGATATTCTCAAGAAATAACGTATATAAAAGCCAAACTCATTGGATTAATCTTTATGCTATGATCGACTCTGTCTCATCTCAAAGTCTAATCTTAGGTTGTTTGCTATGAGCTATAATAGATTCACAAATTGCAGTTTGAATATTACGATCTTGGCTGTTTTATTTACTTCTATTAATTTTAATTCAAGGTTAATTAAACTTAATTCTAAGCGTAACTTTAAAGCGCATATTTGGCCATATAATTCTTATTTATGTAAAATAATACTGTTAATCCTTTAAAGATTAGTTTAATACCAAAAAATCATACCTCGCACAATCAAAGCATTTTTTTTGCGGTAGTTCCATAATTTTTCCATTGTGGACTAAATAATGCAATACAAATTTTCGAGTGAAGAAAAAATTCGTCAAATTAGTATCATCATTGGTTAGATAACTTGGATGGATTTACAAGTACTCCCAAAAACTTCAGCAAATGGAGAAATCTAAGGAGAAGCTAAAGATTTTTCATCTACACCAAATCAGAATCAAGAGATAGAAGTGATAGCTAATGTATAAAAAAGACTGTGACAAAGTTTTGCATTTATTTTATCCATTTCGTGCAGTTAAAGTGACATCATGATGTTCTGCATGAATACCAAAGTAATTACATAATCTATTAATAGATTTGCATTCTTAAGTGTATTGACATACAAGTTATGACTGTTTAACACCAATACTAAGAAAGATCTTCAATTATCAATCGTAACACCCATAGCAACAAGAGTTTAGTTAAACTACGCAATAAATATTCCCACTGAGTGCTATGGAAGGAACCCAACAAGCCAACTTGTTCAATAAATTCCTTTGCCACTCGGTCCCGGTGCGAGTGAAATAGCATGCACAATCGTATTAGTATGAGCAGTACAGACTCACTGACCTACATCAATAAGTGGACATTTTGCGAGCGAGCGGAAGAATGTTGCAGTTGTTTTGTTTGTGTGAGTGTGGCTTGCATGAGAGTGATCATGGAATGTAGGCATAGCGGTTCTATCTAGCATTCTCAGTGTATTGTGCATGCAACTTTAATAGATATGATTGCATACTGGGTTTCAAGGAGCTAGTAATGGACACTGTCTTTTATCCTGCATGTTAAGACTCCATTCTGCATCCTTTATATAACTAATAGTCTGTATATCGCTGCATATTTCATATTCCAAACTCTATTCTTGATAAGGTACCGCCGTTTTTTCCATTTTTAACCTAATCTTCAAAAGGAGGAGGTTATCAATTCGGTTGTATATTTTTTGTACTTAATGCCTCTGGTTTTTTTTTGGATGTTGTTCCTTTATGTACCAATCTACTAAGAATGTTTGTTTTATTATGCCACATGATTGATGCAGTTTTGTTGAGAACACTCATTGATTCCCAATTCTTTCGTCGCTTATGACATAACTGGCCTTTAGAGCAAAAATAAATTCCAAAGTCCGAAATAAGTAGACAAATTCATCTAATTAAAACTGTGGGCTAAATCTGCCACTAAGAGAGCCCCATAGAACGGTTTACCTCGATGTAGATGAAAAGAGTTCTACAGGACTGAAGTGATTGACCTTCTAAGGTAAATAAAAGGGAGGAGAGAGTGGGAGGGAAACTATTACGCTGCAGCAAGATGGTCTGTTCTGTTTAGAGGAGGACGTCGGATGCAGCGACGAAGATTATGAGTTCGAATCCTACAATGAGCTTGAGATTTCGGTGAAGGAAAACTTCGTGAGGAAACCATAGCACGGTGGGAGGGTACTTTGTAGTACCTGTCTAGCTGGCCCACCCTCAAACCGAAAATCTATCGCCAAACACCTACCGGTGTGTTCCGGCAATTGCACTTGAGAGAGTTGAGAGCCAGTTGCCTTCTTGGCATTGTAACAGGTCGGAAATACCTCTGGTATTGCAAATGGTGATAGGCGACGGTAATCACTTACCATAAACTCACAAATCACTTGTCAACCTTCCGACATAAAAAAAAAACTAAAACACCTCATAAGTACGTTGTTAATCTAAGGAGATTTCCGTTAAACCTCGATAAGATTTTTGATCCAAATAAAATTGTTCCCTTTTGCCATCTATATCTTCATAAGAATCAATATGTAATAGGATCCATCGATCGTTGTTCCTCGTTATCGTTTAAATTCCAACAGATGATATCTATCGACACGTGCTGTCAATAACTCATTTATCACAGGATACATTATTACGTAATAAGGCATTGCTCACGTGTTTGTGATAACGGCCATTAACATATGCAGTACTTAAGAGATGAATTCAAAATGGCTGCATGTGACCTTAGAGAAATTTCGGTCCCCCAATAAAAAAACCGGTCAGCAACCTTGGACGTATACCCTAAAAATTGTATTGTGACCAACTTTTTGACAAATGTTTGGTAAGTTTAAGGCACGTTTCTTGGCCGAACTTTTGGCAAATTGAGGCGGGTGTTCGGCAACTTTGGCGCACGGTTGGCCCAACTTTTGGCCAACAGCAATAACGTTTCGGGAAGAGATCGTGATGGGAATACGTACACAGAAGCTTTGGTAAAAAAAGTTATTGTAATTTCTCCGAAGTCAACCCTTATTGTCCTTTGTAGTTGTTATATATATATTAAATGTATTTCGGAATCCTTGCAAATTTGGCTTAGTTTGGCGATTGTGAGAGAGATACGTAAGTATTTCTTGTGTGTAGGAAAAGCAATTTATTATGTCTTTGAATTGGAAATACTCACACAAGTTTATATTAGTTAGGAAAGTTTCTGTAAGTTGGTTTATCAGATACACAAAAAACATGAATATAACATGAACTAAATAAGATCCCCACAAGGTGACGACCGACCGACGATCTTGTGAGGGTCGCGGGAAACCGCTGGAAGACCTGCCATCGTGGAGATCCTTGGGGGAGGCTTTTATCCAGCAGTGGACGTCTTTCAGCTGACATGATGATGATGATGATGAAATAAGATCCTAAATAACACATAACATAGTAGACACAAGGTATATCCGACCCGAAATTTCTTCTCCCATTAAATCTAGCTTTACGTCAAAATAAATTATTATTCCAAATGTTATCTCAAGCTTCCTTCAAGTTTGTGGACAGGAGTAAGGGCCATTATTTCATCAAGTATTTTAGCTTGAACACTGAATAATTTATACGTTAAATTATAAACAGCAGTATAATGGTTGTTTCTTGTACCACTTATAGACAAGTTGTTATAAATTTAAGCTACAATTTTCACTTCACCAAAGTTTTAAAGGTAACTGTTACATAATTAATATCTCCAGCGATTTCGAAAATACTGTTTACACAAGGGCTTAGCAAGGGCGAAGTTAACAAATAATCCTTTTTAATAGATTCACGGCTTGGATTAATTGGGAGAACTTTGGATAAGTCAATTTGAAGATTATCTCATTAAAATTATTTTATTAGCATAAATGTACCTATTTGTTGTAAATGTGAATATCTATCTCTATACTGAAAATAAAGCTGAAGAGTTTTTTTGATCGCGCTAATCTCCGGAATTATTGGTCCGATTTGAAAAAGTCATTCACTAATAGCAAAGAATAAATAATATATAGGCTAATAGGAACCTACATTATCCACGAAGGTTATAGGACTTATAGGCTACTTTTTATCCCGGGAACGCGAGTGAAATCGCGGGGAACAGCTAGTCTTACATAAAATGAAAACGTGACTGATTGACTGACTGATCTATCAACGCACAGCTATTATGTCTTACCGGATAAGGATATTTTAAAATTACATTCCCTATGAGGTAAAATTGGGGATGGTGGGTGAAACCGCGGGGCGGAAAACTAGACCTTTCTTTTCCTACGAAAATTCATGGTAAACACCTGGTGAAAATCGATCTAAGAAAACTATCGGGATAAGACTTTACAAGCTAAAGCTAGTCGAGAATGTTTCATATTTTTGTACCGACAACTATATTGATAGCTATATGAGTATTAACTTGTAAAGCTGTTACCCCAATGACATTGAGCTTATTTGCTATAACCACAGATTATATAACGTTTAGCCACATGAAGTACAGTCTTACAAATTATACAATGGAATTAATTTTTGTGTTGTTTAATTAAAATTAACAACATAAAGGAAGTAAAATTGTTCTAAAGAATGTTTAACTGAAAGTTTTATATGTTCATTGAATAAAGTATTTTATCACTTCACAATAGAATATATACCTACTCATCCTTCCGCATTCCGTTTCAATAGGTAGGTAGGTACTACATACGTTTGCTTCTTGCTATGATACTACAGACAAAATCTAGACACCTAAAAAAACCTGTCGTCATTATTACGTACGTGTGTTTGCTTTTTCATAACAGATAGCCAATGATAATGATCTTTAAAATCAAGGTGGTAGGCAGTAAAATAGTTTGAGCTTAACCGACTGACCGTAGACTATCGGATTGACACAGTGTCTCGGTTACTGGAAAACGGACGTACAATCACGTGGGCTACTACATTTGAAGAGGACAGAAGATGACGTAAGGTCGTGCAAGCGAGATGGATGCATGTAACCTTGACCTGCGCAGTAGATGCGTACAGCGCCACCGCGGTGTTGCGGTGGGATTTGGGACTAACGATTGAATAATAAATGGCGCGGAACACGGACTCCCAAAATGTATGTCAGTGAACACAATGCGTAGTTTATTTGTCTTAGTTTACACATACTTTGCGGGTAAGCTTTATTACAGGAAGTAGAGTTCTTTGTTAACACGAATAAGGTTAATAATCAATCGATTTTATCTTTTTATATTTATGCCATGAATCTTCTTGGTCGCATTATTATAAACTACTAGCTGTTACCCGCGGCTTTACTCGCGTTCCTGGGATGTATCTTCCTATTAGTGAAGGAATTTTCCGAATCAGACCAGTAACACCAGAAATTAGCGAGTTCAAACAAACAAACTCTTTAGCTTTATTATTGTAGATGAAAAATGTAGAAGTAAGTAGAAGAATTGATACAAAATGTGACCTACCTATGGATAAAATAAAACACCCTATAGATAATAGTTGATACTAATAATAAAGCTGAAGAGTTTGTTTGAACGCGCTGATCTCTGGAGTTAGGTACTAATCCGATTTAAAAAAATATTTCACTAATAGGAAGCTACATTATCTGCAAAGGTTATAGGCAACTTTTTTATCCCGGGAACGCGAGTGAAACCGCGGGGAACAGCTAATACTCAATAGGGTAGTTGACACTGTCAAAAATAAATGACCAAACACTAAACATAGCATAAAATATCTAAAAACTCTTGGAAACATCAAATATGTTGTACATTTAATGCATTTTATGATTTTAATTACTAGTGGAACCACTAAGAGTAGATGATTTGATGCTGTGAAACTATGACGTCATAGTGTAGTATTTCATACAAAATTCCATATAAACTATCGTTTTGTCATTTATTAAAAAGTAGCTGATTTGATATGTCAGTCAACTACCCTATTTGTTTCTCATCAAGACTATACCTATAGAGCTATGAAACAATATTAATTTAGTCTGAAATATACATATAGGTTTTGATTCTCAGAAAGCTGAAACATAATTAATACATACAAGAGAAACTAAATTCTTGTTACTTTAGTAAATGTATAGGCATAGTATAGTATAATGATTTGTTATTCTCAATTCAAAGTTCCTATTCGCATTTCCATAGTAAATACGGGTGACATATTGGCTGTATTATTATATATTAGCGGCCCGCCCCGCGGTTTCACCCGCGTTTCCGGGATAAAAAGTAGCCTATGTCCTTCTCCGTATCATAGGCTATCTGCGTGTCAAATTTCATCGCGATCAGTTCAGTGGTTTAGGAGTGAGGTAACAAACAAGATTCATTTTCGTATCTATTTTAATAATAAAGCTGAAGAGTTTGTTTGAACGCGCTAATCTTCGGAGTTACTAGTTCGATTCCAAAAATTATTTCACTAATGTAAAGCTACATTATCCCAGAAGGTACAGGCTACTTTTTATCCCGGGAACGCGAGTGGAACCGCGGGGAACAGCTAGTACTAATCTATGGATTTACTAGTTCGATTATTTTGTATTATCACACGTAAGTTTTTTGTAATTCTTGTGAGATAAATAAATGTTCTTTAAACCGATTAGAAAAAATATTTCACTTATATAGCTACATTATCCCCGAAGGTTATAGGCTACTTTTTATTCCGGGAACATGGGTGAAATCACATATAAAAATACTTGGGCTGACTGACTAACTGAAGTAGGCATCAACGCATAGCTCAAACCGCTGGGTTTACTAACTTGAAATCTTATAAACACAAACTGAAAACTCATTTATTAGTTTAGGCCCTGATAAAGTACTTAAAACTTAGTAATGTACTTACAGGAACGTTACAATGAACTCTACCACCGGTATATTATGACATAACTTAGATGAAGCTTCGGCAAAATTCGTAAAATCGATCGTTGCCGAAAAGAGTGCGCCTGCCTACAGCATTACACATGTCTTAAAAAATTATCGGCGAAAATGATCTTGTTGAAAAATTTGTCTCTCTTCCACCATGAAATGTTTTCTCATCATTATATAAGAAGAAATACAGTAAAAGAAGAACAACAATTATATCCTATACGGGTTGAAACAAGTAGTTTATGCAACGGCATGGCGCGATAATGAATGATTTTTATTAGATGTGTAAATCGGAAGTGAAGTGTACGAAAACGATTTGCCGATGCTACATCTAAGTTGTGTCGTACTGTACCTCATTATAATGCCTCCCCCGATATAATAATAATGATAAAATCTTTATTTCAAGTCTTTAATACATATTTGATATCAGTAACTAAGCAAAAGCTTTTTAAAATTTAACTTTAAGGGAAAATCGTGGTACGGAAAGCTTTCATCTAGCTACCTACCTCTAAATGAGAAGCCTACTGGTACATAACAACTATGTCAATAAAAGCTTAGTATTTTTTTTTATATTTTACGACAGAATTTCGACACCAAATGATTGACATATTTTTTTTCTCATATTTTATTCTTTCCCTGTACCAAATTTTTTATAACAAAGTTATGTTGTCTTTGTGGAGATTATTCTAACAAGATACCTGTTATCCAGTGTTAAGCTTACCCAAATTAGAGCCGTTTCTTCCTTTTTGTGTAAGAAAATAACTTTGCGCTGAAATGTTTGGAGTTGTGTTTTCTACGGTTTTTGGGTCCCTTTTACATATTTTTGTAGCATGTGCTATAAATAACATTTTTGTTTCTTTTTTAACTTGTCGGCGGATATTTTACCTATTATAGCAGGGTGTAAGTCACGCGACATCATTTCAAGTAAGTTATTTATAATCTTAGACGGAGTCGAAGTTTGCGGTTGTTTGTTCTCCGAAATAAGGTTCGTATTTGTTTCTTTTAAAGATTTGTGTGATGTTTGTTGTGGTAGTGTCGTCAAATCCGTGACGAAGGTATTGGCCTCGAATCCTGCAGTGAGCTTGTGAGCTTTTGGTGAGGGAAAACATCACGAGAAAACCATAGTGGAAGGGTACTTTTTAGCTGGCTACCATCTTCGAGTTGAAGATCTATACCCAAGTCCAAGTGTTCCAAGACTTAAGTTAGTTACCTTCTAAGTTTGTAACAGGTCGGCGACGGCAGCCACTTGCCATCAGGTGGATAGCCTGCTTCTCGCCCTTCATAAAAAGTGTTTTCATTATATTTCATCAATCAATCTTTTGTTTGGGCTTTTTTATTCCATGGAAAGAAAAGTGACGGCTCGAATGAATTTCGTTGCCAAAAAGGCAGCGATTTCATCAATACTGGATGAATAAATTTTCCTATATCAATGATCACGGTTATCGGTATCTGAATTTATTGTATTGGTGCCATCATATACAATATAAATAGAGAGATATCTCTCAGTTGCTATGTTACTTATTAAAATTGCTTCGTATATTTTATGCGTATTTCTCATAAAAAGGATTCAATTAGCTTTGATTTTATAACAATAGTACTTTAGGTATGTAATGTCGAAAATATTGTTTGTGATCTTAATAAATTATGTATGATTAACATGAATCAAATGTTATCACTAAGGTGCTATTATTGAGCATATTATGGTAAAAAAAATATGATGAGAATAACATCACCATTCTTTTAACATTGAAGTCAGCAAACAAGTAATCTAATAAACGCTTTCAACCCTAGAGGCACAGACCACTACATAGGGTCCGTCCGGGGGTCCAGTAAACGATTTGATACCGACCCTTCTCTCTCCGTTGACCTTACTCATACACAGGATTATATGTAAGGTGAAGGAACTTACCCAGTTGAGCTGCTATATTTACCATATTTAGCCTTAGAAGGTCCAATGCTGAAAATTAGCCGTCCCTATTGATTCCCTGCTTCTTAGGTCCTGTAATCAGGTAGTCTGTCCTCAAGACAGGATTTTCTCACCAATAAATATATCTAAATCAACTTTTTCGCCCTACCCAGATGTCCCCATAACCTGGTGGCGATCACCACCGGCGTTATTGCAGTGCGAGGTGCCTGACGCTGAGAGGGTGCAATCTCGTCGGCCGCCGCCGCCGCTCGACATCGGCGAGCGCTCCAGGCCGAAGCCCTATCTGTGGCGAAGGGGAGATGAAGAACTGAAACGGTTAGTACCATAATCACTCTAGTTATGCATTGTTGGTCAAAAATCTACTCTCTTGATTTTACCCGAGTACACGAGGAAAGTAGGTGAAGCTTTTGTATTGTTTTCTGAATTATTTTTATATCTTATTTTGTTTGTTTCAACCCGTATAGGATATAGTTGTTGTTCTTTCAGATTTCAAATATCAATCTTTTACTGTATTTCTTCTTATATCATGATGAGAAAACATTTCATGGTGGAAGAGAGACAGATTTTTGTAGTTGCATTGATGTTCTGTGGGTTTTCTTAGTACCTTCAGTCATGTCATCACATACTAGGTTATCATTGACTCAACGCCTTAACTTCTTTGAGCTCATCTGGTAGTAAGCGGTTACCGTAGCTTATGGAAGCTTTCATCGACTCCTCCCTGATGTGCTTTAGCAGGTTGCATTAATCTGTACGGTGAATCTCTAGTGGGTAATTTAATTACCCAGTTGAGCTCCTTTGAATGAAGTGATGGAAAACCTTTTCATTGGTTTCAGGGCATCAAATGGCACCCTGGAAGTATCCCGCAGGAATGGGGAGGGCATCTACCAGTGCGCAGTCAGACACCACGGTAGCCTGGTGCTGGGCTATCCCATCAATTTGAAGTTTGCTTGTGAGTATTGAGTGAGGTTTTCTATGGAGTTAAAATAATTTTGGACAGACTCAAAGTTAAGTTTCAGCAGCTGCACTATAAAGCGCTATCCACACATTTCCGGGTACCCGGGTGCCCGGCCCTGCCGTGTTACGTAAAACTAGTACGAACTTCTTCACATAATTCCGTGTCAGGCGAGTCCGGATACATCATAGTATAACGAACAACTCGGAACTCGGCCCTGACCCGGAAATGTGTGGATAGCGATTTAGACAAACACTTGCTGAGTTTCTTGCCGAAGTCTTCTCAGTTTATGTGCATTCTGGTGGAGTCTTATTAGGGCCTATTGTCAACTTTATTATCTCAACATAACCTAAACTGGTCAAATGATACTTTCAAACGAAGCGCTAATCTCCGGAGTTACTGGTCCGATTCGAAAAATTCACTAATAGGAAGCTACATTATCCCCGAAGGTTATAAGCTACTTTTTATCCCGGGAACGCGAGTAAACCCGGGAACAGCTAGTATTTAATATTATTCAAATTAATCACCTAAGAAGTGAGTTGTACCTAGGTATAACTCGATGGTAGACAGTGACACGTTACATTACAAATTCATTACTTACTGACTTAAGTACATTTTGATTTGGAACAGATAGATTCATGAATAATATTACATACCTACTTACCTATTCTTCGACAATTATTGTGATATTACGAATTGTTTCATTGTATTTACTCTCCAGAAAATTGATAAACCATTGTGCCTGTGTCTAAAAATAGAATCTAATTCTGTTATGTCAAGAAAAAGGAAGATATTTTGTATTCCTTAGGTACACATACACGCTACATAACAAAATATCATCACATTAATATTATAAATGCGAAAGTTTGTGAGGATATATGTGTAGGTACTCTTTCACGTAAAAACTACTCAACGGATTTGGTTAAGACTTGGCATAGAGATAGATATATTATAGGCAACGTTTTATCCCTAAAACTCAAGTACCGGACGGAATATACTGATTGAGCCATCATACGCCTATAAAATATTGAGAGCAAGAGTTTCTGAAATAATTATTGCTATCACAATAATAGTAGGCGCTGTCGTGGATTCTTAAAGATTTTTAACTAGCAACACTGTGCGGTGCGACACGACAATACCTACATGTTTTCTTTTAAAACTGCATTCAAAAGATATATATTCTTAAAGCCTGAAGAGCATTTCTCACAGGCGCTTCCACATAAATTACTTCAAAGCAGTTATCAAATGCAGATATTGCAATGTTAAGGTAGGTAGAAAGACTAGTTAATTTCAGTTTTAAATTATTAAAGGTAGTTCTAAAACACACATACGGTAATTTAGGTAATAGCTTTCCTGCCCGTCGTCTGACAGGCGATCGTTTATTTACGTCCTTAGGGATTGTGTAGGTAATATTTAAAAAAAAGAATTCTATACATGCCAGAAACTGTGTGCAAAAGTTTCAAGACCGAAGAGATAGGTAGGTACCTACTACATATACCTACCAATAGATTGAAAGTAGGTAGTGTTTTTTCTTATCTTTCATAATATTCATTGTCACATAACCTGATAGAAGTGCTTTGTACCGAAAGATCTTTTAAAACGTGTTTTTGAAAAACTTCGAAAAACATTGGGTTCTAGTTAATTGACGTTCACATCCCTAATGCCTATTATAAATGCATTTTCTTTATCTCTTGGCACCTTTCGGCACGCAGGTATAGTAAGACACTTAGATGAAGCTTCGGCAAAATTCGTAAAATCGATCGTTCCCGAAAAGAGTGCGCCTACAACATTACTCATGTGTTAAAAAATGATCGGCGAAAATGATCTTGTTGAACGTTGGAATGGCGCGATAATGAATGATTTTTATTAGTTGTGTAAATCTGAAGTGAAGTGTACGAAAAGGATTTGCCGATGCTACATCTAAGTTGTGTCATACTGTAACTAAATCATAACCTGGAATAATAATTATTAATATAGTTATTTATAAAGACCAGCAAATAAATTCTTATTTTAAAAAAGAGATTTTTTTGCAGAATTGTTATTTTCATACATCTGTAAAAAAAATATCAAACATTCATAATTTTTTTTTGCCTACATATATACCTATAAGTGAAATCTAAATTATTTGCATAGGAAGTCACAGGAAAATGTCAATATGCGAGAATATTTTCACAGAACACACACGCCTCCCATATTTTCCTTTGACACATCGTATGACTGGAATAATAAATGTACGTACCTAGGCACCATCTAACAACGAAGTGGCGTATATAAGTTACGTCGCAGTCGTTTAGTCGAATGGGTCATTTGCGTAAATGACTAGACGGCTCAAGATGGCTCAAAACGGCTCAAGTACTGTGTTTAATCGGCTCACTCATTAGCACAATGTTTGCGTGTATTAAACGAGTTTAAACTTTCTTTGAATGTAAAAGTTGTAAAAGAACCGCGCGCGTGTAGAAGGTTCCGTGCTTATCCGATTCATGAAAATGCCTTCAAATCATTTTGATTTTTCTGGTAGGTAACTATGAAAAAATATCCTATACTTTCTATTTTTTTATACCGAGTGACCACCATTTTTAGAAATATCTAAACGCCTGGCAGAACAACTGAAACTCATTTTCATTTAGTTTAGTCCTTCTTAAATAAGTAGTTTTTAGTTTATTTTATTATAGGTAATAATTAATGTTCGTTTCTAAATATCACTTACAGAATATGATATTAAATTGACAATATTTATTTGCTTGATAAAGAATTATCCGGCGATGGTGAAACATTTCTAGGAAAGCGTAGGGACGTGGAAACAAGAAATAATTATTATACAGGATGACTTTGGATGAGTATATAAGGCCTATTATTATGGATAGTGTACGTACATTATTATCAATAAACCGTAAATACAGTATTTTAGGAGACTGAGCAATTACCATTAAGAAGTTATGACAGTTAGAAATTAAGCGTAAATATCTGGTAAACACCACACTCTGAAACGTAGTGATGCTATTTTTGTACTCATAAAATCTATTAGGTACCTCCTAAATTTGACGTACGCTGAAGCATATTTACAAATTTGTTGTTAAGCTAGATTTTTAAAATTTATATTTAATCTAGCTTCCGCCCCGCGGTTTCTCCCGAGTTCTCGAGAGATCTTATATTCCCAAGTGATAAAAAGTAGCCTATGTGTCAGCTACCTCCATACCAAATTTATACAAATAGGTACAGCCGTTTGAGCGTAAAGAAGTAACAAACATACTTTCTCGCTTTTCGCATTTATGATATTAGTATATAGGATGCACGATAATAAAGCATTTATTATCGTGCAGTTTACCAATAGGCTTATACGTTTTTTAAATTTGCTAAACTGTTATCGGGTATAGGCCTACTATACCCTGCCAAAATCACCCTGTATACCGTATAATAATAAAATAGACAGGGAAAACTTTCTTGGGATTCCTATTTTATCATTGAATTGGTGTTTCTTGGAGCGTTCGTGTTTCGGGAAGTACAAGTTCCAGTAAACGACATGTTCCGAATTCCTTTTATATTGTACATGAATAATTCATTGATCACATCCAAATGGGATTTATATTTCTTACAAATTAAATAACGATCATTTTGTTATGGTGGTAAATATTATTTCTTTGTGATAATATTATATACGATACGAGCTTGAATCTATTTGAGATTCTCAAGTAATTTAATTAAAATGGTGCCGATTCTGTTGTTTACGAACTAAAATAAATTTAATCTCACTATATCTCTTTCTAATAGTAAATATAAGAAAGGGATGCAAGATATTTTTGTCCTGTCAGTTTAATCCGATCACACATTTCAACGTGAATTTAAGCGCGATCTTTATTGGTCACGACTATTTGCCCGTACATTACGACGGTATGGATTAAACTGACAGCATTAAAAATGTTCTATCTTTTTTCAATAAGGTTAACATGAAAGAGAGGTGACTTGTCTAATATTAGTTAAGTTCGTAAACAACAGAATCGGCACCAATTTCGGTGTAATTAGGTATCTATAGAAAAGGTCAGTAACTTTGTGTTGATCATCAATCAAAATCCAATTACTTATTTCACTTAAGAGGACATTATCGCCAGACTGATTTTAGTGCTCATTATTGCAAGCTCTTAAACTTATCGTATTAGTATTTTATTTTCGTGTAAAGTTGAATTATAGCTATATATTTACAATGATTTACAAGAAATATACAAAATATGTCTGTTTGTCTTGTGTCTGAGTGTAATTATCTATATAAGTATGTATTTACAAAAAAAAAGTAGTATAAGTAGTATATCAGTTATCTGGTTTCCATAGTACAAGCTCTGCTTTGTTTGGGATCAGGGAACCGTGTGTGAGGAATGTCCCAGGATATTTAGGTCGAAACTTGTCAAGTCAATTTCGACTTACCTTCCGGTGTTCTATTAATTTGAAATTTGGTACACATACGAGTATGTAAGTCCCAAGTCTGATGATGTACTGAATAAAGAGCTTGTCCTTATTTTATTTAACTTTTAAATAATATTGTTACCATCTCAATCAATCATACGCGAGCAGAGCGCACGCGCCTCATGTCACGGCAATAGTTTTGAGGCATTCATCTAGTTTTTAAACGGTTTTTAATAACTTGACAATTAAAGAGTGAGAAATTCATTGTTTCCTAAACCCAAGCAAGTAAAAATCAGATCGAGATAATTAGTTACTAGCTTACCCCTGCGGTTTCACCCACGTTCTCAGGACAAAAAGTAGCCCATTTCCTTCTCCATATCATTGGCTATCTGCTTGCCAAATTTCATTGCGATCGGTTCAGTGGTTTTTAAATATTGGATGTTAACAATGTTTTAATTAATTTTGTGGGTTGATCACAAAGTAAGAGTATTGATTAGTTTTGTATGGAAATTGCTCGCGGTAAAGACCTCTTAACTTTTAGGTATATACAGTAAATTACGTTCACAGTAAAACTGATACGATTTCTGTACAAAGTGACTTTGCAACGACGTCTTTCTATTTTTGATTGCGTTAGGTTGCCCGCCCTTGACTCGCGGCAACCTTAGCAAATCAATACGCTTAACCAACTGTGGCGATGATAGGTTATGTGTTCGTGGAGTTATGTAATGTATCGGCTTTGATGAATGAGGTGTCAAAATATTTGTGCGATTTCCCGGGTGGCATGAGCACAATATTTCGGCGCCAAATTGTCTACATTTTTTTGTGTAGCGACGTTTTAGTTTTTATGCGAGCTTGTTGCCTCTCGGTTTCACCCACAAACTCCCATATTTTACTCCTTAGGGGTTGAATTTTCAAAAATCCTTTCTTAGCAGATGCCTTCGTCATAACAGCTTCTGTATGCCAAATTTCAACCAGATCCGTCCAGCGGTTTAGGCTGTACGTTGAATAACAGTAGGCGTTTAAGGTTATGATAGCTCAGTGGTAGTGACGTCGGATGCCGAGACGGTTCGAATCCTACAATGAGCTTGAGCTTTCGGTGAAGGAAAACATCGTGAGGAAACCATAGCACGGTGGTAGAGTACTTTGTAGTACCCGCCTGGCTGGCTGCCACCCTCGAGTTGAAAATCTGTCGCCAAGCACTTTTCGGTGTGTCCCGACAGCTGCACTTGAGAGCCAGTTCCTTTCTAGGCTTTGTGTGCTTACCATCATCGGCCACATCATCACTGACCACGGTGAGATTGTGGTCAAACACAGGCCTATACATAGTAAAAAAAAAGGCAGTGAAGTGAGTCAGTCAGAACTTTTAATTTTATATTTTGTTGCGCTTCTTGTATGAAAAAACGCCACGACGCCGCCTCGACTTACATGTGGTCGACGGGCCTAAGTCCCTTATCAGGGCCTGACTTGTAGGTATATAGTTTTGAATTTGAAAGCCTCTATAATAATCTGAGAATGGTATAGTATGACACAACTTAGATGATGCA
The DNA here is from genome assembly GCA_963555595.1 of Tethea ocularis. Classification (NCBI taxonomy): domain Eukaryota; kingdom Metazoa; phylum Arthropoda; class Insecta; order Lepidoptera; family Drepanidae; genus Tethea; species Tethea ocularis. The sequence goes on along the minus strand of OY741969.1, from coordinate 11,093,807 downwards.
TCGGCAAAATTCGTAAAATCGATCGTTCCCGAAAAGAGTTCGCCTACAAAATTACTCATGATTTAAAAAATGTTCGGCGAAAATGATCTTGTTGAACGTTGAATGGCGCTATGGTGAATGATTTTTATTAGTTGTGTAAATCGGAAGTGAAGTAGATTTTCAACATCAGATTTTATTAGAATTTTATTATAACAGTTCAGTGTCTATCTGTAGTCAAGGATTTTAGTAAATAATTCCCTTCGATTATTAAATATTCATGTATACAAGTAATTACTTATTTAAAATAAGCCTTTAATAAATAAATAAGATATTTTTTTCTTTTTTTTATACTACTTACCTAAGGCAGCAAACAAGCATACGGCCCACCTGATGGTAAGTGGTTACCGTAGCCTATGGACGCTTGCAACACCAGGGGTATCACTCGCGCGTTGCCCTGCAAAAATCTCTTCACACCCTTCTTGAAGAACCTCATGCTGTAGTCTCTTGGGAAAACCACGGCGGGCTTTCACAACTTAATTAATCTTAATTAAGGGACTATTCGTTCCTGGAAAACGGCTCAGGGACGCGGCTGAAAATGCGAGGAAGAAGCTATGTAGTTTAAAAAAAACATGAGTGAAAGCATAGGCACGAGATATCTCTACGTAAAATGAAAACATAGACACGAGAGAGAGATATTTCTACTCTTTCTCTAATCTATTATCCTAGTATTATCTACTTCCTACTCATATTATAATTGCGAATGTTTGTGAGTGAGTATGTTTGTTACTTCTTCACGCTTAAACGTCTGGACCAATTATGATGAAATTTGGAATGGAGGTAGCTGACACCCAGGGTTAGATAAGCTACTTTTTATCCCTTGGGAACGCAGTTGAAATCGCTGGGCGGAAGCTATATAAAAAGTTAATATCTGTGAGGACGTATGGATGTTTGTTACTCTTTCACGTAAAAACTATTGAACCGATTTGCATGAAACGTAACACATATGTAGATCATACCCTGTAATAACATATACGCTACTTTTATCCCAGGAAAGTATAAGATCCCTCGGGAATGCGAGCGAAACCGAAGACAGAAGTTAGATTTGTAAATAAAAGTCGACTAAAAGTTATTGAGATATCATCTGTCATCACAAAGAGTTTCAGAGCTCTTTGGCATGTAACCGAGACTCGTCATTACAAATCGATTATTGGTTGCGATTGTATTCGGAATCAGAGCCGGGCCGTATCACTTTGTATTGTGTTCGTAATAAATAACAACACCCTGTGATTGATTGAGCTCACAATTGTATGAAATACTTGGTACTGTTTTCAAATCAGATAATTCTTTGCAAAGTTTGACTTGTTTTCGTCAGGAGAAAATCTTCAAAAATTTGATTACTAATCGTTTATTTTTTTACTGTATTGGCCTTTGTTTGACCACAATCTCATCGTGGTCAGTGATGATGTGGCTGATGGTGGTAAGCGCACAAAGACAAAAGAAGGGAATTAATTCTCGATTAAATACTATAGCTGCCGAGCCTGGCGTCGTACAGGTGATTCTTTGCAATTTTCATACAAAAATACATGACAAATTTACTACTTTGAAAAATGCCATCCTTTCCGGCTCTACCAGTAGTTTATCCAAAATATTCTTGCACACAAAGTTTGTCCTGGCAATTGCAAACACAGCAAAAAAGGATTAACCAAATAATTGCAGCCGTTCTGAAGCGCGCTTACATACATTCAGATAGTTGTGAAATTTGTAATGTTTCGTTGTTTAAAAAAAAAGGTCTCTCCCGTCCAAAAACCAGCGCTGCAGTATCTTAGTGATTCAGCGCTGTTTTTCTTTCTTTCTATTTTTTTGGTTGGACACATTCAATCTATCTTGAAAAACCTTTTGTTACGAAACTAAAATGTGATTAGGTAGCGTGGTTTTTCGTCAATATACAGGTTGTCCCAGACTAAGTGGTCCATAGGAAAATTTGGAATAGCATACATGCGGTCTTGCCGAGTTTCTTGCCGGCTCTTCTCTGTTAAAGGCCGTGTTCCGAACCGGTGGTAAATTCAGTAAATTTGACCTTCATAAGTGCCCACCTGGGGCCTAAATTGAATAAATGGCTTTGACTTTGACTTTGAGGTCATAGTAGCTTTTCAATAATAGGTATATTAATATTGGGTTATCCTCGTAGTATAGAAACTATCACCATTTTTATAATATACCTACATGATATTTTTTTGTCAAGGTACTATATTATTATGACACAGCCTTCAAATTTAGCTTTTATAATCTTAGACATTAAAAGATGGATATTTACTATCATTGTGTTGAAACTCTTTTTATCTGTGGGCTAATATTTTTTTCCTGTTTTCCGTCTGAATAGCGGGATAAAAGACAATATAATAGACAATACATATACACCACAAATATATAACAAAGGTTAATCTAGCAAAAAATATGTAGTGACAACAACATCGCTAAATTATATTAATATAAAAATATAGGTTTTTCATACTATTACAATGATGAATGAACATATAAATTGCTGGAAGAAATTTCTATTAGAAATAAGCAGTCCCTTTGTACATTTGTATCTTATATATTTTTTATTATTACTTTGTGTGTGTGTACATAATAAATAAATATAAATTAAGCAGATAAATTTTAATAATAATAGCAACCAAGAAATAAAAATAATCTAAAGAAAGGGTAAATGAGACTGACCGATTTATCAACGCACAGCTCAAACCACTAGTCGGATCAGAAACCTATTATATGACGTAAACAACGCTTAGAAAGTATTATTGAAAATTCAACGCCTACGTGGGGCAGAAAGCAAGTAAAAAATGTATACCTATTTTTGAAGAGGTCATAGCTTTCCGCCCCGCGGTTTCATCCGCGTTCCCCAGGGATAAAAAACCTATCCAGGGTGTCAGTATGGATGTACTATCGACAAAGTTGAAGCATGATCACCTTAAAGGTGTATTTTGTGTGCAGTGACCAGCCGCTACCTGTGTCTCACACAATATAACCAGACAATGCGCTTGTCATAAAATAGTAGATTGTCATTGTCAGTAAATAGTCTAGACAAAAGATTTTACAAGAGACCGTTTTATTGTAAACAATGGACATGATTACTGGCTGCAAGCGAAAAGGTCTCAAAACTGATCATGCTTCAACTTTGTTGATGGTACATACCAAATTTCATCAAAATTGCTTCAGCCGTTTGATCGTGAAGAAGTAACAAACACACTTACAATCTTTCGCATTTACAATACTAGTAAGAGTAAGATAAGTCTATTCTATTCTATAAGTCAATCCCGAATTTTCCTGTGGACACGGTCTGGGACGTCCTGTATATATTTTTTATAAGTGTTCCGTACCTCACGTAGTACACGTCCTTTTGAGGCATTTCCATTTTATTCAATTGACTTGAATTGTAAGACCTCTTTGTAATCTAAAATAACTCTAGGAGTCTGTTTGTGGTAGAAACTAGTACCTAGAGGAATCATAAAGTGCTCTTGTTAGCTAAATATTTAAGGTACAAGCTTTAAGGTGGTTTCAAGTGGTCTATAAAGTTTGATTCTTATTTTAGGATAAGGAGACTTGTAAGTTCGCGGATTGACTTTACTTGTTGGTATTACAGATTTCTCTATAGGATTGTTGATGTTTTGTAATGTAAAACTGAAAGGAAATAAGTTAACATTTTTAAGCAAATTAAGATTAGTTTTTTTATTCAGCTTCATAATTATTGTGTCGTCATCGGATTTACACATGTGTGCCAAATTTCAGATCGATTGAACACCGGGATGTGGGTTAAAATTGATTTTTAGGTTTTGATCTGAACGTACTAACTATGAGAAGTAAAATAAAAGCAAAGAATACATAAAGGTACAGAAAAGCTTGTCCGTCTATAAATTTAATTTTTCACAGGACCGGGGGAATTTTTAAGAAATAAACCTTTGTTTTTGATATAAATTTCAACTAGACTTGTACCCGTTCGTGAGAAAAAGAATAATGACAGACGTACAGACGGATGGAGATAATAATGTATAGGCCTCAGAGCATCGCGGCGCAGTTTTCTCTATAGCATCGCTGATTGAAATAGGTATATACCTTATTTCAATTGGATAGATATTAAATTCAATTGATAAATTTTAAATCTTCTGCCATGCCGTCCGCCACTGTACGCCGGGCGATAGGGTTCCGTTTTTCCATTCGAAGTAAGTACCTACGCCACCCCAAAAGAAAGTATTACCATCCAATTTTGAATTCAAATCTAATCAGCAAGTCTATCTAGAAAATAAATGGTGTAAAAAAGTTAACAACCTTTAACACCCCTTGCGGCTACCCTTTCGATTAACATTTGTGTACCCCAGCAACACATTGCTAAGATTACGTCACTTGTGAAGAACAAACTGTCATTAGGGAGCCAAAGAAGTGACATCTGGGATATCTGGTATCCGAGTCTGGTATACTGTCACTAGCGGTAAGCGTTCGCAAGATTTGTTGCCTGCCGTAAACTTTCAGTTCACAGATTTGGAATAAGCTAGATATGCTTTTAAATGAGAAAAATATTTTAGCTCAGTAGTGACGTCGGATGCCGCGGCGAAGGTCGTGGATTCGAATCCTACAATGAGATTGAGCTTGGTGAAGGAAAACATAGCACGGTGGTACCCTACTTTGTAGTACCCGTCTGACTGGCTACTCTCCACTTGAAAATCTATCGCCAAGCACCTTTCGGTGTGTTGCACTTGGGAGCCAGTGCCCTTCTAGACTTTGTGTGCTTACCACCATCGGCCACATCATCACCCAGGCCTATACACAGTAAAAAAAAAACGAGTCGAGTAGGTACTATCTTACAGATAATGGTACCGATGCTGTTGTTTACAAAGTAAACAAACATTTTGAAACTTTTACCTAACATTACCAAACAACATATTAAAAAAAACATCTCGAGGCACCGTTTAACGGTAAGGTTACCAGAAGTCAGGCAGCGTTTCCTCTTTGGATAACCATTGACCAAACTAACATAATTAAACTAAACATATTATAATCAATCTTCATTTTTCATTTCATCGTTGGTAGGAATGAAATGTTGGCAGTTTCATACCAAAAACGAGTACCTACCAGTGGCGAAGAGTCCATACAAGCCGATTCCCATCGGCTTACCTTTTAGAAATCACAGTCCACAGATTCATCATTTCAAAGCCACTTTTATATAAAATACACTGTAATTATGTTTATAAATTATCGGTGTTTTTTGAACGGCTTACTTTCGCTATAATGTCACCCCTCGCCACTGGTACCTATTAAATATTAAGGATCTTATTATGTTTTCTCGGAATAAAAAGTATCCTATGTGTTAATCTAGGTTATAAACCATCTGTGTTCCAAATTTCATTTAAATCGTTCAGTAGTTTTTGCGTGAAAGAGTAACAAACATCCATCCATCCATACTCACAAACTTTCGCATTTACAATATTAGTAGAATAGGTACATATGGTATCTAGCTTACCCTAAATCAATGTTGGAGCCCAAATAAAAGTTTGCCCTTCACTGGCCTCTGCGAAAAGTAAAGGCAATGTGATTTAAGTTTTCATAATGTCGTTTGTTTGATCCATTACTTTTGTTCTGGATTATGGATTATTTCTTTTTTGTGCTGGGATTTTTAACGGCGCTTCGAAGCATTTTGTTTTATTTGTTCTGATTGATTTTCCTCTAGCTACCACCCTGCGGCTTTACCCGTTTTCCAGAGGATTTAATTATCTATATTGGATGAGTTTAGTACACGTTTTATTCTACGGTTTGATCTATCTTTGCCAAATTTGGTCTAAATCCGTAACAATTTTATTTTTACTCATTTGATAAGGCACTTATGAACGTCGATAGTTACAATTATTACAATAGACTCTACCACCGGTTCCACATACACTTACACTGAGAAGACTCTGGCAAGACACTCAGCAAGGCTTCTTTCTTTTTGTGGATTAACAAAATGTAATTTGTTAAGAAATGCGAAAAAAAAACCATCGTACCTATATGCATTCTATTCTAAGCTCTATCCTTTGTTCCAGACATAGATAAACAGTTCTCAGCGCATCCTGAGAATGCAACGGCCAGGGCCGGCCAGCCCTTCGTCCTCACATGCAACATCAGCTCGGGCCCTCCCGCAGCCATCACCTGGCAGCGAGATGGCAAGCCATTACCTGATGATAACAGGTGAGGTAACTATGTCATTAGTTGCGGAATCAGGATTTCGGCTTTGGGAATTAATGTCAAAACTCAGGATGCTTTGAGGGAGAGAGGGCTTGAGCCCCTTAGCCCCCTGAATCCGCTACTGTATTTGATTAATAGGCCTATGTTTGACCACAATCTCACCGTGGTCAGTGATGATGTGGCCGATGGTGGTAAGCACACAAAGCCTAGCAGGAGTCTGGTAGCAAATAAGCATATTATGATTTACTGTAGCTTATTAACACTTGCAATACCATGGGGGTCTAATAATGTCATGTTTATATGATATATGTATATTTCTCGCAACTTCGTTCTATTTCTTACAAGCTGACCCGGCAGACGTTGTCCTGCCCTGAGAACAAAAATAAAACTGGGACCTACCTACCTACCCCTACCTACCTTACCTACCTACCCTACCTAACTACCTACCCCTACCTAACTACCTACCCCTAACCTAACTACCTACCCCTACCTATCTACCTACCCCTACCTAACTACCTACCCCTACCTAACTACCTACCCCTACCTACCTTACCTACCTACCCTACCTAGCTCTACCTACCCCTACCTATCTACCTACCCCTACCTATCTACCTACCCCTACCTATCTACCTACCCCTACCTATCTACCTACCCCTACCTAACTACCTACCCCTACCTAACTACCTACCCCTACCTACCTACCTACCCCTACCTACCTTACCTACCTATCCTACCTACCTCTACCTACCCCTACCTACCTTACCTACCTACCCTACCTAACCCTACCTACCTTACCTACCTACCCCTACCTACTTATCCTATGTCCTTCTCCTGGCTCTAAACTACCTCCCTGCCAATTTTCAGCTAAATCGGTTCAGCCGTTCTTGAGTTATAAGTGGAGTAACTAACACGACTTTCTTTTATATATATAGATTCTATTTGTTTCAGATATCATAGAGTCAATATGAATAGTCAACTACTTATTACGGATGTTAAGAAAGAAGATGCTGGACTATACAAGTGGGTGATATACAATTAATAATAAGATTTCTAAGTCTCAGTCACTAGTGAATTTAGTAAGGGACAGGGACATTCGCGGAGAGCATCCTGTTACATGAACTTCATTTCAAATAACATGAGGCTTATTTTCATATCTCTCGGGCTACTGTCACCCGTAATTAATGTACTATAAATACCAATTATCACATAAACCAGCACAAGATCAACATTAAAGTTCTAAAATGGTCTGTACAGGTGTAAAGCAGTAAACAATCACGCGGGCAAAACCCGAACGAGCTATGAAGGTCAGCTCAAAGTAGAAGAACGCAATGAAGACCTGGACATCTCCTTGCTGCCTCTGCAGGCGGAGACTGATATCTTTGCAGCAAAAGGAAGCAGGGTTGTGCTGCCTTGCCCTCTTGTTGGCTGGCCAAAACCTAAGGTGAGGGGGAAAAGGGTTTCCTTTATTTACTTCCATGACAATTTTATTATGATGTGGTTAAAGATAAAAGCATGGGGTTCTTTGAGAAAGGGGTGATGGGATTTTCACACTGTCAGCGACGTTTAAGGGAGTCAGCACACTTATAAACTCGGAAAAGGATCATCACCATATCGCCGTGCCGTCAACCAGGCGTCAACCTAACGTAAGCACGTAACAAAAGCGCATCGACTACGGGATACCGACCGCCAGTTGACGCCTAGCCGTAAGTTCGTCGAAGCCGTTCATGAGCTTGACCCGAGGCGAGGCGATTAGTGTGCTTGCAGTAGGGACCTCCATACAAGAAATACTAAACGGCTCGAGTTGATACGATGGCGATCCTTTTCCGAGTTGATATGTGTGCTACAAACTAAATCCTATGTAGTGTGTGAAGTATGCAAGCGTACATACATATCAATTTTATGACGCGGAGTTTCTCCTTTCAACTGTTTATTTTTTATCATTTTGTAATGCATGGATTTGTTTATAGCGATAAAATATTAGTAGTTTATGATACTGTTGCATAATAGGGGTTATTAATAGTATCACACGAGTTTTTAATACCTAATTATGTGCAGTATCGTACAGTACTTTATCTTAACTCATATAAATAATGTAATTAAAAAAAAAAAAAAACGATAGTATTTTTCTACGAAATTAAAAAAAAAAATCTATTTTTGTGACATTTTTGGTCAAAATGATATATGTAGGCAAAAACAATAAAATAAACATAAACAATCAAATCCGCGTTGCCAACTTCCAAAAATTCTTACCTCTAAAGTTCAAGTCAAAAATTTGTCACATTGTCATCGTCAAATTGAATTGATACTGATTGATTATACTATTGATAGGTCCAAAGTGTACTTTAATAGAAAAAAAGTTATTTTATAGCATTATCTTGGGAACAAAACTGTACTATAATGAATCATTATACACGGGTGTGCATAAAGTGGGTCATTAAAGTACTGATTTTGATTTCATAATAAGAACATTACGATATGAGAGTAGATAAACATTATTATCTAGGCTGTATGCTTGTTTGCTTGCAGTAATATAAATTTGCAATCCTCCTGATCTTGTTAACGGTATCCATTAACTCTCAGATAGACCTTATTTATGAAATAGAAAAATAAGTGATTGAACTAATGTCATTATTTCCAGCTTATATGGGAACTGACTCCACCTGTCGGCAGGATTAGTGAACTAGAAGATGAAGACGAGGTCCTTGTGCTGTCAGGCCTCGAGCTAGAGCAGGAAGGCAACTATACCTGCTCTGTTGAGGGGCGTAGTGACCTGGTGAAGGTAAGGATTCACAAAAATACTGATCGTATATGACGTTGTAGTAAAAATCTTACACGGGTTTTTAAAAGCATTAATTGCTTGGCAAATGTTTTTTCACGGGATTAACCGGTTAATTACGGTGTTTGTATATACGGTTAATTACGTTATTTCATTATTTTAATCTCAAACAAAATAAAACAAAATTGTTAAACATAACCGCTTAAAAATTACAGTTATGAAAGTTCAGCTAACTTTTCGTGTCGAGGCTTAGGCAGGTGTGTCGCTACACTAACTTAAGCATGTCATTATAATTCCACTGGATGCGAAAGATAACTCTATCGCAAATTTTCGGAAAACCTTATGAAGAGATTGAATGTTTTTGCAAAAACTATCCATAATATTTTGTTTTGGGTTGCGCCCTCTTTAAATTTTCTTGGACATTTTTCACACAGTAAAAATAAAATTAGATATCAAACAGTGAATAGGTAATTAAAATGTACAAAGTACGCGTGGGCTGGCAATCAACATCGTAAATTGATGTTTATTTTCATCTAAGAAACATTATTTACATTAACACCTATTTTGGTAATAAGCAGAAGCGTATTTAGAAATTTTATGAGGATATTATTTTTTTACCCCTGAGATATTCTTCACACACGTAGCCGTGTAGCCGTCTGAACCCTAACTAAGCAGACATTGGCCCCGGTTCTGTTGCAAACTAAACAACAATCTCACGATATCTCTTCCTAACAATCAGTATAAGAAAAGGATGAAAGATATTTTAGTCTTGTCAGATTACTTATTTAAGCGCGATCTATATTGGTCACGACCATTTACTCGTACATTACGATGACATGGGCTAATCTGACAGCCCCAATTTTTTTTTATAAGGCTTAACTTAGATGCTATTGAAGAGCATCTTAACCTTCTCCTGGATCCTTTAGTTATCCACTTTTTAACCCTCCGCTTCCACTTGAGCACTTGAGCCAATATCTTCAAACTGATGATATTTCCTCCTTTAAATAGGTACTAACATTTTCCTTAAACAATATTACCTATTACAATAATAATTAAATACCTTTTGATTCTTCCACGTGTAACTAAAATTTGGGTTACTAGAAAATTACTTATCATTTATTAAACGGCAGTGAAGTATTTAAGTAAACATTGGACGAAATTTTACACTAGTCTACTACCTAATGTTGTTACCATGCCGAAATTAGAAGATTCGAGATCTATAACTGTAAAATTTTTTGGTAATGGGAAAATATCGTGATTGAACCGTACGCTATGGTACTTTGTAGTACCCACCTGGCTATAGTGTGACCGGATAGCTCGGTCCTCGCCTGCAATGTTAGAGAGGTGCGGGGGATGATGACATAGGATTCACTATATGTGTCATCATTATCATCATCAAGTCAGTCGAAAGACGTCCACTGCTGGACAAAAGCCTCCCTCAAGGATCTCCACGATGGCCGGTCTTGCGCTACCCGCATCCAGCGGTTTCCCGCGACCCTCACATGATCATCGGTTCATCTCATCGGGGACCTGCCCACGCTGCGTCTTCCTTGGCAATTGTTCGGGCTATGTCGGTTACTTTAGTTCGCCTGTTATTTGTATATCACCCTGCTAAACACACTCAACCCAACCCTTTAGAAGTTAAATAAAGTTGAGTCAATCACCAAGCACCAACTTGTCTGGCGGCTACTCCTTACGATCTTTGGCTATATAATTTACCACCTTAAGAGAGAAATTCAACGGCTCAATAACTGTTTCTTTCCAGATCTTCAGAGTAACCGTGACGGAACCAGTAGTGATAACAGTTCCACCCACCTCGAAGCAGACGGTCCGCGCCACCACCATCAGGTTCAACTGTACAGCGGTCGGAAGACCAGCTCCAACAATCACTTGGTACAGGAACGGACAGCCTCTAGTCTTATCTGGACGGGTAAGCGACTTTATCCTCTATTATTTTTGTGACAAGCTTTAAGAGAATTCAATATTTTTATCATATGCCAAACCAAGAAATTTTCTATATGCCACGTCTCTCATCCAAGTCCAATTATGGCAAGATTGACTAAGAATCAAGCAATAAAAAATCAATCAAAAAGAGTATTAAAGGATTGTTTTTTTTTCAGATGGCTGCGCTGCCCTCTGTTGACGGCAAACGAATTGAGTTACTCATCAGAAGTGTCACATCGGGTGACGGAGGTAACATACCTTCTTTCTTAATTTTCTAAATCATTCGTAATTATTTCCAATCTGGTTTTCGTACTAGGCACTTATACTGTGATAGGACTAGTCAAAACTACAAATGATATTTGATGGAAAGATGAAAGCTTTCTATTCTAAAGTTAATAGATTTCGGCAATACATTCCATACAGTGGATTTTGATATCATATTAGGTACATCGTGCTTTTTAAACATACCTATCTAATGGCAAAGTATTCGCATTCATGAGAACTTATACTTACGGTGTGACACAACCGCTGGTGTTCTTCAAGGTGTCATTCTTTGTCCGCTTCTATTGTCCATTTCCATTGCAACTATTAATTTAGTTTCGTCTATAACCACATCTTCACAGAAGAAGACGCTGGATGTTTGTACACTGAATAAAATAAATAGGACAAAACACAGAAAAGCTTAGCGTATCTGTTTATGGATGTCGTTTGCTGCAAGCGTCCACACCACCATATGCTGTTTAAATACGTGACCGTACAAAGTTGGTGAACATTGCAGGGGTGTACCAATGCTTCGCGTCGAACGGCATGAGTTCGTCGGCGTCGGCGTCGGCGTGGGCGAGCCTGAACGTGTCGGGCGCGGAGGCGGCGGCGCCGGGCGGCGTGCGCTGCCTGCCGGCCGGCGCCGCCGCCATCACCGTGCGCTGGATGCGCCTCCCCGAATCCGTCACTGTCATCGCTTACAACGTGCAGACCACCAAGCCAGGTAAACTCCGGTTTTTCAACCGCTTAATAAGCTAGTCCCCTGATATCGCTGTCTTGTAGGAGCGGAGTGGTTTGAATTTATGGTCCGCGTCTCACGAACGACGAACGGGCAGAGATTATAGTATTTGTACGTAGTATATTATTTATTCTATGATAGTATTTTCAGATTAGTCGACGTGTTCATGAGATCATTAAATGCTTTTGGTTGACCGTAGCTTAACTTTTAGCCCCGTCTGAAAACCAGCGCTGCAGCATCTAGTGTTGTAGCATATGCTGAGATAGGCGCCTGTTTTAGCCTCACACTGCATTATGTCATATTATTTTATTTAAATTTTATGCTAATGTTTTTGTGAGACCGAAATAAATATCTTTCTTTCTTTTCTCTTTTTAGAATTTGTCAACAAGTAACAAGTAAGAACTTTGTCTTTTTTTCAGGTGGCGTGTCTTTACCTGGTCAGCCAATACTAAAAAATGAAGATAAAATAACAGTGACTGAGCCACTAACTCCTTATATGTTCCAGGTTAGTTAAATAATTGTTCTATTTTGATTTCCTTCATTGATATTTAAAATTAATTCCCAACAAATATATTAACCATATTGTACGTTTATAACGCCTCAAATATACCGTGACGTCATCTGATCAGTTGAATATTCTTTATTGGTAACCCACATAAGTAAGAGAGAGAGAAGTAAAAAATAAAAATGGGATCAAAGATATTATTAAATAGGTACAGGGTTACTGGTAACTAATCCAACACCTCTTAAGGGCGACTTTATTTTATCAAGACTATCAACTATGATAGGCTTTGTATATCATTTTCAAGTTCTATTATTACTGTAGGAGTAAGCTACGGGTGATGATTTCCATTCCACCCCAACCAAACATTTGAGTGCTATTTGGTCTAGGTTTGGCTTAGGTACCTATAGTACAAGCTCTGTTTATTTGGGATCAAATGGCCATGTGTGAAGACTGTCTCAGGAATACTCTGGATATTTTAAAAGTCATTAAATATTTCACAGGTCCGTGCTTTCATCCATTCTTCTGTAAACAACAGAACAGTTGCAAGTGATATGTCAGAGAGCGTAATCTGCCAAGGACAGGGAGGTTAGTTCAAAAATCTATTCTATTTTAATCTATTTAAGGGCATAAATATGTTTTACTCGTACGGTATTCTTCTACGTTATGGTTGCAAACTAAAAGGAGTCTTACATCAATCACTTAAACTCTTTTTTCCTTATCCAGTTCCCATTAAATTGGCTAAATTTGGCGACGACTCTGTGCTGGTTTCCTGGAAGCAGTTCGTGAACCAACACCCTGGCGTAGTAGAGTGGATCCTGCAGTACAAGGCTGAGAACAGCAGTGAAGAACACAACATCACCCTCAATGGAAGTGTCTATAATTATACCTTGAAAGGTTAGTATAGTTGAGAACCTCATTCACAATCATGAACATACGGACACAATACACACGGAAAGGTTCTTTGTAGTACCAGTCTCAAGTTGAAAAACTATTATCCTTTTAGGCTTTGTGGGTTTTTTGGTAGAAGACCACATCTTACATTCCATGGTGAGAATCTGGTCAAAAACAAGTATACAAAATATAAATATTTTGGACAGCAAAAGTGGATCCAACATCAGGCATCTGTTTCCTGACTCATAATACCTGTTCAAATTCAAGATTACAGCAAATAGGTACTTTATAGGCAAGCCCACTTTCAGTTTCGTCATCACTCCTATGAGGCGAATTATCATGCAATCTTTTTAAGGGTTACTGCTACATGGTTTTCGACCAGTCATTGAACCAGCGATATTAGCGCTCCAAGCCATTTGGTTGTCAATTTTGGCCTATAAAGGCCTTAGTTTACCCTTGGTTGACAATCGTGAAGCAGCTCCTTTAGATTCCGAGTAAAAAAAAAGAAGCAGAAACCATTTTCTGAGATGGGCTTCAATGGCATTATAGAGAATACTCCATTTACGTTAATACTTGCTTTCCCAAGGTCAAATAGGATTGCATTAACGGCTCTCTTATTTCAGTGTCCCCTGTAGAACCCCTGCAAGTTCGCGTCCTCGGGTCTCGAACCACCGAGTGGCTGCACCAGAACCTGTCGCTAGTACCCTGGACTTCAACCTCGACTGCCAGCCACCATCTCGACGGGTGAGGTTCTGTTGGTCTCCATGATGGCTGATCATTTATTAATGCCTGAGGATTATCGTTGCACCGGCTGCGGTAGCTATCTCCTTTATAGTTTATACTCGTATTGTTCAATAAATGTGTTTCAGATTGATCTTCTGTTTTCTCTAGTTCTATGACTCGAATCAAATAAATTATAAAAACTAAAAAAAAATGCGTTTTTAAAATGATTAATCCTTGACGTCTTGTACAATTTTTTTTTTAACTTAAAAGTATTTTTTAGATTTCGAAAACATTATGAACTTCAAAAATATACTAAAAATTCTAACGCTCGACGGGTCCAGAATAAATGTCCAAAAAATGGATACTGATTCCATTGGTATCAATTTTTGTTCCGTACGAGGTATTACATTACCTACCTCAATTGTTTCCACTTTCTTCCTTTCCTACCCACTATAAAGTTTTTCTAATTTTAATCCATACCGTCAATCATGGGTTCTTAAAAAAATATATAAACATTTTTTTGCTGTGTCGGCAACACGCGTGATACCCATGTCACAAGCTTTTAATGGCAACGGTAACCGCTTACCATCAGATGTGAACTACCTTAAATATCCCATGTAAAGCTAACTAAATTTCCAGTGAGGTGACAGCGATCCCAGAGGACGTGGAAGTCACCGAGATCAGTTCACGAGAGTTCACCGTCAGGTGGCGCTGTGAGGAGACAGATAGGTCCCCAGAGACTTACACTTACATGGTCTGCACCAGGAAAGTGGATGGCGACGAGGAATGCGTTGATAGGTGAGATTATGCTTTTTTATGATAGGCCACATTTTTTTTTATGTCAGAAGGTTGACAAGCAGGTAGGCCGTCCACCTGATGGTATGTGGTTACCGTCACCTATCGCCATTTGCAATACCAGAGGTATTGCCAATGTATTGCCGACCTGTTACAATGCCGAGAAAGCAATTACTAGCTCTCTAGTGCAGCTGTCGGAATCGGAACACACCGATAGGTGTGGCGATAGATTTTCAACTTGAGGGTGGTAACCAGCCAGGCGGGTACTACAAAGTACCCTACCACCGTGCATCAACATCTAATTTTTTTTAAATAATTAACATCTTTTTAAATTTTAAACTAAATCTATGATCTCTAGGCGCGGGTACAGTGAGGCAAATTACCATATTTCCTTTGTTAGTGTTCAAGAGCTAACAAGATACCGTACAATTAGGCCTAATATATGTGACTTTTTTCTCAGTTCATCGTACTCGGTGACAGTGAAGAATCTCCAGCCTAACAGTGAGTACGAGGTGCGAGTGCAGGCTCGCCTCCCGGGCCGCGCCCTCGCCGCCGGCGGAGAGTTCAGCAAACCAGTGCATATCATCACTCCTATCGAAGGTGAATACATTAATAATATAGGCTACATTTTATCCCGGGAACGCGAGTGAAGCCGCGGGGAACAGCTAGTTTAACATAACATTACATTTAGGAAGCTAAGGTATTTTTGCATACTGCCAAACATTCTTCACGAGTGGCCTATGGGCCGACTATACGTAGACGGCGCTCAGTGCTCTGAGAGTTCAATATGACAATGGCTTCAGGATTCTGTCGGGACTACCAAGATATTGTAGTGCCTCGACGATGTTCGCACAGGCTAGAACCGTCGATTTTATGCGATCATACGTAAAAAAGATCTGATAATAATAAAAATAAATCGGACAAATGCGTGTTAAACTCGCGTGGAGAGGGTTTCCGTACATGTTTAACTAAGTTCCAAAAAATGTTTTTTGGTACATCGTGTTTTCTAGAAATGAAACCTAGCTAGATCGATTTATCGCCCCCGAATATATTTGAGATCCTCACAACGAGCCCTTTCATTTGATATGTCACACAGTATAGTCTGCTAAACTTTTTTTTAAAATTTTCTAATTTACCCCACTAAAGTAGCCCCCATGTTTGAAATTCATTTATTTACGTAACACGTCCATGTTTGGGTCACCGACTTACATATGTGTACCAAGTTTCAACTCAATCCAGTCCAATATTTTCGGACAGACAGACAGACAGACGGACAGACGCACAAGTGATTCTATAAGGGATCCATTTTTTTTTCGGAACCCTAAAAATGAACCCTTCCGTACTTATAAGGATGCGGTCTAGTCCCAATAGTCCTGAAGACATTTGCGGGTAAATTTGTAGATTTGTTAGAGCGGTAATTGTTATTTTGTTGCCAACTTTAATTAAAAATACTAACAAGTGCGCCACAGTTGTCACAATAAACGTACAAACAATCCTGTATACTATAGTATAGATAACTTACTCTTCGTGGAGTTAGGATTACGAGAAAGGGGTATAGGGAAGCGGGGCGGGGGTTAACGACAATAGGAATAACGCGGGTACCAGGCTACTTTTTCATCGCACTGCAACACACCCCTCTTTCGTCACTCCAAAGGACTCAGTTATCCGGTCAGACTATAAAGTAAACTTCATATTTCCAGGTCCACAACGTTTCTCAGACCTATCATACAAGTTCATCAACGCATCAACAGTCCGCGTGTCGTGGAACAGTAAACCGGATAAGTACACTGTGCGTTACAGTAACGAACTCAAACTGCCTATCTCTCAGTGGGCCTCTGTCGAAACTTTTGGGAACACTGTACTGGTGAGTAAGATCATGTCTATGTTTATCTATCTATACTAATAATAAAGCTGAAGAGTTTGTTTGGACGTGCTAATCTCTGGTGTTACGATTCGAAAAATTCTTTCACTTATAGGAAGTTACATTATCCTCGAAGATTATAGGATTCTTTCTATCCCCGGAACGCGAGTGAAGCCGCGGGGAACAATAAGGAATTTCGTGGTTTCGAATCCTACAATGAGCCTGAGCTTTCGGTGAAGGAAAACATCGTGACTACCACCCTCAAGTTGAAAATCTGTCGCCATGCACTTTTCGGTGTGTTCCGACAGCTGCACTTGAGAGCCAGTTCCCTTCTAGGCTTTGTGTGCTTACCAACATCGGCCACATCATCACTGATCACGGTGGATAGTGGTCAAACGCAGGCATTTTTATTTCATGTAACATAAATATGTTGTTACAGATATCGGGCGTGGATCTAACGAGGAAGTTGCATGTGATGGTTGAAGGGTACGAGCCCTTCGGGTTTAGCTCTATCATGAATATACCAGTCCAGGTCCCTGGTGAGTTTCACGGACAAAAGTTTAAAAATACAGAACAATTTTTTGCCTACTTGGCATTGTAACTGGTGCCTTCTTGGCATTGTAACTGGTGCCTTCTTGGCATTGTAACTGGTGCCTTCTTGGCATTGTAACTGGTGCCTTCTTGGAATTGTAACAGGTCAGCAACTTATTGGCAATAGGTACCTCTGGTATTGCTAATGGCGATTGGCGACGGTAACCACTTACCATCAGGTGGACCACTTACCGCCTGCCTGCTTGTCAACCTTTTGACATTAAAAAAAATATTTATAAAATACAGAACTGGTTGTAAAACAAATCATTTGACCGATGACCGAATAGAAAAAAAGAAGCACAGCAAGTATCACAATAGAAAAAAAACACTACAATTGAGACATTTATTTTTTGTTTACGAGTATAGTTCTTAAGGTAACGCGTTATGGTTCAAATTACTTCAAATGCAGCGTTCAAATGATACTGGTGTAGGTCAAAAGTGTATCTTCTACCATAATGTAGATTTTTTTATAAAGAATTTGATATAAAATATTAAGGACTAGCTTCCGCCCCGCGGTTTCACCCGCGTTCCCGAGGGATCTAATGTTTTCCCGGGATAAAAAGTATCCTATGTGTTAATCCAGATTATAAACTATCTGTGTTCCAAATTTCATTCAAATCCGTTCAGTAGTTTTTCAAACTTTCGCATTTATAATATTAGTAGAATAAACATAATAACAGAATAATTCACAACATATTTTGAGTTCTATATGTAAGTATTAAGTATATATGTCACAGGAAATGTATGAAAAATAGGAATTGTATACAATTCCTGTGTATTTCCTCTAGGAAATTTTATTTCAATAATGATATTAGGAAATATATAAAACCTATTGAAAAAAATAGGTTGGGGTTATTTTTTTTATTTTGCATAAATTTGAAAGTATTCGCACAAAAGTACCTTTCACTTACAACCCCTCAAATACCGCTATCCTTACAAATATCCCGAATGTAATACTCCGATAGATATTTAGGAAATGTATACAATGACGGATTAGATACTTTTCCGTTAACATATACACAAAAATACATAGCCTGAAATCTTAAATCATAGAACATGTAGATTTATAAGTAGAAACGTATTATCGTCCTTATAGCAAATAAAAATAATACAACATCTATGTCTCATTTTCCAGAAGCAAGAGAGCTACAGTACTCATACACGAATTCAGGAGTGTTTGTGACGTGGAAGGGCCCCGGGCCCCGCATCGTGAGGTACTCGCAGAACATTACCCAGTCTCTGGAGAAGTGGTCCACCATCAACGTGAACGGTAGCTCTGTCGAAGTAAGTGTTTTCTGTGAATTTAACAAAGTGTAGCTCGCGTTCCATGTAAAATATTATGATATTGCAGATTTTTTCGCTGACTTCAAAACTGTCTTTGAGTTCGCATATAGTTATTGTTTTATACTTTTTAATGTTTTTGAAGGTGGTACTCTTTTTATTAAAAGTTATGTAGGTATTTCAAAATATTTAGTTTTCAGTTTCTCAGAAGTATACTCTTTCGAATAAAAAAATATTTTTTATATCGGTTCACATATGACCGATTAATTGTGTAAAAAACATACAGTCAAATTGAGTGAGAATTTTGGGGGCTAGATAAATAAATTTTAAAATTAAAAATAAATCTCATCAACTAGCCACATATTAAAATTATTAAAAAACACTGGTGATTTAAATTAAAACACTTTATATAGTTTTCCAATTTTTTCCGTTCAGTAAAGTTAGAGAAAATAAGCCTTTTCCTTCTACATTTAACAAATCAACTGTATTAAACGTTTCTAAACGTTTCCAGATCACAGATCTTGTGCTTTCAAACCCTACGTACGTGATGGTGGCAGCCCCGGGCCCCAGCCAGCGGAACCAGGTCCTCACCATTCCACCACAGCCTATAAACAACACCACCTTTTATATAGGTAGGTCCCGGACCGGCCTCAACGGACAACCAGCATATGCTGAGTTGGGACCGCTTTGTGGCATTTTTTTTTGTTTTATGTTGTTTATTTTAATAATTTTTTTAGTTTTTTCTTATTTTAAATTTTTATTTTCTTTAAGTACCTATTTACATTTTTAGGCCTAGTATGCCACAAATAAAATTAATTTCTTTCTTTCAGGTAGGTTAAACAAACACAATTTTAAAGTCTCAAGTTGATCCATTGTTAAGCCTTAGATAGTATGCCTTACATTAAATAATCTATACTAATATATAAATTTAAGGCGATGATAGCTCAGTGGCAGTGACGTCGGATGCCGCGACGAAGGTCGCGGGTTCGAATCCTACAATGAGCTTGAGCTTTCGGTGTAGGAAACCATAGCACGGTGGTAGGGTATTGGCTGGGTACAACCCTCAAGTTGAAAATCTGTCGCCAAGCGGTACTACCGGTGTGTTCCAGCAATTGCACTTGAGAGCCAGTTACCGTCGTATCATCTTCATTTTTTTTATGTCAACGGGATCTACCGTATATCTTTGGTGGTAATCGCAATGAACATTATTATTCAAAATCATCCAATGAGGGCTCACCACGCCCACAAAATGGTCTTCGTCGTAGCGCGTCATTGGATGAAATTATTAATGGTGTTCATTAAGATTAACACCAAAAGATATGCAATAATGCCGGCAGTTTGACAAGTACAGAATAATTGTTTTTTTGTAACTTTTTAAGCTATTGATAATGGTGTACAGGTAATACCCAAAATAAATAAATAAATATATCCTGGGACATTGTTCACACACGATTATCTGATCCCAAACTAAGCAGAGCTTGTACTATGGACAACCAGATAACTGATATACTACATATACTACTACTATACCCAAACATAGGACAAACTGACATGTTCATGCACACAAATGTTTGTCCTGGATGGGAATCGAACCCATGACCAGCGGCGTGATAGGTAGTGTCTTAACCAATGCGCCAACTGGCTTGTAAAATAGGGTAGTTGACACTGTCAAAAATAAATGACCAAACACTAACCAATGCTTAAAACATCTAAAAACACGTGGAAATATCAAATATGTTGTACATTTAATGCTTTTTATGATTTTTAAGTACCAGTGGAACCACTAAGAGTAGATGATTTGATGCTGTGAAACTATGACGTCATAATGTAATATTTCATACAAAATTCCTTATAAACTATCGTTTTGACATTTATTAAAAAGTAGCTGATTTGATGCGTGAGTCAACTACCCTATTCTCGTGTATATGTTAAAAAATATTAATTGTTGCAGGTATCGGTACGTGCATCGGGGTTATCGTGGTGTGCATCATAGTGGTGACAATCGTATGCATCTGGAGACGACGGAAGCGAGCTCGCTCTCCACTCAGGTGTATAATCTACACTCATTTTAATTATAAAGAGAAAAGATTTGTATTTTTGTTTATCTGCCGGGCTATTGCGTATCTTTTGGTGGTAATCGTTATGAACATTATTAATGATCGCGTGTGAACGAACGCAGTGAAAAGGAGATACCACCGCAGAAGGGCCAACGGCCCCCGGTGCAATTTCCTCATCAGTAAGGAGGATGCTCGACGTCCCAACAATGTGCAAAGACCATTTTGTGGCCGTGGTGAGCCCTCATTGCATGATTTTCAATAATGATGTTCATTACGATTATCACCAAAGATAGGTGGTAGAGCACCACTGCTCTTAGAGACATGAAATTTCGAGAGTGAGTTCTTTGTGACGTGTCAGTATCTAATAAGAAAGGATTTTTGAAAATTTAACCCCTAAGGGGGTAAAATAGGAGATGAAGCCGCGGGGCTGAAAGCTAGTCTAAATACCTATATAAGTAAAAGGGTAGTCTCTATTAAAATTTGTGTTAAATACCACAGTACTATTTTCTCATGAATGTTTCTTAACTGTAAGCTCTAGCTCATTGTAATAGACTTCATAATAATTTGATAGAACCCTGTTCTATAGTATGAATTTTGTTTGGCAGCTCACGTCGACGAAATTTATCTCCCAACGAAGGTACGGAAGAAGAGATCTCGGAAATGCAGGTATGTTATTAATATTATATTATAATTATACAGGTTGCAACAATAGGGCGAAGTCGTTAATAAGTTTAACTTATTTAGAAGTTTTTTTAACCTTATTGTTACATCCTGTAGAGGGTTATATGTTATTTATCGGGTACTTGCACGGATAGAAGTACTTATAATTTTACTTTAAACCACTTTTACTAGGAAGCGATACTCATTGGTAGTGTTTTTTTCAAACATACCTACTGCATAAATAGTATATTTTGTTATGAATGTTTTGTTTTTGATGATTTCATTAAATGTTGGTTCCATTGTAAAGATTGATTCTAAAGTAAAAGTTGGTTCTTAGTAAAAGTTGGTTCTTAGTAAAAGTTGGTTCTTAGTAAAAGTTGGTTCTAAAGTAAAAGTTGGTTTTTAGTAAAAGTTGGTTCTTAGTAAAAGTTGTTTTTTAGTAAAAGTTGTTTTTTAGTAAAAGTTGGTTCTTAGTAAAAGTTGGTTCTTAGTAAAAGTTGTTCATCCACATATTCTCATCCCTGAATGTACTGTGATAAACGTCAAATAGCCCTATAGCTTAATATTTAAATTATCGATATTATTTTATAGCTATCTATCAATGAATGTCTCACACACTAAATGTGTTTTTTGTTTGTTTTTTAAGGTTTTTTTAAATACTTAAATAACAAAAATTGTCAGTAATATCTAATAATTCCGGTAATAGTGATGATAAAAAACTTAGATTACCTTAAAAACATTTATTACATAACTTTATATATTTTTATTAAATTTTCTCCAATCTATAATTAACAAAACAAGAAAGAAAATACTTAATATATGGCTAAAATTAATTGTTATATTGAATTTGAAGTTCCTCAGTTTCGTAAAAGTTTGCTAGTTATCATCAATTGTTTTGAAACCAACAAAAACTTATTTTTCGTAGGTGGTCAGCGTCACCTATAAATGACCGTATATTACAAAACGGATGATAATTGGTAGCTACGAGTATTTCCCAACGTTATTTAATAACTGAGCATTGTATTCATAGACGATAGACGTCCACTGCTGTACAAAAGCCTCTCCCAAAGATCTCTACCATGGCCGGTCTTGTGCTACCTAGATCCAGCGGTTTCCCGCGACCAACGGTCCACCTTATGCGATGAGATCCATACAGAAAATTAGGATCATTTTATCACAAATTTGTGTTATTATTGAGAATGCAAGCTCTTATAAAAGGCCACAGAAAAATAAAAACAGAGGCCTCAATATTTATGTCTATACCTAGCTGTCATTTGTTACATTCTGAAAGATATTGTAACGTCCTCAGAACATTGGAGGACGATTGGCGAACGGTGGCGGGACAAAAGACGCTGGTGAACCGCTGCTAAACGGCCATGTCCATATTACAGAGAACCCTACTGTGAGTATGACTTCTGTGTTGGCTCCACACATTGGGTCCAATGTTGGCTGCGTAAAAAAATGGCGAAGGTCTTGGACCTGGGGGGCAATTCCACTAATAAATTTGAATAGCAGCTGAATGACGACTTTTGCACGTTTTTATATTCCACTAATAATCTGACAACGATCGAGATCCAATCATGGTTGAGTTAAAGTTGGCGTTCGATCAAGTGCTTTAAGGGTATAAGGTATATCCACTAAACATTTGACACATTTGATTGGATTAGAATTGTTTCGGTTGCCAATGCATCAACGATTACTATCTATTCGTAATCCAATCGTGGTTCGGTTTCGTTTATTTTGTGGAATACCGTCCGTTTTGTAGTAAAATTACGATTGGATTGGAAACGAACTTTAACTGAATCGAAATTGGATGTCAGCTGTTGTAATTTTGCGGAATTGCCTCCCTGGTATGTAGAAATTTTATTTTGCATGCGAAGTTCACATATGGAATTATTTTTAGCATGCTATATTAAAAGAAATGAAAGTTTTTTGTTTAGTATTGTTATTCTAAACAGGTATTCATTAATTATGAGGGTAGGTTTGGTAGGTATATTTCTATGATTTGTAAACTGTTACCAAAACTTCAAAAGTATCCAATATATTACTTTAGTTAAATCCTTGAGTCTGCTTTTGAATCTTTATTGACTTCTAATGAGACAATCATTGAAGATAGCAAAATAAAAATATTCTCCAAACAACATTATGGTTTTGTGTCCTAGGTCCAGCAGTCGAAGACCCCAAACGGTAAGATGAGGAAAGGACGTCATTACGAACCTGCCTTCGACGTCTCCCGTCGTGAAGACCCTGACACTACCCTCGAGACAGTCCTGGACGCCGATACTTCCACCTCGACCACCTACAACCTTCTAGATACCTCCAGGAGACCAGAGTACGATGTATCCCGGTCCTCCCGGGACGTGAGTGCCAACAATTCCTTCAATAAACTACTAGACGATAATATGAACTCTGAGTTAACTAGGAGTACAGATTTTGAATTGGATAACAGCAAAATTCATGTCATGCTGCAACCGAACGGTTGAGATTCGTTTCACTCCCCATTTAACAAGAACTACATAAGGGGTAGGCGGCCCCTCAAATCGCGTAAAGTTACCCGATTTTACACGTCAATTTATTCACGATGGTGTTTTATTAAAATAAGTACTGAACAGATTGAGATTTTGTACAGACAGCATACCTTTATTTTCTCTATCTTAGTAGTTCGTTAGACGGTGTTAAAATGGTTATACGACTAAAATAAGAAGGGTAATACTTAAAAGTTGTTTAATAGTTAAATATGAATGAGGCTTGATATAGTCTGGTTTACGATACGGGTTTGCGCGAGGATAGCTTGGCGTGTTTTGTTCCTAATAATAGACTTTATTTTAAATAACTTAAGGCTGATTTTTGGTAAACAATTGTACGGGTACACGATAATTTAAGTGATGGAATAAACGCAAATCAGGTCGGACACAAGAATATTGAATCACGTGAAGTTATTCTCGCATGAACTTCATCGCTTCTCGTATTGCAATAGTTAAAATAGCATCCCCCTATTATTGTTATATTCATTGTAAATAATACGTTTTTATTGCCCGTTTTAGGCGTAAAATGCACCTTGTATATAGCGTTATACGATACAATACGGCCTGAGATTACGCGTCACGACAATAATGTAGAAACTACGCGGAATAAACATCATTATTTCGTGTCGATGTGAAGTTAGCTACAGTCAATATGTAATTTTCATTTTAGATTTTTGTTAAATTTACCTATTTGAGTATTTTTTTTTGACATACAATCTCTGATATATTAACTCTTGGTTAAACGAACAAAAAATACATCAACCATTTTAGAGACCAGGCATTATAATTTTGATACAATATTTTCTTCTACCAGTTTTCTCCTCTCACTAACTAAATATTTAGTATTTGTTTGATGATGAAATAACGAGAATTATAACCTAATTGTCATACTTACCTATTTGTCTCCTATTTCAGTATTATCTTGGCCATTAATTTTTTTTTTTTAAATCTGATATTATTCTCGAAGAAAGTACCTACATATTAACATTTTTGTTGATTTTTTCACAGAAGAATAATAGTTTTTTTTATATTTGTTGCTATGAGATGATAGCTTGTTTTATTAATGGCCAAGTAATATTGTATTTTTTCTAGATTATCCTTTCCCAGGTATGCCAGCCATACAAAAAAAAAAAAAACACTTTCATGCACAAACAAATTACTTAGTGTATTGTCACACCTGTCGAAGGTACGGCACTGAAAGTTCGTCTAAATACGCTCGTAGTGTTTATAAGTATCGTATGGCACATCAGACGCGCGTAATTCTGACTTCTCAACGCGATTGATGTGTTATACCAACCGAATACTACTACCAACCGATAGTTCAGTGGCCAATGAGTCTGTGCAGTACCATTGGCAAGTGTGGCGCTACACTTACGTAGCTAATTTCATACAACACGAGATACGTTTCTCTACATTGAAATAATAGTGCCTCTATAAAGTACACACCATAAAAATCCTTTAAAAAAAAATACAAAATAGTTATACTCTTAGTGCAACGTAATCGTACAAAATATAGACCAAAATAAAATCCAAACACCCAATTTTAAATCACTCGATATGTAAATAGCATTAAAGTATTTATCGATGTTAAAATAAACAAAAAAATATTAAAAATGAATTAATTTCTTTTTCCCGACCGATATTAGACAAAGCCTAAGAAGCTATCGACCTTCAACATTTACATTCCAGCTTTTTTTTAAAATATATATTATAGTGACACCTCAGAATGTATGTACCAAGTACCTACCTACGTTGAAACGCACATTATTTTTATATTTACTGTTATATTTTATTCCATTATTTTAACACTACACACATATTAATGGTTCTTTCTAGATACTTAAAACCTAAGAGACATCAAGTAGATAGTATAAAAAGTAATTGTAAAAATAATTAAAAATATTATAAAAATAATAATTATTACAACGAACTACTGATATTTATAGATACATTGAAAAAATAGTTTATACATAACACGCGTTATCGTTATTAATAAAAAAAATACTGATCGTTAATAATTATAAATGCACTTTTCCTCCTGCAAAGGCAACTTGTTTATTCAGCCTGTTTTTTTTTAAATTATATTAAAATCAATTTTCGTTAATCTTTATTCCATATCACAATGTATATCTACCTCATTTTCTTCGTTAGTAAGATTCTTTTTAGATGTTAAAAAATTAATGTTAAAATGATTAAGTTTTTTTTTTCTGTAATTTTGCCCAACGACCTGTGGTTATGGATGATACCTACAAATAACGGCACCTACTGGTTAATTAGTAATGTTTTTTTTTTATTTATTTTATTATTAGGACATTAAGCCTTTTATTTTTATTATAATGTGTTTTAGTATTTATCTCTAAACATTTTTTAGCTAAACCTGATCACGTTACTGATTTTTATGTTTTTAACATACTAAGACTCGTAAATCAGACGATTTTAACTAAAATTTCTGTCACTTACAAGGTTTAATATAAATCATGGTTTCTTTGATGAAAAATATGTAACTATATTTTTTCATCGAATTAAAATACATGGGTTATTGGTGATGATATCGACCCATATGATTCCGCCTAAATTAAAAATAAAAAACAAATATAGATAAATATGAATTTAAATCTTTGGCAATATTTACACTTCTTTCATTCGAAATGAACTAGGTACTTGTAACGATTATATTTTGAAGTTTAATTGAAAATATTTGTAAGATTAATCCATATAAGCAATAAAATTATTAAGTTTAAAGCACAATTCTCAATAATTTTGATTGATAAATGTTTCAATTAGGTTTCTATTCCATAGTTAGTTCCCTTCTAGACTTCATGCTGAAACTGCATGTTTTTTAAATAAAAAGTCCAAAATAAAATGTTTTAGTGAGCTTAAAGCTTTCAATTAATTTAATAACTAAAATAATATTTTAAGTAGTAGGCATATGTGGTGGTCTATTGCATAGTTTTATATTTTTGCAACAATTGAATCGAATTTAGTAACAAAGCAATTGAAAAATAAAATTATATGCTAGAAAGTTAGTGTAAATATTTCCTAAAGATCAGGTTTAGTTGTTAAGTAATTCCATTGTTTTTAAGCATTAATTTCGCAACAGCTTTTTGTTCGTTTAAACAGCTTTTTTATTGCACTTTTATGATGAATATCATTGTTTTGTTTCTTTTGGTTACAATCATGCGCATTTGAGCACTAATGCATCAAAACGAGCTGATTATTTTTATTTGTACTGTTAATGTTTGGTGTCATTAATTTATATTTTCGATTTATTTTAAAGCACCTAGGTACAATTTATATAATTATAGGTTTCATTGGGATCAGCTGAGTGCTTTATAAAGTCAAAATGTTTTTTTCAAAAATAAATTAAATAAATTGTAAATTTGGGCTCTAAATATTTGAATGTTGTGAACGATGTGTATTATTAAGATAAATTATAACACCATTTTTGACTTTCTAAATCACGGTCAGCTATCATTGTAAATATTAAAATTAAAAAAAAAAAACAAAATATGAAGTAAAACTCAGTTTAAAATTTAAATTGAAAGGGAAATAACGCCGACTATGTACCTGAAACTTCAATTACACTAAGTTATATAGACTTAGGTGTAGTATTAGGTCTTTTAAAGTCTAGAATTTTATCTTTGACGCTAGGTTTTTGTCACAGGGTCTAAGCAACTATTCTGACTTCTTAACTGTGCCAGAAATAAAAATGAACAAAATAATGCAAAGAAGAAAATATTTTTATTTCTGGTAGGACATATAGAGCGCGACGAGATAACTGGTGTTATAATTATATTTATGTTTTATTATACAGGGTGTAGGGGATGGTATGAAAATTGAAACAATGAGCTCAGTTCACTATTCTAAATTAAAAAAATTATATTAATTTTAATAACATTATAAATTACAGAAAATTAGATTTTGCCCATTTTAAATTTAAAATAATGGGCTAAATTCACTAAATCAATTTTATGATTGCCTATCCCTCTCGCTTTGTTTGTATATTATTTTATAATTTACTTTTACAGTATTGCTTGCGTGTGCGAATTTTGCTGTTATCTTATCGATTAGCATAAACTGAAATATGTTATCTTTTAGCCAAAAAGTATATTTCTTATAATATAATCAAGAGTATTGTTCCAATTTCACTATCAGTTGTACAATTGCTAAATTCTACAAATTTGTAAAATAATATGCATAGATTTAAAAAAGTAAGCCGAGGTAGAAACTGTTTTTAAATAATTTCTGCAATGTGACAAAAATACGCATTTTAACTGTTTCCTATATACTCAAAATAGAGTTAGTTATATTGTACAACTCATTGCTGAATGCATATTAAAATAGTGTACCTACATTTACAAAAAATGTTCACGATATTAAAGAGTAGATTCAAAACTAAGTATCATAATTTCTCATAGGATACATTATACATTTAGATTTTTCTTATTATAAT
This sequence comes from Tethea ocularis, assembly GCA_963555595.1. Taxonomy (NCBI): domain Eukaryota; kingdom Metazoa; phylum Arthropoda; class Insecta; order Lepidoptera; family Drepanidae; genus Tethea; species Tethea ocularis. Next base: position 11,065,550 of record OY741969.1, on the reverse strand, counting down.
TTATTTTTATTTTCTTTAATTGTAATAATAAATTATACAATGTCACGAGTTCACTCGAGGTTGTGTTATTGTTTAAAATAATGAACCCAGTTTCTAACAGCGGTAACGGTTATAATTTTATTGTTGTAATTTATTTTATCTTCAATTGATTTTTGTATTGTGAAACCAAAATGTTGATATTCGTCATCGCAATAACTGATACCTGAATAATGTACAATGTATTTGTAACATATTTATACATCCTGTATTTAGTCCACGCATATTAAATGTATTTGATTCATACATTGTAATAAATATACACCAAATAAAATAATGTGGAGCACCTTTATAATTAAGTAAAGGTTGCCTTTTATTTTACAATAAAAAAGTTTTCAAAACAAAAAAAACTTTCAAGAGTTTAAAATATATTTTTGGCAAAATATGAATCAAATGAAAAAAATGTTCTTGGTGTAGAAGTAATATTAATTCAATAGTTTTTTCACATTTGATGTTCCCTAATTAATTATCGAATGTTTTCTTATCACCTAACTAAAAAATGGCTTTGTCCGTCCTTGGAGTGAAAAAAATAAAGTTAAATAAATAATTAAAAGCCTGATATCGTGCCTCTGATGATTTCGAATCTCGTTTCGCAATATTATTAGTTTTAAAGACATAAAAATACTTTAAAATTGAGATGACTACTGAATGATTTATAAATAAAAATCAAAGTTTAACTTTTTTTTTAATAATTTCTGATACATTCTTAATTTATTGTTTGCGTTTATACCATTCTGTAGTCATCCTGTTTAGTAAATATTATCGACCTGTTTTTTTTTTACATTATCGAAACGGGTAAACCATTCCACTATTATTTATACAATAGCAGATTTTTTTTATTAACTTACACATTCCGTAATCGGCTGCAATAGTTTTCATACAAACCAATCACAATAGTTTATTATGTAAATACATTTTTATTGTTTTTCAGTTTTTTTTTAACTAAAATATTATATGACTTTTTAGGCTGATGGTCTGTAAGTATGGTAATTTTAGATGCGTAACGAGTTTTCCTATATTTTTATATTACATTTAAGACCACTGAATTGACATAATACTACTTAATTTCTAACTCTGATACCTATTACTATTTTAAATGTAATATTTTAAAGTGTCTGATTGATTTTTCTGTTCGTTTACATTGTATTTCTTGGTACTGATTTTATTGACTTAACCAAAATAATACAAACATGTTAAAAATATTAATTTAATAATTATCTTTTGAAAAATATACATTCAAATTAGATTTGTTAGTATGTACCTATGTATATTGTTATATAATTTATATTTAATAATGGGCAATCGTTACGCAACTAAAGTCGCCAAGTGCATGTATAGCCTTATTGTATCTTGTGATACACCTGTAATTACAAAGCAATAGAATAGTTATATTTGTTGTATTATTAATATTTATGATCGCCATATTGATTATATTTCAATATGATTACTAAAATCCGTTATTATACCTAAATCTGCGCCATTTTGTTATACATTTTATTGTTCTAATAAATTTTGCATTCAAGTATATTACTCAGATTTTTTTCTGCATTAAAGATAACTCTTTATACTATAACTTGTCATCAAGCCAGCAAATTATACAATCGCCTGGTCTGTGTTTAGATAAATAATTCAATTCAAACACAAATGTTGATTATGTATGTATTTAGATTCAATTTCATGTGACAGTACTGTAATTTAGTAGTATGTACTTAGAAGAAAAAGCGTCCAAAATAAATACCGAGTTTATAACATAGTTTGTAAAAATTCTAACATGAGTTTTGTTTATGTTTTTTTGTAACAACGCTTTGATATTTTATTAATTGTTCACATTTTATTATTCAGTATAATACAGGTGAAGTTCCATTGGTTCACTTTGCGACTATTGTGGTCTACGTTACAAAGTTGAATGAATTATAAGACAAAATTCTAAATATACATCATATATTCTGTTATTTTTATCATATATTTTACCGTTATTATTTTGTTGCAAAACGTTATTAATACAATAATTAAAAATAACAGGAGCTATTTTCGTTGTATAAAAAAAGGTTTAACTTGATTAATAATGCTTTCTCTCTCAAATTAAAATACGTCGCGAAGAACCAATAGTATCACTGAAGAAATATGTTAAGAAGTTGTTGTGTAAAATTAATATACAATAGTAAAAAAAATATAACGACCAGTGTGGTGGCTCAATTTCGATTGTAAGGTACTTCTTTATAGCCACGACCCATGCTTTTAAGAAAAATATTTGTGTATTGCAATACTGAGATCGGAATATTATACTATACCTGTTTAAACTAGTTACAATAAATAACGATTAAAATTGAATAACATGTTATAACGTTATAACAGGGACGTTATTGCCTACATTAAAATATTTTCATAACATAATTATTACTTTTTATTGACAGTAATATAAGAAATAGATAATATAGGTTAAAGATTAATTTACTTTGAATTGCAGTCATAATATAATATTCCAATTTCATGCAAATCTAATTAAGGATTTACTAAAAAAATATTGTGGGGACATGAATGGATTTAGAGAAGGTACAGAGTCATATGCATTGAAAAAAAAGCTTTGTACAAATAATAACATATTATGTAGTTATTTCACGAATTCGTAAGCAAAATGCTTGTTATCTTTTCACTAAATAAAGTTTTATTTTGAAAAAATAATTAAAATAAAATTGCAAAAATGTAGCATGTTAGTTTGTTATAATTTTCATGTTCCCACAAAACAAAATAAAATTAGTTATTAATTATAATTGAATCTACCTCAACCAAATTACCCATTAATGTTGTTTGTAAGTGTTCTTTTGAGTCTTATTATTATGTACTAATAAATTACTGAAATGTAGTGTTTTGATAATAAAACTATTATTAGTTCCAACATCCCCTTTTGATATGGTAATTATTGTTACCAAACATATTGAATGTGGTCGATGGAAGTGTTCAAATGGTATTGTCAAGTTCGAAACGAAATTAAATTTGAAAATAAATAAAAAATGACGTTTTATTTTTTGTTAGATAATAAGGGATTCTTCAAGTAGGGTGTAAAGAGATATTTAAGTGGCCGTAAGATCTGAGCGAGCTGAAATACCAAAGTAGTAAAAATAACTTCCTCCTTTTTTAAATCGATTGTTTATTTGAACGACAGCGAAACATATTCTTATCATCAAATAAAAAAAAACTAAATAATGCAGTGTGGAATTGTGTTTAATGAGTTTTGACGCAAAATACAACTTTAGGCTAACAAGACAGAGGACATAGAGCCTTAGAATTTATTGTTCAAAGATTACATATAAACCTAACAATAAGGTAAAATAGGTTCTAAATAAATCTACTCTTGCTCCAATATAATTTACCTCAAAGTTATTTAAATCAGGAAAATAAAAAAATAAAACATGATATAAATACGTATGAGTTTATTATTGTTTATTCAATAACTGCACTAGGAGACTCTGTCGACAGAGCCGAGAGACGGCACCCTCATCTCTTCGACGCCACTTCGCCGCTAGTCTAGCCAGACTGAATCTGTGCCTGGATCGGGACTCTTTTCGTCCACCTGTAACATAAAAATCAACAAAATAATAATTATTATAGCAATTAGGGTTATTTTCAAATCGTTTTAATCGCTTTAAGGGAATTAAGTACTCATCAATATGAACAACTTTAACCACAGCTTTAACTATGGAATCACAAATGAAAATTGATACTTTTCATACAAGACATAAACCGTACTTTTTTTTTCATTACCATTTAAAAAAACATTTTATACAAAAAAATACCTCATTAGACAGCATTTAAAAACCACAAAGGTTTGTGACAATGCTGAACATTATTCTACATCCGAGTTAACATTTTTAATTGCAATTAATACGTATGGTTAGATTAGTTACTAAGACAATAATGTATATACGTGTTATTCAGTAATTGAAAATGTAAGAAAAGAAAAAAAAATATACAATAGAAATTAAAAAAACAACATGGAATTAACATTTTTGACAGCTTTGTATCTTAGTTAGGAGGTAGGATTTAAGTTTATACATAATATTGTTTGGCGTTAAGTCAACAGCCAGATTAGCGGGGACTTTTTGGCGGGAACTTGGGAAATGACGTGGCGTTTTCATTTTATTTTCATAAAATAGTGTATTTTTTGAGTTTTATTGAATATTATCGGTGGTATTTTGTCCAATAAAGATCAATACAAGTGCACCAGTGAAGTGAAATGAAATGATTACGTGTATAGTGGCTTTTCAAGTTGTCTCAAGAAGTCCATGAAAAGTTTTAGTAGAACTGCTACCATTGTACTAAAACCTACGTGAAGATCATCAAATAAGACAAGGCTGTATGGCTTTGCCTTTTAAAAAAAAACAAACAAACAACAAACCAGATTAGCGGGTAGGTTGTTAATTAACCGAGGAACAAGATAAGTAGGTAGCAGTTCTCTCACCGTACACTCGGTTCCATAGAAAAGGTTACCTACTTCCATCCCTCAAAGCGATTAAACGGACTTAAAATTAATCCTGTATAGTCATATTATAAAAAGTTTCACTATCCTCAGTAGATAACCTGTTTATGTATGCTCGATTAAATTATTAATATGAAAAGAAATGGTCGTTGCCTGCTATGTGATTAAGTATAAACAGTATGTATATAAAGATTTGTCAAAATTAGGAATGAGTACACAAGAGGATATTTGAAAGTAGCACCAGTGATTGATAAGTGGGAAAAGTTTGTCATATGAAGAGAGATGGGAACCCATGTGACTAAAAGAGTTATGTATATGAAAGTTGATGGAATTGGATATACGGGAAGAGGGAGACAGAAAAAGAGATGGATGGATGAGAAAGAAAAGAGATAAGACGAATAGAAGAGCTGAATGGAAGTAAAGTACCTACACATTGCGCCAACTCCAATTGTTAACAGGGCAGGGAGATGATGAATATCCTATCAAATATTATAAATGCAGAAGTCCATACTCACAAGGTTGGATGTCTGTTACTCTTTCACGCAAAAACTACTGCAAGGATTTGGATGAAATTTGGAATATTTTTTTGGACACATAGGATACTTTTTATCCCGATAAAACATAAGATCCTTCGGGAACGCGGGTGAAACCGCGCGGCGGAAGCTAGTAATTAATATATTAATTAGGTTTGTCTAACGGACACTTACCAGCAGCAACCCTTTGCCATGCATCTCTATCCACATTGACCATGCCGGTCGAAGCACTCCTCCCTAACCCTGATTCTTGACTGTCAGACCTTTGGGATTCCGTCACGTCACTCTCACAACTGATTCTGCTTGATCTATAAATTAAAATTTGTTTATTAAGATGTGTTCTAAATCTCCAAAAATGTAAGAACAATAAAGCATTTAAGGACCCACATGCAAGATTAATCGCCAATATAAACAACGTCCACCATTGAATTATTACCGGGTGTAAGTGCAAGTAAAATAAATAAATTAAATAACAAATTAAAATTAATAAGAATGAACAAAACTCAGAAAAGGTAAGTCAGTTTGTTTTGGTATGTTGTGAGATTGTGGCTGAGTTTAAAAATTTTGCATTTTAAGAGTTCAATTTAACTCTATATATATATATACCATGATAACATTTTGAAAGTAGCTGTTATCTACCGTGTGTAAATATAAAGATCTGGTAAACAATTTACCTATCTCCTGGTCGTAAATCACTAGCAGAACTAGTTCCTTCCCGTCTCATAGGCACCGTCGATGATAAGAATCTTTCTCTAGCAGCTCTTATCCTTGCTGCTCTCTCAGAAAGCTTTGCATCAGATACATCTGCCTCCATCGTAAAAACTGGTGATTCAACTGTTGACACAGACCTCGCATAAAACCCAGGGTTCTCAGATACAAGCCTTGTCAGGCTAGGCATTATAGTTTCAGACATTTGACGTAAGGCTGGTAATGATTGGACTCCATTATTCATATTGGAAGTCGTAAATTCAGGTAGATTTCTTGTTAAATCTGGTACTATAGTGTCAATACTTGCACTGGTCCCTGTAATGGTTTCCTGGCTGTCATCAATTTTTTTTTGTATCGGTATTGTAGGTCTAGATTTTTCAGGGTGTAACGCATTTGCGCTGTGGGATTTTAATACTCCATCTGCTGTTGAAATTGGCGTGAGTCGTTTTTCAGCTGAGGTTTGATCACGTCTGGACAGTTGACATGCACTTGCAGATTTTTGAACTTCCCTTTCAAGAAATGGATTGTTTCTACAATAAAAGTGAACAACTAATTAATATCTAAAATCTAAATAAACACATATTCAAAACGAATTACAATTTGTGTCCAAAACATACTACCTAATGTTAACTCCAACAGGCATATCAGGAGGTCTCCGCCTTTCAGAGGTTGGTGATCTCCAAGCAGGAGAAGATGCACCGCTACTGGCTCCAGACGTAGGACCTTCTTCGTTTATTTTCTTATTATACCGTTGTATCATAATACGAATGGATGGTGCTGTTTCTTTAGGTTGTGGCTTTCTTTGTGATGATGGTGACAACGGTAAAGGTGGTCTAGTCCTTTTCTTATGTTCATCTCCATCTTGAAGATCTCCAGAACTTTTAGAGCGTGTTGTCTTATCTTGTTTCGTTTTTTCTGATTTTTCGGCTGTTTTTTGATCATTACGAAGGCTATGGTCAGTCAACGGTCTTACTTCAACTAGTTCTTCAACATCTACCGGTATGACTGCTCTAGGTATTGTTTCACCACTTCGCATGACGGGAGAGAATATTTTCCTTGTTGTTTTGACAATTACCTCTGGAGAGTTATTGCGATTTTCAGGTGCTTTCAGTTTGAGGACAAAGATCTAAAATTTACAAGTATTATGAATAGGTGGATATTTTTATTAGAAAGCAATCTATTTGTGCTTCCATATCTGTTTGTGTAAAACTTTTTTATTTGTATGTTAAACATGCTAGTATTTAATTTTAATAATATGATAGGATTAAAAACTCACTTCTCCTTCTGAATCCGAATGCAGTGATATTGGAGGCGTTCTTGGCTTTTCCGAAGAACGTCTTGGTCTTTTTCTTCTCCTAGGTATCTCAACTGTTACAGTATCTACCTCTGGTTCCGTATCGCTTTCAGATGGCTTTGATTGTTCTCGTTCTAGCCTAGCTCTAGATTTAGTTTTTTTTTTACCATTACTTTTATCTACATCTTTACGTCGACTGTCATCTCGCAAATCATCATCTTTATTTATATCCTTAAAATTAAATGTTTGTTTTGCAATTACGGGGCCTTTACTAGTAGACGGCATATTTTGACATTCTTCATGTTCAGCTATTTCATCATTATTTGATTCTCTATCTTCTCTAAAACGACTAGAACTCCCTCTTTCAATTTCCTCAATAGTTTTCCTTATAAATAAAGCATCTTCTTCAATACTTGGTTGTCGACTGATTTTTCTTCTATTGCTTTTTTCTGTTTGCTTTATCTGTAATAAGTTATTTACTATGTTGAAGAAATAATAATTATATTAATGAAAATATGAATTTGTATTACCTACCTGCTCACGACTTGATTTAGTTTTAGTTACTGATGATGATGCATATGAAGTAACTGAAGTGAATGATGTAGCTTTAGATTTGATTCCACGTGTATCTGTAACAACAACTGAAGGAATTGTAAATTAAGCTTTTTATCATGCTATTGTAAACATGCATTATTAAAAAGACAAGTATTACACAGCTAGATTAGAATCCTTACCAGCACCATTAGGTTGCAGTACTGCGGTACCAGTAACAGCGGAACTAGTCTCACATAGCAGCCTGGCTTCAGCTTGTCCATATGTGTAGATCGGCTTTTGTGGCTGATGTCGAGGAGAAACGGCCATAAGTGGTGCTGCTGTGCAAACCTCCTCGTCTTCAACCTCTACTATGACAGCTCCACGGGCATTTGGACTATCGCATTCATCTGCACCATCAAGCTAGAAATAAGAAACAAAAGGTGCCTTTTACGATTCCTCCAATAATTTATTTGGTAAGTAATATTTTATAAAGTAATTTTGATGAAGATGATCAAAAAATACTTTCATTTTCTAGTTTCCAACTTACAGAATGTCCTCTCTCGTATTCCGAATCAAAGTCATCAGCATCGTTGACACTGAGACTTGAAGCGTGACGACGACCGGATGCTCCCGATGGAGCCACACTACCATCGGACTGGGTTCTGGTGAGGGTAGCTTGGGGCATCTTGCTTCGAGCTCGAGCTGCTCGGAGCAATGCTGATGTAGAGGCTTCTGGAGCTATGCCACGAGATTTCTCCCATTCGTGGAGTTTGCGGGTAAAAGAGCGGGATATGCCTAGAAATTGACGTGTTTAAGAATCTTGACAAAATAATGTTAACTTATATCATTTAGTTAGATGCTTATAACGTAGTAAACATTTCTATAACTTTAATTTATTTGCTTTCCAGGGATGCGAAAGGAAGTACCCTAATAAGATAAAAATCATTACCCTGAAATTTAAAGAGTCCAGTCGACGTTTGAACCAGTACTTCATCAGGTTTAGCCTCTTCTTCCCAGGCCGGTACTGAATTTGTTTCTTTCATGCGATTCCAGTTGTCTGCAATATTAACGTAATTATTAAGTTTGATACTTGGACGATAAGATTTGACTGAATCAAGTACTGTGTGATCGGAGTCATATTTTTTATATAGTTCTGTGTTTGATCACAATCTCACTGTGTAGTCAGCCAGGCGGGTACTACAAAGTACCTTATACCGTGATATGGTTTCCTCACGATGTTTTCCTTCACCGAAAGCTCAAGCTCATTGTAGGATTCGAACTTGCGACTTTCGTCTCGGCATTCGACGTCACTACCACTGATCTATAAAGTTATCTCACCCCATTTCTTCAGAAAGTCTTCGCTTAAATCTTGCCTGGCTGGTACTGGTGGTGGCTGCTTTACGCCTTTCATTCTCTGCCATTCTGTCAACTTCTTACGAAAGTCTGCTGAAAGTTGTTCTTCGGTTGCTACTGGTCGTGTTGCTGCAATAATAAGAATATAATTAGTCAATATAACATTAGGATCAGAGATATTCGGATTTGTTGTACTAAATAAGTCATGTAAAAAATACGATTTCTTGTATAATTTGAAACAGATTGTTCCATATGAGAATCTTTAAAATCATTATCTTGGACTTTCATGTTTTTAGAGTACCTATAGATAATTTTTTGCCTCCTATATAATAACAAATTTTCATGTCCTTTTTGCAAAAATATGTAGGTACCTCAATAATTTGATTTGATAGTTATGAGAAGTTCAAAGTATTTTATACTAGCTTCCGCCCCGCGGTTACACCAGCGTTCCCGAGGTATCTTATGTTTTCCCGGGATAAAAAGTAGCTTATATATTATTCCTGGGTATGATTTATCAATTTGCTAAGTTTCATCCAAATCCATTCAGTAGTTTTCACGTGAAAAAGTATTCAAATTCAAATTCAAAAGTGTCTTTATTAAATTAACTCATTGCAAGTATTTTTAATCGTCAAATTTGTAAAAATAAAAAATATGTATTTAAAAAAATACTATAGAAAATAAAATATAATATTAAATAAACATTCATCCATACATACAAACGCATTTTATTTGTAATATTAGTAGTTGATGATATACTTACAGGCATAGAGCTTGCCTCTCCTATCAGAGAACTCTCTGCGTAGCCGGGACTGAAGTGCTGCATAATCTCTGGCTATTTCTTCTCTCACGCCACTAGCTTCACAACCACTGCTGAGACCTTCTGTTTCTGTACATCAAGTTTAAAAGTCATTAATAGGTAATATCCATATACAAAAAATGTTACGTCATCGTTTCCAATCTAATGTTTAATTTTCAGATGTTAGCAAATTAATAAAATATTTATAAGTGTTAAGCTCATTTCAGACGACGCTATACTATAATAGCATAATATATAGTATATAGCTCATAGCACGACAATGGTGCCAATTCTGTTGTTTACAAACTTAACTAATATTAGACAAGTCACCTCTCTTTCATTTTAACCTTATTGAAAAAAGATAGAACATTTTTAATGCTGTCAGTTTAATCCAAGCCGTCGTAATGTACGGGTAAATAGTCGTGACCAATAAAGATCGCGCTTAAATTCACGTTGAAATGTGTGATCGGATTAAACTGACAGGACTAAAATATCTGGCATCCCTTTCTTATATTTACTATTAGAAAGAGATATAGTGAGATTAAATTTATTTTAGTTCGTAAACAACAGAATCGGCACCAATATCGCCACAATCGCGCTCCATACATTGTTATGGACACGTTCACACTGTACTGTACTATATATTATTGGCTTTCTATAAGCATGCTTTACTTTATAGCACAATAGAATAGCATAGTATTGCGTCGTCTAAAATCAGCTTTATACTTTGATTGATAATGTTTATTTTTTACTGTTTGACCATAATTTCATCGACAGTGATAATGTGGTCGAGAGTCAAAGGCACACAAAACCTAGAAGGGAACTAGCTCTCAAGTGCAGGTGTTGAAATAGGTACATTTGGTAGCTGCTTAGCGACATATTTTCTAATTGAAGGTGGTAGCCAGCCAGGCGGGTACAACAAAGTATCCTGCCACTGAATGTAGATGTACGAACTACGAGTAGGAAAAGTTGAAAGCGACATGATAAAGTTAGCTCTTACACAATGGAACTGAGATTAGTAAAGTTAAAAAAGCTCAAAAGCTATCTAGAGGTAAGCTATAGATCTAGTATAGACTAGATCTATAGCTTACCTCTAGATAGCTGGAGTCAATTATAGGAAAATGTATTTTCTAATGAAACATAAATAAAATAGAAGAGAGAAGAATATTGTGCAACAAGAAACGCAGCCGTATTGAATTTATCATGACAGATCACGACCAAGTAGTTTTAAAAAAATGTATTGTCAAATAACATGTCAAAATACTACTACCAAGTAAAATTATAATTATTTAAAATACTATTTATTAAAATGGAAAAATAATAAAAATGTAATTCCATATTCATGCAATAATACGTGCGACTAACTTAAAAAAAAATAAAAACATGTAAGTACAGAAATGAAATACTTCTATCGTAAACATACGATTGGTTTCACCAGCGAATGGTTCGGCGCGGAAATTTCCGCAACTGAACTATCGGTCGTAGTATTAGGCTTAGATCTATGGAGCGTACTTAAACTTAGCTCAGACTTAGTGTACAAAGTCGGTATTTAAAATGCAATCTTGGAATCTCTCTGAGTGTGCTAAGCAAAGTCTAAGTGCACCTAATCGACAACTTACCAAAAACTTGGCTACAAATTAAAACACACAAATATTTACTTTATTACGTAGGTTTATACCCTAATAAAAGTCTGAGCAAAGTCTAAGCCCGCTCTATAGATCTCATCCTTAGAGCTCGTGCGAGCATGCTTAGCGGAGCTTTCTTAGCTGAACCTTCCACAGCTGTGGCGCTACACTTAGTTAGAGAGCAGTAAAAAACAAAATAATTAAATATAGTACCTCCCTCATATTCTGAATGTAAAATTAGTATTGTAATATACGAATATGAAGTCTAATAAACGTCCATTTCAATATTTCTATTTCATAAACAATTATTTTCAGGTGGCAGATAGCTCCGTACAAATGGTATCCAGTTTTATTATTATTATATTACTCGCAGTAATTTATGGCTATGTGAGTATCGTTATATTTTTTTAATGTGTGTGAGGAATGTCCCAGGATATTTTATATAATAGCTACGTGTAATCTCTCTCAAAGTTTCGTTACGGAAACTTTAGGGGCATAATACTCCCAAAATAATATTTGATTGACAAACGACAGTATTTTATTGATATAAATTGGCACATGATTTTTAACATGATATAGCTTTTAACATGGCGGAATTTAACCCTTTGGTTTATTCATAGCACGAGAAATTAAATTTGAGTAGTAGTAGTAGTAGTTCAAAAGTTCCAAGTCTGTATAGGGTAGTTGACTGACATATCAAATCAGCTACTTTTTAATAAATGTCAAAACGATAGTTTATATGGAATTTTGTATGAAATATAACACAATGACGTCATATTTTCACAGCATCAAATCATCTACTCTTAGTGGGTATACTGGTAATTAAAAATCATAAAAAGCATTAAATATACAACATATATGATATTTCCGCGTGTTTTTAGATGTTTTATGCATTGGTGTCGATTCTGTTGTTTACGAACTTAACTAATATTAGACAAGTCACCTCTCTTTCAAGTTAACCTTATTGAAAAAAGACAGAACATTTTGAATGCTGTCAGTTTAATCCATGCCGTCGGAATGTACGGGTAAATAGTCGTGAGTAGTCGTGACCAATAAAGATCGCGTTTAAATTCACGTTGAAATATGTGATCGGATTAAACTGACAGGACTAAAATATCTTGCATCCCTATCTTATATTTACTATTAGAAAGAGATATAGTGAGATTAAATTTATTTAGTTCGTAAACAACAGAATCGGCACCATTGGCTAGTGTTTGGTAATTTATTTTTGACAGTGTCACTACCCTATTGGAAAAAAAATTATTCACCGTATCATTTATCAACCTCCTTATAAGCAATGCTTATCAAAGTGAGATGATAGGTTATAAACAAGTCTTTATACAAAAAATATATTTTAATGATGAAACTTCAAAAAGCTATTCAAAGAACTGAACGAGAACTTCTACGGCTTTATTTTTCTTTCAGGCTACCGAAGACGCCCAATTTACAGCAACGGCCTCGGCCATCCAAGAGATTTGGACCGGTACTTGTCGCCTAGCATGCCAGCACACTCAGAACTCTGGTTTCAATGGGCTCGGAGGCATTTTACAGGCCTCCAGAATTAATACTCTGAGTAACCATGCCGGCCCCAGCAGTAACTGTATCTGCGAGGCCTGCCCATGTGCTATCATTGAAAATATTTTCAGGCGAGTGTGAACTAGACTTGGAAGCCATGTTTTATATATGTCACCGTATCATTGTGAACGCCATTAGTTCATAATATATATCGCGAAATTATAAATTGTCGAAGAATTGTGACCAGAACCATACTGCTTACAGAATAATATATTAATTTACAATAGTCTATAATTTTCCATGTCAAACCGTTAAACTATGAACTGGCATCATACTTGAGTGCAACCTTGCGCGCTGATTGGTCTAACGGCATATGCCTCGCGTCGCCATGTTTAAAACGGACAAAATAAAGCCTAACCTTATTGTCTCCTGATTTGATGGTACTAAAAACTTGTAATTTTTCATAAATTTTCAGATCTTGTACTCCAGTTACACGACTTTACTCCGACATAACAGAAGTAGTGTCAAATTTCTTTAGAGAATTAAACAGAATGGTAAGCATTATTGCAATTTGCAATTAGATTAAAAATAGATTTTTTTTTAAGTCTGGAATGTATCCAAAACTTTTCAACTCATTGTTTATGTAAATCAAGCAGGTAATTTGAGAATCTGTATTTATTTCAGTGACTTATGTATGATTTAGTGTAAATTAACAGATTTTTTGGCTCAGCGTCTGTTCTTCCTTCTCGAATTTTTAGTGCCAGTTTAAACCTATTTGTTTATTATTTTTTAGATTATGGACGCATGCATCTATATTGGAACAGTGTTAGAATGTGGAACCTTATGTCGACTAGATACGCAGGTAATTATGACGTAATATTTTTTTTTTATCATATCATCTCCAGGCCCTGTTCCCAATAATACGTAATATGTTCATTCCATTCAGCCCTTCTATCATTTACTCCTTACTGATATCATCTTTCACACAACCTATCCATCTCTTTTCAGATCTTCCATATTATTTGAGGTTATATATTATGAAAAATTATATCACACACCCGTAGCGCTATTTAAATTTGGTTTCTAAATCCTGCACTGTAGCTTCAGATATGCCTTGATTGATACATCAGTCAGTAAATTCCTTTTAACTTTCAAGCTTTTTCTTGATGTATGTTGTTTGTTTTTAGTTTTTAATAATAATTAATACTAGTTGTTCCCCGTGATTCCACTCGCGTCTCCGGGATAAAAAGTGAAAGAATTTTTCGTATCGGACCAGTAACTCCAGAGATTAGCGCGTTCAAACAAACTCTTCAGCTTTACTATTAGTATAGATATATTTAAAATGTTATATAAATTTCAGCCAGCTCCTAGGAATAGACTTAATTTTGTGGATGATATTGAAGAGAAAGAATCCAGAGAGGAGGCCCAAGTACGAGAAATCAAATCGGAGGCAAGCTCAGCAGCTAGTAGAAAATCTGAATTATCTACCAAGGACGATCCATCAATAGCTCAAGGGCCCAGCAATTATAAGAAGAAAACCGAAGAACCTCCTAAGCTCAAAAATTCTAGTGAAACTAAGATCAAATTAGACTCTAAGGCATGTTCAAAATGTCGACTAAAAGGGGTTGTATGTATACCAAGCTGTCCAAGCGAAAAGAAAAAAAACTAATCAATATGGTTTCTAATAGAAGCATCGTGATCTGTTGTATGATTTAACATCTAAATCTTCATTGTACTTTTTTTTTTACTTTTTATTTAATAATAAAGACATTTGAAAGCAAAATATGTACTGTTTATTTGTATAATTGCTCTAGAAATAATATCATGCTGAAAATATGTCGCCAAGCACCTGTTTTTGGTAATGGTTGGTGGCATATTTGGCATTCTGTGGTTTTACCAATATATGGAATATTATTATGGCGCAAGACCGATCATCGTGGAGATCCTTGGGGAAGCCTTTGTCCAGCAGGACGTCTTTCGGCTGACATGATGATGATGGAATATTTACTAAGGAAACAAGTTGATTGTAGAATATAAGGTGGTTGTAAAAAAAAGAAAAATTCAAGTTGTTGTATGGGAGCCCCCTTAACCTTTTATTTTATTCTCTTTTTTAGTATTTCTTGTTAAAGCGGCAACAGAAATACATTATCTGTGAAAATTTCAGCTGTCTTACTATCACGGTTCATGAGATACAGCCTGGTGACAGACGGACAGACAGACAGCGGAGTCTTAGTAATAGGGTCCCGTTTTACCCTTTAGATACAGAACCCTAAAAAAGGAAAAAAAATAATGAAGTGTACGACTCAAATTAAAAACTATTTACAATAAAAAATATTGACAGTAGACATTATGGTATTATAAAAACTAAACTAAAACTGACATCCTAAAACGTCACTTCAGATTGTTACAAAAATTGCGGAGTAATTGATTCAAATTGTTTTATTATTTCTAAAATACAAATGAACTGGCTTACAATATGCCAGTAATTCAAAATATTATTTATTTTATACTATAATTCCATAATAGTTGATATTTCAATATTAATAAGAGATGAAAGGGAATGGATAACCTAAGGTCAAATTCTGATAATGGTAAGTAAAAGAATAATTATATTATGTTTTTAAAAATGATAATTTAATAATAAACCCATAGATTTGCACTTCTCATTAAAAGCAATCTTCAAGCAGTTAGGTAAGTCTAAAATTGTGCAAGACCTTAGATTAAATTATTGATTTTCCTTGTGGTCCATTTAGATTTACTCTTTAAGAACGATAATTCTTTGAATGCTTGTCACGCGATAAGTCAGTAAGAGATTAGTTTGTAGACACTCGAATACGCCGATTTTAGCATAGTACCTACGCGCGATTTGACCCGCGTTCCCGAGGGAAAGTAGCCTATTTGCTATTCTAGGGATCTATCTATGAGCCAAATCCAAATCCGTTCAGTAGTTTTTACGTGAAGTAACAAACATCCATACATCCTCACAAACTTTCGCATTTATAATATTAGTACGATTTGTTGCCATATAATATTAAGCCGGTATCTAGTTGGAGAGCAGAGGAGACACATTTGAATCTAAGCATGTAATATTCTATCGGATAGGTAATCATAAAAGGTTAAATCTAATCAGTTATTTTGATTACAGATCAGAAAATTTGCCCAATTTTGTGTATCACTAAAACTGTATTATTTGTTGTAATTACTCTCTTTGTTTTGGTAAGTACCTGCTATTAAATAGTCCTGAATTATTTTAATTTGTTACATTTTGCAATGCGCGAGTGGTTATGGGGTGCGGATTACTATTATGGTCTCTGTCCTGGGTGTTGCTAGCGTATTTAGGCTATGGTAACCGCGGATTAACATCAGGCGGGCCGTATGCTTGTTTGCTGAATTGGTCGTATAAAAAAAAAATATATTAATAATTCTTGTACCTATTATTTCAGTATGTACCTTTGGGTGACCCACACGTTCGCTGCAAGCAATCTACTACGGCATCAACAGATGAAAAAAACTATGCAGTCTGTTTTCTTTGTAATTTCTACAAATCAATGGAGAGGTACCTAAATGTTTTTCGTATTACACTTTCAAAGAATATTAGCATCTGTGGGCCTTAAAAAGGCCACCCGAACAATTTTGATAGACGCAATAGGAAAAATAAATAAAATCTATTTAGTCCGTCAGTTAGATTACCAAAAATTATTGGACATAAATATTTTTTCTTAAGTTTCGAAAACAAAAAATAAAGAAGATACAGTCCGTTAAAATTTCGCGTGACGTCACGTCTTCGTACACTTTTTACCAGAGACGTGACGATACAAGACCCCACTCCTGAACTTTAATGCGCCTTATCTTTGTAATTTTTTATTGATTTGTTGTAACTTAACTGACGGACTAAAGTGATTTTTTTTACCCAGTCATCATCCCTATTAATTTCTAGAATTCATAGCAATTTAATTTATTGAACAACGTGACATATAAAACGAGGGACGTCATGGGAGCACTCACGTGTATCGTCGGCGAAATACTCTATGAATCAAAATTAAAGGTAAATTTTATAATTCCTTTGTTCTGTTTATCTGAAAATAAATAAAATTAGAATGGGATCAGTGGGATTTCTTATTTAATTTCGGGTAGGTCTAATCGCGGTAGGCAAAGCTAGTTAAAAAAAAACTTTGAAATAATAATTTAAGGATCACAATGGATACGAAATTATTTGCAACTAGCTGTTCCGCGCGGTTTCACTCGCGTTCCCGGGATAAAATGTTGCCTATAACCTTCAGGAATAATGTAGCTTCCTATTAGTGAAAGTTTTCAAATCTGTTCAGTAGTTTCGGAGCCTATTCAATGCAAACAAACAAATAAACAATCAAATCTTTCCTCTTTATAATACGTACGTGTATAGACTAAATGAGAAATTGTAATACAATCTTTGTTTTAATAGTAATAGAGATTCAAATTTTAGTAGATTTTTAATTTTTTTTTTGGTTTACAGTTTTATACATTCCTGTCGAAAATAGATGGTCGGGACTTGTGTCGTTCCATCTGCTGTCCAAATAACGGGGTAATAACATTTTATGTTCTAAATCTTAGATAATAGAGCTGTCTAGATAGAGATCGCGCGTCCTAACGCCAAAGAAAAATTCAGTAGTAGGTACCTACGTATCTAGCTTATTAAAAAAATTAAATTCTAAAGTTTTATTACATACTTGTTTCTGATCACTTATCCGACTGATGTCAACAGGCCATCTAATCCTTAAACTGACGTGACGTGATATTCGTGCAATTCTATTGGTTAAAAATTCAAAAAGATTATTGTACCTACTATCGTATGACTTTTTTCGGAGTAAGTCGACAGATCTATCAGTCTGCATTAAAGTATCTACCAGTTAAACTATCAGGAACTATCGATATTGCTCGAACGGCGTTTTTAGACCTCCTGCGGCGATAATATTGCCACCTTTGTAGTTTCATATCTGAACTGAATCCGATTTTTTTTTTGTGAATTTGTTTTGCTCGTCGGTTTAGTAGTCGCTTTACCATAAGTCAGTTCATATCTGTAGTTGCTAATGTCACGAAATTAACCATGGTGACAGCTTACTCACGCGTGGTGAAGATTTGAAAGTATTACTTCCCTAGCCGAGTCGCTATTTGAGCGAAACGCTACGTTTTCACACTCGGTCAATATTTGTAAATCACAAATGAAATAAGTCTATTTTATTACAGAAAGAAATCGAAAAAGAAACGGACAACGATAGATGCTTCCAAACTATATGCAATTGTGTTAAAGATAAATGCTGGAAAAGTCTCAAGTTCTGAATATTTCATTACATATTTTTATGTATTATATAGTTTTGTGACACAGTACACTTTTCACCTGTACACATGGGTTTTATTAATTTTTTAACGGATATTTTTGGTTTTGAGCAGAATTCTTAACTCTGAAAATGCCTAATAAGTCTACTAAGGCCGTTAATCGCACCTAGGTATCTACATATTAATCATACCTAAAAGTTGTAGCATACATATCAACTCGGAAAGGGATCGTCACCGTATAAACCGTTTAGTATTTTTTGTATGAAATTCCTTACTGCAACGCACACTAATTGCCTCGGATTGGGACAAGCTCACGAACTGCTTACAGCTAGGCGTCGCCGAGCTAAGGGCTAGGTGTCAACCAGCGGTCGGCGCCGCGTCGTGTAGCTGCGTAGATGATCCGCTTCTCGAAAAACGATACGCGATAATTCGATCATCGTTATCAATTTATTAACCAATAAAATGGCACATAATTTACATCACATCAGTTTGCTGCAATTCTATTGGTTTATAATTTGACAACGATGATCGAACTATCGTGTATCGTTTTTCGGAGTAGGCCCTCAGTTTTTTTGCTTCTAACGTAAGCCAAAAACAAAAGCAGATCGCGTTGACGCCTGGTTGACGCGTGATTGACGGCGTGACGAAAGGTGACGATCCCTTTCCGAGTTGATATGTCTGCTACGACCATAAAGAAGAACTATTAAGTGCAGTATCTACAAATAAATGTACTGGCTCTTCATCAAATTTTAATAAGTATACCAACTGTCTTCTCAAGCGACTAACATAAAGATGTAGTTAAAATATTTAGATACAAGAGAAAACACACGTAAAACTCACTCCGATGGCTATAAAATATGTTTATGGCAATTTTTATCGTAAACACTTCGGTGGTTTATATGAAACGGCAAATATATTGGAATAGTTTTATTTCTGGTGGCGCAAAGCTATTTTTGTATGTTATTTATTTGATTCGCTTTCAAATGTTTAACATGGTTGATGTCTGTAAATGCTTATTTTATATTATGATGTCTTTAATGGTAAGTACCGACCTACAACCAAAGAATACTAACGTACTACGTATAGAAGGGATACTGCACGTGACGAACTAACGTCGCCCACCGTTGTTGTTTGCAACGTAGCAGCGTGATAGTCTCATAAGAGGAAGCTCTCCGCGAATTACTCCATCCCTAACTATACTGCTATTAATAACCCTGCTAACACATCCTATGCTGTACTCTCTTGGGGGTAGATCAATTCACAACCTGAGGATCCTCAGTAAAAAGGTTTGAATACAAACTTCGCAACCGTATGTATTTAATTTAAGAAAGAAAGAACACACAAATACAATAAAGAAAATGAAAAAATTTAGTCGTCCAGATCTCAGATTTCAACTTCTTAATTTGATTAGCTTGTAGATGCAATAGAATTAGCAAAAGAAGAAGTGGATAATGTTATAGAAGATGAAATAACTCACAAATTGAGCGGAGATTTGTTGCAAAGTATTGAGAGAAAATTTCAAGTTGATTTGGAGAAGTAAGTCAGTTTTGTATTATGTATATTTTTCTATTCTTCTGATTTTTTAAATGTGTTTATGAGTGTCCAGGTCCGTTGATATGGTGCTAGTGAAGATAAAACTTTTACTACAAAATGGAACCACGCACATTCAGGATAAACTGGTGGAACTCCAGGATTCAATTCAGGTTGTGAAGGAACATGGAGAGAAAGAGGTAAGCAACAGAAAAAAAAACTGAAATCGGTAAATTTACATATTGTGACATAGAAATTACAGTCACTACGACTATGTAACTTTAGGGGCTGGTTTTGTCAATAATAGAATAATAACAATATGAAAATTGGCTGTAAATTACAATAAACAGTTATCAGAGAAATAACTTAATCGAGGTTGATCTAGATTGGAAAATCTGATTTCATATATAGCAAAATTTCGTAATATTGAAATCCTTCCTTCATCACGGGTCATGAAGGTTACCTGAACCACACCTGAACTGTCAAAAATGACGATAACATTTTGAACTTTTTAATACATTTTTTGTCACGGAAGTCATGTTTTCTAATTTGTGTATCCATTTCGACTTACCAGATAGAGGTATGTCTAACGGAGAATCAGAATGAGACAACTGCTTTGGCTGAGAAAGCTCTTCATCAGATGGTGGTGTGTGGGTATGCACTGATTGGTCACGATCCTGCGCAGGCGATCAAGAGTGTGATAGCGTTGAAGAGTATGATCAAGGAAGAATTGAAGCCAGTTAGTATTAAGTGTAAGAAACAATTACTTCCAGGGAATTAAAGCAAAGCCTACCCACCAAATACCTTAACATTTATTTTTATACCATTTATTCGATAGACAAAAATACATGGACCACGTGGTAAACAGTTACTGTAGCCTTTTGACGCTTGTAACACTTGGGTCATGATCACGATCTGTTTATTAGCCACTATTAGAAACTGGCAACTGACATTGTTAGAGAGGTAGAAGAGCTTATCGTTTCTTTACATAGAGCAGTTTTTTTTTACATCCACGTTAAGGCAGCACAGCCACCAGAGATTTGCTAAGCTGCGTTGCCTGGGGTGTTTTTTTAAGCATCAATAGAATCACATTATTTAGCGATGCCAGTGATTCTTTTGGTACTTGTTTCCCAGGATATGTATTTATTTTATTAACTTAAAGACCGTGTAACACAAAACGAGTCAAAAATAGCTTAAAAGAAAAATAACCCAATCCAGGTGGATGAAATAGCATTGAAATTTTGCAGCTGTACGAGCAAAAAAAAGAGGTTTACAGTTTAATAAAAGTGTGCGGACATGACCACGAATCATTGAAGAAGGTCATAAAATGCGTCATTTCGAAGGTAAGCGCTAATAGTGGACGATATACGTGACTGATTTTTATGCGCGCACGCATATCGTTAAAAAATTCTAATGATATGATATGGTTGATTTCAAAACTGAACTTTAAATAATAGAAATCCATATAAAATGTTCTATATTCAGCTATAATAAGTATAATGGGAATAAAAATACATTCTTTAAGCGAGACCAAACTTTTAAACTATAAATTTTAAATAATGTAAGCAAACTTATTAAATTTAAGGAATAGGTAGATACAAATGAATGAAACAGATATTTTGCATCCACTGATTATTTCAAACAGTTGGAATGCTATTATTATTTCAATATTGTTAGAACAAATTGTGTGTTTGAAATCAAATATAGCGCATTGAGTGATTGAAAAAGGTGTTTGAATCGCCTTGAAAGAAAATCCACAAATCTAGTCTAGTCTAATTAGAGAACTGAAAGTAAAAATTGGGTCACGTCTGTCTGTCTGAGCTGAAATAACTTATAGCCTATGCTTATAGCATTTCTATTGCAGTAGGTATTTATCATCATGAATCAAAGGATAAGATTGGTTGATCTGATGAAGACAAGATAGTAGTCGTAAATTAAATTAATTATTAATTTGAGCTTGTTTTGTAAAGAGTAATTGTAGAGTTTATTGCTGGTCCTTCTCAGCAAATGCAACTTTCCCAACCGGTATTAGAGTATGTTGTTGTTAGTGATATTTCGGCGAATAAACATTAGTCTGCGAAGGTCTAAAATTTACTATACCGAATAATCAGTCTTATTACAAACTCAGGGAACAGCTATCCCAGCAATTTAAATTTCATTCTCAGAATGAAAAGTAGCCTTGTCCATATCATATACTATCTGGCTGCTAAATTAAATAGTAAACGTTTGTGTTTGAGGCGTGAAATTTTCGCATTAAATATATTAGTGTGGATTTCGATACAATTGAAATTGTAAAAAAAAATTGTGAATAAATTTGTCACAAATCGAATATTGAATCCTCGCCAAATATTGTAAACTGTCATGTAAATCGTTACTATTGACAGAATACAAAAATCGTTATAACAATTACCATAAAGCTTTATTTAGGTCACGATAAAAATATTCGAAAAGTTCACAGAATATTACTCACATCCGGTGTTACATATTTTCCGATACTTGCCAAAATTGTTAGTTTCTGCTAAATATCTTTAGCTACAATAGCCAAAGTGTTTTTAGCTTTACCCAAAGTAGTAATGTTGGTTAAATCACTACGAGTTGCATGTCTATGTTTATAAAACAATGTCTGTCCGTCTGTCTGTCATTCTGTCTGCTCTACTCTTCACTCGTTACTCAACTTCAGTTGGATGGATTGTGGTAAACATTATATGAATAGCCTATTTCCTACTATTTCCTCAAAACTAGCTTTGTTCCTTGGTTTCATGTATATCTACAGCTTCCAAACTACATTTTCTTATATCATTGAAACTTATTTTCTACTTTTTTGTAAAAAAATTGCAGACAGATGGAATCATTTTCGTATTTATAAAATCCACAAGATGTAGATAGATACTTACTTTAATATTTTATGCTATACGAAACGAC
Source organism: Tethea ocularis (assembly GCA_963555595.1). Lineage (NCBI taxonomy): Eukaryota > Metazoa > Arthropoda > Insecta > Lepidoptera > Drepanidae > Tethea > Tethea ocularis. The sequence continues at coordinate 11,042,914 of OY741969.1, read as the reverse complement.
TATCTTAATTTTCCTTCTGGAATATGATATGGATGGAAGGCGATGATAGCTCAGTGGTAGTGACGTCGGATGCCGAGACGAAGGTCCTGGGTTCGAATCCTACAATGAGCTTGAGCTTTCGGTGAAGGAAAACATCGTGAGGAAACCATAGCACGGTGGTAGGGTACTTTGTAGTGCCTACCTGGCTGGCTACCACCCTCAAGTTGAAAATCTGTCGCCAAGCACCTTTCGGTGTGTTCCGACAGCTGCACTTGAGAGCTAGTTCCTTTCTAGGCTTTGTGTGCTTACCACCATCGGCCACATCATGATGACTGACCACGGTGAGATTGTGGCCAAACACAGGCCTATACATAGTAAAAAAAAAAAAAAAGTATTATCTCATTAATCTTAATATAAGATATTAAAGTACCATCTGCATCATAAGAGGCGGCCATTATTAGACTAGAAAACGGTCTGATAAATTATAATCGGGCGTTTACCAATTTTCGTAGGAAAAGTCGTCGTAAACGCCCGATTATAATTTATATGGCCGTTTTCTTGTCGGTGAACATCGACCTTAGTTGGCTCTCCTCCAGAACACTGAACCACTAAACTAACCAAGGATTTTAGATATTCAAAACTAGTTTGTTGCTGAGTTTCTTGAAGGAGTCTTCTCAGTTCAAGTGTATTCCGAACCGGTAGTAGAGTCTATTGTAAAACTGTAACTGTTGACGTTCATAAGTGCCTTATTAGGGCCTAAACTGAATAAATGAGTTTTTGATTTTGATTTTGTTTGTATGTTAAGATGAAAACACTGATTTACCATTTATTTTCCAGTCTCCTTTAATAAAATCAGCTATGATGTCCATCACAGGAAAGTTGATAGAAGGAGTAGTGACTTTGACAAAACAGATGGCCCACGGAGCAATGTATGAAGCGTGTCTAATAGAAGTGATTAGAACGACAGAAGATGAAGCATTTACACTAGTAAAAAAGATCAGAAAATGTGTTTACGGCAATGACACCATAGAACAAGTTGTAAGTGAATATTTGAATGAAAATAACGCAACAGTTCTAAACATAGATAATAAAAAAGATATTGTAAAAGGAGACAAAGATTTGAATGAAATGACAACACTTATCAGAAGATTGCTAATGGAAAACAAGGGTGTAGTCATAAATAATAAGTTTAAAGATAAGCTATTGCAACTGAAAGACGAATTGAATTTAACTGATACGAATAATATTCAAAATGAAGCTGAAAAAAAGGATTAATATTATTGTAAAAAAAAAGTTTTCAATAAAATAATTTACTTCAAGTGAAATACTGATTGAAGATAATTTCGTTCTTTAATATACTTCATATTATATTGAAAGTATGTGATTGCATTGATGAGAGCGAAGTGGCAGTGATGTCGAATACTGGGACGAAGGTTATGGATCTATATTACAATAAGCTTGAGCTTTCGGTGAAAAAAACACCGTAAGGAAACCATGGCAAGGTGGTAAGATACTTTTGTACTACCCAACTGTTGGCCACTACTCTCAAGTTGAAAAATTGTCGCCAAGCAAACACCTTGCGTTTGACCACAATCTCACCGTGGTCAGTCATCATGATGTGGCCGATGGTAAGCACACAATGCTGACTAGCTCTGAGCTAAATTTCATGACATGACTTCATGCGTTCCTGAGAAATGGACAGAAGGACTGCGAAGTGTGTAAGAGTATTTTCCTTTTGAGGTAGGAAACCCTAAAAGTTTACTGTTTCTTTATTACCGTTAAATATTTCACAAAAACTTTCCTGATTTACAAAAGTGGGTTCATCCCATAACTTGTATTGTACTATTTACGTTTTAAAAATAGGCCAGCTTTACGAAATACCAAAGTGTTAACGATGAGAGAGATAACATTCGCTTGTTTACATTACTTTTTCTGTTTACTCAATCGTAAATATTTTACAAATATACGGAGGAAAGGAGAACAGCTTTGGCATACAGACGCTCCATTTTGATAGTGGTTTTTTTATACTACTTATGTAGCATATACAGCCCGCCGTATGCGGTTACTATAGACAATAGCCGCTTACGTCAGCAGCACGGGTGTAGCTGGCGGGGGATTCAAAATCTGAGAGTGAAATAGGAAGGGGCGAAGATACAGGATGAACTTTTCGAGTGGGCGTAGTAGGCCAAATCCTAAAGTCACCAAATAGCGAAAAATGAACCACTAGTTGACTCCGTCAATAATCAATTTGATTGCATGAAATGAAAGTTTGGGCGAAATCTACGTAAAAATTGTATACTATGTTTTGATACTGTCAGTCCTGTTTTGTGAATCATTTTTCAATTTGTTTTGGCTGATGTTATTTTTTCAGGGAATTTATCATCAGTTTTTTGGCGACAGATTGGGTGACAAGTTGACTGTCGTAATCAACTAGGTGATTAATGTATTAAAAACTGGTGGTATAGTCAAATGAAACGTTTATTAAGTGCCTTATTAGAGCCTAGACCAGAGTTTGTTAAAAAAAAGATTTTAATTATAGTAACGTAAAATTCAAATTAACGTGACCGTTGAAAGCGGAAAAAGGCGAGTTCGACTTCGAACCTTACAGTAGCTGTGTGGTAGAAAACTTAGTAGTAGCAGGATCGGCAACGCGCGAGTGACGACTTACCATCAGGTAGGTCGTATGCTTGTTTGCTGCTTTAATAGTATAAAAAAAGTTGTCAAATAGGCGGGCATTTGGCTACGACCCATTTTACTCCTAAACACTGCACTTAACGATCTTCCTTTAAGGTTTAATGCAAAATTGGATACCTACATTAAAAAAAAACGTTTTCAACTATAATTTTTATAATCTACATTACATAATCATGGCCATAACACCATTAGTCAGGTGAATGCCCTTATCTCACATTCGCTTCTAATTATTCTTTTTTTTGCGTCTGGCAATCTGCCCAATTTTAATGGATGGATATACAGACGGGCGAACGGATATGAGTTAGTGAGTGTTGTACAGATAATTTTATATACATAATTTTGTATGTTGGAAGTGGATTTGTTGTTGCTACCGTGTTTGGTTTGTTTATTCTGTCTGTCGGTTGTTACTGTTTAGATTTAAAAAAGAAAAATATCTTTTTTTTTTAAGGTATTTGTAAAATTAATTTAGTCATACAGGTTCAGATTTTTAAAATATACCTTTATATTATCTTGTGAAATTAGGGTAGAACCGTATTATTTGTTATTTCATAGACATAAGAGTGAACTCGCGGGTGAAAACTAGTTTAAATATATTATAATATAAGAGTACATATTAATTTGTAATCAGCCAGTTGAAAACTACTACAAATATTGCTATTCTAGGAAATGCAAAACACTTGCATCATTCACAAATTCTGATAAGGAAACACGCGTGAATAAAATATGATGTAAAAATAACATTCCATAAATAAGTAGGAAAGAGAAATAAGTTTATAATTAAGCCTTCTTTTTTTTAAAAGGTACCATTATCGTATCGTATCTTTTTTCTTGTACTATCAGCGTCAAAAACAGATTGTCACTTTAGTAATTTAAACCTTTCTTATTAGGCAATAATAGCTCTATGGAAATGATGTCGAATGCCGAAAAGAAGGTCGCGGGTTCGAATGACAATGAGCTCGAGCTTTTGGTGAAGGAAAACATCGTGAGGAAGCCATAGCACCTTCAAGTTGAAAGTCCGTCGCCAAGCAACTTCCGTTCATTTCAGGATTCAACTTCACGACCTTCGTCCCGGTATCGACGTCATTGAGCTATCATCGCCTCATTGTGATTCAAAACCAGTTTATACCGACGATAATAGACTAGTTGACAGTGTCAAAAATAAATGACCCAACACTAACCAATGCATAAAACATCTAAAAACACGTGGAAACATCAAATATGTTGTACATTTTATGATTTTTAATTACCAGTAGAACCACTAAGAGTAGATCATTTGATACTGTGAAACTATGACGTCATTAGTGTAGTATTTCATACAAAATTCCATATAAACTATCGTTTTGACATTTATTAAAAAGTAGCTGGTTTGATATGTCAGTAAACTACCCTATTCAAATCAAATATCCTTTCAATCCCTTGAAATTAATACCAGCTTATAATAGGCAAACAATAACATTTAGTATTTATTCGAGTGCAGTTTTAGCATCATTACTCACAGCGTTTAGAGCAAAGTTCTTCTGTCGATATTATGGGTTTACGAAACTACGTCATACTGAACCTTGGCATATATGAATAACGATATCGGGGAAAACATTAGAGCCGATATTTAGTGGTTTATCTGTTTGTGAAGAGAATTTAGTTCGATTCAATATTCTAAATGACGATTTCGATGTGGTAAATCGTAGCGTTCGCAGCTGAAATGCGATATTTGATTATTAATTATCATAGTATCAATAAAAATGAGTACTTTTAATTTGGGTACTGGAAGTACAGTAATATAATAATAATCCAAGCTCCCACCCTTTTTCTAAAGTTATTTTAAGGCTGGTTGCAGAATTCAAAAATTTACATCTTGATCTTCTGGTTTTTATTGAATTATTTGCTTCTCAGGGATCTTAAGTAAAAAGTATTCCACGTAATATATTTTTATGGTAGAAATAAAAATAGGAAAGGCAATAGATAATGAATAAGAAGAAAATAATGCTTAAGCAGAATCTGTTTAAACTATGACTTATGCTTACAACTGACCTGCATCAGTAAAGAAGGCTGAATGTCTATTAGGGCTGGATGGAACAGAGGCCGAAGCCGATGTTAGGAAGGCCCTCTTCACTTTGGTCCATTTGGAAGCTCGAGGAGGCCGATTCTGAGGTGGCCTCGCTCCCAGTTCTAGAGAATGTTGCTTGCGGAGGACTGGGTGTGAGGGCTCAGATTCTGAAGAAGAAGGCCTTGGTGATTTTAAGCAATCTATAGAAGAAATAGAACCATCAAAAGCATCTACGTTGCAGCACAATGATTTTCTACATAAGTAGTTCCTTATTTATAGTTGTTTAAAAATATTCTACAGAAGAAGAACGCATGATGATGATGATGATGTAAGATTAAAAATGATAAATAGGTGATGTTTTGTAGTTTTATGGAGGGGAAAAGTAAGATAAAAGATTTTGGAATATAAAATAACGTCATTAAAATGGTAGTGATGTTAAAGATTCCAAAATCCACCATTCATAGCCTAAGGATCTTCAATCCTTAAACATAAATATTCCTTCTAGTGTGAATTAATAACCCTAAAGACTACTTACCAAGTTCCTCAGAAGATGGTATAGTCAAGGTCAAGGCAGGTGGAGCGTCACTATCACCGCCATCACTGAATGACCTTCGTCTCACCGGCATTACGTCTGGTGAGCCCTTAGAACCTCGGTTGGACTTCTTCTTGACCGACTCTCGGTGGGTTTGGATGATATCTCTCATCTTGCCCCATGGGCTCTTGTGAAGCTTGTTCGGTGAAGGAGAGGTGGAGCTGTCGTCCTGTTAAGTTTTCATAAGAACAAATAAGGAATGCAGTTTCTTCAATTTAGATCTAGTTAAGGCAATCGGTTCGTAATACACTTAAACTGAGAATACTCTGGCACTAAACTCAGCAGGGCTTTGTTCTTTTAGAACTTAGTTGTTGTTTCTAGGAGCTAATGTTGGCATAACATTGCTGGCAATTATCATAACAAAGCGAGATAGCAAATACACTGAACTTGTTTATGTGGTCTTAAATATTATATGAGGAGTATATTAATAATCAACAAACATTATTAAGTATTAGGACTACCTAATTTGGTTTAAAAAAAAATATTTTTAGCCAATTTTGAGGCAAACACTAAATGGAGTTTAACAACTTCATGTGCTTCTTATACTTTATTGTTAGAGGTTACAACCTCACAATATAAACATTTCCCGAAAACTTTTGCCCACTGAAATATCAAAATATTTCAAAACTTTAACACAATGATAGGAACTAGGTAGGAACAAACAAACAGTTTATAATAATATCATTGAATAGTGAGCGTTTTAGCGTAATCACCTGCGTGGGCGCATGGAGGAATGTGTTGTCGTTCTCGTCGCATCGCACGATACTCTTGCGGCAAATACCTGGAACAAATGAAATACTTTTGATTCAATTTGATACATAAGTATTTATCATCTCACCCGAGACTTTTTCGTTGTAATTTGTGAATCTTTCCTTTGAATTTATGTGAAAATCTTACAGATACACTATTTAAACCATTTATTCCACGCACATGCAGAGGCTGCAAGTGCAGAGAGAAGCTACTACAACCATGTATTCTTGTCTTTTATGTAATGAGCCCTTCTAAGACAGTCCTACAACTATGTGTAAGAGATAAGTGAGAGAAGATGAGATTAGCTTTCCGCTTTTCAAAAAAAAATAGCTATCTGTATGCCAAATTTCAGCCAGATCCATCCAGTGGCCATGGCCGCCTGCCCCCCCCCCCCTGGATTCGACCTGTTACCTATCACCACCTGCCCAGGTTTCGTCTTCCGGTTCGTAATCGCCACTCGAGAACCTTTCTGCCCCAGCAACCGTCAGTTCTACGAGTGATGTACGTAATTGGTTGTTATATTACAATCTTATCACAGAAGGGCCAGTTTGCGTGTAATGGCGTCTATCATTGTCTTGTCTCGCTATGCTTCTGTCTTTTTGGCTCATGTCATGGGCTATCTAAATAGCTATCAAAGCGTGCAACTACTTATTTTAATCCCTATTCTGTCAGATACTAAACTCGACACTAAATAATAATTCACCCTCAATGTAACAGTTTACTAAAACTACGTATCGTATATATTCCTTTGATCCGATTGATAAAGTAAACAAATCGGCTTTCGATGATTAAATAGTGATGTGCGTATTCGTTAATTTATTTCTATAGATAATCTGTTATATTCGCTCAAGAATTTGGTTGTGTAACAAGACTTGCTATAATACTTTTTAAACTCTCGCAAATACAATTCATGTTTATCCAGGCTGGCGTCGCTGTCCGTATTTGGCACAACAATTTTGTTGGCATATGGATTTTGTTTATAACAAGTAGTTTCCGTTACGCTTTTATTATTTTTAAATGTTATTTAAATTTAAACCTTGACAGGAAAATATAAGAATTATAATAATAACGTTTTTATAGTCAATAAGGACAAGATTCGCCTGCAAAAGTGTTGCTTTTCACGACTTTCCTAGATTTTCATTTTCATTTTATTTGACAGCGCCGGCAGACTGGTTATAGAAAAAGGGTCTACTCGCGGAAAACAATAATCAAAATATAATTTTGACTAACCTCGACGTTTCGATCAAGTTGCATTGATCGTGGTCACGAGTGGACTGGAACAGCGGGTCAACATTTTGATTGGCGAGAGTTGTCTCCAACTACCCGCAATTGGTCTTGTAAAATATGCCGTGATGATGACAGTTCTATTATATATATTTTCGATACCTATATTTCTATAAACATGAAGACATGCTTTATATAATAGTAGCATTATTGGCCGACGTATCTATTGAATTTCTTTAGTTATTATTTCTGGAGCTGTATTTACAACAACCTACGATTATTTTTCACAGCTTATATAAGTTATTGGAAATAAATGATTTTTCTTCTATTTTTATAAAAACTTTCAACAAAAATAAAATCTTCTTCAAAGGCACTAAAAAGCATAAAATAACTATGTAGGAAATCTAATAGGACAGTTTTGAAGTCGTCCCTATAAAGTAAGGTGTACGGATTGCAGTATAGCTCACTCGAACACAATGCGTGTTCCGATCGCGAAATCTAGTGCGTAGTACTTTGATATATTATCGAATTATGGTTTTTGACATTAATTTCAACTTGATACCTTCACGCCTTCCTGAGAAAAAGGGAGACAGGTATATTTCTGCACACAAAAGTTCGTCCTAGGTGGGAATCGACCCAACGAGCGACGTGATAAGTGATGTCAACCAATCACTTTTTTGAACAGTCGAGTAAAAATCAGGGAATCTACCTGCATCCATTCTCAACTCCTCACACGAAGAGTTAGGAGTCAACGAGATCGCACTGCCGGGAGTTAAGCTTGCAGTGTCCCGTGGCTCCGGGTTGGTTAACGTTGCTGATGCTGGAGTAGATCCTGCAAGAGCCACGGCGCCGACCATCGCGCCGGCGGCAACAGCGCCAACGGCTCCACCCATTGCAGATGGTGGCCATTGGGCTTTCTCCCACCTGGAAAAAAATACACTTACTAAATCTATTTTTTTTACTATGTATACGGGGTGATTTTGAATGGTATTTTATCCCGATTCTACGGATATTATGTATCAGTTATCTTACAAATTTTCAACTGTCTACCTAATACGAACGAGGAGGACAGAGTAACAGGGTTTCGTTGTTACGTTTAAGTTATGGAACTCTATTTAAATAATTTTGGATCTGTTTGTGTAGATATTGGTAAATAGCTGAACGAATTTGGATGATCGCGTAAAAAACAATGTAGGTACGTTCAGTGGCGAGGGGTATTATGGCGAGGGTAAACCGTTCAAAAAAACACATGTAATTTTATAATAGGGATGATGACTGGGTAAAAAATAATTAATTATATTTAGTCCGTCAGTTAGGTTATCAAAAAATATTGGATACGTATTTTTTATTTTATCAAATCAATAAAAACTTACAAAGATAGGTCGCATCAAAGTTCAGGAGTGGAGGTTTGTGACGTCACTTTTCTGTAAAAAGTGTACTAAAACGTGACGTCACGCGATATTTATACGCACTGTATCTTCGTTATTTTTTGTTTTCAGAACTCAAAATCAAAAATCAAAATCAAAAACTCATTTATTCAGTTTAGGCCCTAATAAGGCACTTATGAATGTCAACAGTTACAATTTTTAGACTCTACTACCGGTTCGGAATACACTTGAACTGAGAAGACTCCGGCAAGAAACTCAGCAAGGCTTCTTTTTTTGTGGATCTTTTTTTTTTGAATTTATGTAATTACAGTTGTTGTTTTAAATATACATAAACTTCATACAATTATCACTTGGCCAGGGGGCTGCAAGTGCAGAGGGAAGCTACTACAACCATATATTCTTGTCTTCTATGTAATGAGCCACCTTATAGTAGGCCTTGTCAATCAACTTATGTTTAACATACTCTTTGAATCTATTATAAGACATCTTAGTTACTTCATATGGGATTTTATTATAAAAGCGAATGCAGTTCCCGAGAAAAGACTTATTGACTTTCGCTAGCCTGAATCTAGGTGTAACAATTTTATCTTTATTTCTTGTATTTAGGTTATGGCGGCTACTGTTTGTGTCAAATAGATTTAAATTTTTACGGACAAACATAATATTTTCAAAAACGTATAGCGACGGTAAGGTTAAAATGTCAAATTCCTTAAACCGAGTTCGTAAGGATTCGCGAGGACCCAAGCAATAGATTGCACGAATGGCCCTTTTCTGCAAGATAAAGATAGATTCCAAATCCGCAGCCGAGCCCCATAGCAGAAGACTGTAGGACATTATACTATGGAAATACGCAAAGTAAACCAACCTAGCTGTAGCCACATCTGTTATATGTCTAATTTTTCTAACTGCAAAAGCGGCGGAACTCAATTTACTAGCTAAGCTTTCTATATGAGGACCCCATTGTATTTTACTATCTAATGTTATGCCGAGAAAAACTGTCCTATCAACTAGTTCGAGTCTAACATCATCGACTAGGACATGACTGTCATTCCTAGCAACATTGGGGAGAGTAAACCTTATACACTTAGTTTTAGAGGAATTAAGCATGAGATTATTGGCCGCAAACCATTTCGATATAGTGGATAATGTGTTATTGAGTTGCGTAAGTTCTGTGTCTTTTCTATCCACTTTAAAGATTAGAGAAGTGTCATCAGCAAATAAAACTATATCGCACAATTCATTTACCATATAGGGCAGATCATTGATGTATGCCAAAAACAAAAATGGGCCTAAAATTGATCCTTGCGGTACGCCTGTTTTAACTAAAGACCCTGAGGACGTAGTACCGCTAATACCTACTTTTTGTTGGCGACTGCACAGATAAGATGCTACAAGATCTAGTGCCACTCCGCGAACGCCATAGTGTCGAAGTTTTAAAAGTAGGGTGTGATGATCTACGCAATCAAATGCCTTGGAAAGATCACAAAATACGCCAACCGCATCTTGAGAGTTCTCCCAGGCTTCGAAAATATACTTCAAAAGTTTAGCTCCGGCGTCAGTCGTAGACCGCCCTTTTGTAAATCCAAACTGGTGTTCATGTAAAATTTGGTTATTGTTGAAATGAGCTAACAATTGATTCAGCATTATTTTCTCGAAGATTTTGCTTAGCGCTGGGAGAACTGAGATAGGTCTATAATCGGATGGATTATTTTGGCTACCGGATTTAAAAATGGGAACGATTTTACTATGTTTCATCAAATCAGGGAAAGAACCTTTATCAATACATTGATTAAAAATACCTGCTAAAATAGGAGCAATACTAGTAATAATTGAGCCAATGACTTTAACTGACAAACCCCATAAGTCTTCTGTGTTTTTCAAATTTAAAGACTTGAAAGCGCTTAAAATGTCGCTAGCATCAATGAAATTAAACAAAAAATTTGGAATATGTTTAGTAAAATTATTTGTAAGCAGACACTCCGCTTTCACCGGGGACGATGCAAGATACTTAGTAGCTTCAGTAGGAATCGTTGAAAAGTAAGATTCGAAAGCCGAAGCCACTTCATATTTATCAGAGATAAGTTTATCATTAATTTTAAGAGTGAATGTTTCATCTTCCTTTTTATTTTTACCAGTCTCCGTATTTATGACTTTCCAGACAGTTTTGATTTTATTAGTTGAGTTACTAACTTTATTGGCAATGAACATAGCTTTTGCTTTATTGCAGACTATTTTGAATATCTTTGAATAATTCCTAACATATGTATGAAACTCTTCATTATTTGTATACGATTTTTTATGATAAAGTTCATACATGTTGTCCCTGCTCACCTTTAACCCTTTAGTTGCCCAGTCACAGAATTTTAATTTATTATTTACCATAGTAGATTTAACTGGGCAACATTTATTAAATCCATTACAAATTGCTGTAAATAATGTTTTAAATGTATTGTTAGTGTTGGGGTGCAAGTTTACGGTGGTATTAAAAATGTTTTTGTTGTATGAATTAATTGTTTATTTAATGTTCTCACGATACAATGTTAAAAGTAAAGGGTTAATGTAGGATGTTAGAAAATGTTATGGAATGCACCCGGTCGGTACGGCGGTTAATAATGCACTGAAAGTTACAATAATTATATGATTGACAAACTGTTGACTCTAAGGTGTTCGGTTGCATGCGTCGCACCGAACATATTCCGGGGCGGCAAAGATGAGGATGAGATAAGATGTTGGAACTGATAAATGAGACTTAAGTCTATTACAAGGATGATGAACAATTTGAACTTAACTAAGGACTTAGGATTATTTTTCTTTTAAAAATAGGCGAGGACGCTTTATTATGTTTGTTCACAACACTCTTTTGCACTTCACTGGGAGGATTCGGCTGACGGACAACCGTGTTTTGTTAACGCGCACTTGCACTTGCATTACTAATACATTGGAGCTCAATGTCCGGAGAGATGATCGCGCGTTGCGAGCGACGCCGTCGCCACCTCCAAAGCAGCGCAGCTGCTGCCACCATTGCCACTACCACCAGAGTATAGCTGACGGTGTAGTGATGAATATCATGTGAAGATAAGATCTCTTCTTGTTCCACGTCACTGTTTTTCATTTCTTTAATTTGTTTGTGAAGCTTTTGTAATGCGTTGACTAGATCTTCCTCGTCGGTTTTATTATCGCTTTCCTCGAATGGAAAGTTCAAATTGATAATGTGATTCAGTTGGTCAATCTTTGGTACAAAGATGCTCGAACTTAAAGTAATGTTGTTGTCAAATCTTGTATTGGAGTGTAGTGTGAAATCTTGACCTTTTATCATACAGCCTTGTCCGAGATAAATTACACCGGCGTTACTTAGTTTTTCGACTGTAATATGGTCTCCACATATAATTTTAACAGAATAGTTGTAACAACAATAGAATAGATATTCCGAGGGTTCGTTCAACGGTATCCATTTGTTACTACATAAGTTCTGTTCCACTTTACATTTGTTTGTTTCGTGATTTAAATTGCAATAATTGTTGTCACTATTTAAGTGATAGATCGGTTTCTTTAGTAGACACATATAAGTTTCTTCTTGTGTTAAACATGTTGACAATTCTTCAGTGTTTATTGACAAATAGGAGTCTTTTTTAAGGTTTACTGCGATATAGTCTGATACCGGTGTTATTACAGTCATATTTTTACCAATCTGTTTGGGAATAGGTAAAATTCGGTACAATTTATATCGATCTCTACTGATAAGTGGAAATGTTATTTCAAACATAAAATATGAGTCGGTAATTCTTGCCTTTATTCTTAACAGATGATATATTTTTCTGACGTCCGACTGATCAATTGGCAGAGTTATGTCATCCGATAACTGTCCGGCGATAACGTTGAGCTCTTGTTGGAGCTGTTCAGGAGTTAAAAGGTGTATGTTTAACTGACCATGGCGAATGTCCGTCAAAGTGTCTAATAAAGTATCTTGAATTCCTCTCAGGTTTTCAAGTAGGGTGCTTGCTGTTAAAGATGTCACTATCTGATCTTGTACTTGACTCATATTATTCAACGTAATTTGTATTCCATTGGCTATGTTATCCAGTTTGTTAAGATGTTTGTTAATAATCTTGTGTTGTTTTGAAATAATTTCTTCAGTTCTTTTTAGTACATTATATTCTGACTCGACAATACTTGTTTGATTTTTCCATAACTTTGCTATGTGGTTCTGATTTTGTTTAATAAGTGCTATGTCTTTAGCGTACTGTTCTGCAAAATGTTCATCTAATACTCCGAATAGATAATTAGCCACGTAACCGACTCCATTGATAAGGCCCCGACGCTGTCTGGAGTGTAAGCTAAATTGCTGTGTCATCAGTAGCGTATTATAGTATTGTAATTCCTTGTACTCGTGCCGGAGCTGTGGCACGATCATGTTACAAACACCGCTATCTGTTGTTGAACATGTTTTATCTAAGTATGTTATTAATTTATTAAATGCGGTGTTCCCTTCCCAGTACGGCGACATGTTATAAAATACAACTAATGTCCATTTATCTCTAATTAGTTGCATTTTAGCAATCGGATCGAAGTATAACGATTGGTTGTTTCTTAGCTTCGAGATATTATACATTCCATGTATATTGCCAATAAATGTCATAAAAAACGTTAAAGCAAAAGCTACAGAGACGAATTTTGCTCGACTTGATCTCCGTGTTCTCTCTCTCGTACTGTTGATATTGTTTTCATGCTTATTGTTTTTCTGTTCCTTTCGCTGTGTATTTGTTTCCTTTTCTTCGTTAAATGATTCAATAGGTAAAAGTGAAAGTTTAATAATTGGTCTTTTTATGATGCCATTTTTTGTTTTTAATGACACCACTCTGACAAGTCCATCTTTTCCAGGATAGAGATCCACTACTCTTCCCATTGCCCATTTTCCTGCTGGTAGGTTATCTTCACGAATAATCACTAAATCTCCTATTTTCATGTTTTGCTGTGGCTTTAACCATTTAGTTCTTGCTGTTAGTTGACTCAAGTACTCCATCCTCCACCTTTTCCAAATATCTTCTGATAGTTTTCTGACTAAATGCCATCTTGTTCTTGCGTCATCTTCTGTTTCAATAACTGTTAATCCTGATCTCCCAGTTAAGAAGTGTGACGGTGTCAGATAATCAAGATCTTCGATGTTTTCTGTAATAGGACACAGTGGCCTTGAGTTCAAACAAGCCTCGAGCTGAGCTAGGATAGTCGAGAACTCCTCGAACGTGAGCTTCTGTCTACCGACCACTCGTTTTAGGTGGAATTTGAGACTCCTGACTGCTCTCTCCCACAATCCTCCGGCGCTAGGCCAGGATGGGGCGTTAAAGTGCCACTCTATGTTCATCTCGGTTACTTCTGCTAAGAAACTATCGCTGAAAACTTTTTGTAGCTGTTCATATTCCGCTTGTAAAATGTTATCTGCTCCCACGAAATTTGTTCCTTGGTCGCTGTAAAGGTGACGGGGTGCCCCTCGCCTGGCTGCCATTCTCTTCAACGCAGCTAAGAAGGCTGAGCTTGTTAAGTCTGAAACTAGCTCCAAGTGGACGGCTTTAGTCACCATACAAATGAAGACTGCCACGTATCCTTTAGTTGTTTTCACTCCACGTCCCTTGTTAGTTTTCACTTCCACAAATCCTGTATAATCTACCCCTGTATGGTAGAAAGGATAAGCGGGGTTGCTTCTTTGTGGCGGAAGGTCACCCATCAACTGATATTGTTTTGTTGTGTCGTATTTTCGACACAACACACATTTCCGCACTTGCTTCTTTGTTGCATTATTTCCACTTGTTATCCAATACTGTTGACGAAGATTGGCCAGAGTCACACGTGGCCCCCCGTGAAATGTTAGGAGATGAGCTTCGTCGATAAGAAGATTAGCTAAACGACAAGTATGCGGTATGATCTTAGGGTGTTTCATCTCATCACTCATGTTCGCGTTTGTTAATCTTCCGCCCACACGAAGCACTCCGTTTTGATCGATAAAGGGATTTAAACTGAGTAATTTACTTTTAATTTCTAATTTTCTATGTTTACGCAATCTTTCCATATCCGCTCCAAATTCTTTGTTTTGTACATGTTTCACAATAATTGTTTTGCTTTTACGTAGTTCATGTAATGTGAGATAGGTTGGTAATTGTTTACGTTTATGTGTAGGTACCAATGCTCGATACACCCAACCTAATATGTGTGTGATTTTATTTATCGAGTTATATTTCTCTAATAAACTATCAATTATATTCTGGCTATCCTGTACAATGTTTACTTGTTTAATTTTGGTCTTGACCTCCTCGTTTGTTTCATATGTTTGTTTTTCTGACTCCTTTTCCGGAGACCATGTTGGTAACCAAGTAGGACCCTGCCACCATAAAGCATGTTTCACCAGCTGTGATACTATCATACCGCGGCTGGCACAATCTGCTGGGTTATCGCTTGACTTAACGTAACGCCAGCATTCGGGAGGCATGATTTTTCTTATGTTATTAACCCTATTTGCTATAAAAGGCTTCCAGCGGTTTGTATCGCCCTGCAACCAGCCGAGTGCCACCATCGAGTCCGTCCATCCATAGATTTCTAGTTTATTACACAGTGATAGTTGAATTTTATTAATTAACTTCGATAGTAAATATGCGCCGCTAAGTTCTAATCTCGGCAATGTTAAAGTTTTCTTGAGTGGTACAAGTTTCGATTTAGCTGCGATAAGTACTATGTTTGGCTTATGTTTAATACGTGCGTATGCCACGCACGCGTAAGCGTCCATGGACGCGTCACAAAACCCATGGACTTCGATGACATCTTCCTCATTATTTAATAACCATCGTGGTATTTCACAGCGATGGATGTTATCAAGATCCGCTTTTATCCTGGCCCACTCGTTATTTATGTCATCGGATACTTCGTCGTCCCATTGTAGCTTATTTTTCCATAATCTTTGGAACAGGATTTTTAATATAGTTGAGAGTGGAGTCAACCAACCTAATGGGTCAAATAGCTTTGATATTTGGGATAGCAGATTGCGTTTTGTTGTTTTGTTTGTTTCGTTTGTACTGAAGTCACATCGGAAGAAGAACTTGTCTTCCCTTGAATTCCAGCATAGGCCTAATGTTTTTGATGTATTCTCAGATTTCAGATTAAAAATCACGTCTTTGTCAAGGCTTTGTTGATTTGTTATATGTTTGATCAATTCTTGTTTGTTAGATACCCATTTTCTTAGATTAAATCCTCCTAATTTCAGCAGAATAATTAATTCGGAAACTAATTTTTTCCCTTGTTCGATAGAATGAGACCCGTGGACAAGGTCATCCATATAAAAGGAGCTATCTAATACCTGGGCTGCTTCAGTGTATGTGTTCTGTTCATCAGCAGCCAACTTCTTTAAAGTCATTAAAGCCAGAAATGGTGCTGCCTTTGTTCCATACGTAACTGTTGTAAGCTGAAAAGATTGTATAGGCTGTTCTGAATTTTCTCGCCAAACTATTTTTTGAAGTGGTTGATCCTGTTCATTAACTTTTATTTGCCTATACATTTTTTCGATGTCTGCTGTGTAAGCGTATTGGTATTGCCTCCATTTAAGCAATATTGTTTGCAGGTCTTGTTGAAGGTTGGGTCCTTTGTACATCAAATCGTTAAGACTACAGCCTGTAGAAGTCTTAGCCGATGCATTAAAAACCACTCTGTACTTAGTAGTTGTTGACTCAACGCGTTGTACACCGTGGTGCGGTAAGTAGCATTCCAGTGTAATGTTTCCGAGGACAGCGGGTTTCATATGTTTCAATTCTAAGTACTCGTTCATGAATGTTGTGTAATGATGGGCTAAATGTTTTTGTTTCTGAAATTTACGTTCCAAGTTCCGAAACTGTGCTAAAGCCATTTGTTTAGATGAACCCAACTTGTTATCCAAATCTTCTTTTAAAGGTAATCTCACTTCATAACGCCCGTTTTCATCTCTGTTTGTGGTGTTTAAATAAAATTGTATACACTCTTGATCCTCTAAAGACAGATTAGCCTGTTCAGTTATTTCTTCCACCTCCCAGAACTGTTGTATGTCTTCCAAGTTGTGCAAAACCACATTACATTGGAATGTTTTTACGCCACCACACAATAACCATCCCAGATGGGTTTGTTGAGCGATTGGTTGTGTTACGTCATTACCTTTAATAATTCCTCCCAAAATAATGTTAGCGTAAACGTCAGCTCCCAATAGTAAATCCACGGGGCGACTAACATAGTATTCTGGATCTGCTAAGTTAATATTTTCTGTAAAGGACCAAGATGGCTTTACGAATGTTTTGTTAGGCAGGTTTTTTATAAGATTGTTCATAATCAATAAATCTGTTGAAAAAATGAAGTCATTGTACATGGACCCACATGTTACGTTTATCATGCCTTTACAGTTGTTTTCTTTTTGACCTACGCCAAAAATTATGCCTTTAAACTTTTGCCTTTTATTTCCCAACAGTTGAGCAGCGTGTTCAGTTATTAAGGAGAGCTGTGAGCCTTGATCAACAAGAGCCCGCATGTTATAAAATGTTCCGTCAGCTGCCCTAACTTTGACCAGAGCAGTTGCTAGTAATATCTCAGAAGTATTATCCTGAGAAACGTGTGAAGTGTTCGCCGCGTGTTCATTCTGTTTTCCAACATGCTTAGTCATTTGAGCGGCCGGCGTTGACGTACTTGTTTTCAATTTCATAAATGCGTCATGTAATATAGTATTATGATAAGCTGGACATTTGCGGCATCTTTTTGTAGAGTTACACTCGTTTCCGTTATGGCTGAACAAACAATTGATGCACACTTGCAATTTACGTGCGGTTTTAAGTCTTTGTTCAACCGACGATTCTAGAAATGTTTTGCAATTGTAAAGGCCATGGTTCCCACTGCAAAGAGGACATTTGAAACCCGCCACGTGTAATGACTTGTTAATAAATCTGTTATTTTCAATGTTTTGATTAAAATTATGTCTTCTAGTAATGCCTGATGAGTGGGGTTGATTATATTGATGCATAGATTTTTGTTGAGTAGTATCTTGTTTTCGTCGAGCTGATTCTAAACCAATGAATTTAGCTTCTAGGAAATCCAGAAATTCCTGAAGTACTGGTATCTCTCGTGAATTTTTGAGGGACTCTATATAGTCTCCATATGTTTCTGAGTCTAATTTCTGGGACAAAATGTGTACCACCATCGGATCCCAAGATGTTATATCAATGCCCAAGTTCTGAATAGCGTGAAGACATTCTAAAGTGGTGTCATGCATTTTTTTTAATGTGGGTTACTGATTGTTGTTGCATATTTGGTAGGCCTAAAAGTATATTCATGTGGGAAGAGAATATTAGTTTTTTATTGTTGTAGCGGTGGTTGAGGATCTCCCAACACACCGTGTAGTTATCAGCGCCAATCTGTAAATGTTGTATGAGCCTTTCAGCTTCCCCCGTGACCTTTCCCTTTAAAAATTGCATTTTTTGAGCGTTCGAAAGGGATGGGTTGTTATGTATTGCTTCTTGAAACAAATCTTTAAAGGATGTCCAATTGTTATAATTACCGTTGAAAATTGGTATCTCTAGTTTAGGCGTAGATTTTTCTCTATGGGCAACTGACCACATTTTAGTGTTAAGGGCTTTTTTCAAGTTGTTATACTGTTTCTCATGTCTGATAAAAGTATTTTCATACTCTCCATTTTCTTCACCTATTTCACAGTCAATCTCCCAATGTAAGGTATCGATTGCTGACCATCTTGTTTGTAGTGACTTGAGAACGTCTTCGAATTCCCATTTGTCAGAAATCGATTCCACGTTGATGTTTGAGATTGTTCTTCTTAAAGCCTTAAAGTTTGCAGACTGCTTACGTAGCATATCATCAAGTTTGCTGTTAGTTCCTTGATGAATCATTTTAGGTTGATGTGTTTGTTGATCCGTCTTTTCAGATTGACCTTCGTCCTCCTTCTGTTCTTCTGTAAACTCCCCATCATCATTGTCTTCTACAGTTTGTTCTTTTATCTCACTAGTCGATGGATTTGCCAATATTTGTTGATGTATATGATTGATCATAGTTTTAACCACTTGATACGACGCGCTTGTTTTCTCGTACTCTTTTTTTGTAAAATAGACGTGAGATTGACTCACTTCTTCTACTAAACGATCATGATTAAATTGATACTCCTTCCAATAACTTTCTAAACTACTCGAGCACTTTTTCAAATACTCCCTTGTTCTTCTCTGAATACCAGTTTTCTTCAAGTTGATACCGATTTTTTCAATATAGATGGCAAGTTCAAGTTGAACCTCGTATAGGGCTGTCATATTTGTTATTTATTGTAAAATCTCCGAGTATGTTAGTTAAAAAATAGAAAGATCTTACTTTGTTTGTTGATTACCACTTTTGACGTTTCCTCGGCTCAGGAACGTCCTCTAGGGCTGGATATCACTGCAATCCTCACACTCCACTGTTCACCAAAACTAGTTCACCTCACACTCTATTACTAACGCAGCGCGCGAGGTCGCTCGAAGGACCAATATGTTGGGGTGCAAGTTTACGGTGGTATTAAAAATGTTTTTGTTGTATGAATTAATTGTTTATTTAATGTTCTCACGATACAATGTTAAAAGTAAAGGGTTAATGTAGGATGTTAGAAAATGTTATGGAATGCACCCGGTCGGTACGGCGGTTAATAATGCACTGAAAGTTACAATAATTATATGATTGACAAACTGTTGACTCTAAGGTGTTCGGTTGCATGCGTCGCACCGAACAGTTAGGATCGTCGGATTCAAATGAAGTGTTACTGAGTTTCAATTCTAATTGATTATTAAATTTCTCTAACTTGGTTTTAGTTGTTGTTCTAAATGTTCTATGTACAGGTGAAGTTTGACACTTAAAAGGCAATTTAACAACTTGAGCCAAGTGATCCGAACGAATACCACTAATTAATGTCTTTTCCAGAACACTCCCATTTGTTATAATGTTATCAATACACGTAGAAGATGTGGCAGTTACCCGAGTTGGTTCACTGAACAAAAGATCCATATTAAAAGATTTAAAAAGAGAAATAAAATTGTTTCTTTCAGATGAACTAACAAGAATGTCAATGTTGAAATCACCACAAACTATTAATGTCTTTTTGGACCTGAATAGTTTAACTAAAGAAAAAACATGTGTCCAATATTTTTTGGTAATCTAACTGACGGACAAATTTTTTTTTTTTAGTCATCACCCCTAATACAGTGTATTTTAAGCATGACAAAAGTGGCTTTGAAATTATGAAAATGTGGGACTGGGATTCCTAAAAGGTAAGCCGATGAGAATCGGCTTGTATGGACCCTTCGCCACTTCGGTACACACCTGATTGTACCTCAATCTAAGAGTCATCATCAGTGACTCAGAGAGACAAAGTTACTATAAGGAATAACAAAACTAACCAAAAAAATTACCTACCTAGTACCTAGAGTACCTAGTCTAGTAGTGCCTTTGAAAGCAGTTCTATATTTTGTTAAAAGTTGTTATGTGTAATCAATGACTCTCAAGATGTGTCACTGACCTAGGATAAGCATATAAGTGTTGTACCTACCTTCCGTCATCGTTCGTATAATATTTAAAGAATGATCCCCTATCTCCTAACTTTTAAGGAGTAGTACCTTCCATCATTAGCTCAGCAACATAAGATGATGACTACCAGACGCAAATATCTGTATAGCTTTTTTAAAAATATAATCCAATCAGAAATAAAAGGACATTTAATTGAATCCGCAGATTTAGATGTAATGTGTAAATGAGAAATCCTAGGTCTGTAGATCGATGTAACATATAAAAATAAATTGAAACTCTTCGGTTGCAAAACGTTATGCTAGTGATGCGACCACGTTATGTTTTGCTAATCGACTATCTTACGTTATATTTCGTATTTGTATTAAATCATCCAACGCAATTATAATAATAAGTAGGTATAATCAGATAAGATTTATTTGTGTATCTGGTCTTTATGCGCACAAAATATTATCAAAATATAATGTTGACTATGAATTTGAATATGAAATTGTGTTCGCGATAGCTTAAAAGTTTGACGTAGGTATTATTTCTACATAAAATTGAGGCCTATTCACTTTCCTTTATCAGGGCCATAAATTAGATTTGAGTTAGAAAAATGTTTTCTGTTTATATGCCAAATTATGTGCTTACCACCATCGGCCACATCATCACTGACCACGGTGAGATTGTGGTCAAACATAGTAAAAAAAATATAATTACAAAGTATGCCGGGCATAAAAGTAATACGTATAGTAAGTAGCATCACTATTATGCAATGTGTTTGGCGCTTGCTAACGATTAAACGCCAAAACAAACTGAATTCTTGAGGAGCATAGAAAATTAGATAATCTTGTTCTAGTGGTGGATTTTATTTAGGTTACAGCATGTTTTAAATATTTAAACGCGATCGGTTTTCTTAGAAATTCCTTGCGGTTGGAATTTGCTGTTTTTGGATGTTTGTTACTCTTTCACATAACTACAGAACGGATTAGGATGAAATTTGGCACATAGATGGATCATACCCTGGAAGGAACATAAAGGCTTCTTCTTATCCTAGGAAAACATAAGATCCTCGGGAACGCAGATGAAAAGCGGAGCAGAAGCTAGTACACTCAATAACATATTATTTGACTGCATTTTGCAAAAATCTTACCTAAAAGCCGCCTTTACTTTTGTCCACTTTGAAACCTTAGATTTTTCAACCTCCTTCATGAACACTCCTTCAGACCTCCTCCTCAAAGGAGTCCCAGGAGGAGCGTCACTATCGTCGCCGCCAGCAGACCTTGACCTTTGCTTCCTCAACAAAGACCCTCCAAAACGAGCGTGACCTTTCCATTTAGATCCTGACCTTTTCATACTTCTAGTAGGCATCATGGCGTCAAATATAACTTGACCATACTCGCATTCTAGTTCAGCATCCAGAGCATCGTTAAGTAACTCCAATTCTTTACCCTCACTTTTCAATCTTTCATTCTCAGAATTTATTTTTTTATAAGCATTGTGTAGTCTTTTCAGATGGCTTACGTCCTTTAGTTTTCTTAGTATGCGGTCGTTCTGTTCCTTTAGCGTTACAAACTGATCTAATAATTCTAGTAATTTCTCCAATTGATCGATTGCTTCGAACGTTTCTTTAGTTTGCATGGCGACTTCTTTTCCTCGTTTAGATATGACATCTTCTCTATCGCTAAGCCTCTGTAGAATGCTATCACAAAACGCTTCAGCGTCCGTGTCTCTATCGCTTAAATTCCAGAAATCATCAGGAGTGGGACCAGTAGTGCATGGTGACGAACCTTCAGCATCCGAAGGTGTCTGAGGCTTCACAGAAAGAGATGCAGGAGCTTCCCCTCTCCGTCTTTTATGAAGCGAAGTACCACTTGGTGGTAGTTCTGCTAAATCTTTTTGTTCTTTTTTAGATTTCTCATCTTCTGTGTGGCTGTGGTCGGTGACGTCACTGCTTTCCTTCATTGACGCCATCATACAGCTGGGGATTGTAAGCTTGTGTCTGGACTATTTATAAATGAAAATAAACGCACGTGTTGATGCTGTCGACACCACAAATTGTTACGGAATGCATATTTTATTATAATATTCGTTAGTAAATTTTATGCTGCCATAAATTCATATGTATAACATAATGCCTGCACATTATTGTTCCGTATGGACTATTTGCTGAAATATAATCAGGAAATTGAACTATAACTCATTGAAATCACCGAAATATCCGTTATACACTTTGTGTTTACACTTAGCGGAAAATGCACACTGATTTCAGTCTCACAAACACTGTTGCACATTGAAACTATAAACTATTTTAAAGCTTTTAACGTATTTATTTCATCCGTGTTTTAATATAAATAGATGAGATTGTGAAATAGACAATATATTTTAATTAAATCATTTAATAAACAGTTACACACATTATTAACACATTGTGATATAAAAATATTAATAATAATACTTTTGATAGAGATTAATAGCGCCGCCCAATGCGTATGCGCAAATCGTACGGTAAGGCGGGCGGGCGGCCGCGCACTGCCGAGCTTTGTTGAACCGCGACGGAAACTGCCGAAGATTTCCGAAGGTGTATTTTTAACTCGTACATTCCATTTTATAGATTTTTAGAAAAATAGCTTCTATGACGATGTGTTAGAGTTGTAAATTAATGTTAATAATAATTTTGTTTTGTTAATACTTTCTTAATGCGAAGACAAGCTTCCGAACAGGGAGCCCATTAACCCATTTTTGAAAAAGGGAGTAAAACTTTTAAGTTTCGTTTTGAATGACATGTTTTTTATATTTTGTTCCAATTGATTCTAATTATACATATTATACATAATTAGAATTGAAACACAAAACCTAGAAGAGAACTGGCTTTCAAGTGCAGCTGTCGAATATACCTGCCGGTGCTTGGCGACAGATTTTCAACTTGGTAGTACCCACCTGGCTGGCTACCACCCGCCAGCCAGGTGGGTACTACAAAGCACCCTTCCACGATGTGTTCTTACACCGTAAGCTCATATACGTATTAAGTTTAGGCGCTGATAAGGCACTAATGAACTTCCTTTACCACCGGTTCTGAATACACTTATACTGAGATTCAGAGCAGCACCTCAATACCATTAAAGTAAAATGTATTTTCGCTGGTATAGTTCAGAAAGAGAGCCGTCGTGGCCAAATGGTGAACTAACGTTCCAATTTTATATTACAACCATAATTAGGAGCTGGCTTCTTTCTGTTGACATTTTAAACAATAAACTAATTAAATAGTTACAGTTGTAATAGGATTAAAACGGAACACACGCGTTATTGTATTGCCCATAAACAAAAAAGGTAAATAAACACAGCATAGCCCTGCATTTCCACGACGGACGGGTCTCTTTCTGAACAGACTCTGATCAAAAAAAGATCAGATCTAAAAAAAAATGTTACAAAACTATTTGTTTGTTTTTAAATTAACTACAAATACTGGCAGTCAAATAAAGACATAATTCTTTTTGACACAATTTCATATGCAGAAGATTTTTCATTCAGAAACAAAGAAATTTCTGTTTGGCCGCATGAATTATTTAGATTTTTTTTTATTTTACAAAATTGCATTTTAAGTGCAAAAATAATGTACTGGCGGACGGCGACACACAAGTGGTGAGTGTATAAACAAAGGCTTTAAGTAGGTAATTAGATTAAGATCTTAGTCAAGTCCAAAGCATGAATAGCCCAAATACTTTTTTGCCTGTACTGTATGCCTATTTTAATATTCATCATCATATTCTGTAGGCTTTTCCCATTTGATATTATCAGTATACCAAAGAATCCTGAAACATAATAGCATAACAAGCGTAACAGTACTCCTAGTAGTATTGCCCCCTGCCTTACCACTGCGTAAGCGTCACAGCATAGGTAATTAAATTAGTTGGTTTGTATGAAGTACCTACATACAGGTGTTATTACATGTTTGACCACAATCTCACTGTGGTCAGTGTTGATGTGGCTGGTGGTGGTAAGCTCTCAAAGCCTAATAGAAGAATAAAAAGGTGCAATTATAAATTAAGGTGAAGGTATAATTATTCTTTTAAGCCAACGCAATCAAAAGATACAGCCGTTTATGCTCAGGGGAATCAAAACCTATCCCGTGAACTCAGAATCTTGAAATTTGGTACGAAGCAACGTCTTATGTCTTAGCACAGTTAAAAGAAAAATTGCAATAAGCATAAATTTTTAGTTACACTCAATTACAAAGTTTTGTTTGTACGGAACCCTCTGTGCGCGAGTCAGACTCTCACTTGTCCGATTTTGTTTAAAGTTAATTATTATGATAATGGCATGGTGATACAGAATAGCGGTGATTGCTGATGAGCAGCAGTGGCGCGATGGAGCCGGATGATGAGAAAAAGAAAAAACTGAACGAGGATGTGGTGGTGTTTATGCGAAAACGTAGCGAGACCGAAGCACCACGCTACACCGCCCGTTTGAAGACCTACGTGGACTTTCAGCAAAAGTAAGCGTTCTACTAAAATAGCATTAGTTCATCATATCAGCTGAAAGACGTCCACTGCTGGACAATTGCCTCTACGATGGCCGGACCGCTGCGCTACCCGCTGCAGCGGTTTCCCGCGACCCTCACAAGATCGTCGGCCCACCTTGTGGGGGGCCTGAGACTGAGAAGCTAGTCCCAAATAAAGCAGGACTACTACTACAATCTATCTATCAATATTAATAATAAAGCTGAAGATTTTGTTTGTTTATTTGAACGCGCTAATCTCCGGAGTTACTGGTCCGATTCAAAAAATTCTATCACTAGTAGGAACCGCGGGGAACAGCTAATTTACTATATCACTAAATATACTTTTCAATTAGTAAAATTTTCAGGATAGGTAGGTACTCGTCATTGTGAACAACTTTTAGGTAGGTACGTGCCTACTTTGAACCAATCCTGAAATCATGAAAACCACCACGCGGTTTCACCCATGCCCTATTTTACCCCCCTTAGAGGTTAAATTTTTAGAAATACTTTTTATGCCAAATCAACCCGATCTGTCCAATGGGTTGAACTGTACGATATATCAGTCAGTCAGTCGGGCAGTCAGTCATCTTCTCCTTTCATATGAGAAGATTTCAGAGGAGTCCCATATGTATACAGTAGGTTCGCTACTGTAGTACAAATACTAACATGTAAAACTTTGCTTTGACAATATGCGCAGGCGCCGGCGCGCAGCAGCAGCGCGACGCCACTCCCAGCATGACTACCGTGACAAGAAGAACTCCAACAACAGCTCCAGGAAGAAGGGCGAGGCGGAACAAAAGGATAACACTATTGAAAACACGTGAGTCAAGTGTTTTCTTTGTTTGGTTCAGCGCAGATTTATATAAGGACACTGGTATAATTAACTTTTATAAAAATAGAGTAAAACCTTCAAAGACTATAAAATTAATATGGAGCTATACTTCAAATAGAGCTTTTTACAAGTTTTTACAAGTTTTCACCAGTGAGTTTTTGTACAATACAATCGCGATTTTTATCAGTCATATTTCGATTTGCTTTCAATTTTTGTTTTTTTTTTTTATTTAAACATTTTGATGATTACTTCCAAACATCTATTCTCGTTATCTCAATTCAATTCGTTGATTGCAATTTTTCACTATCACTTTTTTTTTGCCCAGAATTGATCAGATTCTGCCCAACTATGATCTGCCCAAATATGAATCTGCCTTAAACCAAATAAGCGATGTGTCCAATGGCTACACTTTGGCAAAACGAGCTATATCTATCTGTTTATGTATTTTGTTTTATTGGCCTGTTTTTAACCACAATCACACCATGGTATGTGATGTGGCCAGAGGTCGTAATTAACATAGAAAGCCTAGAAGGAAACCATGTAGGTACTGCTATCGAAATAAGTGCTTGATGCTAGGTTTTCACCTTGAGGGTGGTAGCTAGCCAGGTACTAAAAAGTACTCTTTTAGGACGAATTTTAGAAGCTATTGTTTCTACCCGACTGCGGTGGATCAAAAAAGAGGGTTATTTGTATGTCGGTCACTATGTACTGTCTTTATTGTATAATAAAATTATAAGGTATCAAAATGTAAGGTTTTAACCGGTTATTGAACAAATTAAATGTAAGAAAAAAAGGGTTTGATGGCCAATTATCATTATGAATGCCTGTTTGTGCGCGTTTGTCAGACTGTTCATTAATCTAAGGGTGATAGTTAAAATGGTATTTCTATTTTTTCATGGAACCAACATAATGCCTGGTCAACTAAGCGCAGATCAAACTGTGGACTGTCTGGGTCAGTATTTAAGCCCTTAGATATGTTCCATACATTTTAGTTGAAGCACCATTTTGTAATATCATACCCTAATCACATAGAATTAAATGTTAATTTGTATTGTTTCAGCGAACATCCCGCTGGTGATGAGGACCGTATGAGCAAAAGGTATGGATTATTACCTAATTTATATAGGATTTTTGTATTGTCACAAGCTTAGAGTATGCTAGAGACCGCATTTTCATATAAAGTATGGAAATACCTAAAAAACGAATGAAAGAAAATAATTTGTTTAGTTATGAACACAATAACGTCAGAAAAAATAAAAAGGAAAACATCAGCCAAGTGCGAGTCGACTCCCACACGAAGGGTTTACGTTTTAAGAATTTACCATCGCGGTATATTATTTTCTTTTCATTAGGTACTTGTTATAGCGGCAACAGGAAAATTTTAACTGTCTTAACTTGCGTTTCATGAGATACAGCCAGCATACGGACGGACGGATGAAATTAAATCAATTCGCCAGGCACCTAGGCTACCCCCACATGAGAGCCAGTATCTTTCTAGGCTTTGTGCGCTTACCATCTTTGGCTGCATCTAAAAATAATCGAATTATTTTATTGTTCTTATCATTCGAATGAGGCATAAGAACAAAAAAATCTAATTAGTCCGTCAGTTAGATTATCAAAAAATATTGGATACGTATTTTTTATTTTGATCCGAAAACAAAAAATAACGAAGATACAGAGCGTTAAAATTTTCCGGTCTGCAAAAAGTGTACTAAAAAGTAGTTGTACAATGACGTCACAAGCCCCAATCCTGCACTTTGATGGGACTTATCTCTGTAATTTCTTATGGATTTGATAAAATAAAAAATACGTATCCAATATTTTTTGATAATCTAACTGACGGACTAATTAGATTTTTTTGTTGGTATTCCTCATAAAATGTTTCCATGAGCAATGAAGCACTGAATATGGAATTGCCAAAACTTAACAAGTTATCTGAAAACCGCTATTTGCAACAGAGTTACGTGGTTGCCCCCAGTTTGGCGGCACAAACCATTTATCTTTTGTTTTCTTGTACGTTGTTGTGTTCGTCAAATAAATATGTAGGTATATTTTCTTTCTTTCTTCATTAGATTGTGGTCAAAGACAGCCATAAAGGTGATAAAGGTCCTGGTTGCTTTTCAGGTCACGTTCTTGCGAGCCCTCCGACCGGTGCGGTCGCAGGCGCCGGCGCAGACGCTCGTGTCGCGTGAGTCCCTCTTAGAAATGCTGAATATCTCCGATTTTCGGAAATAATACCTACTTAGACAATTAGAGTAACATTTTGAAGGCGATGATTGCTCAGTGGTAGTGACGTCGAACGAATGCCGAGACAAAGGTCGTGGGTTCGAATCCTACAATGAGCTGATTGAACTTTCGTTGAAGGAAAGCATAGAGAGGAAACCATAGCATAGTAGAAGGCACTTTGTAGTACCCGCTTGGCTGGCTACCACCCCCAAGTTGAAGGCTGTCGCCAAGCACCTTTCGGTGTGTTCCGACAGCTGCACTTGAGACCCAGTTTCCTCCTAGGTTTTGTGTTATCACCATCGGCCACATCATCACTGACCATTGTGAGATTATGGTTTAACATAGGTGTTATAGACTTAGGTACCTTTTATAATCTGTGGGTGGAGTTTTCCTCCCACGCTTTCCATATGTAGTGTATCTGTCATGTCATGTCACATTTAAGAAATTGATAAAATATCTTGTGATTAGTAAAACATCGAAGTATTCATTAATTACTTTAATATTATATCCGATATACAACAATAGGCTTATACATTGTAAAATAATTCAGGGTGGGAATCGAAACGACCTGTGGTCAACTGTCGTAAAATATAATGTCATTGTTTGGTAGCGTCGTCGCCGCCGTAGTAGCCGCCGCCGTCGCCGTCGTCGCCGACGCCGCAGCTGCAGCCGTCGCCGCAGACGCCGCAGCTGCCGCAGGCGCAGGAGGGGATGTCGGCGCCGGCGCCGTCGTCGGTGTCGCTAGGCATCTCCCTCCCACCAACCCGAACCAAAACTATGTTGCTTTGTGGAAGCGAGATAGACTCAGTTGCCTTGTTCTGGTCTATCGGATGTTTCTGTGGAAATGCTTCCACTGTCTCGCTAGTATTGTTTCTGTCTCCAGGAGCTTCCTTTTAGAAAGTTCTTAACTTGGCAACTTGCACCGTGAATTTGTGCTTTTCTAGTATGAAGTCTCTCGCTTTCCTTCATTGTAATATGGTTCTCTTTCATCAGTTTTTTTCAAAATGTGTACCATTTGATAAACGTAGTAATGCGAAATTAAAGTATTGTGTTGTTTTGAATATTTTATATTTTTTGAATAAAATGTTTTGTACGGAGAATAAGTCTTTGATTTGAGGTTAGTCATGGGTTGCAGATGGGATGGGGTTTCCCTAAGCTCAGTACTATCTAAATTGATAACATACTTTCCATTTTCACACAAATAGATCCATACAAAAAATATTGAGAGCGTTTTTGGTTATTTTCCAATGATGAAAATTATATAAAATAAGAAAAAAAAGGTACAAATCAGTCATAGGAATATTTTGATTCCCATATGCACACTATTAGGTACCTAGATAAGTAGGTGCCTACCTACATAATATTTTATTCTGCTAAGTGAAGACAATTGCTATAATTTCTTAGTAACTATTATGCTATTATATAGTGATGTCTCATTGATCTTTAGATATTATTACCTATTGTATATTCTCGCTATTTTTTATATAAAAACATTATACCTAGTTATGAAGTGCACACTCTTTGGTAGGAAGCACCTTCACTTACTTTAATTTATTATAGTTACCTACTCCTATAAAAAAACACACTGAAGCAATCTCTCTCTTCACAAAAAAAAAAACAAGTGTTGGCCAAGTTCACAATCCCAAGATTCGTAAGGCATATTTCACAACCTATCAGATTTTAATCATAATATCTTCTAACGACTTCCTCTGAAGATCCGGGACAGTAGCATCTTCGTGTGGTCTTCCAACTGGAAGGAGCAGTTCCAGGCGTTCGTTGACTGGCCTGGACAGGAGGTCACGGAGACGAGCGTTGCAGTTGAGTGGAGTAGACGTGAGAGCCACAAGGCCGCAGTACTAGAAATAGAAAAATAAATAATTATTTAAATGAGTGTTAGGTGCTGGACACACAGAAGAGACGTAAGACGAGGGCGGGGTGCGGACATAATTATGTCTCTTTCATACAAAATGTATAGAAGCGATTTCATACAAAATGTATAGAAGATTTTTTTTTTGTTTTACTATGTATAGGCGTGTGTTTGACCACAATCTCACCGTGGTCAGTGAAAATGTGGCCGATGATGGTAAGCACACAAAGCCTAGAAAGGAACTGGCTCTCAAGTGCAGCTGTCGGAACACACCGAAAGGTGCTTGGCGACAGATTTTCAACTTGAGGGTGGTAGCCGTCCAGGCGGGTACTACAAAGTACCCTACCACCGTGCTATGGTTTCCTCACTATGTTTTCCTTCACCGAAAGCTCAAGCTCATTGTAGGATTCGAACCCGGGACCTTCGTCTCGGCATCCGACGTCACTACCACTAAGCTATCATCGCCTTCTATACAAAGGAAAAGGACGTGGAAGAGACATTAGTTCCATGCCCCGCCCTTGTCTAAGAACTCTTACACACGGACGGCATGTTGCCATGCCAGTTGAAAGGTCGACGGCTGCTGTTACCTGTGCCGTTGGTAACATGCCGTTCGTGTGTACTTATGAGCTCTTACATCTTTTCAGTGTGTCAGTCAATCTTATTTAATATATTAATCTTATTGTAATTTATATTAATGAGTACTTTCATTCCATAAAGATATTCCATAACCTTGTGACTCGGTTTGCGGTGGTTAAATTAAACTCATAAATTAGACAAGACACGGTCATAAGGTATGGTTTCCTCCAAAAGCGGTGCCGTCTTTAAGGTGGAGGCGTCGGTTGGAGCGCGAAATTACTGATTAATAACAAAAGAAATCATCAACATAATCTTCCAAGGTATATTAGTAACATTTTCATGAAATAGTCGTATATGTTAGTAATCTACCTTGGAGGAATATGTTGATGATTTCTTTTGTTATTAATCAGTAAATATACTACCATTCTTCTCGCAAATAACATGTTGATAACTTACGACCTATAACTGAGCTGCAATTTGCAAAAAACGTGATAAAATTTGAATTTCGCGCTCCAACCGAAGGTTTACCCTTAAACGAACGCAATATGATGGCTGTAAAAAGACGGCGTAGGCACGTGGAATGTTCGATAAACGTTAGTTAATGTAATGCCGGCATTTCACTTGACTATCAGTTTTTGGCATAATCAGTGTCATGTTACTCCCAGTATATTTGAAGCTGTCAAAAGGCTTTGGTGGATCAATAGATAGACTAGCACAAGGTTTATCGATTATCGTCTGAAGTGTACAAGTTGTAATTATCGTCGACGATGTCTAGGGTGATCGATGTGTGATGATAGATGTATACAGAGTCATTCATAACACGCAAAATCTCATAAGAGCGACTTTGGTTCTACAAAATGACAGATCAAGACTGACAACTTATGTTCTAATACTTTTAAAAAAAAATATATTTTCAACTTTATGACTCTACACAAACACTCTCTAGACAGTAACAAGGACCTCCAAGGATCTCCACGAAGACCATGTGTCTATACAAAATATATGTAATACTAGTTGACCGTACTACGGCCGACGCTCAGTCATAGGCTTAAAAGATACCAATGTTGAAATGAAATGAAATGTAATTATTTATTTGTCAGAATTATGCGTCATTATATCAGATGTTACATTTTATAAAAAAGTATCAGCACAAATATACCGCATAGGACGGCGTACAAATATTAAAATTTTAATTTATTATTACAAACATTATAAGACAAAATTCAAATGTGTTCAAAGATATTTTGATATTCAACAGAGAAGTTTATGTAAATTCAACCTTGCTTGGACATTTCACCAGACACTTTTCAAAGTCAGATCACGAACGACGATTGACGTTACACTTGCGCGTGCGCATTGAATAGTAACATATACTTTTACTGACAAGCCATGCGGACCACTGGCCGATTCTCGTGTTATCGACATCGACGTCGCATTTTACAGTTTATTACTTAACTGCAATTAGCTCAAGAAAATTACAGAGTTTTCAATGTTCCAATCAGCAAAAAATATAATATTAAACGGCAGAAATCTATTGCTGGAAAGAAATCTAACGATATGACGGATAGAAAGGCTGAATGGAAGAAGAGAGTATATATTGCGATCCCAAATGATTAGTAGCAGGGCAGGGAGATGATGACTAGAAAGAAATCAAACATGAAAAATGTATACCTGAATAGCTGCCAGAAGAAACCCTGCTGCTATTGCAGTACTAATTTCACTATAGTAATGCATCCTCTTCTTCCCATCTGATCTCCAGGAATAAGCCTGTCTGAAGACCAAGAGTAGAGCTGGTGCATCAGATAAATAAGGTTTGATAGGTTTTGTGGCAAAAGGCTTCAAGTCTGTCACCCATTGTCGAGACATTCTTTTGTTATAGTTAAGTTCTTCCTCTTCTTCAACTATTTCTCTGATAGCTGCTTTTGTTTCTTGATCCTGGACAACTACAAATGTCCACGGCTCTGTGTGTGCTCCTGATGGCGATGTTCCTAGAAATTTAAGGTTGTAAAAATTTTGATTTGCTAGTAATAATGAAGCTTATATCACTTTTTGTGGAATATTCTTGCTTCGGACGAAGTAACCTCTCTATCTAAAATCTCGATTGATGGCATAGTTTCTAATAAAACCACATGATATGTCACTTGCGTTGGTATAACACAGAGATAATCTGTGAGAGAACTAGCTGCCCCCGCGGTTTCACCCACATTCCCGGGATATACAGTAGCCACATTATGCCTATTTTATTTTATTTATTTGACGAAACCAACAACTTATAACAAACAAAAATTACAAAATAATATACAATATAGAAAAGCCAATTACAGGTTTCCTAATATTAACATTAGAATTTTATAGTGATAGATTTTTCGAATCCGACTGGTAGAACCAGAGATATATATCAAACAAACTCATCAGATTTATTATTAGTATAGAATTAGGATTCTAATAAGTTTCGCAAGAGCGCTCGAGCGGCGTAAATTATTCAATAAATACTGTTTGAAATACTGGTTACTTTGATTATACCTGTCTGGTTATAAATACACTGAATCTATGCTTCGACGCTAGTAAAAAAATCTATGTCTATGATGCTTCACATCTTTCACATCGTCTGTATCTTTGGTCTGTATATGAACGTCAGTGTCTTGTCAGTGTGTTGAATTTGTAGTAATTTTAACAACGCCAACAACCAAATTACTGTTTATTTTAATAAATTACCATCTAAAATGATTCTCAGTCCTGCATTCTTCAATCGTTTACACATTTTTATAATTATTATTGTTACGTGTATTATATTATATCTTATTCAGCTAAGATCCATACGCATAGAAGAGCACAAGGAAATGATTAAAACCTTCCACGATGACAGTGAAAACAATGTCTCATATGATTTCTACGTTGATATGAAATATAGAGATCAAATGGCCACCATCGATTCAATCTTGAACATGAAACATGAAATAAGAAAAATCAATGAGATACAGAAGGTTTATAATGAAGGAAGCTTCGGACCTGTAGGCATATATGCTTATGTGATAGTCGTACAGATACATGATAATATCATTTATTTAGAAAGCTTTATAGAGTCACTACGTAATGTTGTTGGAATTAACAAATGTCTGCTAATATTTTCCCATGATCATTTTGATGATGATATAAATGAACGTGTTAGAAGTATTAATTTTTCATCTTACATACAAATTTTCTTTCCTTACACATACCAGTTACATCCAAAAATGTTCCCCGGACAAGATGAACACTTTTGCACTGATGGTTTTAAATGTGAAAAATCGAATGGTGAAAGAAAACCTACTTTAGTTCAAAAGAAACAGCATTGGTGGTGGCAAGTCAACCAAGTTTTTGGTAATTTAAGACCAGTAGAATTGTATAATAATAGCGTCATCTTCCTCAAAGAAGACCAACTGCTTGCTGAAGATTTATTATACGTGCTACAGATGTTGGAGCATATAAAAACTGAAAAATATCCTGAATGCGAATTAATCGGCCTTGGAGATTATTTACCATCTCCATCTCAATATCAAGTTAATGGAAGTTTCTACTCAATTGAAACCTGGGATCCCAAGATAAACAGCACAGGAATTGTGTTTAACAGGACAGTTTGGGAAATAATAAAAAGTCTTAGTAAGCATTTCTGTTATTTTAATGATTACCGATGGGAGAGTTCTCTGAAATACGCGACAACTTTTACTCGTAGAGGTAAATTTTTAATGTTAACTATTGAAGGACCCAGAGTTTTTCAAATTACTGAATGCAATAATTCTACCGGCAGTGATAAGGAAACTGAGGTACAAAAAGTGAAATCATTCATTGGAAGGATTAAAAAAGGACTTTATCCTATAGGTCTTACATTAAAAAATCAAAATGATGTAGTTAACAATGTTACTGAAGGCGGTAATTTTACTGATGTTAGAGATCGCGAAATTTGTTTGTACGTAAGTAAAGAAAGGAATAATCTGATAATGTGAATTTGTACTAGTGAAGATGTGACCAGAATTTTATGTAACTCATTATATTAGTCCAGATACAAAGTCTTGGATAGTGATTAGGATTGTCATAAAAATAATTTTGTATGACCTACCTAAAATTTATGATGAATTTGTCATTGTCAATTATTTGAGAACTTTGTATTTCAAGCTTGTAGATTGATTTTTAGAGTAAATTTTGTGTTGAAATTAAATTAATATTATTTAAAATATTATGCTTAATTTTTCTGTTTATTGTTAACTAGCTTTCCGCCCCGCGGTTTCACACATGGTCGCGAGGGATCTTATGTTCCTAAGGGATAAAAAGCATGTGTGTCAATCCAAAGTGTCAGCTACCTCCAAACCAAATTTCATCTAAATTGGTTCAGGGACTTTGAACTTTAATACAGATGCTTAAAACAGATTAAAACCAACCAGCAGTTCTAATAATATTATCCAAAACCTCCTTAGGAATTGGCTCCTGGCTAAAAGACCTCACAGTCCTCCTCTTAGCCATCAGCTCGTAGTACTCCCTGGACCTTTGCAGGATCTCTTCATTGGTTTTCTTGATGGGTTTATAGGGTATATGAGGAGTGTCTTCAGGTAATGCTGGTACGAGAAGTTCAGGGTCGTCGTCTCCATCGTCTGGGAAGTCGCGTTCTGAAAAAATCAAATTGGGACTTTCAGGAGAAAAGTAAGTTGACTTTGAGTATACATATTTAGTTATCTGAAATATGATCAGGTTTAAGCTTTCAGTCCAATATATATATACCTTTTTTTTTTTGTAATATAGTTAGTATAGTTTTTGACTTACTGCCTATGTGTCACCTTTATTTATCTATTTATCAACTAGCTTCCACCCCGCGGTTTCACCCACGTTTCCGAGGTATCTTATATTTTACGAAAGTAGCCTATATGTTATTCCAGGGTCTGATCAATCTATGTGCCGTTCAGTAGTTTTTACGTGAAAGAGTAACAAACATTCATCCATGCTTCCATTCTCACAAACTTTCGCATTTATAATATTAGTAGAATTATAATAATTTAGTATAATACATAGTTTATATATTTGTTTATAGATATGTCACCGGAAATGTATGAAACATAGGAATTGTACACAATTCCTGTGTATTTCCCCTAGGAAATTATAATTCAATAATGATACTAGGCAATATATAAAAACTTGAAAAAAATAGGTTACGGTAATTTTTTTAATTTTGCATAAATTAAAAAGTATTCGCAAAAAAGTACCTTTCACTTACAACCCCCCAAATAACGCGATCCTTACAAATATACCGAATGTAATACTCCGATAGATATTTAGGAAATGTATGGATTTCCAGGAAATGTACACAATGACGGATTAGATACTTTTCCGTTAACATAGATACATATTTTATTCCTATTAAAATATTGTGTAATAAAAATAATGTATGTAGAAACTATGTGACTTTTGTTATTATACAGATCCCTTCTAACACCAGAACAATTCACACTTTCATGGTTTTTTCACATGATTTATGTACTTACCTTAAAATATGAGTAAGTACCCACTAATGTGGGTAAGTTAATAACGATTACAAGATAAATAGCGTTATCTTGTAAAAATGTTATCTGTTTAAAATCTCTCACAGTAGTTTACTAAATTCACTGCGGCCTCATTGCCGTTTCCAAGTAATTGATGGAGCTAGTTTGGTTTTAGATCCACCTCACCATTTTTAAGGCGATGATAGCTCAGTGGTTAACGTCGAACGCAGAGACGAAGGTCGCGGGTTCGAATCCTATAATGAGCTTGAGCTTTTGGTGAAGGAAACCATAGCACGGTGGTAGGGTACCCGCCTGGCTGGCTACCACCCTCAAGTTGAAAATCTGTCGTCAAGCACCTTCCGGTGTGATCCGGCAGCTGTATTTGAGAGCCAGTTCCCTTCTAGGCTTTGATCCTAGACCTATCACTGACCACGGAGAGATTGTGGTCAAACGCTAGCAGGCAGGCGGCACCTGATGGTAAGTGGGCTCCGTCGCGTAAGGACATTTAATGTCGGTAAGTAAGTTTCGATTATGAAACTGAGTGGTATTAGGTACTCATACATACAGATATACAATCTTTGGCATTTACTTTATTAACAGGTTTTTACGAGAAATGTCTGGTTAACCTCCAAAATTGAAGGTCTAGTTGGCTAAGATGAGTTGATAGTCTGTGGAAATGTACTATAAAAGTAGAAACATTTATGGTCGGCATTTTGTTTTTTAACGGATATTTTTGCGTTAACAAATCGCGAGTGAAACCGCGAGGAACAGCTAGTGTTCTATAATATTTATTCTTATAATATTTTGAATGCAAAATGAATACGTCCATAGTAAATCTATAGACATATCTCTGAGTCGCTTATCATAAAGTTATGTTACTCATAGGCGCACCCACTTTATGTACACCCGTGTATAATGAAATTAAAAAATTATATTATAGCACAGTTTTCTTCCCAAGATAATGCTATAAAATAACTTTTTTTCATTAAAGTACAAGTATTTGAACATGTCTGGCCACTTATAATGTTTTTTGGGTTTTAATACTTCAATTACTGTCAGTCAACTTGTCAAACGAAATAATAAAGAAAAAAACATTATAAGTGGCCAGACATGACTAAACAATTAAACGTATTATATTCTCTTTGTAAACAATTAGGAATCAATCAGTATCATTTCAATTTTAGATACAAATTTACTCTGTGGTCGCGTATGCGGTAGGGAGTTTTTCCCACACGGATTTGGGCGCCATGATGATTAATGTTTGTTTATTTTATTGATTTTTTTTCATACATATTTTATTTTGGCCAAAAATGATAGTAAAATAGCAGTGATACTAAGGTGAAATAAACTTGGATCTGAAATTGTGGAGGCGGCAATGGAAATGACGAATAATCGATACCCGTGAGTCATGAAAACCTATGACAAAATATTATCGATTTAAATTACATTATTAAATGAGTTTAGATAAAGTACTGTATGATACTGCACATAATTAGGTATTAAAAACTCGTGTGATACTATTAAGAACCTCGCCTACGGCTCGGTACTTAAACTCACACTCGTGTTTAATAACCCCTATTATGCAACAGTATCATAAACTACTATTAATAGACATTTCGTTTTTTTTTTATTAAAATATATATATATATATATAATCAACCTTTCACGGTAAATGTTGCTCCAGTGAGAAGTTAGAACAATTGTTGATCCACCTATTTTAGGTGTATACTCAGCTCCGCGTCTCGCAAACTGATATACTTTGATCCGTCTTTGATGCGCGTGTGACGTAGGTGGATCTGCACTGACAGGTTTTGAACATACTCGTCAACGATTTGACCATTATTTGTTGATCCATTAACGGTCGAAAAAATCATACTGAATGTGATTTCTTAGATCCAGAATATATTTAACTTATATGCGACATTTACTTCGACTAAGTTGATCCGGAGCCAAAATTAACGAATAGGTACTGAAACACAAATCGGCAACGTCGCGTTCTGCGTGTGACAGAGAACCCCGTATATTAATTCGTTAGAGTAATAAGGTAAGAAAGATGCGTTAGCTGCTGCGCTTGAGTTTAAGGTTAGTTTTTAACCACGGACACCGTCCGATTGTTATATGGAATGCATAGTAGATACCTACATATACTGGGCTATTTATTTATTTATTTTTTTACCATCCCGGATAATTTTAGGGATTATTCTACTCGTGAAAACAAGCAACTTTTATTATAGGACTAAAGATGAAATCCTACTTAATATTATAAATGCGAAATTTTGTGAGTATAGATGTATGGATGGATGGATGTGTGAATGTATGTATGTTTGAAACTCTTTCACGCAACAACTACTGAACGGATTTGGATGAAACTTGGCACATAGGTAGATCATACCCTGGAATAACATATAGGCTACTTTTTTATCCCGAATAATCCCGATAGTATTTTCCCGTGGGATAATTATCGAACACCACGAGGGAAACGCCGCGGGATTCCATTATGTATGTTTTTTACTCTTTCACGCAAAAACTACTGAACGGATTTGGATTAAACTTAGCATCCCATCATTTGGGAAAACTTAAGATCCCTCGGGAATGTGGGGCGGAAGTTAAAGAGTAGCCTTTTGAGTCATCATCGCCCTGCCCACATCGCTGAACTAATGAATGTGAAATTTGACATGTGAATAGATTTTGACACCATATATGAAGGGATTTTTTTAATTCGTTTCCGCAGCGGTGGAAAAGGGCCTTTTGTACGATTTTAAGAATCATAATATCTCTAGAACCGTATGGCCTAGAAGTCTGAAATTTTTAATGTAGCCTTTTCAGTAAAAAATATTAGAAACCGGTGCAAGCATTTCTCAAACTTTTGTCTATGGAACGAAATATTTAAAAAAACAAGGGTTTTGCTTTGTTTCCGATAAACCATCATAACTTTGTGATTTTAAATGATACTAACTCAAAATTTATAGTCTACGTAGTTTAATAACATTGCTAAAATGTACTCTCGGCGTTTCTCAAACTTTTTTTCTTCGAAGAAGTTATTACCGATGGAAATAATGCGTTTTTCAAACTCCTTTATGTCTGCAACAGCTAAAGCTAAGAAAATAAAATTTCGTAAACGAGTTACCTAAATAATACCCATAAACAAAGTAAAAATGTCGAAAATTTAATACTAATATTCATAG
Source organism: Tethea ocularis (assembly GCA_963555595.1). Lineage (NCBI taxonomy): Eukaryota > Metazoa > Arthropoda > Insecta > Lepidoptera > Drepanidae > Tethea > Tethea ocularis. Next base: position 11,004,020 of record OY741969.1, on the reverse strand, counting down.
CAGAAGCTTGATTTTTGGGATATGAGCGTTCCACAGTATTTGTTTCGAAATGTACTACAAAGTTACTTTTCATGCGGCATAAAGTTAGAAAGGGTGAAACATATTTTGAATATAGACTATTCGATACAATTAGAACAATATTAAATACAGTGTTTCTCAAAATGAAAAGCAATAAGCAGTCCCTTGAGTGTAGATGTTGATCCGGTTGGAGCCACATTAGTTACCAGAGATGCATATTGGATCAACAAAAGGCGCCGGATCAACAAAGTGCTCGCGTGAAGTCGCGTCTGATCAACATTTACCGTAAAGGGATATCTACATATATACATATATACATATATACATATATATATGTAGAAGTAGGTAGAGGTAGGTAGTGGCAGGTAGTGGTAGGTAGAGGTAGGTAGGGATAGGTAGGTAGGTAGGTAGGTCCCAGTTTTTTTGTTCTCAGGGCAGGACAAAGTCTGTCTTGTCAGCTATATAGTCGCGAATAAAAAAATAGCTGTTTATACATACAAACATATTAAATAAAAACCGTATGGACCAGCAAATTTTTTGTTTCGCGATTTCAGTTTTGGTGCCACATATCTGGGGTCATAAAATTATTGGTTACTAGCTGTTCCGCGCGGTTTCACTCGCGTTCCCGGGATAAAAAGTAGAAATATTTTTTCAGAGTAGTTTCGGAGCCTATTCAATGCAAACAAACAAACAAATAAACAAACATACAATCAAATCTTTCCTCTTTATAATATTAGTATAGATGACACCACCTTCGATTCCCAACCAGGACATACATTTGTGTGCATGAACATGTCTGTTTGTCCTGTTGTGAACTGTGGACATTTCCCAGGATATTTTATTTTTAAATTTTTAGTTTATTATGTTTTATCACTGACCTAGTATAAGCTATCTTTGTACCTTCCATCATCACATCAAATTATATAACTAACTAAAGAATTATCCCCTAACTCCTAACCGTTAAGGAGTTGTATACTTCCATCATCAGCTCAGCAACGTAAATGACTACCAGACGCAAACATCTGAATAGCTTTAGAAATTATATGAAAAACATTGTAAGTGCCTATAAAATTGGAAGAGTTCTCTCGATTTCTCCAGGATCCCATGATCAAATCCTGACTTGGTGACTATGGGATCATCTGTGAAGTATAACCCTTTCAAACAAAAAAAGAATGAACCTCCTCCTTTTTGAAGTCGGTTAAAAAGACAAAGCGTTGACGCTGTAATTTTTTCGACGTATGCCATTGCCGAAAGTTGAAAGCGAAGTGAGTGGTGGGGCAGACGGCAGTATGTAAACACATACTTCTCTCAATCATGCCGCGGCAATATTTAGGTAATTATTGCCGGCAGCGCGAGGAGCAGCGGCAACGTCGCGGCTGCTTTCAGCCAATCCGATTATTTGCTGTGCTCTGATTGGCTCATTTAAATCGGATCAACATTTTCCGTAACTATCGCAAGGTGGATTTGTATATCGGATCAACTTCGGCAAACGCTAGTAAACAGTCCCGTGAGTGTAGATGTTGATCCGGTTGGAGCCACATTAGTTACCAGAGATGCATATTGGATCAACAAAAGGCGCCGGATCAACATGCGTTTTTGGATCAACAAAGTACTCGCGTGAAGTCGCGTCTGATCAACATTTACCGTAAAGGGATATCTATATATATACATGTATATAAGTATATATTTTACTTACAAGATATTTTTAATTAAAAAATTTAAACTGCAGACTATCTGAAATTTAAAATGAGCTATTATTAAAGCATTAAAATAAATCATGCATATTCCATAAGGATAAAAACAATTTGTTAATGAAGGAATTTTGACAAATAGACGAAAGGCTTCGTCACAAAATCTGTACATCGTATTTTTGTGATTTGACCTCAGTATATATTAACCTCAAAGAAGGTCATCATTATACAGATTATTTTATAAAACCGTCAGTCATCATATGAACGCCGCGTTGACCATTTTAATATGTGATATCTCGTGACAGATAACATTAAAACAGCGTCGCTATCATTTACCTACACCACCGAAAGATCACAACACAAATACACATCCTACGTTAAAATGTCGCTGGTTGGCGTGGAAGGCACCTGTCCCAATGCCTATGATTAGCGAGAAGCTAAGTAGTTCACGACTGCGACAACGTTAGAAGTGAGCAAGTGCGGGCGTAGGGCGAGTGCGTTGCGTTGCGTCGTCGCATCGGATCAATGCATTGTATGCCACACACAAGAGTGCGTAGCGTCGCAGCGTAGCGTCGCAGCGTAGCGTCGCAGCGTAGCGTCGCAGCGTAGCGTCGCAGCGTAGCGTCGCAGCGTAGCGTCTCAGAGTGGCTTACATACAGCGCTTTATCTCATCTCTTCACGCATAATGTGGCATGCCACTAAAAATATATGTAAAACGACGCAACGTTGACGCTGCGACGGCGGAACGCAAGGCGACGCACCAATGAGACCACGCTTATGTTGGTATGCGATTTAGAGCGATGCAGAGCGTCGTTCGTCGCCGCGTCGTCACCGCTCTAAGCACTCAGGCCTCGCTCTTACGTAGTGTAGTCATCCCCACTCTCCTCTCCCTACAGGGACTGAGTTATCCGGTCGCACTGTAGGTATTACCTAATTTACTACCCTACCTATGTTGTAGCTTGGTGCGGGTGGTAGCAGCCAGAGAGATATGAAAATTAACCATATTATTATGACATACAATAAGGTTCATCTGAATCTACATAATATGAACTTTATTGCAATATCATATGGTTAATTTTCATATCTCTCCAGGTACTGCCACCCGCATCGAGCTACAATGTAAATAGTAGTTAGCTAGGCTAATGGTAAATAGCGGTTAAGCGGTAAAAGCCTGGCAAAAAAATGATTCATTTGCGAGAGGATTTCTTTACTTTTATAGCTGTGCCCCGTGGTTTTACCCACGTTCCCCGGATAAAAAGTAACTTATAGCACTTAGGAATAATGTAACTTTTTAATAGTAAGAGAATTTTTGGAATGCGACTAGTAGTTTCAGAGATAAGCGCGTCATCATACAAACAAACAAACTCTTATATTATTATTAGTAATATTATTAGATAATTTGATAAAGTTATAATGAATCCTGTAGATGTAGACAAACGAACAAACACACTTTGGTATTTACATTATTTAGGAGTTCTCTTATTTCAAGTGATCACATAACGCTGATTACATTTTACGCGTGCTTGTGAACAATACCCAACAATCAGTTGATGAGAGCGGAAGTTATCTGATAACAATATTATTTTAATGTTACAAAAATTGCTATATTTATATAGGTACATTATTTTTTTAGGGTTTCGTACTTCACGAGGAAAGAAAAGCCTTAAATAATCACTTTGTTGTACAGTATGACACAACTTAGATGTAGCATCGGCCAATCGTTTTCGTACACTTCACTTCCGATTTAAACAACTAATAAAAATCATTAATTATCGCGCCATTTTTTAACACATGAGTAATGTTGCAGGCGCACTCTTTTCGGGAACGATCGATTTTACGAATTTTGCCGATGCTTTATCTAAGTTGTGTCATACTGTACGTCTGTCTGTGTCAAGACCATATTTCTCAGGAACGCTCTGTAGGTACTTACTAGTAATCCTACTTATATTAAAAATGCAAAAGTTCGTGAGTATGGATGGATGTTTGTTACTCTTTCACGCAAAAGCTACTGAATGTATTTGGATGAAATTTGGAACACAGATAGTTTATAACCTAGATTAACACATAAGATACTTTTTATCCCGGGAAAACATAATCCAACGGGAACGCGGGTGAAACCGCGGGGCGGAATCTAGTAGAACGTTGTACGAAGTATATTATTAATTCTATGGTAGAACTATAAAAATAACATAGAAACAGTGTTGTATAAATATAAAAGAAAAAAAGACACTGATCTATCGACGCACAGCAAACCACAGGACGGATCGGGCTGAAATTTGGCATACAGATAGCTATTAGCTTTGCTATTAGGTATAACGTAGGCATCAGCTAAGGATTTTTGAACATTCTACGCCTAAAGGGGTATAATAAGGGATCGTGGGTGAATCCGCGGTGCCGAAAGCTAGTCTAAATATAAAAGGAAAAAACTGACTGACTGGATTAGAAACTTTAAATTATGCACACCGGCTTTTTAGAATGCTGCCTCTATAAGTAACCATGGGGCAAAAAGCAATAAAAATTTTGACGTTACAAGGATTTCAACGTAAATATTTTTTAGGTCCTTCACAAAAAGTTGTTTTCAAGTTAAAATTAGTTTTTCATACTGTCGACTATACGACACTACATTAGCCTTTTTTTATTACCTAAAGGTTGTCTGGAAGAGATTGCTTTTGCGATAAGGCCACCTATGTTGTTGTCACTGTATTTTCTTTGTCTTTTTTCATTCTTTTTGTCCTTTTTTTGTGGTGTAAACAATAATAGTAGTTTATGATACTGTTGCATAATAGGGGTTATTAAATACGAGTGTGAGTTTAAGTACCGAGCCGTAGGCGAGGTTCTTAATAGTATCACACGAGTTTTTAATACCTAATTATGTGCAGTATCATACAGTACTTTATCTAAACTCATATAAATAATGAAATTTTAAAAAATAGCAAAAACACCCACTTTTCAAAAAAAAAAAAAAAAACATTATTGTGACATTTTTGGTCAAAATGATTAATGTAGGCAAAAACAATAAAAAACAGACACAGTAATCATATACCTAATCAAATCCGTGTTGCCAACTCCCAAAAACTCTTACCTCTAAAGTTCAAGTAAAAAATTTGTCACATTGTCATCGTCAAATTGAATTGATACTGATTAATTATACTATTGATAGGTCCAAAGTGTACTTTAATAGAAAAAAAGTTATTTTATAGCATTATCTTGGGAACAAAACTGTACTTTAATGAATCATTATACACGGGTGTAACTAAAGTGGGTCATTAAAGTACTGATTTTGATTTCATAATAAGAACATTATGATATGAGAGTAGATAAAGTGTATTCTATTCTATTCTATACGACTGTTAGTAGGCACTAATTATAAATAATGATTGTATATACCTACCTACTACTTACTTACGCAGTTACATACAAACATTAAATGGGTTTATGTTACGGTCGTGATATCGTTAGATAAAGCTATTTACCACGCATTTCTAATGCATGACTCTTAGGTATTTACTACCTCATAAAATTAAAAAAAACGACTGTTTAAAGTCTACGTTCCAATGTTATTATGTAAAATCTTATTTAATAATTATTGATATTGTATGTAGGTACTTATTGTCAATGTCAATTTGAAAGTGAGTTTTTCTTGTTTAATTGACTTTTGAAACCTGCGTCCAACATTATCTACTCTGTGGTAACACTCAGGTTTTAAAATTGCGTTTTACTAGACTAAGTACCTACCTACCTACCTACCAGTGGCAAGGGGTGAAATTATGGCGAGGGTAAGCCGTTCAAAAAACCTCTGTAATTTTATAATTACAGTGTATTTTAAGCATGATAATAGTGGCTTTGAAATGATGAAAATGTGGGACTGGGATTCCTAAAAGGTAAGCCGATGGGAATCGGCTTGTATGGACCCTTCGCCACTGCTACCTACCTATCTTTAAACCGTTGCACGGAAGTTAACGTCTAAACCAATGATATATTAAACTAATAGATATGTTACGTTCATAGTAATTTGCGTTTTAAATCTGTTCCAACTTCCAAGCAATACAAAACTGCACACATTGACAAGTTTCACGAATAAATAAAACAAAAGATACGAAGTAGCACATAAATGAAAGAGATAGCTATATTTTAGTGAGTGCGACACACTCGTGATGGCGCTCGCCGCAGCTACTTAAAAGATTTCCCAATTGGGCCGTTTTAAAGTCTTCATAACACACGCGCTTATAGCATATCTGCTTCTCGTTTATTTTTTTTTATGTCAGAAAGTTGACAAGCAGGCAGACGGTCCACCTGATGGTAAGTGGTTACCGTCGCCTATCGCCATTTGCAATACCAGAAGTATTGCCAATGTGTTGCCGACCTGTTACAATGCCGAGAAGGCAATTACTGGCTCTCAAGTGCAATTGCCGGAACACACCGGTAGGTGCTTGGCGACAGATTTTCAACTTGAGGGTGGTAGCCAGCCAGACGGGTACTACAAAGTACCCTACCACCGTGCTATGGTTTCCTCACGATGTTTTCCTTCACAGAAAGCTCAAGCTCATTGTAGGATTCGAACCCACGACCTTCGTCGCGGCATCCGACGTCACTACCACTGAGCTATCATCGCCTTTTAATATCATTGGTCTAAACCAAGTCTAAAATCATTCTATCAGAAAATGATAATAGCTAAAAGAATTCGATCCCGTTTCCTTATATGTTTATTAATTTAACGGAATAACATTTTGGTGTATTTAAATTTACCAAACAGCCAGATGGTAAAGGTCAACAACCGATAACATAACGCTAGTTTCTTATCTACAACAGTCAAAACACACAGTTGGTTTGATTTTAACATAACTGGGTCACAACACAACACACTCAAGTTTTCATTTAACCAGTCTGCCGGCGCTGTCAAATAAAATGAAAATCTAGGAAAGTCGTGAAAAGCAACTCTTTTGCAGGCGAATCTTGTCCTTATTGACTTTAAAAATGCCAACAAAATTGTTGGGCCAAACACGGACAGCGACGCCAGACTGGATATCTAAAATACCTGGATAAGCGAGCCCGACTCGTAATCCAAGGGTTCTTAACCCATAATAATTAATTGAGGAAATCGCTTTGTTTACGTGATATAACTGCAAGTTATTATCAAGTTTGTATATTTTACTAGATTCCGCCCCGCGGTTCCACGCGCGTTCCCGAGGTATCTTATGTTTTTCCGGGATAAAAAGTATCCTACGTATTAATCTAGGTTATAAACTATCTGTGTTCCAAATTTCATCCAAATACGTTCAGTAGTTTTTGCGTGAAAGACTCACAAACTTTCGCATTTATAATAATTAGTAGGATTCCAAAATATGCATCATAAATGGTAGTATTATTTTATTCCGTTAACTTATAAGCTTATTTCTTTAACAGCTTTGGGACAATATAGACTTTAGTACTTATTTGATATTAATTTTAACTTGATACCCCTACGGTTTCCTAAAAAAAATTAAGACAGCAAATTAATGTAGTTTCGGTATCAGTTATTTCTCCTTGTTATTTCCTTCTAGACTTTGTGTGTGACCACCATCAGCCACATCGGCAATGACCACGGTGAGATTGTGGTCAATAAAACACAGTAGGTACGTAGTAAAAACAGTTATTTAACTATATTTTCTTCAGGAATTAAACAGGGATGAGCATAATCAAACACATTCATACTAATGTCATGTCAGGTATAATAGAAGCATCGGCAAAATTCGGAAAATCGATCGTTCTCTAAAAGAGTGCGCCTATAACATTACTCATGTGTTAAAAAATGATCGGCGAAAATGATCTTGTTGAAGATTCAATGGCACGATAATGAATGATTTTTATTAGTTGTGTAAATTGGAATTGAAGTGTACGAAAACGATTTGCCGATGCTACATCTAAGTTATGTCATACTGTATAAGGAAAATAATAAAGTCTGGCTAATACAAAGGTATATGTTTTTGTAGCCATGTTTATTGCAAATTAACTTCAATAAATTACTTATACCGAAATCAATTGTTTTTTTTTTGTCATTTATATTTTTAAGTTGGCAATGTTGGCATACAAGTATATATTATACCTATGTATATATACCTGGTAGTATAGGCGTTTGATAGTACACGGCCACAGATCAAGCTACACACTGCGGCACCTTATGCGGTTGTAATAGGCGCTATTTTGCAACATAAATGTGTAGCTAAATCTGTCGCCAAGCAGTGTGTTCCGCCAGCTGCACTTGAGAGCCAGTTCCTTTCTAGGCTTTGTGTGCTTACCATCATTGGCCACATCATCACTGACCACGGTGAGATTGTGGTCAAACACAGGCCTATACATAGTAAAAAAAAAAAAGCTTGATCTGTGGCCGTGAGTACATCTAACTAACTAATAATAAAGTTGAAGAGTTTGTTTGTTTGAACGTGCTAATCTCCGGAGTTACTGGTCTGATTTGAAAATTTCTTTCATTTATAGGAAGCTACATTATCTCCGAAGGTTATAGGCTACTTTTTATCCCGGGAAAGAGAGTAAATCCGCGGGGAACAGTTAGTATTTTATATAGCCAGTTGCCTTCTTGGCATTGTAACAGGTCGGCAACACACTCTGGTATTGCTTATGGCGATAGACGACGGTAACCAATTGCCATCAGGTGGACCTCCTAACATAAAAAAAACATTTTTCCTATATATTTTTGGACAATCTTATAGAAAATGTTGAAAAACCTCTTCTAAGTGGACTCCTACGTGATAGGATGTTTCAAGTTTCCAGGCCCTGCGGTTGGAGCCTACGTTGTTGACAAGCCAATCAGCAATGACGTTTAAACTAGTCAGTCACAACATAATAGGTTATTAAATAAATTTTGTTTTCTTAAATTTCAACAAACACCATTCAAAATTTGAACAATAGGCGACGTGGTTGTTTTCTTTGACAAGTTTATTTATTTGATAAACATAAAGTATTGTTTATTATATATATTTATGATATACATACCGACTTTCTAAGTTATGTATTACTAGCGACCCGCTAGGCTTCGCACGGCTTTTCTAAGCTTTTCTGTACTATAATATGCATGTATATGTTAACGGAAAAGTATCTAATCCGTCATTGTATACATTTCCTAGGAAATCCATACATTTCCTAAATATATATCGGAGTACTACATTCGGTATATTTGTAAGGATAGCGGTATTTGGGGGGTTGTAAGTGAAAGGTACTTTTGTGCGAATACTTGCTATTCTATGCAAAATAAAAAAAATAACCCCAACCTATTTTTTTCAATACTTTTTATATATTTCCAAGTATCATTATTGTTATAATTTCCTAGGGGAAATACACAGGAATTGTATACAATTCCTATATTTCATACATTTCCGGTAACTTATATAAACCTTCCTCTTGAATCACTCTATCTATTGCTAAAAACTGCATTTCAATCCGTTGGTATTCGTAGTTTAAAAGATGTAAGCGAACAGACAGCCGAAGCGACTTCATTTTATACTATGTAAAGAAAAGATTAGGTCTGGATAAAACATGGGAGTAATTTTTCTATATTAGTAGTTTCATAGATCTACGTTTCATATTCGAATTGCAAAAATATAACACTCAAATGGTCCCTTCGTTGACTGGTCCCCCACGGATTACAGATTAAAAATAACTTTATATACCTAGTACCTACCTAGGTATGTCGTTAGCAATATCTCCACATGTATGGGAAGGGTTAGTCTCCTAAGACCATAATTCGCGTGGCTACATCCCATAAGGTAGCAAAATAAAAAAAAATAACGAAAGATATTACTCCTATTTGTACTGTAATCTTGAGCTGATCATATTTCAATATAATCCATATTTATACTAATAATAAGGCTAGACAGTTTATTTGTTTGTTTTTTTGAACGCGCTTATCTCCGGAGTTACTAGTCTGATTCGAAAAATTCTTTCAATAACAGGAAGCTACATTATCCCCGAAGGTTATAAGCTTCTTTTTATTCCAGGAACGCGAGTGAAACCGCGGGGGACAGTTAGTAAAAATAAATTAGTGCAGGTCCGATAAGGTTAGTTGTCTCTATGTATGCATAAGGTAATACTTATTCAAATTTTAATGTTAGGTATGAATTATTCATAGAAATATTGAAGCCTTTATTTGCTTATTTTATATGCAAGCTGTGCTTACTTTGTGTAGTCCAATCAATATGAATATTATTAAGGTATAATGTCAAAGTAATTTAATTGGAAATATTATTATGTTCAATAATAATTCAAATTCTTTTATTATTTAAGTTATTTATTATCATTAAAATTAATTTTCATAAAAAAATATTTAGTAACAATAAAACACAGGTCATTGAACTAAACCGCACATTTTCAGTATCCTCAAATAAGTTCGAATATTTGAATATAAATTGATTTCCTCGTGTTATGTTATACATTCATGTTCAAAATCATAAACAAAACTGATAAAAAAATTTAATGGAATATTATATTCAATTCAAGGGCCAAAGAACAAGTATCCAGTGCCTAGAAATAAATAAAAAAAACCTAACCTCTTCCACTAGTCCCGGTTCGCGCCAATCTTTCTTTTTTCTCTGCAATTCTTTCGTGATGATATTCCAACTTGTTTTTATGGAATAATGTGAAAGCAACAAAACACACAATCAACACTATGTAAACTGTAAAACAATTGTGTTCTAATGTCCATACTATTAATGATATTACGTTCATTATAAAGTTTATTTAATTTAAACACACGTATACTCTCGCCGACGGTACACGCACGACTGTTTTCTGTTGTCAATTTATGAATGCATCTGCAAGCCTATTTGCAGTCTGAAATACTTATATACAACCGAATTTAAACTGTATCTGTTTGTTATACGAGTTATACATTGTAAATGTAACGGTATTATATATATTTATTGGCATAGCATAGCTTCTTTCTGCCAAGCCAAGAACAAACATGTGGCCTTGATTTTTTTTGCACATAGAATATAAAAAGAATTGTTTTTTGTGTTAGATAATGTTTTTGATCAGTATCTGGCACGCTTATCCATACTTAACAATTATCATAATTTTATCTGTGTAAAGTACATTTTTTTATAAAGAACACCTAACTTGCGGACGGACACACGTCCGTCCGTATGTTAGGTGTTACTACGTCTTCAATTATTGCGCTTGAAGGAACCCTGAATTGTTTTTCGTTTTACTTTTTTTTATCTCACCATGACATTCGGAGGTCACAATCAATACCTACCTAACCTACCTACCTACTAACTAAAAGTTACCAATTTATTGGAGATGTTTCACGTACCTACCTAGCTAATTAAGTAAGTACTATAATTTGATTTGTTTTGATTATTTTTAGGCATGTTAGGTTTTTTATGAAGAAAAAAAATCGTGAAATCTTCATATACGTGGTGTTTGTAAACATAGTTTCTTTACGACTAAATCAACCGATTTCGATTTTTTGAAATGACACTAATTATTCGTTTAGTCATAGGTTAATTAATTATACCTACCTACTAAGTACAAAAGGGGCGTTTACGCATAATTTTTCATGCACTGATAATAATTACTATCAGGAACATTATTTCATGAGGCAATCTCTAATAATAATGTACCTAACTAGAGACTGCTGTTTATTACGTCATAAACCGGGTTTTCATGAAATTTAGTTTATACTTTCGGCTTCACACTCCCACAGGTGCGAGCGCTGTCGAAACAGAACACGAACATATTACAAGCTTGCCCAGAAAATATATTTTCTCTAGCCTTGAAAGTGTCAGAAAACACAGAGCCCGGCAGAACTTCATTTCTGCGTAAAAACGGATCTAATATCCTATGGTCATAAATATCCTCGGATATTCTTCACACACGGTTATCTGATCCCAAACTAAGCAGAGCTTGTGCTATGGAAACCAGATAACTGATATACTACATATACTACTTTTTTTTTATAAATACATACTTATATAGATAATTACACCCAGACTCAGGACAAACAGACATGTTCATGCACACAAATGTTTGTCCTGGATGGGAATCGAACCCATGATCAGCGTGGCTTGTCAAAAGGCTATGGTGATGAACATGACAATACAGTACATTAAGAGGGTATAACCCAAAAGTTCGTGTTTTAGACATTTTTCTAAGCAAATATCTTGGTGTTGTGAAGAGATCAACTGAAATAATTTGCTGTTTTGGAAAAATAAAGTCTTAATCTAGTGCATGATTTAAAGCAAAAATATTTATAATGGATAGTTTTTGCAAAATCATTCAATCTCTTCATAAGGTTTTCCGAAAATTTGCGATAGAGTTATCTTTCGCATCCAGTGGAACTGTTATAATGAGCCTATATATTTTATTTTATGCATTTTACTGATAGAATATATAGTCTTAAAGTGCATCATAGGCTTTTTTTTTTAAAAGGTTGCGTTTGGTTATTTTAAAATAATCCTACAAAATTTGTAAATCGGTCCACTTCAATATTTTTTTTTACATGGAATTGAAGTCATTTAAACATAATGTATCTTATTTTATCAAAGAACAAGTCTTAGTAAATATGTAGTTTTTTTTTCAGTCTGTAAAAGTGATTCAGAGTTATTTTTGACGATTTTTTTAAAAACACTATATATTCGGGCGCACAAAAGTCGTCCGATCAGTACACGCTGGGCCCTCCCAACGAGAGCACGTATAGCTTTTTCCCGCCGACCGCGACCTAAGCTCTAGTGTGGTCGCGACTCGTATGTATAGGCGGACTATCACTAGCGCTGTATGTAGGCAGGGTGACTCTCTTGATACTCCGGCCGGTGATTAACATTATTATTTAGTAGATGAATATTTATTTTTCAAATCATATCTAATATTGAGTACTGATATTTTTTTTTGATGTGATGTTGATTGATATTAGAAGTAAATGTAAAAAAAAAAAATTTTTTTTTCAGAAATTAGTAATAAACTCTAACTACAAGGATTTTTTAATAATGCTCAAAAAATGGCATGCGCTAAACAACTTGATTTATTTTATGTACGTAAATCAATGTTTGTGTGTTTGTCACATAATATGTGTAAGGAACACATCCCATTCATCCGATTGCAATAAAACTTTGGAGAGTTGATGTGACCAAGCAGGGGAAAGTTTTAGATATAAATAGGGATTGCAAATATATGGTGGGGAGTAAATATGTCACCGTATAGTTGTGAACACTGTTAGTTTATAATCTATCTCACAAGATTGTAAACTGTCGATACATTGTTAACTGTACTGCTTCAATATAACGTATTGATTTTTGATAGTTCATAATCCATTGCAAACCGTTAAATTATGAACTAGCAAAATACTTGAGTGCGACGGAACGAACACTGCGTGCTAATTGGTCGAACGTCATGTGCCCCGCGCTGCCATCTTTAACGACAGCCAAAGATGGCAGCGCGGTTAACAAGAAGCTGTTTTTGTGGGTTTTAAATAGTTTATTAAATAATGATATTGATGGATATGTCCATCAAAAAGTAAATGTACGTTGATCTCATTGATGAGCATTTACTTTTTTTTACTCCGAGATCGAGAGACGATTCACAATTTTACTAACCGACTTAAAAAAAGGAGGTTAAGAATTCGCTTCTGTTCAATTCTGTATGTCTGTGTGCCTGTTTGTCCGTCTTTTACGGCAAAACGGAGCGACGAATTGATGTGATTTTTTTGTGTGGAGTTAGTTGAAGGGATGGAGAGTGACATAGGCTACTTTTTGTCTCTTTCTAACCCCTCACTTCCCTAAAATGGGGGGTGGAAGATTGTATGGAGCATTCCGCAGTTTAGGTAGAAAGCTAAAAATTGGTATGCGGACTATTTGTGACTAACAAACAAATCGTGCATCATTTATTTTTGGAAATCTGCCCCCAGCCCCTAAAATAGGGGATGGAAATTTGTGTGACACTCCCTACAAAATTAGTACAGAAAAAAAAGTTACGTGGAAAATAGTTGGGTAAATAAGTAGTTGTAGGTAGGTAGGGGTAAGTAGGGGTAGGTAGGGTAGATAGAGTTAGGTAGGGGTAGGTAGGGGTAGGTATAGGTAGGAAGGGGCAGGTAGAGGTAGGTAGGTATAGGTAGTTAGATCCCAGTTGTTCTCAGGGCAGGACAACGTCTGCCGGGTCAGCTAGTTTAATATAAAATCTTCTCACGTCCATCATCAAAATACTATGTAGATTCAATTATAATAAATGGTGCACACCTTATTTGTGTATGGAAGTATCTCAGCGTACTTACCTGTAGTCTATGTTGGAAGTAATTTATGATAAGCCAAATCAAAGAATGTAATGAGATTGAGAAGGATTTTATTTCGTAAATACAAATGCACAACCGGCCGCCATACATCGCAAGAGGCAAGAGAATCAAAAACGTTGAAAAAAAAACAGATGACACTGACAGTTGACATTAACATTATGATCGTTTATCATTCCAACAATATAGTCTAGTACTATAGTTATAACACGTATTTTCTTTATTTCATACCAAAAGCCTAAATATGAATTTTCAGATACATAGATTGAAGAATTATGGATTGCCCACACAAACATTCTACCCCTATTTCACCCCTTCAAGATTATTTTTTGAGACATAACATAGCCAATGTTATTCCCCAAGACATAATCTATCTCCTTGCCAAATTTCATAACTACGAAAGTTATGCTACGAAAAGGTAACAAACAAACAAACATAGTTACTTTGGCATTTATAATATTACTAGCTGACCCAGCAGACGTTGCGCTGCCCTGAGAACAAAAATAAAACTGTGACCTACCTACCTATCCCTACCTACTCCTACGTACCTTACTTACCTACCCTACCTACCCCTACCTAACTACCTATCCTATGTCCTTCTCCTGGTTCTAAGCTACCTCCCCATCAATTTTCAGCCAAATCAGTTCAGCCGTTCTTGAGTTATAAATAGTGTAACTAACACGACTTTCTTTTATATATATATATATATAGATATATATTATATAAGATTATAGTATGGATTCATCAAATTATTCCTCAAACCTCTGACTTTAAACACATCTATTATTGTAATCAAATATACACCTATACCAAAAATAGACAGGAAAAGAATATACTCTAAAAACAATAAAGAATTACAATAACGACGTGTTTCGGGTTAATCGTATTGAATCAATGCCTGAAAAATCGCTAAATGGTCGCCTTTGTTTAATTTTCGTACTATTTTGAACAGGATAGAAATTATATAATATTATTATGGTGACTATATTTTCAAAGTTAATCTAAAAAGTATCAACATTTTTATACAGATTATAGTCCAGCGCCCACGAGCTCACGACCTTAAGCACATAGAGTAGCATTTCACGCACACAGAGTGACATTGCAGTGTGTGTTTGCATTTCGTCGGTCTAGAGATCGCGTAGCATATTGACTTGTCATATTTAGAATGTACGGTCTTAATAGTAGTATTGTTGAACAATACAGTAGCATTCCCCCTACAAATGCAAATAAGACAATATTATTCTTATTATTTAAATAAGTACTATAGCGCGCTTTAGCTTAGGCATTGTTACATCCTATATTTACAAACGATTGTACAGGTGTCTTTGTACAGGTGTGTGAAATGGCTTCTTTACGAAGCCATACTGTGGCTACAGTGTAGGTAACTATATTGTCCTTACAGTGTAGAAACGCGTTAGATGTCAGGAGATGCCACCGCCCGTGTAAGTTTGTACCTACTTACGCTGTCTCACGCAGACGTGGCAGCCTAGAATTGTTACAAAATTGAAAATAATACAAACGTGTTATTTAAAATTAACTACCTACCTACATACCTAAATATACGTTCATTATATTTAATATTATTATCATTATATTTATTTTACTATAGGTACACTCCATGCAAAGTTGTTTTTTTTACGAAGTCTCGTAAAACACGCGTCGTACCTCAACGTTCGAGCCTGCAAATTAAGCGTGTTTGCAGGCAGCGATCCGCGACGCTCTTGTGCTCGCAAGAGCCTCGCCATTGCTTTGCGCAAGTGCATTCGATACCCAACTGGTAGTAATATTTAAGCTGTGCTATAGCTTTTAGTAGACGACTGATTAAAATCAGCTTGACAATAAGTCAGTGAAAATCTCACTAAAATAACATATTTCACACTTTGTCATTTTTTTCAAATTTTTCAGTCACAGGGCTGCTGAAAGAAAATTCTAATAGAAATAAGCTGTCCCTTTGTGCTTTTGTATCTGTTATGTATTTTCTCTTTACTTGTCTGTGTGTGTACATAAATAAATAAATACCTCTTATTATAATCATTGAAGTTGATTTTTTACGGGTCAGTTGGTTCCCGATTACCATCCAGGGCAAATATTTGCGTGCATATACATATAAACATGTATGTTTGTCCTGACACTGAGTGAAAATTATCTATTTATTGTATGTATGTACCTATTAACAAAAAAGTACCAAGTACACTAGTACATTTTTGAAACGAGAAATAATAAAATTACCAAGAGAATTTGCATATTTAAAAATTTGAGAAACTAGGCCAGAGTCACTCTTTTTACGGAATTGTATTATTCATGAATTGAAGCTCGAATTGATAATCTGTCGCCAAGCACCTTCCGGTTTGATCCGACAGCTGCACTTGAGAGCCAGTTACCATCATCGGCCATATCATCACATTTCAGCACATTACACTACAGCAGATCCACGGCCTTCGTCTAGACATTCGACATCGAAATATTTAGATGGCCTGAAACCGATACTCACTAGAAAATTTTCAAACGGCTAAACAGATTTTCATGAAACATGGCTAAGAGCACTCGGGATAAAATTATCTATGACACAAAAAAACTAAACGAAAATCGGTTCTTACCTTTGGCAACTACAATACCACAGACCGACACGTAAATCTTTTAACATCCCTCTTTTTGAGTCGGGTGTTAAAAATTACGCACAGTATGTCGTAGGTACGTAGGTATGTGTGTCCGGAGTGCTACCATATGAAACTTTATAGTAAAGAAAGAAAGAAAGAAAAAACATTTATTCATGACAACACACTACATTACAAAATTGAAAAATAAAATAAAAAGAGTACAAAAAAAAAAACTAACAATGTTATGTTGCGCGATGTCAAGAATAGGTCCTGACTCAGCATAATGCTCAGATCGATAACTAAACATCAACCCTCGCGCTGGTAGTACGCGATAGTACGTTGACATTTTGGTGTGTATGTGTCCGTGAGGCTTATATTTATATACAAAAAAACCGGCATCATTGGAAGCGTCGTTCGAATGTTCGAAGTCACTCTGTCCATGAGTTTTTTTAAGTCTATGGGCGTGAATAAATAAATATCTTGGGACATTCTTCACACACGGTTATCTGATCCCAAACTAAGCAGAGCTTGTACTATGGAAACCAGATAACTGATATACTACATACACTACTTTTTTTTGTAAATACATACTTATATAGATAACCCAGACTCAGGACAAACAGACATGTTCATGCACACAAATGTTTGTCCTGGATGGGAATCGAACCCACGACCAGCAGCGCGATAGGTGGCGTCTTAACCAACTGCGCCAACTGGCCTGTCAAATATGTTTAAGAAATACAAACTATTTTAAGGTTTACCTTGGTCTTTCTAAAACTTAATAAGTATATGGCGTGTTCTCATTAGTAAACTGATCGGGTAATGTGTTGAAATAATGCAAATTTATGTTGGGAGTATGTAGGCCAAGGAACGCCGGAGTTGTTCCTTGCAAAACCTATTAGATTGGATTCTTAGACAACTTTTTGCGTCTTAGGAACTATTTATATAAATAGCTGGATATTATGATGGATTTCAAAAGATTTTCTTAGTAACTAGTTCTTTTTATAAAGGCGGCAAACAAGCATACGGTCCGCCTGATGGTAAGCGGTGGCCGTAGCCTATGATATGACGCTAGGTAACAACTATTTAGTAAACCTCGCCCCGGGTATTATTCGCGCTTTGCCAAACCCTCCCCCTATGAGCTCTGGCGGCCTTACTCATGCGCAAGAACACAACACAAAGTAATTTTTTTATGTTCGTTTGTGTCCTATTTTATAGGCGTTCTTCGGAACTATGGTTTCTCATGACATTACTGATTCTTTAATATCGTCTATATGCAAAAAATTACGTAGATCCGTTGCTTCGTTACTGCGTGGAAGAAGGACAAACCGAAATACACAATTTAAATGCAAAAGTTTGTGAGTGTGTATGTTTGTTACTTCTTCACGATCAAACGGCTGGAGCAATTTTAATGAAATTTGGTATGGAGGTAGCTGACACCCAGGATTTTACACATAGGCTACTTTTTATCCCTCAGGAACGCGGGAAACCGCGGGGCAGAAGCTAGTAATATTATAAATGTGAAAGTTGGCAAGGATGAAACTTAGCACATAGATAGATCATACCCTGGAATAACATATAGACTACTTTTTGTCCCGGGAAAATATAAGATGTATCGTATTCTAATACCTGATAGGTATCTGATTCTCAGAGAATACATTTTTCATCGGTTATTTGTTCTCTGAGAAAGAAATTATTATGTGAAAAATTAATTATGAAATCAGATATTACTGGGAAAATGTTCATGCGTTAATAATATTTATTCTTGTAACTGTAGGATTATTGTATGTATTGAATAATTTCCAAAGATGATTATTGTCTACGTGACTGGTCAACGTTTATTTGTAATTAGAGCAAAGTAATTACAATTTAAAATCACTATTTCAATTATGGACTGAACAATGGCCTACCTACTATTGTAGGTTTAATTTGCATTCATTAGATTTTTTCAATGTAAATAAAATTAAACATTTCGTTTTTAAATATTTAAGGGGGCTCCCATACAACAAACGTGATTTTAGTTTTAGCCCCAAATTATACAAAATTATAAAAAATCAAAGTCAATGCAATTTATTCAATTTAGGCCCCCATTTACTGAATTTACCACCGGTTCGCAACTTGGCCTTTAACTGAGAAGAGCCGGCAAGGCTACGGTACATTTTTTAATATAATACATGTAGCTAGGTATAATTGTGGATATTAGATGAATCCATCGAGTGGCCGATGACTTTGCCAATGTCATGGTTAGAGAAGGAAAGATTTATTTAAACCAATTTTACTCGCATGTTGGTTTAAATAAATCTTTGACTTGTTATTGCCGATAGCTAACAGATTTGGGTGTTATTGAGTGTTTTGTTATTTTAAATTATTATTTTAATTATGTTTTCGTTGTTTATGTAATTTTTATATTAGAACGCTTCTCGGTGTCACTGTATGTTCGGGATGTCGAGGGTTGATATTAGTTATCGATCTGAGCATTATGCTGAGTCAGGACCTATTCTTGGCATTGCGCAACATTACATTATTGTTAGTTTTTTTTTGTACTCTTTTTATTTTATTTTAAATTTTTAATTTTGTAATGTTGTGTGTTGTCATGAATAAATGTTTTTTCTTTCTTTCTATGAATAACGGTTCAAATATAGATCATTCAATAAAATTATTACGGGAATAATCCATTTCACCAATACAGCAAGATGGAGTATATAAGTACCTGCCTAACAAATACACACACACCAAAATAACAAGCATTATGGCAAGTAGGTACGTAGATATAACATAGTAGGATAACAATAATACTTAAATAAATTTCTATAAATACCTGAGAAAATCGCTACACAAAAACAAGATTTTACGATGAAAATGCAGAGTTAATTTAATTACAAAATATCTTAAGATGAAATTGCTATTATATTGTTGTAGGTACTTACCTACCCACATTTTTTTGTTATATTAGGTATAGTATGACACAACTTAGATGAAGCATCGGCAAAATTCGTAAAATCGATCGTTCCCGAAAACAGTGCGCCTACAACATTTCTCATGTGTTAAAAAATGTTCGGCGAAAATGATCTTGTTGAACATTGAATGGCGCGATAGTGAAGTGTACGAAAACGATTTGCCGATGCTACATCTAAGTTGTGTCATACTGTAGGTACCTATTAGTCAGATATTGCTTGTTTTCATATGCAAACACACAATCTATTTATAATCTAAATATTATATAAAATTAAAACGTTTTTAATTGACTGGATGACTGATCCATCACCAATGCACAG
Source organism: Tethea ocularis (assembly GCA_963555595.1). Lineage (NCBI taxonomy): Eukaryota > Metazoa > Arthropoda > Insecta > Lepidoptera > Drepanidae > Tethea > Tethea ocularis. The sequence goes on along the minus strand of OY741969.1, from coordinate 10,984,171 downwards.
CTCAAACCACTGGACGGATCAGGCAAATTTGGCATACATAGCCATTATGATGTAAGAATCCGCTAAGGAAGGTTTTTTTTTAATATTCTACTCCTAAAAGGGTAAAATAAGGGATCGCATAAAAACCGCAGGGCGCATAGCTAGTAATTGTATAAGGTTGAAATTATTACGCCTAACTGAAACATAATAGCAAAATGTCAAATTTGTGATTAATTTAATAAAATATGTAAAGGAAAACCCCGAATAAGTCTAATAAAAAATCCTATTCACCAAATGACTATTTGGAAAATAACTCTCAAAAGAACCAATTCACTGAATAATCACGCAATATCGAAAACTACTTGTTTTCAATTTGAATCTCAGAAAAATCACATAGAAACTTTTTTGAATAATTACTTGCTGAAACTACTATATAGGTATTACAGAATGATTTTGGCTGTGCATATTCGGCCGAATATTGCAGATAGAGTACCTACATCATTTATATAATGATAATAAAGCTGAAGAGTTTGTTTGTTTGTTTGAACGCGTTAATCTCCGGAGTTACTGGTCCGATTTAAAAAAAGCAAGATTCAAAAATTTCATGTTTCGAATTTTTTTTTTTATAATGTTTTTACACAATAAGGATACAAAATATGCTCTTAAATAAGTTTATTAAATTATCTATCGTAATAATACATAAAAATATAGTGTTATCGATCAAAAAGTAGCAAAACCATATCACCAAAGTTGCTGACCCGCCGTTTCGAAGAAACGTGACGTCTTCTTCTACGATTTTCTACTTTATTGTTTTAAGGTCGTTATTTTGCTGTCATATGAATATGAATCTACATTTCATTGAGATTAGATTGAAATTTAAATAACAAAGGTAGCTGTAATAGATAATAAAAAAAAAACATATTTGCACGCATGCGCTCGGCGTCTGGAAATATATACGGTTCCTGAGGCACAGATGTCGCGTTAAGATGGCCGACGCTTGGCTGGCTAGTAGGATGCTACATTATCCCCGGAGATTATAGGCTACTTTTTATCCCGGGAACGCGAGTGAAATCACGGAGAACAGCTAGTTATCAATAACCCTACGAATATTTAAATCAACCATTGCGAAAAACTTTTACTAGCACTCTGAAACGTAGTGCTGTAGCGAGACGAGAGAGTATGTTAGAACTCGAGTAATATAAATCTAAATATATTTATTATTTTCTACTCTTAAATATTTTTTTAACCTTTCCAACACCCTCGCAAAATCACTTGGATAATAAAAGCAAAAGTAGGTCTATATCTAGGTAACTCTATCTGCTTGCCACCTTTTTACAATTAGCCCTATGAACCGACTGTGATGAAATTTAACATGCAGATAGCTTTTAGTATAGAAAGGGACAATTGCTAGTTTTTAACGGCGTGTACTAGGTTTTTAAACCTGTGGGAGACTCATATTTTACCGTAAACAATGTTAAGCATAGAGTTTCGAGATGGGGTGACTGACCAGTCTATTCAAATCTTATTAAAATGCATCACAGGACACAGAATGTGTTTGAAATCTCGGAACAAACGGTATTGCTTATTTCGTTTTAGCGCATGCGCTGTCCGTATTGTTGCTAAATTCTATAGTATATAACGTGACTGTGGTCTGTTTTAAACACAGTTCAAAAGATATCTTAGTTTTATCAGCAACCCATCTCATCAAAATGTTCGCCAAACTTTTTGTAAGTATTTTTAATGATAAAAAAAAAAAATCTAAATGTTCTAAAATTCTAAATGTTCGTATTCTTTCCACCAAATTTTCAGGGATTGTTGTCAATCAACATTATGAACAACTTTTACTACGGCACCAATCCTGAAATCACGAAAAAAAATTGAAACTTTTCATACATTTTTTACCAAATAAGATAAATGATTTTTATGAAAAGATTGTTTTTTTTTCGTGATTTCAGGATTAGTCCCGTAGTAGGTAAAAGGAATTCATAATAATGGGTACAATAATCCCTGAAAATTTGGACGGTGATAAAAAAATCACACAGTACCTATATTACTTAATGTAATGTCCTATATTTTTTTATATTAACCTTTATCTGTTGTAAATAATTTAAGATTAGTTAATTATAAGTAAAAACTATAAGTACGTCTACAAAAAGCTATTATGATTATTATACCAGATATCACATGAAAAATAATTTCAGGTCATTGAAACAATCTTATCTATTTTTTCCAGGTCATCATCGCCATCGCTTCCGCTGTAAGGGCAAGCGGTCTAGGAGCATATATTGCTCCATCATCCTACATAGCTCCCTACGGTAGCTTTGCAACTGCGCAAGCATTCACCCATGCCGTAGGACTGCCCTTCGTAGAGTCTGCCCGTTTCGTAGCTGCTCCTGTCGTAGCACGCTACGCAGCGCCTACGACTTCAATAGTGACTACGAAAATCGTTTCCAGTCCAGTTCTGACTGCGAAGTATGTGTCCAGTCCGATTCTGACTGCGAAGTATGTGTCCAGTCCAGTTCTGACTGCGAAGTATGTGTCGACTCCGGTCGTTACAAAATATGTGTCTGCGCCTGTTTTGACAGCTAAATACGTATCTGCTCCTTCTATATGGTAATTCAGTTCTTAATTAGTATGTGACGTCTATCAGGCCGGTATCGCACATTTTAATCGCAGGTACATAAGTATTATTGAACTTTTTTACTTAAAACTTTCATATTTTTCGAGATTAAAAAATTAATATTACACACGACTGCTCAAAAAAGATTTTTTAAGGTACATAAATCTTATAATAGATTTTTAATATCTTTGTTCCAACATTATTTGAAGTACATTATAATTATCAAAATGTAAAAAAATACGATTACAATATTTAAACATTGTAGTATGGTAGGTAGATCTTTTTTTTTTTGTTATTTCTATTTTGCATTGAGTAAGTCCATGACAGTCTATTTTTATATATTTTTTGCCAAGCCCAGGGTTTGCTGAAATCGAGTCATTGCAAAGTTGAATAGAATTTTTGATCTAAGATCGACACAATGTTTATTTTTGTTGAAAGAAAGACGGAGACCCTAAGTGTAAAATACGGGCTGAAAAACCCTGGTTTTAGGCAGAAAAAGTCTAAAACGCAGACACGCTTTTGGGTGAATTTCTATGGGATACATTCTCCCAAAAGCGTATGTAAGTTTGTAAAACAATAATTTTTCGCGGTGGCCTGTCTTTCTTTTTTTGGTCTGAGATTTAAATTAACTAGTTCCGGAGTTATTATTGATTCTTTCACTTATATTCGAAGTATTTTATACTGTAAATATTATTAATCAGTCATTTATGTAGGATAATTTTAAGTACATAGTCCAATTTTTGTATTGTGTTGTGATAATTTTTATACCAATTTTTATGAATAAAAAGAATAAAAGTAAAAAGAGTTTTTCAATTATACCATTTTTTTATCTTACGAACTGCTAGTAATGAAATAAACTTTAATAACCTTTTTTTAATTGTTGCTCAAATATTTTAAAAGTTATCGCATTGTTTATAACCGACCCACTTTCTTTACTTTAAAATATATAAAATGAATCAACTTGACCCCAGGGTATAAAATGATAACAGGGTGGCTGTCACACTACAACGTAATCAGAATATATTTAACTAGCCGTTCACCGCGGTTTCACCCGTGTTACCGAGATAACAAATAGCCTATATCCTTCTTTATATCTGCGTGCCAAATTTCATTGCAATCGGTTCAATAAAAGTTAAAAACCTATCTCATGAGCCACAATAGGTAAACAGTTGAAACGGAACCCTTCGTGTGCGCTTGGCCAATATTTGTTATTTTTTATAGCCATCTTAAGCTGATTTCAGACTACGCTATGCTATGCTATTCTATTGTGCTATAAAGCTAAAGTATAGCATGCGTATAGTGAGCCAATAATATATAGGTATAGTACAGTACAGTGTGAACGTGTCCATAACAATGTATGGAGCGCGATATTGTCGTGCAATGAGCTATATACTATATGCTATTATAGTATAGCGTCGTTTGAAATGAGCTTTAAGGTGCTGTCAACCATCATTTTTTACCTCCTTTATAGATAGATTGGGACTTATTTTTATTGAAAAAATATATTATATGACTTTCTCATTCAAGACCTTTTTGCAGCTTTTGATGGGATTCAAAACATATTTGGATATAAATAGATAGATAAAAAAAAACTTTGAACATACCGCTTGAGCCAGTGTCTCTCGTAATTTTCTCTTTTATTTGAAACTAGCTGTTCCACGCGGCTTAACTCGCGTTCTCGTGGTAAAAAGTAGCCTATAACCTTCGGGGATAATGTGCTTTCTATTAGTGAAAGAATTTTTAACCAGTAACACCAGAGAATAGCGTGTTCAAACAAACAAACTCTTCAGCTTTATTATTTGTATAGATACAAAATATAGATTATTATTAGTACATCACAAGATTTCAAATTCTAAACCACATAAATCGACGGATTTATTTTTATTGAATACTAGGATACATTTTTGTAAATGAGTTTTTTTTTTACATTTTAACGAGTTACATTTTTTTTATTTCACCTCCATCCAATACGTATGACGATAATTTTACATTATGCATACAGCCCAATAATTAGGTTTGTAGTTTCTTAACCATTCCATAGGCACTTTATGAGATAATTATAGCTAGATTATAATAAAACTATGTATGATGTATTCATAATTTATAGTATTATTATAAGTTTTTTTTATTATACGGCATTTTAACGCATAATATAAAAAAACTTTTAACAAAAAATTGAACCGACTTCAAAACACTAAAAAGTATAAAATAACCATGTAGGAACTCTAATCAACCTGACACTGTTTTGAAGTCAGCGGTACCATGAAACATAAACTACACTTTCGCTTGCTTTTTAGTGTTTTGAAGTCGGTTCAATTGTTTGTTAAAAGTTTTTTATTTTTAAATTTTTAGTTTCTTATGTTTATCACTAACATAAGCTATCCCTTCCATAATTACATCAATGATATAACTAACGGTCTAAAAGGTCCTATAATATTGAAAGAATTATCCCCTAACTCCTAACCGTTAAGGAGCTGTACCTTCCATCATCAGCTCAGCAACGTAAATTATGACTACCAGACGCAAATATCTGAATAGCTTTAAAAACTTTATGAAAAACATTGTAAGTCCCTATAAATTTGAATAGTTCCCTCGATTTCTCCAGGATTCCATCATCAGATCCTGATTTGATGACCGTGGGACCACCTGCAGAGTATACCCTATCAAAATCGAACTACTCTGTAAAAAGTTATATATAAATAAAAATACGCGTCGACTTGAGAACCTACTCCGTTTTTTCGTCATTTAAAAATCAACGGACGTTTAAGCTGAATATAAAAGAACTGGCGATTGGATGATCCGGTTAGATTGGACGATAGATTTTCGGACTGACACACACAAGTCGTGAGTAGAATATCCAAGATCATTTACTTATTAAACAATATAGGCATCTATACTAACTAAATATTTGGTGGATGATTCGCATTTTGAATTGTCAACAATGTTTTTTTGCTTTGTCGATAATCACATTAAATTTTAGTACCCCATGGGATATTGATTTGTAATTCGCGAATGAATCTTAGGTCAAATTGTCTCTTAATTATATTCCTTACTAGCTGTCTAGCCTGCGGTTTCACTGCGTTCCTGGGATAAAAAGTAGCCTATAACCTTTGGGGATAATGTAGCGTCCTATTAGTGAAATATTTTTTCAAATCGGTTCAGTAGTTTCGGAGCCTATTCAATGCAAACAAACAAACAATCAAATCTTTCCTCTTTATGATAGAACATAAAATAAGAATAATATTAAATAATAATGTTTATCTACTCTCATGTCGTAATGTTCTTATTATGAAATCAAAATCAGTACTTTAATGACCCACTTTAGGCACACCCGTGTATAATGATTCATTATAGTACAGTTGTGTTCCCAAGATAATGCTATAAAATAACTTTTTTTCTATTAAAGTACACTTTGGACCTATCAATAGTATAATCAATCAGTATCAATTTGACGATGACAATGTGACAAATTTTTGACTTGAACTTTAGAGGTAAGAATTTTTGGGAGTTGGCAACACGGATTTGATTAGGTATATGATTACTGTGTCTGTGTATTTTATTGTTTTGACCTATATATATCATTTTGACCAAAAATGTCACAAAAATAGCAATTTTTTTTTTTTTTGAAAAGTTGTTTATACTATCGATTTTTAATTTTTTTTAAATGACATTATTTATATGAGTTCAGATAAAGTACTGTATGATACTGCACATAATTAGGTATTAAAAACTCGTGTGATACTATTAAGAACCTCGCCTACGGCTCGGTAATTAAACTCACACTCGTATTTAATAACCCCTATTATGCAACAGTATTATAAACTACTATTATAATTATTACAATCTATTCCCTTATGCTTATTGCGCTATAAAATTACGTCAGATTAAGGCTTGATCGAAATATTATAATAAAAAAATAAAATAATACCTACATTCAAAATGCAGCCTATACACTAAACTGATATACTTGATTATCCATTCATATAGTATTTATGTATTCTATTTTATGTATTTATTTGTATTTGTGTATTAATATGTAGTTTATCATTATGCTATAATATTTGTGTAGTTTATTTACTTTTGTTTATTTAGTTTTAAGTCATTCTATATGTTTCATGTATGTATTTCTTTCATCTATTACACACTGTGTCTACATAAGTATCTGTCAAACTTTCCAGTAGCAGGGCTGCTGGAAGAAATTTCTATTAGAAATAAGCAGTCCCTTTGTGCCTTTGTATCTGTTTTTTCTTTTCCGTTTACTTGTCTGGGTGTGTAACACAAATTAATAAATAAATAAAAATCTTTGGGTTGGCATGTTTTCATATTTTGTCCTGTCCATCCTTTTAAAGAGACCAATTCTGAAATCGAACGTCTAGGTATTTTTTTTTTTTAATCGCTAAATTTTAATGTCGCGTCAGGATCTGCCAAATCTAACGTAAGTTTTAAAAAGGTGGCATCTCTAAAGTAATAGCCAGTTTATGAGTTTCTTGTTCTTTGTAGAAAATATTGAGAGATACCTATAGGACCTATAGGTAGGTAGGTAGACCCTGCGGGACATTCTATGTGGGACATAGTGACTGAAGCCCCTATAAATTCGGTAATCACTATTCTAATAATAAAGCAGAAGAGTTTGTTTGTTTGTTTGAACGCGCTAATCTCTGATGTTACTAATCCGATTCGAAAAATACTTTCACTAATGGGATGCTACATTATCCCCGAAGGTTATAGGCTACTTTTTATCCCGGGAACGCGAGTGAAACCGCGCGGAACAGCTAGTTTGTAAATAAACGTTGAATAGCAACGTACCTATTAAGTTCAATAGAGGTCAAGTGTAAATATTATTCAAGCTTCAAGGCCTTACTTTGTTTCTGCTGCAAAACAATCACTTTAAAATTAAATTAAATTTTAGTAGATATTTCAAACTGTCAAAATAATTTCTACAAGTAATTTTACGAAGTAGTTTCTAAGAGCCAAAGACATAAAACAGGACAACACGAGTCACACCAAAAAACGACTCCACAACTTATTGCCTATTAGACACAAGTCCGTGTTATAGTCCGTGAGTGTTATCATTTATTTGAAATAGTAATACCAAATAAACACGCCCAGTAGTAATCGACATTAAAATCGTAAAGCACGATGTAGTTCTGATTTCTTGGTATGTTGTATGGATTAGTTAGGGAGGGTAGTGTGAATCCAAATTTGCAACTTCGAAAAACTGTTGTTGTGCTACCACGCAAATAACTGCGCTTTGCTCTAACTTTGCAAACATAATAGCCCCTAGAGCCCAACTGCAGCTCTATAAACCTTATATGAACCAAACTATGTCCAAAAAAGGTGGTGTACCTTTTATCACGAAAATTGAAAATTTTTTGCTCGAAAAAATCGCTTACATTATCATACTATGTAGGTACACACAGAGATTGTCACACTTTACAATTCTGTTGATTTTTTTGCAGTAGGTAGGTAGGTACATTATTGAGTGCAAATTTTAATAAACTTTAAAAAAAGTATAAGCTTTGCTTCTCCAAAATAAAAAGACGATTTTCGAAATTTTCAAATACAATAATTAACCAATCAAAATCATGTATACCTCCTACGCTACGTTGATGACATCAAATTACTATTTAAATATGATTAAAGCACCCTAAGCATGTATTATTGTCTCCAAGAATGCTCAGTACAATGAGATAGGCGCGTGCGCACTTGACGTCTAGCCTGCGCAAATTATACGCAGTTTGAATTAAAAAGTTCGCGGTGTAAACTTTTGCACGTTTCGTGTTTTAACTATCTGTGAAAATATAAAATTATTTAAGGTAAGTGTGAATATAAATATTCTTATTTTTGAAAATTTAATTTATTCGAAACGATTTTTCATTGGTCATTACCAAGCTGTTGTTGAAAATCACATCTCACGAGATTTAGGAATAAAATGCCTTTTGCATGTTGGCACGGTCAGAACTAAGTTGGTTCCTGGTACGCTATAATAGATCCTGGGTTCCAGAAAGGACAATTGTTTAGAAAAATATATGCATATGAACATTTTACTATTTGTATCGAACCTACGACAGACACTAAGTAGGTGGTGTTTTAACCAACTGCGCCAACTGGCCTGTCAAAATAACTAAAATAAATTTAAATTAAATATAATTCACAAATGTTCCTACCCAGGGCTCGGAATACATTTAAAGAGAGAAGTCTTCGTCAAGAAAGTAAGCAAAGCCTCTTTCTTGTTTGTAAGGCATGTTTATTTGGGAACAATTATTTTTGTTTGCGTTTTTGACATAAATACAGGCCTACTGAATTATGAATTTGAACTTTAAAATATATACAGTCCGTTTAATATATTTTTCGGAACTCATTTTATGTTATGACATTAATAATGACCTACATTAACAGAACAAACAAATTAATCAACCTTTGTTTATGTGTGGATAAGTCACGTTGGCTTCACAAAAATATAATTCTAGGAAAATGTTGAATTCAATAACATTTATTGGTAGAACGAGTTGCTGACCCTGCGAAAATCTGTTCACATCCTTCTTGAAGAATCCCATGCTGTAGTCTCTTGGGAAAACCACGGCGGGTAACTTATTCTACAACTTGTCAGACTCAGACTCACACTTGGCCTGCTTTTATTCTTGATTTAGCGTGACCAGATAAAAACTTGAGTAGTGTATTGTGTTCCTGCGTGTAAGGTCACTGGGGTCAAGAGTCAGTATGGCTGATACCCGGGGCCCATATTAGATACTTACTACGCGGACTTGCCTACTTAGAAAGTAGTGGTTCTTCGGGTATTGCAAGTGTTTATAGGCTACGGGCGACGATATCCGTGAAATTATGATTCTAGATTCAGTTTTTCTCGACATTCTTTGTTGCAAGAGATTTGTATATGTTAAACTAGAAAAAATGTGACGAGGAATAGTTTTTTTTTTATTGGAATTTTTCATTAGTAACGTCAGAAAATAATCGTGAATTTTTAAAATTAATAGGAATCTTGAAAATATTAACATACATTCCGAGATCCAATAGAAAGGGAATAGTGCATAGTGCAAGGGAATACCATCTTGTTTCCTTCCTCACAAAACCGTCGCTTGTCTTTGTCAGTTTAGTATGGGACGGAGTCATTCGTGGAGAGCATCCTCTTATCACCAGTGGAACAGTATGCTTGTTTTTAGATTTTATTTAATAAAAAAAGTTATAAATTATGGATTAACACGTGATTAGGTGCGTTTATAAATTATCATCCAACTCTTTGTGGCGTACAATTTATTCTACTCGCGTTTTAAACTTAGCATAGTGATGGTAGAACTAGATTTCCTGATAAAGCATATATTAATCCTCATCTTTGTTCTTACAATATTTTATTCTAAATCATCATCATATGAGCCGAAAGACGTCCTTTGCTGGACAAAGGCCCCAAGGATCTCCGATGGACGGTCTTGCGCTACCCGCATCCAGTGGTTTCCCGCGACCCTCACAAGATCATCGGTTTGTGGTCGCCACTCGAGAACCTTTCTGCCCCACTACGAGCGACGTGCCCCGTCTACTGCCACTGCAGTTTGGCAATTTATAAAAATAGTTTCGAAAAATAAAAATTGCAAGGGCAGCTACTGAAAATATGAAAAAAATCATGATGGTAGTCCATGTGATGAACTTTAAAGGAAAACTATAACGGTTTAGATAACTTTGTTAGTTCAGGAGTTATAGAGGCCTAACTAGAGGAAAACTTCGTACAATAATAACGAAATTATAATTAAACATGTGAAATATTAAAAATAAAATCATAGCAATTATCTATTGGACACGATTTTCTAAGTCCACGTGCCATTATGGGGACTACGGAACCCTATTATATGCGTGGCCTGACCACGCACTTGACCGGTATATTTTTTTGGTACAGACTAATAATATTTATGGGAACCTGTCTTTTTTTATTGTCTGACCTTTTAGATATTAATTTGTCTACTTTTAAATTTTAACAGAAGAAATTTAAATTCTACCTACATGGTTGGTAATCATTATACATTTCTAACAGGTTTATTTCACTTGCTGTGCTTTACCTATACTATATTTTATCTAGGTACAATTGAATTTTAATTTTGCAATTCAATTAATAATACTTCTTCTCCATAAGCTTTTCCCATTTCTATTTGGGGTCGGCTCTCCTAATCGTCCTTCTCCAAAGACATCGTTTCTGGGCTACCGTTGTGTCAATGCGTGCTGTTGCGAGGTCTTTATTAATAATAGCTATTCCCCGCGGTTTCACTCGCGTTCCTGGGATATAATAACTTTCGGAAATAATGTAGAGAGACGAGATGTAATAATTTGTTTGTCATGTGTTCATCAGGTTTATGCATGACATGACCATACCACCGTAGACCCATCTCAGTGAGTCTCTCTGGTATTGGCCTTACTTTGAAGCTCCCTCGAATATAGGATATTCGCCACTTTATTTAACAGCGTGACGCCTGCAGACCACCTGAGCATTCGCATTTCGTTGGTATTTATCTTGTTAGTCTGTTGCAAGTTAATCGGCCAGCATTCTGCACCATAGGTTAGTGCAGGTCGTACTTCAGATTTATAAATCTTGCCTTTGATGGGTATTGGCATTTTCAGTCACAAAGTACGCCTGTTAAATCTCTCCATCTTAACCAAACTGCATTTTCAAATTAAATTGATAATACTTAAACTTACTAAAACTTTCGCATTTATGAGTATTTGAGAGTATGGATGTTTGTTACTCTTTCACGCAAAAACTACTTACTACTAACACGAACGGATTTGGATGAAATTTGGAACACAGATAGTTTATAACCTAGATTAAAACATAGGATACTTTTTATTAATCATAAGATCCCTCGGCAAAGCGGGTGAAACCGCGGGGTGGAATCTAGTATATTATGTATTACTACATCGATTCTTTGATGTGTCTTTCTATACTTGATTTTGGAGTGATTAACAACTTTAACTAATCGTAAGTAACATTGAAACAGACAGATTTTACTTTCCTAGCTTTAGCCGTTGCAGAGATATAACAGTTTGCAAAACTCCAAATTTCCATCGGTAATACCTTCCTCGAAGAAAAAAAACACACACTAAAAATTTCAATCTTCAGAGATATTAAGATTCTGAAAATCGCTCAATGGCCCGATTTCGATATTTTATTGTGTTTGTTATGATCAGGAGGTTCTTAAGAAAAAAAGTAGGTAGGTAGGTAGGGTAGGTAGGTAGGTAGGTAGGTAGGTATAGGTAGGTAGTTGTAGGTACCAGTTTCTTTTATTCTTAGGGCAGGACAACGTCTGCGGGGCCAGCTCGTAGCCAATAAAATATCTAACTAGAACTATTGTTGCAGAAACGGAAAAATGGTGGTGGGTGCTAAAATTTCTATACACCAAGTGCCGAGCAAAGGAAAGGTTTCCATTGTGAAAATACAAAACTTCACAGTGGATAAACGACGTAAGTACCTACCTATAATATGTGGCTTCTATGGCCGTCAAAATTATGCTGGATGAGCCAGTTCCCTTCTAGGCTTTGTGTGCTTACCATCATCGGCTATCGAAATAATTTTGCTATTTTTTTCTTTGTTTGTTTTATAGAATAGAATAGAGAATAGAATATCTTTATTTCTTAGAATATGGTACATTATGTTCTTAAATTATGGGTCGACTTATTCTACCATCACATTTGGTGTAGACATATTTATTTCAAATTTAAAGCTAATAAATCAATATTATTATTATACAAGTAATGGTATTATTGCATGTTTAAGTCCAATTTTATTATAATTATTATCAGTACCTAATGTCAAATTTATTATTATTAGCAGTCAAATCAGAAATGGTTATGTCAAAATTATACACTTTAAAGTCAATAAATTCATGAAGGAAATAGAAATAGACACCTATAGTTAATAACCAATTAAATAATTCTTATTTAAATTTATTCAATGTTATAATTTTACATAATTTAATTAAATAAATCAATCCAGACTTGCAACTTTTGAAGTAGTCCTCAATGGTATAAAAACATTGAATTGCTAACCAGTCATATAAATGACGACAAAACCTTGCATATGATAAATCTAAAAATTCAGATGGAATGGTGTCAAATATTTTAGCTGCCATATAATAATAATTTTTCTTATAGAGTTCTAGTTTAGGATGGGGCATGACAGGTGGTAAATTGTTTTACGTTTTGAGGTATTGTCTCTTTTCTCAAAAAGACTTATGTTTTGCCAAACAAATTTAGCCATCTCAAATATATATAAACATGGAGCAGTCAAAAGATTCTCCTTATTAAATGTTGGAAGACATGATTCTGACCATGCTAAGCCCCAAATGGCTCGGATACACTTTTTCTGAGCAACAAATACTCGTTGAACTCCTGTCCCATTCCCCCATATCACGATACCATAGCGAATCGCTGACGCAACATAAGCATGATAAGCCATGACAGAATTTTTAATACTTGCTATAGACTTAATTCCTTTTAAAGCATATACAAATTTATTAATCCTTTTACATAGGTTATCTATTTGAAATTTTCAAGTCAAGTGTTCATCTATGATTATTCCTAAAAAAAATGATTTATTTACTTGTTCGATTCTTTTATTATTATTAATAATATTTAACTTTTTCTTTTGATTAATTTTAGTGGTAGTAGCAGATTTTATTATTTTAGTCTTATTTAAATTGATTTGTAAATTATTATTCTTCAATTCCTTTATTAATTACAGATTCATAGATGTCACTGTCATCAAATTTGAAAATAATTGTTGTATCGTCAGCAAATAATATGCATTCTTGACTAACGGCACTAGAGATCATTTATGTAAATGAGAAATAACAATGGTCCGAGAATACTCCCCTGAGGTACTCCACTCCGTAGGAGTTAATTTTGAGATCTGAGTCAAAATTTAAGACAGTATTTATAAATGCGAAAGTGTGTAATGTTTGTTACTTCTTCAAGCTCAAACAGCCGGACCAATTTTTATGTAATTTGGTAGGAAAGTAGTTGACAATCTGGATTAACACATAGGTTACCTTTTATACCGGGAAAACAACGATCCTTCATGAAGGCGGGTGAAAGCGAGGGGCGGAAGAATTCAATGCGCTTTCGGCCTACACAAAACCAAATGTATAGAGTAAAAAAAAAACTTATTATTTTGTTTTGTTTCAGAGTCTATCTTCAAACTTATCTATGGTGCATTACTAGTAACCATAGTAACAATAATGGTGGCAATAAATCCAATACAAGTATTCACAGACTGGGTATGTTAATCAGTATTGATAACTTATTATTTTCTATTTAATTAGTATTACCAAGTATTAAGTAGTATATTATTAATTATTTTTTTTGAAAGGACTAAGGTTGGAACAATCGGCGAGCGCAGAGGGCTCTCAGCCGGGTAACATTTAGGTAACCCGCCTGAGGGCACCCCCGAGTGGGGTACTAACCTCGGCTCAGGGCGTTACCGGGGGAAGGGGAGGACTTAGTACGAGTTACGACTAATTGAGCAGCTTGAGCCGCTTGAACGGGACGAGACTGAGTGGGACGTCGCGGGGGTCCGTCGGCGTCGAGGACGGTAGCGTAATCGGTTTTGTGTAGTGTGTTGTGTACTTTTATATTTATTCTATGGTACTATTTATTCGTTTCCTAGTACCTACCGGTATTGCAAATGTGACGGTAACCACTTACCATCAGGTGGACCGCCTGCCTGCTTGTCAACCTTCTGACATAAAAAAAATGTCTTTCTCTTTCTATTTAGTAAACTGTATAGTCATGTCTTATGTTATTCAAAATTGAGAAGCTCCTCCTTCTTGTTTTTTGAAGTCGGTTAAAAAAATTAAAATTATTTATGTTAAATTTTTACTTCATCAAAATGGTGTAATGAAACTTCGACCTTGTCAAATACAATGTTGGAATGCGAAACTATACTTTATGCCAGTAAAATTTAATTTTAGTATTCTGGGGCAGCGCTGAACAACTTAATAGTCTTAAACGCTTTGCTAGAAGCGTACGGAATACGGAATTTACGAAAGAATAGGGGCTACATTACACTTATTATTTTGGGAAAAGTAGAGCCAAGAATATTAACTATTATTTATACAAATAAATCAAATTGAAGTGTCTGTCTGTATTGTCAAAATATAAGCTTTTACTACCAACATGCATATGCAAGTACGAGTATATCGGCAGGTAGGTACTATATCAAAAAGTATTTTTTCTCATAAAAAAATAAAACAATAAAGCAGCCATATTATCTACCCTATATTGCAGTTATTATTAATGAATGTTTTATAAACATAATTAATAGTTTCAAGATAAAAAAAGAATTATTACTTCCTTCAGTTACATTGACACTGGAAATCTTAGTTATAACAATAATAATGTAAATAAGAAACTGTTTGCGCCTAATTCATTTCGCATTCAAATATTATAGGCTTGTACCATCAACAAAGTTGAAGCATGATCAGTTTTGAGACCTTTTCGCTTGCAGCCAGTAATCATAGTTTGCCCTGTCCATTGTTGACAATAAAACGGTCTCTTGTAAAATCTAGACTATTTACTGACAATGACAATCTACTATTTTATGACAAGCGCATTGTCTGGTTATATTGTGTGAGACACAGGTAGACGCTGGTCACTGCACGCAAAATACACCCTTAAGGTGATCATGCTTCAACTTTGTCGATTATACATTGGTTCTTTTAATACAAATGTCCGTTATTTTTTAAATTAATTTGTAAAAGCATAAATAATACATACATAATATTAGGCGCTAATCACATGATTTATTCAATTTGTCGTAACTCGTACTAACTCCTCCCCTCTGGTAACGAGGTTCGTACTCCATACGGGGGTGCCCTCATACGTGGTTACCTAAATGTTACCCGTTTGAGAAACCTCTGCTCTCGCTTGTTTGTACGGTAAGTTTCATGAAGCCATCAAGCTATCAATTTTAGTTTATTTAAAAAATACAATCTTGGTCTAGCCAATTAAAACAATTCAGGGATTTTTACGAATTCAAATTGGACAATCCATTATACGAACTTTATTAGTTAAGATCCCACCAAAAAAAATTTCATATCATGTTGCCATGCCTAGAATGGCTCGCACTGTTAAAAAATTATCAGATCTCAGTTAAAGCCAAGCTTCAACTCTACATGCCCTAACTTCACAAACTCTACTCTTTAGTCAAAATATGTGGCTTAGCCATTTTGCTGTCACATGGGCTCAATTTATTTTATTTTGTTGACAGTTCATGGAAATCTCAGAGGGTTCATTCGTCTTTAACATGTGGGCGAACCCAACATATGAACTGTATTCTGAAGTCTGGGTATACAACTATACTAACGTAAATCAGTACCTAAGTGGCGAAGATAATATACTGAAACTGCAAGAAATTGGACCTTTCCTCTTTCAGTAAGTTTTACAAACTTTAACTCAAAACTCACTTATTAAGTTTAAGCCTAAAGCTACGAGTATAATATGACACAACTTAGATGAAGCATCGGCAAAATTCGTAGAATCGATCGTTCCCGAAAAGAGTGCGCCTACAACATTACTCATGAGTTAAAAAATGATCGGCGAAAATGATCTTGTTGAACGTTGAATGGCGTGATAGTGAATTATTTTTATTAGTTGTGTAAATCGGAAGTGAAGTGTACGAAAACTATTTGCCGACGCTACATCTAAGTTGTGTCATACTGTACCTTTAGCATGAACCATTTTGACGACTCGAATCAAAAATGTAAGTAAACTTTGAATCTGAAATACAATAGTTTAACATGAAGATTTTATCGCGCGATTTCACCCGCTTTCCCGAGGGACCGTATGTTTCCCGTGATATAAAAATTAACATATATGTTATTCCAGGGTTTGATCTATATATAAGCCAAGTTTCATCCAAATCCGTTCGGTTGTTTTTACGTGAAAGAGTAACAAACATCCATACGTCCTACAAAGGGCGCATGATGTATAAATATAAATCAACATGTAAGTAAAAGAGCAGTTAACATTATTTAGTAAAGAGTGTTTACGTTAACGATTCGAAATTATTTGTGCTAAGCCTACAGTAAGACTGAAAACTTTTAACCGTAACCATAACCGACCGAGGGAGATGGGTCATCGTCAAAGTGACTCTACGGTCAAAGCATGGTAATAGTTAAGTTAACTTTGACTATAATTTTAACTAAAATGTACGAGCAACCGACCCTTAAACTGAAAAGATTTCGGTAAGAAACGCAGGAAGGAAATTTTTCATATAGTTAAAATTTCAATCTATCTGACTGCTTATACGTGCTTATAGTTTAAATTTTAGTTGATATCATTAAAGATAATATCCATTTCTAGGGAGTTCAGAACAAACGAAAATATAACAGTAGATAATGAACGAGGTGTGATGAGTATGAAGCCTAGAATTGAGCTGAAATTCTTAAGGGACCAATCTGTTGCCGACACCAAAGATCTCACTGTATTTATGCCTAATATTGCACTTCTTGTAAGTACTTAATGACTATAGAACTCGAGACTATCAGATATAGCTTCAATTTTTTAAGTGATAATAGCTAAATTGTAGCGATATCATATTTTACAGAATCGTTGGGTTAAACAGGTTCCTTTAAAGATGTGGAGAAAATGCTAAAGCGTTGATTACTCAAGTATTGTCAAGTGACGTCAAATACTATTGAATTCAGATACAGAATCGTTGGGTTAAACCTTTAAAGTTGTGGAGAACACTGCTAAAGCGTTGATTACTCAAGTATTAGTGATCAAATGCCATTGAATTCAGATCTTTTAGCTTTCGGTGAAGAAAAATAATGAGAGATAACCAACCAATCAAATATTGAGATCTGGCTTCATGTTCCATCATGTTAAAAATCTCTCGCCAAGTATTTACCGGTTCGTTCTGCCGTTCCTTTTTAAGTTTTATGATTATTCTTACTACCTTCATAATTATCACCTTCCAATAAATTGCATCAATCACGAGACTTTCCTAATAAATAATATTAATCATAATAGTCTTGTATCAGACTAGCCGTTCTCTGCGGTTTCACTCGCGTTCCCAGGATAAAAAGTAACCTTAAATGTAGCTTCCTATTAGTGACATATTTTTTCAAATCAGACCAGTAACTCCGGAGATTAGCGCGTACAAACAAACTCTTCAGCTTTACTATTAGTATAGATATAGATTACTGGTTGGTGGTAAACTATGCTAACTTTGAGATCAGATGGGTCTACGTGAAGAATATTCCAGGATATGATATTCGAGTGATATCTCACAAGGTCAATAAAACCTAACGCTGCCATTAACAATTCTGCGTAAATAAGTTCTTAAGATATTCGCAACTTATCAACTCGTAATACTCGTATTATATTTGATATATTTTGAAGAGGGTCGGTAAACTATTTCACTCTACAATTATATTCATAGATAAAAATATGCTTCCGTACATTAAAACTAAACAATTTATCACATTTGTCCCAATTTGTGAATTAGATAGCTTTTAAACCTTCAGATGCTGATAAAATACTAATGCTATTGACACAAGAAGCAATTAAACGAACGAAAGTACGACTGTCGTCGTATGTATTGCCTTGACACCGTCTATCACCGTCTCGGACACGTGTTATGCATGACAAACCGTAAATTAAAGGTTTATAAACTTAAATACATCATTGGTTATCATCCTATTCTAATGATTGAAAACTTTACCGCTTGCTGCTACTATTAATTTGAATTTCAACCTACCAAGCCTCATATTTATATGGGCAAGCATCATAATGAATTTTCTACATTGTATATATTATCTTCTACATACTATATTATCTTCTCTCTTACTAATAATAAAACTGAAGAGTTTATTTGTTTGAACGCGCTAATCTTTGGTGTTACTGGTTCGATGCGAAAAAATATTTCACTAATAGGAAGCTACATTATTCTATCTCGGGACCGTGAGTGAAGCCGCAGGAAATAGCTAGTAATAAATAAAATTATAATTCCGCCTTTAAAACATCGATGTTCCTTCCAGGCTATCAGCACCTTAGCAGCAGATAAGCTTGGATACATAGCCAATACTGGCGCTTATTATTCAATATCAGCTCTAGGGTCCAAGCTCTTCAGGAACCTGACGGTTGAGGAGGTGTTCTGGGGCTACGAAGACCCTATTGTCACAATTGCCAATCAACTCTTGCCAAATTGGATTGATTTTGGGAAGATTGGAATTTTGGATCGGGTTAGTAGATTTATAATTCAGATTTTTGTCTTATTAATAATTCACTTACTGATGGATAGATGGCGCCACGAAATTTTACATCGCGCTAACAAAGTTTTTTTAGTTATCACTATAGGCTTCCACTTCCTATACTTAGGCTGTCCCTAGGCACCATGACCTTGTGGAGAACTTTTCTTTTCAATCTTGTTCTTCCCTCAATAATTTAATGCTGGCTCTTTTCATGTCTGTCAATAAAGGTCACTGGGATTATCTTACACTTGAAAGCACTATGTTTCTATGTAACAAAGTGCGGCTATAGTCATGTCTAATCAGATATTTGTTTCAGTTCTACGCTCAAAGAGACGACACAGCTGAAGTGGAACTTAGAAACCTAAGTAAAAGGTACTCACTCAACACTTGGAATAACTCCCCGGGACTCGTTGAACAAGACTTTACTGATTTGAACTCTAGGTAAGATAGTACTTATCTTTTTCTTTTTCAGATAAAAGTTCTCGTTATAATTAATTGGGTGAGAAAATGTGAAGAGATGACTGATTGAACGAGTTTTAAAGAGGAGACCGCATCTTAGCATGCGTAAGTGTGACGTCATATAGCCATGGATTGGACGATCTCTGAAATGAAATGATGGTTCAATGGATGGGCTAGATGAGAAAAGCAATGCACCGGAAAGATTGGGACGCTTTGACAGAAACCTATGTCTCGCAGTAGACTAAAAGAACTAATCCACAAAAAAGGCTTTGCTGAGTTTCTTGCCAGTCTTAGTTTAAGTGTATTTCGAACAGAAGGTAAAGTAAATTGTGACTTATTTTATGTTTTGAGTTTGATACCTGTACTAGCAGAAAGGATAAGTTGAAGTTATGAACTGAATGAAATAGATTAGGTAAATAATAAGTATTCCTAGCAGTAGCACAATATTCAGTAAACTTTACTGGTTATAATCAAATTATTTGTTTGCAATGGAATTTATTTTGATTTCAGTATTCCATGCAATCGCATCCAAGGTTCCTACGAAGGTCTGATGCTGTCTTCCAACTACCCAAAGGATAAAGAAATTCCAATCTTCAGGCATCAAGCTTGTAGGATTTATCCTTTTGAGTTTCAAGAGGAGAAAATTGGGTATCACGGCCTGAATTATCACAAGTAAATACCTACAACTTTATTTTCACTAATCTTTTAAATAAATTTTTAAAAAAAATTAAATTAAAGGTTTCTTTAATTTAATTTTTTTAAAGTAATTTTACCCTGGATAAAAAAAAGCGAAGGCACCTCAAAGGAAGAAAACGAAGATTTGAAGGGTGTTCTTGGAGCCATTAATGCTTACATTGCTTTTTGCGATATGGGGTTATTAAACATGTGGGTAATCCAGGCTTCTACTAAAAAGTCTGCTATAGTTCATAAAGATCCTGTATTTTTATTACAGATATTCACTAGCGGATTCTGCTTTCAGTAGAAAGTCTCCATATGCATGTAAATGTACTGTAAACTGTGTCCCTGAAGGATTTGTCAACGTCAACCAATGTTACTATGGTAAATACAAGCCTTTATGATGTTTTGGTTGTATTTGGCGATACAAGGAAATATGCGGTAATATCTTAGCTTAAACTCTATGTTATAGGTTTTCCTATCACGCTATCAAAACCACATTTCCTCGATGCAGATCCCGAGCAAAGTGCTTTTTATGAAGGCATGAAGCCTGATAGAGAGAAACATCGTTCATACTTACATTTACAACCAGTAAGTAATCACCACTTCTAACAAAGAACAACATTTACGATGATAGCTTAGTGGTAGTGACGTCGAATAGCGAGATGAAGGTTTTTGGGTTCGAATCCTATAATGTGCTTGAGCTTTCGGTGAAGGAAAACATCGAGTAGGGTACTTTGTAGTACCCGTCTGGCTGGCTATCTCCGTCATGTTGAAAATCTGTCGCCAAACACCTACCGGTGTATTCCGGCTATTGCACTTGGAGAGCCAGTTCCCTTCTAAGCTTTGTGAGCTTACCACTATTCTGTAGTTTAGTCTCTGGATTTTCTGATTTGTAACAAATCTCTAATACAATTACCAAAACTGAATCCAAGAGTATTTCATTCTTATTTTTTTCAGAACTTAGGAATACCCTTAGCATTAACAATAAATATACAAGTGAACGTAGCCGTGAGGACGTCTGCTGGAAACCCAATTACTATGCCTTTGAAGGATAAAGTAGTGCCAATATTGTGGCTTTCTTTGGTAAATTTCTTAATTTTAATATTCTACCGCACTGCCATGCCACGTCATAATTGTTT
Source organism: Tethea ocularis (assembly GCA_963555595.1). NCBI lineage: Eukaryota > Metazoa > Arthropoda > Insecta > Lepidoptera > Drepanidae > Tethea > Tethea ocularis. Next base: position 10,963,046 of record OY741969.1, on the reverse strand, counting down.
ATAGCTGTAGGAAGACTCCACGATGGCCGGTCTTGCGCCACCCACATCCAGTGGAGTCCCGTGATCATGAAAGATCATCCACCTTGGTCAGAGGAGATCTTTGTGGGAGGCTTTTGTCCAGCAGTGGACGTCTTTTATCTGACATGATGATGATAGAAAGACTTATGAATACTATTTATAAATGTGGCCGTAAAACTTGCAAGCGACTCTAAATTGTTTGTTGAGGCTATTTCTGTGGCCGTCAATGATAATGATTGTACTGCGCTATGGTTTCCTCCTGATATATTCCTTCACCGAAAACTAAAACTACTAATAGAACCCACTATCTTTGATGACGTCCATTACTATCATTGATATCACCTTTTTAATTTGCATATACTCGTGTCTAGCTTAGGTACATGTTTTTTTTTGTAAGTACTTTACGAAATAATTAACAAGAATTACTATTTAGATGTGTGAATGTAACCTTGTCACAAGATTTATTGTTATCACGGTATCATTGTCTATCTCAAAGTTCAATTTCAGATGTTTTTTTACGACAAAATTAACACCTTTAATATTGATTTTTTTTCTTACAATTTTCACACCTTTAATTTCGGTTTTTCTCGATTTAATATCCTTATAAAAAGTTTATCAAATTTATCGTTTGGTGTACCGGTTTTCTATGAAACGGATGCTAAAAATGACAGAGTGGTTCATGAGCATCTTTTATTATTTTCAATTATCATGACGCAGGTTTTCTTTGTTTTCTGACCCAACCGGGTCGTTGACTATTTCGGTTCTTTGAAAGATGATGTCAAATATTTTAATTCTTTTAGAGACAAACAATAGCTTTTTCCATACTTTTATATAATATTTCAGTTGATTTGTAGGTATATTATTAGCATAATGTATTTGTTCTAGTATTGCAAACAAGCACCACCAGAAATTCTATCATTGTTAAGACTTCGAATTGTCATCGCACCACCTCTAGTCATCACTATTGAAATACTCCTCTTCATCATTGGCTGCATTCTCGGAGTCCAAGGCTTCTATAGAATCTTGAAACCTAGATACAGAATCATCGAAAGAAGAAAAGACAAGAACAGAAAAACTCAAAAGCCTAGTATAGTCTTCTCAAATATATCTGAAAATTGTACCTTTATACCTAATGAGGATAGTTCTTGAGAAGCTATTTCTTTATTAACCATGAAGGTAGATTTGTTGATTTGTGATTAGTTTGATGCACTGAGGTATATTATTACGTATAGAGAAGCTATCCTAAGCAAAGGTCATGCACAGACAAAGTAAATTTGCATCTAAAATTATTATTGTTTAGTCCTGATGTCTGGCCACTTATAATGATTTTTCTTTATTATTTCGTTTGACAAGTTGATTGACAGTAATTGAAGTATTAAAACCCAAAAAACATTATGAGTGGCCAGACATGTCCAAATACTTGTACTTTAATGAAAAAAAGTTATTTTATAGCATTATCTTGGGAAGAAAACTGTACTATAATATAATTTTTTAATTTTATTATAGACAGTTGTGCATAAAGTGGGTCATTAAAGTACTGTTTTTGATTTCATAATTAGAAGTTTACGATATGTATATACAATGATATTAAAATGTTGCTGATACCTACTTGCTTATATAATCAAATTGAATACTACTGAAAAGCTAGGATTGATTCCTAGAGGTAGTGACCCTGTGACTTTGTATCACATGATATTATTATATACTAAACGGAATAACTGGAATAATCCTGAATACTTCATTATTTGGATATTACCTTGGATTTAAATATAAAATACTTTTTATCTCGGGCATAAGGAAGTGGTTTTGAACAAAATAATTAAATACCTATATATAATTCATAAATGGGACATTGTTGACGTGTGTTTATTGTGATAATAGTTAATAGTTTTTAATTACTTGTCAATAATTTATTTGACTGATTACGGTGATCTATTTTTGTAATAAATATATTGATCCACATTTATTATTATCTGTTTTTGTGTTTAATTTATATAAAGTATAAAGATTTGGGTTTACACATAAGATATAGGTACCTACCAGGGGTAAAATTATGGCGAGGGTAAGCCGTTCAAAAAACACCGACGATTTTGTACTTAATTAACTGTAATTACTACACACTGGTATTTTATATAAAAGTGGCTTTGAAATGATGAATCTGTGGGACTGGGATTTGTAAAAGGTAAGCCGATGGGAATCGGCTTGTATGGACCCTTCGCCACTGGGTACTGGGTCTTAGTATATCTTTATAAATATGTAAAGATTGTTGTGTGTTTGGATGTAGAAGGTAATTTCCTATCAATCTGATACATACAATTATTTCACTAATAAGAAACTAATGCGTACTCAGTCTACGAGGAAAGAGTTAACCAATCGCAGTATAGAGGCTACTTTTCACCCAGGAATGCAGATCAAACCGTGAAGAATAGCTAGTATTAGTATTATCTATATATATAAAAGAAAGTCGTGTTAGTTACTCCACTTATAACTCAAGAACGGCTGAACCGATTTAGCTGAAAATTGGCAGGGAGGTAGTTTAGAGCCAGGAGAAGGACATAGGATAAGTAGGTAGGGGCAGGTAGGGTAGGTAGGTAAGGTAGGTAGGGGTAGGTAGGGTAAGTAGGTAAGGTAGGTAGGGGTAGGTAGAGGTAGGTAGGGTAGGTAGGTAAGGTAGGTAGGGGTAGGTAGTTAGGTTAGGGGTAGGTAGTTAGGTAGGGGTAGGTAGATAGGTAGGGGTAGGTAGATAGGTAGGGGTAGGTAGGATAGGTAGGTAAGGTAGGTAGGGGTAGGTAGAGGTAGGTAGGGTAGGTAGGTAAGGTAGGTAGGGGTAGGTAGTTAGGTTAGGGGTAGGTAGTTAGGTAGGGGTAGGTAGATAGGTAGGGGTAGGTAGATAGGTAGGGGTAGGTAGATAGGTAGGGGTAGGTAGATAGGTAGGGGTAGGTAGATAGGTAGGGGTAGGTAGATAGGTAGGGGTAGGTAGAGTAGGTAGGTAAGGTAGGTAGGGGTAGGTAGGTAGATCCCAGTTTTATTTTTGTTCTCAGGGCAGGACAACGCCTGCCGGGTCAGCTAGTATATTATGAAAAAGATTTACTTACTGTAGGTCCACGCATCCCTAAAATTCAATTAAAACACTACTGAGATTTTCTATATTAAAAGGATACATTTTATTAACAAAAAATAAATAATTTACTTATAATAGGTTTATTCGCAAAACTTAATAACTTACTTTGATAATGTAAAAATAACTTAGAATTTCCATTGCTATAACAATCTATGGAAAATAAATACAATCACAGTTAATTTGAGTGGTCATGGAGATAATATACAATAAAACTAATCTAGATATTTATAAGGTAACTTAAGTGTAGGAAAATAATGTTATACAATATATTTTCATTTCACGAACCGGATGACGCAGCGTGGGCAGGCCCCCCACAAGGTGGACCGACGATCTTGTTAGGGTCGCGGGAAACCGCTGGATGCGGGTAGCGCAAGACCGGCCATCGTGGAGATCCTTGGGGGAGGCCTTTGTCCAGCAGTGGACGTCTTTCGGCTGATATGATGATGATGATATATTTACATTTATAAACTATGTACATACTGGCGTAGGCTATTTTTTATATCATAATAATGTATTATATGTACGATATATTTGATATTAGGTACTTTGACACTAATTGAATCAAACAAAATATATTTATCAATAAAAATCTATAGAATATTTTAGTATACATACAATTCAGATATTATAATAAAAAAAACATGTTCGGTATACATTTTATCAATAGCAGTATAATTTAATTATCATGCGAATTCATAATATTGTATTTCAAACGCAATTGGTATAAATTATAAAGATGATCCAGACTTTATTATTTTGTAGGGTTTTGACAATGTGTTACAAAAAACTAATTGAGATGACGCTCACGACTCCGTTCTTTAATATCATCACTCGATATTGGACTGAAGCTCAGAGGGCCTACAGTACTCCGAAAATCGATACACGATAGTCCGATCATCGTTGTCAAATTATTTGACAACGATGATCTATACTTTGATTTCAAATTATATAATTAAATAAACTTACCTGTACATGAAGATTTACTATAATTACGTTAAGGCTCTGTCCGAAGAAATTACTTATGCGGTAGGTCCTACAAGTAACATAATGCTAACTCGAAGACGAAGCCTGAAGAATAATAACTGTCTGTTATTATACTTCAGGCTTCAGGCAAGTCCCCTATAACACTAGGGTTGTGGATGAGCTCCTCTCAAAGGAGTATAGGTATTTTAGATCTCGAAAAACTAATAGGTATGAGGTTTCTGTAGAAAATAGAGATGTATAAAATTGGTAGGCTATGGTGTTGCATCAAATGGCGCTTTATGTCTCCTTATCGACTTCCTTTCATAAAATAAATAGTATCTCACTCCTCTAACTTCATAATATTAAATTACAGACTAGAGATAGTAATATTTACATACGAGTAATTAATCCATTGAATTCGTTATAATCACATTCTCTGGATCTGTAAGTCAAAGGTCATTTTTGACTGGTTGCGTATTTCAGCTTTCAGTGCCGACGCTTTCATGATTTAGAAAAAAATCTAATGTATATAAATCACTTCAAATGTATATGCTAAGTAGCATAAATATGTGCGTAAATCCAAGAGACATAGTGATCAACGTTGGTGTAGACATCAGGGACTCCTCGTCGAGCACACCCTGAGCCGAAGGACGTGAGCCCTCTGAGCTCCCATCGGCCTCTCGAGCGGCACTGGAGAGGACCGCCACTATCACCCTGAAAAATAAAATTTACGAACTCAAATTCCAAATCCACATGACTGGCTAGAATAGCTCTCGAGACAGTATAAATATTCTCAGTTAGAAATTTACGTCAGATCATGGAGAACATCGGAGGAAATCGTGGACAGTGTGACGAGTACGGATAGCGTCATACAAAATGCACGAAAAATATATTTTTTCACTATTATTGCACGGTACGGCACTGATTCTTACATAGTGGCATGAATAATATGGTATAGGCCTTTATTCAGTTTAGGCTCTATTAAGGCCTAATTAAATAGTGTTATTGAGCCAATCTGGCTTAAACTTGAGTTTATGCTGCGTTCAAAACAGTTAAAATATATTCTTATCGTTATAAATATGGTGGAAATCGTAATGAACACCATTCATAATTTCATCCAATGACGCGCTACGACGAAGGCCATTTTGTGTGCGTGGTTTTTTTTTACTATGTACTACAAGGTCAGTGATGATGTGGCCGATGGTGGCACACAAAGCCTAGAAAGGAACTGGCCCTCAAGTGCAGCTATCGCAACACACCAAAAGGTGTTTGGCGATAGATTTTCAACTTGACGGTGGTAGCTAGCCAGGCGGGTACTATAAAGTACCCTACCACGGCGTTCAACGTCACTACCACTGAGCTATCATCGCCTTTAAATGGTGGTGAGCCCTAATTGGATGGTTTTCAATAATGGTACGTTACGATTACCATCAAAGATACGCGGTAAAGCTCCTGGATCCTATTTCAGCTACGAGAACACCGACTTCTTGACTAGAGTTTCAAATAGTTTTTTAATACATTTTGTGTTAAAAACCAAGTTATTGATTCTACTGCAGTTATTTTTATAATCTACAGCACATCATTAGCTTTGTACAAAACGAAAATAAAAATCTATTTCGAGAAAAAGTGACGGCATTTTTGTCTTATTGTAACTACTTCAGACGATATACCTAAATTGCTACATCAAATTCAATCCGCACTTTATCAGATGCCGTGTAATGCTGTCTGTAATACTTGATTATAGATAAAATACCTCCAGGTTGTTGATTTGTTAAATTTTAATTGCTCTCTATAATAATAATTTGTACAGTAATTAAGGCATTTGAAAGTCCAATCACTGAAATAGAAAGTTTCTCGTTTAATTCAAGGATCTCTTTAGATGTTTTAGCATATCTCTTAATACAACTATTAATTGAGAGCTTTGTATTTTGGTAAAACCCAAGATAAAGTGCAAGTCATTGTCATAATTAATAATGTATGAAGAATTCAAAAGTCAAGGAAAAGTTCTTTAATATAGTAGAGCTTTCGAATCAATTCATACCTTAAACATAATATTAACGATGTGTTCAGGATTTTTTCTTTTTGGTAAACATTGGTGCCGATTCTGTTGTTTACGAACTTAACTAATAATCAACAAGTCACCTCTCTTTCATGTTAACCTTATTGAAAAAAGATAGAACATTTTTAATGCTGTCAGTTTAGTCCATGCCGTGGTAATGTACGGGTAAATATTTGTGACCAATAAAGATCGCGCTTAAATTCACGTTGAAATATGTGATCGGACTAATCTGACAGGACTAAAATATTTTGCATCCCTTTCTTATATTTACTATTAGAAAGAGATATAGTGAAATTAAATTTATTTAGTTCGGAAACACCAGAATCGGCACCATTATGTAGTTTTGCATTATGCTTCAATAATAATAAACAATTTACTAACCACACAAGCTCCGGTGCTACCATCTGTACTCCCAGCACATAAATGACCATCATTCAAGGGTAAAGTCAAGGAATACCTATCTCTACAAAGCTGTAGAGGTAAAACCGGTACTTCTGCCTCCAACAAAACATCAGTCAGAGTCCCATTAGTTTGTTCTCTACCCCATCCGGTTGTATAACATTCATCTTTGAAATCTAATCCATTATTATCATCAATAAATGGATCTATTTCTTCACCAAAAAGCAGCTTCTTATCGCTTCTAGCATTGCTGTTAATGCTTTGATTATCTCTTAATAGCTTTGTTTTAATTATTTTAACAACACTGTCTAAAGTTGCACTATCATAAATAATATCACTGTTACGTTTCTCATTTTCAGGTGCTCTTATTTCTTCTGATTTCTTGTCTTTATCTCTGTTTGAATCATTAGAAACTCTTACATTATATCTCATATTCTTATGTTTCTTATTTACAAAACCTGAGAATATTGATTTGGTTAAATTGTTTAATTTCTCCAAATATTTGACAGCAGTATCAGGATTTGGTTTCGGTGGTTTAGCTGGTTTTTTTCTCATTGGTTCAGGGTTTGATTCTGGTCGAAGGTAGAAGGATGAACTCTTTTCAGCATTGAAGTTTGTTAAAGGTGGTTCAAATGGTGGTAAGCAAATGGTGCGTATTCGGCTCCCTGCGCTAACGTCAGCAGCTCTCGTCAACTTCATTAAAGCTGAAAACCGGATTAATGACATGTTTATTTCATCACAAACATTATCATGATTTGCTCATTGGTGAAATTTTACTCTGATAAAGATTTTAAGGCTCTCTATAAAAGTTTCAGGTCTAGGTTGACATACTGATATTAGGCAAACCCTACCATTACTATAACCATTCATAATAAAAAAATAGGTTTTACTTCCACTCCTATTCTAGACTTTTCATTTTATTCCCTTTTATTGGTCTGTTGCAAAAAAATAGCTTCTTATTGAGTATTAGATTACCTAATACCGAGATATAATTTTAAAGTAATGTAAAATACGAATCATCATCATCATTATCTCTTTGCCCTGTCATTTGTGGTTAGCGATTTGATGAACTCTTCCATTAAGCCATTTTATCCATCATATCAGCATTTACTCTTTTCTTACTCATGTAATATCAACTTACCAATATCATGCTGATAATTATGAAATCGATGATGCAGAACAATCCTTTCGATGGGAACGTAAGCACCTTTCTGCTCAGCTCGATCCCATTCACCAAGGACCGCTGTCCAGAGAGCTGGTACCGGCAGGTTGAATAGTTCACTGTAATTTGATACATTGTTTATAAGTGTAACTAGAATCTTCTTAAATTTATTTGTAACCAAAGGAACCCTAAGATTCCTGTTGTCCCTTAAAGAGAAGGTGATTTCTTCTAGAATAATGTTATAATGTACATGAAATTGTGCTTATGTGTATTTACTTACTTAGTCTTAATCCTGGCTGGCTACCACCCTCAAGTTCCCTTCTAGCTTTGCTGCTTACCAACTTATGTACCATCTTTGATAATGATAGAAGTCAAACGGCTAGATATAAAAGGAGACTATAACAAGAGTGGGCCCCCACATGGTAGACAGACGATCTTGTGAGGGTAGCGCAAGACCTGCCATCGTGGAGAACCTTGGGGAGGCCTTGTCCAGCTGTGGACGTTTAACTTTCGGCTAACATGATGATGATGTTATAACAAGAGTAACAAACAGTATTACTTATGTATACAGTGAGCAGTCGTAAGCAGCCACAGAGGATGCACCAGCACCCCGCCGCACCAGTGACCGATGAGCCCGTAGTTTGGATGCAGTAGTTGCAAAGACACCTGGAATGTGAAAATGAAAAACTTTAAATACTCATGATACTAGCTCATAAATTTGTGGTAATTCGTTTCTCCGTGACTTGAGGCCTTATACCACATTGAGATTTTGGTAAAATACAAGCCAAAAATAAAAAAAAATATTGTGATTTCAAATAAACAAGAGATCCAACATGAATTTAATTATATTTACAGCCTTATGACGTAAGTAATAATGATACTTAGACCCTTAAAATAGTAGTTTATGATACTGTTGCTTATTAGGGGTTATTAAAATACGAGTGTGAGTCCTAATTATGTGCAGTATCATACAATACTTTATCTAAACTCATCTAATAATGTAATCTAAAGGTAAAAAATCGATAATATATTGTCATAGGTTTTCTTGACTTACGGGTATCGATTATTCGTCGTTTCCATTGGCGCCTCCACAATTTCAGATCCAAGTTTATTTCACCTTAGTATCACTGCTCATCAATCATTAAAAATGTTCTCTTTCATCTTTTTTCAATAAGGTTAACATAAAAGAGAGGTGACGTGACTAATATTAGTTAACTTCGTAAACAGACGTAACAGAATCGGCACCGTTTTCTCATATTTAAAAGAGGTAATGTAAGTAAGAGATAGCACTGGCATCTCACCTGCCATGGCCAAGCTCCACGTTTAGACTCTCTGCCCTTGATGATGCGAAGCTGCCCCGCTGTCCTGTCACGAGGTTGTCTCGTATGTCTTCGAAGAGGCACTCCACATTCTGAAAAAAAATATAATTATATCCAGTAAAAATGATAATTCAGTCTATGAAAGAGTGTTGATATATGGACGTATAAAAGAAATAAATTTATCATGCAATAAAACACTAGAGAGTATTAAAAGATCACTCAAAACCATAAACAACAAAATCCTACTAATGTTATAAATGCGAAAGTTTTTGGATGAATGTTTGTTACTATGTCACGTAAAAACTATTGAACGGATTTAGATGAAACTTGGCACATAGATAGATCATACCCTGGAATAACATATGGGTTAGTTTTTATCCCGGAAAAATATAAGATACCTCGGGAATGTGCGTGAAACCGCGGGTCAGAAGCTAGTTTTATATAAATCTTTGTATTTCGCGATGATGTTACCTATAGAATTAATTCTCTCTTTTTTTTATGTCATAAGGTTGAAAAGCAGGCAGGCGGTCCAGTTGATGGTAAGTGGTTACCGTCGCCTATCGCCATTTGCAATACCAGAGGTATTATCAATATGTTGCCGACCTGTTACAATGCCGAGAAGGCAATTACGCTCCTACGCCTTTTGTGCTTGCTATCATCAGCCACATCATCACTTTACGGCAGCTCAATGCAAACATACATGTTCCAAATCAATGAAATTGTTGCGCGGAAACTTCCGTATAAAATATCAGTGTACTGACAAATATACGTATTTTACAAAAATATTTCCAACATTTCCATAATAAACATGTTACTTAACATGCAATGTTGCTAAGGAATTGATTAATTAAATTAAATAAACTGGCCAAGTGCGAGTCGGTCGCGAAAGAAGGGTTCCGTACCAATATCTATTAAAACGGCAAAAATCACGTTTGTTGTATGGGAGCCCCCTTAAATATTATTTTATTCTGTTTTTAATATTTGTTGATTTAGCGGCAACTCAAATCTGTGAAAATTTCAACTGTCTATCTATCACGGTTCATGAGATGGACAGACAGATAGACAGCGGAGTCTTAGTAATAGGGGCCCATTTTACCCTTTGGGTACGGAACCCTAAAAAAACAACTAGTTCCGTAGTAGTATGGCGCAACAATGAAAAAAGAAACGTGACAATTGTATAAATTATACAAAAATCTGTGATATTTGTTAAATTATGTATGCGCGTGCGCTCATTCATTACGTGAAGTTAAATAGTAAATATTATCGATTGCTAGGCGGACGTTTGGTCAACAATAACAATCAACGTTGCCCTGCGGTTTTAATTTTATATTGAAACTAGCTTCCGCCCCACGGTTTCACCCGCGTTTTGGAGAGATAAATAGTAACCTATGTAATCCAGGGCTTAAGCTACCTCCATACCAAATTTCATCAAAATTGGTCCAGCTGTTTGAGCGTGAAGAAGTTACAAATATCACTCAGAAGCTTTCTCTCCGTTATATAGTTCCTAGTTTCCGTATGTTAAAATAATGACGAAACAAAATCATTATGGGGAATTAGTCAATTAGTCATAACCACTTGTCAGTTTATTACATCACATGTGACTTGTAATATTTGTGAGCAGTACTCTACGCCCACGCTTCACAAACAGATGGGTGTGCAAGTATCTACTCAGTTTTATTGAAAAGTAAACTAAAACTAAGCCAACGACAGAAGGTTTCACTTTCCGATCGCTCGTCTGTGTAATCATTTTAAGTATCAAGTATACTTTAGTACCTACCTATAGTTTCAATTCTGTTAGGATTCTGTACCTATAATTTATTGTACTTTTTGCCATGATGATATATTTTAATAATTTTTATTTTACGCTGTCATAGCTCAGTGATTGGAATCTCACAAAGAGCTTGAGCTTTTGGTGAAGGAAAACATCTGGCTAGCTACCATCACCAAATAAAAAAAAATTAAGTATTAAACGAGTGTTACGGGCCTGAAATAACTAAAGAGGAGCTTGAGTGAAGAAGTAGATCTAACATAAAGAATAGAGCAGCCAAATAACCAGCGCATGAAAATCACGAGGCAGGATTCATCGGGGAGGAAGAGATAGTTAGAAACGCCACCGCGAGTTGCAAGATTCTACAGGCTGCGGTGTGCTTATATGCAGATTTTGTGGTACAAAAACAATACCAAATTTCATGAAAATCGTATCCTTTCCCTAATAAATCCTTGATAATATGTAGTAGTTGTATACATAGAGGATGGAATATCTGACGATCAAACTTCAGTTTCATGGAGAAAACATCACGAGGATTGGGCAGCATTTTATAGTTTGCACCTGGCTTAAAAGATCTTTTAAGCAATAATGCTTCCGTATGGCATCTGTATATGATTAGATAGGCATGAGTAAAAAATATTTCTGGGTAAAAATGCCACCCTTGACCATAACCAAAAGCAAGTCTATTAATAAACCTTAACTTACGCAACGGGCATTAGACTCCTTCAAACTGATCAATATTATGTAACGCACTTCCATAAAGCGAGAGATTACTTCAAAGTGAAAGTGCGTCATTACGCTGATCTATTGATGATGAGGTCACTGACTGCATGTGCAACCGCATGCTGGACTCATCCGTCATCGGTTAATGATTATTTGATCGGTAAGTATCGGTTGGGTAATGTCAATTATGGTTCAGTTCAAGATTATGTGGTCTCGTTAGTAAAGAGGTAGAATGCATGACTTTGCTTTTAATTTGATTTTGCAGATGTACCAGCATTTAAAGTAACAACGCTTAATGCTGTTAGCATATTAACTAAACAACAACGTATTGAATCGTATGAGTCAATTAAAGTACGATTCTTCCAATTATTTGGATTTTTTAAGACTTCGGACCTTTTGACATTAAGAAGGATGAAAAATCATCATAAGTTAAATCTTTACTAATAATAAAGCTGAAGAGTTTGTTTGTTGATTTGAACGCGCTAATCTCCGTAGCTACTGGTCCGATTTGAAAAATTCTTTCACTAATTGAAAGTTACATTATCGCCGAAGGCAATTTTTTACCCCGAGTACGCGAGTGAAACCGCGGGGAACCGCTAGTTGTGTATAAGAGAGCAATGACCGTTCTCTCCACATTTAATCAGATTGAAAAACAATTAAACAATTTTTTAATCAATTTATTTATATTGACTAAATTTCAAATTTTCTTCAACCTATGTAGGTACCCATATTTTATTACATTCATTTCGAAGTAATACCGCAAAGCTACGTGATATCTTTTGAATCTAACAAGCAATTAGTCGAACATTGCGAGCTTCTGTCCACTGTCTTATCTTACTATCACATCAACATCTCACGACCTGGATGATGAGTGGTTTCCACCAAGTAATTTTAGGTCACTATCGTGTGTAGAATAATACTGAATTTAGTATAGTTAAATATAGTAGTTCTGTTTAGAGCCGAGGCTTTTAAGCCAAAAAAAATATGGTCAGGTCAATAACTATGAAATTGAGTAAAGTCACTTTGTTGAGTTGAGTTGATTATATATATTGAGCTAGGAGCTATCAAATTCATCATTGTATGTTACATTCACAATAATATAAACAATCATTGACTGAACTTCACCATAGAAAATATAGCTTGGCTATCCAAAGAGGAAACGCTGCCAGCCCTCTGGGAACCTTCCCGTTGATTGGCTGCAGCGACCACCTCGAGCATTGTATTATTTGCTATAGAAAATACAATCCTTAAATTTTATTGCATCGCCAATAGTTCTTGATAAAACCCACAATATAAATTATTATCGTTATAATGATCTGACAATTGACAGATTTATCGTATAGATCTAAATTGGTCTATCCGTCCGTCCACTGTTCAGTGGAAAGATATTTTTATCACTTCACAGCAACAATGATCGGTTAATTAATATTATTCTTTATGTAGGGTTCATTGATATATTGATAAAACCAATTTCAATTTCCTTTTTTGTTTTTGACTTCCCTTTTGACTGTAAAAAAAAATTGGTGCCAAAAAATAACAAATATTCAAGCCCACATGATGAAATTAACTGGCATTTTGTGAATGCTAAAGTAATAATAATGATCCAGATTACTGAAATACAGGAATGCAATGAGAGAATTTCAAATAACACAAATATAGCAGAATATCGAGTACGTATAATATTTGAACCGTTTGGGAATTAAACCCTAAGACCATGGAGTCAGCGAGCAAATTGAAATTCAAAAGAACTCATTGCAAAAACCTACCACCTTTTTAAAGAAATCTCTAAACGGTTGGTGGAAGCTACGCGCGATCCCAGAGCTGCCGGCTACTTAGCCCAAAGAATAAGACTCGCAATACAGTGAGGCAACGCCGCCAGCATTCTTTGTACTCTGCCACCGGGGGAAGAGATTTTTAAAACTGAAATTTAAGTTACTTTTATTTACATATTTAAGTAGACTGGTTTTATTTTAAGGAGTAGATCATCTATGTATAATAACATGTGCTACGGAACCGATAGTATGCAAACGATAGCTAGAAATTGAATGAACAGAGAGCATCAGTCACAGGGTATCACAGGTCATCATCAGATCCCGATCTGCTTTCTCTTGGCGAGATATCGCTTAGAGGCAGGTCGTGAATGCATATCGTAGTAATGCTGGTATTGTTTGACAAATTGTTTGTTGTTAGATTTGTGTACCTACATCTTTTTTTACTGTGGTCTTTGATGAGGCTGATGGTGGTACATAAAGCCTAGAGGGGAACTGGCTCTCAAGTTCAGCTGTCGGAAGGTGCTTGTGATATCTATTACTCTTTTAATTTATCCAATTAGCAACACCGTGCAGCTACACCCGCAATCCTCTATTTTATCTCTTACGGGTTGAATTTTAAAAATAACCCATTGGATGTCTATGTTTCTCGGAACTTATGACCAAAATTCCATGTAATTTGGTGTAATTTGATGAGCCTGAAGAACCTTTTCTGATACCTGAGGAATTACCAGAATTTCTTGAAGCTGTTGACCCATTGCCTGAAAGTGAATTACCTTTTTTTAAGTCATAAGGTTGACAAGCAGGCAGGCGGTCCACCTGATGGTAAGTGGAAACCGTCGTCTATCGTCATTTGCAATACCAGAAGTTTTGCCAATGGGTTGCCGACCTGTTACAATACCGAGAAGGCATCTGGCTCTCAAGTGCAATTGCCGGAACACGCCGGTAGGTGGCAAATTCAACATGAGTACCTCATACGTCATCAGGTATTGATGGTATATCATCGCGTCGGTAATACAACACCTGTAGGTGTTTGCTGATTGGCAGATTTACAATAGTCATAGGTGGGGACTATTATCTGTGGGTTCACAGAAAGCTCAAATTTACTGTGGGATTTGACTTCGACTTTCGTCATGGCATTTGTCGTGGATGGCCTTCAAAGGCCACTAGGCTATTATAAAATTAATTGCCTTTACAAGAATTACCATGCATAATAAAACGATGTGCTGACTCGAATACTATACGTGTATAATCTGTGTAAACATTATTTAATCGCATTGCGTGTGTCATGATAATTTCAATCATACAGTGCCTCCCGCGGAAAACTAATGGTACTAATTTCTCTCTATTTTGCAATAACTTCCTCCCAGGGTTATTTTATTTTAGCCAATCAAGGTCTTCCTGTTTTCCTTCTGCAGTAATTTCTCTCACACAAATTAGAAGTGAATTCAGAAGTAGTAAGTATTCGCACAAGTTAATTAAATATATTAGTTACTATGTAAGTATGCGTCAATTCATTAATTCACACTCAGGGTACAAGCTAGAGTAGCAGCCAGTTTTTTCATAATTCTATTACTATAATTTGAAGAGATAATGTTTGGATAGGAGGTTATTATATTACGTTAGGTGAAATATATTATCACCAACTTTATATTTAACAAAATTAAAAATAAAAACAAAACTACCTAACTATAAATAGAAAATGTGTGCCAAATCGCTGCCCCGCGGAAGTGTGTCAAGAAGACTGGCAGCATTGCCACGCTGGATGGCAATGGCAATTCTTTGAGCAAAGTATGTGCCAGCCTTCTTGTCACGAGAGGCCTCAACAAGACGAGCGGAGACCTCTTTGAATAATCGACGAGCCTCTGGTCCCCAGGGCCCTAGAGTTTCAACCCCAAACGCCGAAAATACGTTGGACCCCTGTAGAGCAGCGTATTTGCGGCGCTTGAGGCACTCTTGTTGCGTAGCAGCAGCGCCGGCGACTACAGACGTATCTGGAAGGTGGGAAGGCGCGAGGGTGTCGACACATGTAACGTCCCACACCAGGGGCCTACCCATCTTCCAGGGCACCAATGACATACCGTCCGGTCTCCTGCCATCGTCACGTACCAGCCCGTTAGGTTAATTTCGGATTCTGTTTTCTTTTTTACTTTTTGTTCCGGGAACGCGAATGAAAACGTGGTGGGTATTTTAAAATAGATGTAATTAGGTTTGTATAACTTTTTTTTAAAGTGCTAATGTTGGTAGCTTCTTATGGCTGCAGCAACCTTACCGGACAAATCGGCGAGCGCAAAAGGCTCTCAGCCGGCTTTTGTATACAATTCCTTTGTTTATTTTTAAGATACAATAAGGCGTCACATACAAAGATAAATAAAAAAAAAAAAATAGTCAGTCTCAAAAACCATAAACAATTTATTTTACAGAAGGCAAGCATTAATCATAACTCAATTATGAATAGACAGTGAAATCTATAGACAAAAACTAAAAGAATAAAAACGTTTTTTAGAACAAAAGGCTTTTTTTTGTAAAAGCTATTATGTGTATTACGGGCACGGTGCCGATGCCGGTTCGATGTCGTAACGTTGCTTTCATTGTCGGCAAAAAGTCGGTTACGTGAAACATTGTCTATTTGGACGACTTTATTTTATGACTTTTGAACCGGATATTATAGTGGCAGCGTAAACTTTGAACTTAATTGATTTTTTTATGGAAATATTGAAATGAAATGAAATATTATTTATTCAAATAGACCTTCACAGGCACTTATGAATAGTCAGACTCTAATGCACGGTTCGGAAGGTAGCTTTTGCTGAGAAGAGCCGGCAATAAACTCAGCAATTACTCTTTTCAAAATAAACTTCATAATTTAGGTACATAAAATATATCCTGCAAAAGCGAGCGCTACACCCAAGCCTTTTTGTCATTTAAATATTCGTTAATATTATAATAAGCCTTTTTTACTAAAACGGTCTTAATATATTCCTTAAATTTATGTGTCTATAAGCAGAATTTACGTAATATAGTAATATGGTGGTCTTTGTTTTTTTTTTTTTTGATAAAATTCAAAACTATTAGACACACAGTCTATAACATAATATGGGCTTTGTATGAAATGGTCGTATGTCGTTACGCCGGTTGTGGGGACTGATAAACTCATAAATCAGTGTTTTTTAGATGATTTTGGTACACACGGCCACAGATCAAGATACACATTTTTGTTACAAAATAGCGCCTATTACAACCGCATAAGGTGCCGCAGTGTGTAGCTTGATCTATGGCCGTGTGTACGCAAAGTCATTTGATGATTTACAAAACTACCTTAATTTGCACAATATTTAAAAAAACCTGCAATTGCCACTACCAACTATTAGTTAAATATTTGATAACATTAAAACTACCTTACAGCATGGAAAAACTAACCTAAAATATTTCTCATTTCTGAAAAAATTACTTCAAATTGTGGTCGTATAAAAATTTTCATTTTTCATTCTAACTCCACAGTTTTGGCACACAATTACCTTAACAGAAGCAGTTAACTTGGAACAATATTTGGCGGTCAGAATGATAGTTCGCGGTCGGCGTTATACGATTAGCCACCACGATGGATTGCACAATTGTTGCTATGGTTACGTGTGACTTACGTCCGGTTCCGGTCTTAATTTTACGTTATTAACATATTCTACTTTTATTGTATTTTTTATTGTGATGTAGGTACCTATTGATAGCGATTTTGTTAATGTTTAAATGTAACCCTAAATTAATGTTTTTACTTTGATGCCAGCAAGTCATGCGTTCGATTAATATTGGTGTCGATTCTGTTGTTTACGAACTTAACTAATATTAGACAAGTCACCTCTCTTTCAAGTTAACCTTATTGAAAAAAGACAGAACATTTTGAATGCTGTCAGTTTAATCCATGCCGTCGTAATGTACGGTCGTGACCAATAAAGATCGCGCTTAAATTCACGTTGAAATATGTGATCGGACTAATCTGACAGGACTAAAATATCTTGCATCTCTTTCTTATATTTACTATTAGAAAGAGATATAGTGAGATTAAATTTATTTAGTTCGTAAAAAACAGAATCGGCACCATTTTCCATATTAGACCTACTTATCAGGCAATCTGTTGACCTAAAAAAATATGCGTGCATGTGTAAAAACCTCCCTAAAATAAAAAAAATATAGGTAGCAGATGCATGTGTTCTATATTCTGAGTGGGTTTAACTGCTGGACAAAGGCCTCCCCCTAGGACCTCCACTATGGCCGGCTCACAAGATCGTCGGTCCACTGTATGGGGGCCACGCTGTGTCTTCCAGTTCGTGGTGGTCAGTCGAGAACCTTTCTGCCCTAGGGGTCATCGGTTCCTATGTGCCCCGCCCACGGCTACCTTAGTTTGGTCTTCGGTCTATTCACATGCTGTAACTCTATAAAAAGTACCTAACAAACAAAGAGCTCAAAACTTTTTTGATTAAAAATAAATTTTAATTAAAAAAAAATTATAGTCAAGTATCATAGATTATTCTTAGGACTTAGAAGAGAGAGTCTCGAGAGTAAATAAGTAGGTAGCGTAACTGTCTACCAGTGACCATAAATCACTAGAGAATAAGAAATAACTCTAAGGTGACTCAAAAACCACAGACAGAATGTCAAACTAATGACTTTTATTATTCCTCGTGTTGTTCACTCAGTTCTGAGAAAAATGAAAAAAAGTATAAGAAAAACATTAAACGCAAATAAGAATAAAGTTTTAGTAAAAAAGATCTCTCACTAATATTATAAACTAGCGGTTCCCCGCGGCTCTACTCGCGTTTCCGGCATAAAAAGTAGCTTATAACCTCTGGGGATAATGTAGCTCTCTATTAGTGAAATAATTTTTCGAATACGACTGGTAGATCTAGAGATTAGCGCGTTCAAACAAACTCTTCACCTTTATTACTGGAAATTACTCCTATAGGTATGTTAATATAGGATACTATTTTCCCTGGCATCTGAGGTGAAATCACGGGCGAGAACTAGTTATTACTAAGGTATTTAAATTAATATAACAACAGTATTAAAAAGCCGAGCTACATTTTGAAATTAACCTTCATACTAATCCAAAAATAGAACGAAATCCACGTAAAAGAAAAACAAACGCGATCGCATAACACAATTACGCCATAATACAATTATATCAACTCTTGCGCATGTAAATCACACACAACCTGCGCGTGATCGGAAAACTTCCCCTCTGCTACGCTTTCTATCTCACTCGTGTTTCCGCGCAGGCGGGTATCGTTGCCACCTTTTACTTTCGTTCGTTTACTACCGCCTGTCAGCGTTAACGATAGAAAATTGATCGGATTTTAACATTCCTACCGGTATGCCAAGTGTAAGGGGCACCGTAACAAAATCTTTGGGAAAAGGTTACACTGAATGCCTATAATAACATTATAGAAATAGAAATCAATTATGTCAGAAGTCATGGATTACAGTGTTTGTAATTTTTGAGCGCGCAATGTACGCACACAACATGTGCGTGCAGTCTTGCGTATTGATTTGAATTTTGATTTACATTGCAGTTTGATGTCTAAATTAGTAGATTCTGTTTATTTATTTTTAAATCACGTTTAGCTAGACTTGATTTTATAGTATAATCAATACTAAAATTAAAAAAAAAAACGTATAAAATTCATGAAAAGTTCGACGAAACATTCAAAATCTGAGGGCTCCAGAATCGTGAGTTGAATTTATGTTATAAGTTTTCGGTACGCCGTCTCTTATCCGGGATTATGATATGACATAAATAAAATAGCCTTCCAGATACATCAGGGCCTCTGTTTGACCACATTCTCACCGTGGTCAGTGATGATTATGTAGCCGTTGATGGTAAGCATACAAAGCCTAGAATGGAACAGGCTGTCAAAACACACTGGCAGATGCTTGGCGACAGATTTTCAACTAGCGGGTTACAATATCACCGTGCTATGGCTTCTTCATGATGTTACGATCTAAAGTCCGTTATGACCTCCAAAGTCATTTATGTTATTTAAGGTGGAGGCTTCGGTTGGGGCTCCAAGGTATATTACTGACATTTACGACTATTTCACGAAAATGTTACTAATATATAAACCTTGGAAGATTATGTTGATGATTTATTTTGTTATTAATCAGTAAATATAGTACCATTATTTTCGCAAATAACATGTTGATAACTTACGACCTATAACTGAGCTGCAATTAGCAAAAAACGTGATAAAATTTGAATTTAACGCTCCAACCGAAGGTTTACCCTTAAAGTTGTATGACAGCGCCATAATTTGTAAAGAGTATAATACGCTTTTTTTCAGCGAGACCTAAACTAGACAAAGTAGTATCTCATAATACCTAAAACCAATTCGTAATCTTGTCTCTACGAGTAGCGCAAGACCGGTCATCGTGGAGATCCTTGGAGGATTAGATGGAAGACAAACATTTAGTATGGCATAAATTTAGTAACTAATTCCGCTGGATATATCCTTCTCTGTCAAGTCCAAAACAAGGGAACTTAACAGGATATTCTAATATAATTCGAATATTTGTCTTCCATCTAATCATATAATGGATTTCCGCAAGGTCACGCCTGAGTCAATTAGTTATCCTTGGAGGAGGCTTTGTCCAGCAGTGACGTCTTTCGGCTGACATGATGATGATGCTGATGATCTCTACCAACAAAAAGAAACCACATCAACGAAGGAAATTTGTTGGGCCATAGAGGTAGTATAGAAGTGAAAATATGGAGGGTTATAAAGAAATCATCAAGGTATATTTGTGGGATACACGACTATTTAATGATCATGATAACTGAGCTGACATTGGCAAAAAACGTAATAAAATGCGAATTTCGCGGCTAACTCGAAGCATTCACCTTAATCTATACAAAATAGAAATCAAGATATAACATCAATTCTCACGTACAACCTACACAATCTAATAAACCCAAAATGTACATTTAATTCGATATTACGCAACTAATCGAAGTTAACCACTTTTCTTTAGTCTATGGTCTGTGACGTAACAACCATAAAGCTCTTAGACCATAAAGTATAGTAAGCGCGCCACAACCGCATAGGTACGCTTGCGGTAATGACGTATGTTATGATGCAATTTACGTATGGTCCATAATGCAAAACAGGGTTTGATGTAAATATTTTTTTTGTTTTTAAGAGTTTTGTGCCAATAAGTTGATTAGATTTTTAGTACCTATATTCTTTCAATATTATTCATCATCATAATCAGCCAAAAGACGTCCACTGCTAGACAAAGGCCTCCCCCAAGGATCTCCACGATGGCAGGTCTTGCCATTATTTATTAAAATTAATCAATAATTAATTACGTCCTTAATAACTTTGTAATCTAATTTAGCTATTCTTCAAGTTATAAGTTTTTAGTTATTTTTATTTTTCATTCTTCCTACATATTTTATTATTGAAAAACATTGCCATATTATATAATATATAATATAATTTGTTTTTTTTTCTAATTAGTTCTATTAAATTGGAGGCATAAGCGTGTCTAAGCTAAATCAATAGCTATAACTTTAACTTTGATAAAGTATAAAAACATTTTAAAAACCGCTTCCGCTACAGCTCATACCTCAACACTTTATTAAGATCTAAACAAAACACAAGTCATGGTCGCATGCAGTGAAAATGCATTCCCTCTCGTAACATAACATGATACGTTCGTTACAAAGTCTTCTCTATGGCTTTACGTAATCTATGGGACAGATAAGAGTGGGGGTTGTAGGCACAATGTTAACACGTGCCTCGTGAGTAAGGATCACGTATTTTATACTAGAAATACGGAATTTATATTGGCTTGTGTGTGAGAAAAGATATTGTCGTATTTTCTTGAGCTTTTTTTTATTATTTTTGTAGGCAAAGGTGGTAAACATACACAGCCTAAAAGATACTTGACTCATCCATTGCAGCTGGAACCTGAAACGCAACGGTTTGCGACACGATGTCAATTTGATGGTGGTACTCTCAGGCGGGTAGTATTGCAAAGTACCCTATCACCGTGCAATGTTTCCTCATGTTATTTTTTCTTATTTCTCTCTTCTTTTGGGCATGGTGAAAGGTCTGCATCAGCAATGCCAATGTTCAGAGACTACATAATTTGACATAAAGAATGATCTTTATGTCAAATAAAAAAAAAGTATAGATGACTATACTTTTTCAATTTACATTTGTGAGTGATCTAACGTTTGTGATTAAAATTTATTTACACTATTTACGTTGTATCTTGGTACGGGTGACAGTAGCCAGAGAGATATAAAAATGAACCCTATGACTCTGCAATAAAGTTCATCTGTGTGTAGATAATAATCTCATTCAACAGGTAGTATAGTAGCAAAGAACGGAATCGGCACCACAAACAAAGATGTAAATCTAAGTAAACAAGTTAGGCAGCATTGTACATGCTATATCGATGTAGCCCAGCAATTTATAACAACCAGGAAGTGGCCTGAGCATGGGTGTATGCAAATATAGGTATCCTTGAATGTCGTAATGAATGGACAATCACAGTAGAAAGTGAAAGTGGAAGTGGAGGCCCTCGATAGACGGACACTTGATTTACAATTTAAATTTTATCTAGTACTTAGAGGTTGTCAAAGAAAATCTAATCCACTCCTAAACTGTAATGCAAAAATCTTCTGTTTTTTATGTTTGTTCACGCATAACTTTTTTGCATTTGAACCAATTTTAATAATTCTTTTTGCGTTGGGTTCTGTAGCTCTAAGGTAGTCCCATATTTTTATTGTCTTTGAAGAAGTTTACTATTTTTTTTAAAGTTGATTACAAATGTTGGGTATGATTTGAAAACCAACGTACCTAACATGTATAGTTTATCAAAAACCTGAACCAACGACATTTGAAGTATCAGAAAGAAAAAACAAATATAATATTTAAATTGACAGTTAAGATCAACTGAATTGAAAGTGAAATAAACAAGTGTTACAAATAATAGGTTAATAGATTAACAGAGACATTAAACGATGCAATTTACACCAGTGATGGAGCTGTCAGCAGCATCGTGTCATCACAGGTCAGGCATCGAACCCGTGACCCCACGAGTGAAAGCCAAGAGAATTGCCATCTTGAATTACTTGCAACACAGGAATTATTATTTATTGTTCAGTTTCCGCTATATCTGATTACAGATGATCTTACAAGATATTATGGTACCTACAGGCAAATAACATGAGAACCTATTTAGTACTAACTTAGGTCTTAGGATTTATATATACCTACACTAGCTTCCGCCCCTCGGTTATTATAATATAGGTATATATATTTGAGTTAAAGGCGAATCTAAAATATAAAAAACTAGCTGTTCAGCTCGGTTACACTTGCGTTCCCGGGATAAAAAGTAGCCTATAACCTTCAGGAATAATGTAGCTTCCTATTAGTGAAAGAATTTTTCAAATCGGTTCAGTAGTTTCGGTGCCTATTCAATGCAAACAAACATACAAACAATCAAATATAAGAAGATAATTGCATAATTTCGGGTGCATAACACCTCCTTAGATTTTTTCCAACAAGAATTTTATAACAGTTATAACTACCACCTATATATACATTATTCGACATTACATTTCTAATAATTTCTGTCAAAAGTCAAATTCACAATGGTAAAATAAAGAATAGACATAATATTATCGGGCGAGTAACTGGGTCCATCACCTTTTATGTACGGTACCCTAAAATGACGCTCATACCATATCAAAGGCACATTAAATCATAATCACACCATTATTGTAATGAGATCGTGTCAAATGTTAATAATTTTATAACAAAAATGATATTTATCGTTTAATGACACATTATTATGGTACAGACAGTGTTTTATAATACATTTTCACATGTTGAACAAACAGGCTATTTGCCGCGGGAAAAGTTTATAAGCTTTATTATTAGTTTTTTTGCCGATATTGATTCTTGAGATGCAGTTTATTTTTACTACCGAGTCCCGTGGTTTTGCACGTGGTCTTTATGGACTATATTATAGAGACTATAATGTGTCCTCAATATGGATGATTAATCTGATTAGTCCATCAGGTAGATTACCAAAGAATATTAGACACATTTTTTTTAGTTCCGAAAACAAAAAATAACGATGATACAGTACGTTAAAATTTCGCGTGACGTCACGTCTTGGTACACTTTTGACAGAGACGTGAAGTCACAAGTCACGCCCTGAACTTTGATACGCCTTACCTTTGATTTTTTACCATTTTTTATTGATTTGATAAAATATTTTTTTTTTATCCAAAACTGACAGGCTAAACAGAATTACCTAATTTTTTTTACCCATGCAGTCATCATCCCTATTATAGTTGCAGGTAGGTATATAATACGGTAATTATTCATATTCTTATAAAAAGTTACTCAGACATGGGAACCGAAATCACGACCTTAAAGATTAAAATAAAACAAAATTAGATCAATAATTATTTTACCGATACGCTTAACTTATCGAATTGTGTGAAAGCGAAACCAATTCTATTCGTAGTAATCGGCATAATCTTAGAAACTACGCAAAAATCACTGAAAATAAATTGGCTTCAAATATGGAATTTAATAAATGTAACATTGTTACTGTCTCCCAGACTATAATAGTAGTTTATGATACTGTTGCTTATTAGGGGTTATTAAATACGAGTGTGAGTTTAACGAGATTATCACACGAGTTTTTAATACCCAATTATGTGCAGTATCATACAGTACTTTATCTAAACTCATATAAATAATGTAATTTAAAGGTAAAAAAACCGATAGTTTTTTTGCAATTTTCAAAAAAAAAAATGTGTGACATTTTTGGTCAAAATGATATATGTATAAACAATAAAATAAACAAACACAATAATCATATAAGTACCTAATCAAATCCGTGTTGCCAACTCCCCAAAATTCGTCACATGTAATCACACACAAGTAAATTTGCATCTAAAATTGAATTGATACTGATTGATTATACTATTGATAGGTCCAAAATGTACTTTAATAGAAAAAAAGTTATTTTATAGCATTATCTTGGGAACAAAACTGTAATAAATCATTATACACGGGTGTGCATAAAGTGGGTCATTAAAGTACTGATTTTGATTTCATAAGAACATTACGATATGAGAGTAGATAAAAAATATTACATACTAGCTGTTCAGCTCGGTTACACTTGCGTTCCCGGGATAAAAAGTAGCCTATAACCTTCGGGAATAATGTAGCTTCCTATTAGTGAAATATTTTTTCAAATCGGTTCTGTAGTTTCGGAGCCTATTCAATGCAAACAAATAAACAAACAATCAAATCTTTCCTCTTTATAATATTAGTAATAGATATAGACATGCCGGTCTAAATAATAACCCCCCTTTTTGCATCGCCGTAGTCGGGTAACAGATCTTAATCTGCGAGTAACGGTTCAAATTGAGAAATTCGCCTAACAGATCAAATTCTGACGTCAGCTACCCATTGTAATCTCTTACCATCGCGTCACTGACTCCACATTTCTTATTGCACTCTTTAGCTTTCTTCCAATACTTTTCGGTTAGTTTCGTAATATTTTGTAACAATGACTGGATTTGGTAACTTACGTAAGCCACGTAATGTAAATAAACAAAAAAAACTTTGGAATTTATGGCGCCAAATCGAACGTTTGGTATTTTGTGGTTTACAAAATAAGTTGGATTGCAAAAATTTTATTTGCGTTTTTCCTCGCCTCGATGACGTCAAGGTACAATACAACAAGCTATAATGTAGTAGGAATATGTCGTGACGTAGCAAATGACGTAGGAGATATCAGACAACTATTTACCTATTTTGTTCAAGTAGGTATGTAGGTATGATATATTTATAGGAAAGTAATTTTATCACCAAAAAGAAATAAAAATGTTATATATAATAGGAATAGGTCCTATATTTGTGATAAAGAAAAAATAATCAATAAATTACTTTTACTAGGAAAGTAACTTTATACCTATAAATGCATTTAGCAAAATGCAAAATGCCGTAATTTAAAATAATACACTTAAGTTTTATTTATTTTTATAGATTAATCATACATTTAATAATTTACAAGTAGACTGTCAACTTACATACCTACCTACTGTCAATCATTTTTAAATTAAATTCCTTCCGATTTTATTTTAATATCTCAATCGGAAACCATAGAGTCACCTCTCACTAATCATTAATCTACTGTCAAAATGTCAGGTGATGCTGAATAAAATTAAATAATGTTTTGATGATTAAATTAAAAAAGTCGGATGTGACCTTGATAAGAAAATTAAAATTATGAAGCCATCGTAAGATTTAATTAATTAATTCTTTAATGTTATGATTTACAGCCTTTAATCAATGTTTAGAAATTGATTTTTACTTTTCGTCTTGGCTGTGTGTATTGCATCCTTAATTTAATAGGATAAAAAAATGTTTTAAAATATTATGATCAAAACGTGATTCGAGTTTCGAAGACTTTTTGGTGGGAACTTGCGAAGTGACGTTGTGTTTTCATTTTATTTTCATAAAATCATGTACATATTATGTGTCCAATAATTATCAATTATGTATGATTAGGTACTAGTGAAGTAAAATGAAATGTTTACCTACTACGTATATTTAACTAATACGAATAGTGATATCAAAAAGTCCCTGAAAAGTTTAGTAGAACGGTCACCACTGTAATAAAACCCAACATAAACTGACTGACAACGACTTTAAAATGATTTATTAACTAGCCTTGACAAAAAATAAAAACATTAAAAATATAAAATACATTGCTCAACTTGACACTGGCAAAATACCAAAAAATGTGATGCCAAAAAAAAAGTTTCGAACCTGAAAAATAACTACAAATAAGTTCCAATAATTTTAAATATGGCGGGAAACGTGTTGAGAACAGAGTCAGATTTAATTACCTACTTATTTTAAATAGATTATAAAAATATTCTAGAGCACTGGTGAAATAAAAAATAATGCTAAATTAAAATCAAGAAACATTATTATGTACGGTAAGTTGTCTTTTTTTTTGTCGTGTTCTATTTGTGATGTAAAAAGTTATGTGTATTCTATTATATTCTATGCTAGCTAAGATTATCTTTAAATTGACTAGCCGCCGCATTGGGACTTTACTCGCGTTACCAAGTGATTTATTTGTTTACATAATTTAATATTTCCCGGTTTAAAATTATAAAGCTTATTATTTCGCAAATAAATAGATTGATTGATTGAAAATTACATATGATGTTTTGTTCCAATGTACGATCTATCTATATGCCAAATTCAATTTAAATCCGTTTAGTCATTAATATGTGAATTATAAATGTTATCGGAAAAGTATCTAATCCGTCATTGTATACATTTCCTAGGAAATCCATATATTTCCTAAATATCTATCGGAGTATTACATTCGGGATGTTTGTAAGGATAGCGGTATTTGGGGGGTTGTAAGTGAAAATTATTTTTGTGCGAATACTTTCAAATTTATGCAAAATTAAAAAAATAACCCCAACCTATTTTTTTCAATAGAATTTATATATTTCCTAGTATCATTATTGAAATAAAATTTCATAGGAGAAATACAAAGGAATTGTGTACAATTCCTGTTTCATACATTTCCGGTGACATATACACTAAATTAAGCATAAAGCTTAGATAATACACCTGTCTAGATAGAATCGCAACAAAAAGAAAAAGGCCTAACGGGATAGTAGTTTATAAACTTTATTCTCAATATTAACCAATAGTTTTTACTAAACCCCCTCGATTACAACCACATTTCGGGATAAAAAGTGACCTATATCCCTCTCTATCATCACCAACGCCTATTTGAGTCCACTGGTGGACATAGGCCTCTCTCAGAGCACACCACTCCTGTTTTTGCCACGGGCATACTGCCCAGTTCTGGGTCGTCAGTCCATCATGCCGGAGAATGCCTCTCTATATTATAATTAGCTATTTGCGTGATAAATATCATTGCGATCGATTAGTCTTGAATACGAAACAAATGCCGAAGGTTGTAAGCACATAAAACCTAAAAGGGATGTGGCGTGCTTGGCAACAGATTTACAACTTAAGAATGGTGGCCAGCCAAGACTAAAAAGTATCCTCCTAATTTACTATGGTTTCCTTCCTTGTCGGTGTTTTCCATCACAGAAAACTCAAACTTGACGTAGAATAGGTCACTACCACTGAAGGCGATGATAGGCCTTAAGGGGGATCGTTCGGTTAGAGCGCGAAATTAAAATTTTATCACGTTTTTTGCAAATTGCAGCTCAGTTATAGGTCGTAAGTTATCAAAATGTTATTTGCGAGATAAATGGTAGTATATTTACTGATTAATAACAAAAGAAATCATCAACATACTCCAAGGTATATTAGTAACATTTTCATGAAATAGTCGTATATGTCAGTAATATACCTTGGAGGATTTATTTTGTTATTTATCAGTAAATATACTACCATTTATCTCGCAAATAACATTTTGATAACTTACGACCTATAACTGAGCTGCAATTAGCAAAAAACTTGATAAAATTTGAATTTCGCGCTCCAACCGAAGGAATACCCTTAAATATAAATAGTAATAGTTTCACATTTTATAATATTATATGATTGTCTCAGCGTCAATCAAAATTACTATCCCGTCACGACTTAGAATAACGAGCATAGTAAAAACCCAGCGACAATTTATAAAGTATAACCTTAAAGCAACGTAACTGTTATCATAAGAAAAGGGAAACTTAGAAAGGATTTATGATATAAACTATTTCAGTTAGTTAAACAGTAATAGTTACCCAAGAACGAGCCGTTCTTGTCAGCCATTTATTAAACTGCTGTCATAAATGCAGTAACTGAGGCAGTCTGAATCTTCGTTGGATTACTTCAAGAATTTGTATTAATTTCACTTTTGTCAATTATATTTTATTGGTTAACATTTTGATTGGTTAGAAAACACGTCAAACTTTCAGTTTTGTTTACGTTCTTTACGATTTTGTTTATTATGTTTGTGAGGCCAAAAATCATCGTTTCATTACATACTTATAACTTTAAAAAAGTATTTTTGTATCAATGAAAAATTTGCATGTAATAAAATCGAATTAATTGGTGTTTAAAGACAAAAATAAAGCTTACCTCTTGGACTATAAGCTTCGCCGTCCAAAGCAATCGTTAAAACAATAAAAATAACACCACATGTGGCAACACCACGCTTTGTCAACGACATAATAAATGTAACCACACTGCACGCAAATTCAATGTATCATATCCCGCCACTAATAATCCATACACATGTATATAATTAAAAAGCAATTTGAAACATAACTCATTGTTTAATGGACTATAAAATCGGTAAAAGCGAACGCGTCGAAATCCATTTGACGTATATTTTTTTTTATAATATTTTTTTGACAGCTCGCGGGCGACCGTTAGCGACGATATCCGAATTAGAAATGGTTAGAAAAAAGGTCGTGGCGCGCGACGTTGTTATTATTGACTAAGTATAGTGTTTTTACTTTTTTCCGTAGTGCTCTGCGCCGGCGCCTAATATCCCCACTGGGAAAATGTTGCGGTTGCATTATCGGGGGTCGCAACATTTTTCCGGATAATAAAATAGGTTACAATATTTATTTTGTGGCGGCACGCCATTATAGTCGTTTTGACAGTTAATTTATAGCGTGCTGCTAGATTAAAAAAATAATTAGTTTTTGTACATTACATTTTACGAACTTAACTTTCCTAAACCTTTTTTCTGTTTGTGATTTAAATCCCATTCCCATTTTGAATATTATTTGGATAATAGATGATACCTACTCATAAATTACAAAGAGGTAAAGTTTGTTTGGACGTAATAACGAATAACAAGATTCAGACTTATTTGTTATGAACATTATTTCTCAAATAGAAAGTTACGTTATCTTTATATTTTTTACAAGAGATTTGAATTATAAAATAAATGATGAACTAGAGAATAGGCCGAGGAAGTTTTTTTTTTATCATTTGTAAAGTTAGAGAAAGATCGAAAGAAAGGGAATATTGTCATATTGTTAATTATAATATTTTATTAAATTTATTTTTTATTTTTACAAATTTGACGATTAAAAATACTTGCAATGAGTTCATTTAATAAAGACAGTTTTGAATTTTGAATTTTTTTGAATAGTTTTTTCACGTTTAAAAAAAATGAAATTCGTGTTTTTTAAAAGGCATAAAAATACATATAAACTTAAAATAAACTATTGCTAAAAGTGCCCCTAGCTGTCTCGCTTTTCGCCGCCAGTTTAGTAAGGGACGGAGTCATTCGCGGAGACCATCCTCTTAATTACTTGATCTATCTAATTGTTATATCCATATATTTTTCAATACAACATAAATAATTATAAAAGCTTGGAAATGTTGGTTAGCTCTGTTCATAGAGAGTGAAATGAACGGGGCAACGCGTGCGCGACAGTCGGCCGACGCCGACGCAGTCACCACGCGGCTTCCATCACGTGGAAATGCTTCATTTGTCATGACTTACATAACACGAGCGGAATACCTTCTGCTTGTGACAGTGGTGTAGCTACCATACGGCTAGGCGGGGGCTCCAAGTTTTTGGGCTTCTTCACCTCCATGAACGACGCCGACGTTCGAAAAATATATAATAAATAATATTAGAATTTTAGACTAACTTTTTGAGTTATTTGCTTAAACTACTAAATATATTCACTATTCATATTACGTTAGGTCTCAGTTTTGGAGCTACATGACGTAAATATTTGCGGTAGGTATATTGCAAAGCAGGAAATCGGGCCCCAATTTCACTTTTGCTCGGGGGCCCTCGGTTACATAGCTACGCCACTGATTTGTGATTTAGTTTTTAATATGCTATTTATGAGATATAATAGCTACCAGTGGCGAGGGTAAGCCGTTCAAAAAACACTGATAATTAGATAATTAGAGAGTGTATTTGAAGCATAATAAAAGTAAAATTCCTTTATGTTACGAATAGATAATCCAAATGGTTTACCGTTTCGGTATGACGTTCTTATAGGTAATCACCGTTGCCTGCAGATGTTAGCGAACAAAAGGGGGTGTACGTACAATCAGATACCCACCTATTCTAGACTAAATAAGCTCAGAAAGCAAAAAGTAATTGTCAGAAAAAAATTGACCAAAATTGATTATTAGGTACATTGATTGAATAAAAAATGGCCCCGAATTGTTTACAAACAATTTATTTAATCGCACTATATCTCTATCTAATAAACAATATCAGAAAAGGATAAAAGAAAAGTCCTGTCGCTGCTTGTTTCATTCTTTATTGGTCACGATCAAAATGCTCTATCTTTTTTCAATAGGGTTTGTTAGAAACGTGAATAATTATAATTAGTTCAGTGTTATTAACAGAATCTGCATCATTATGGGATAAATTAAAGACGAATACCTAGCTAGTGACATCTAGTGAAATCTGTAGGAACTAACATATAAGATCTATAACTTTGCTGTGATGAGATCTATGAACCCAAATAGTTCCATGTTTTACCGACAGCGGCGCTGGCGTTGCTAATGCATTAAGTGCAATTACGGTAAAAAATACCTGTCTCTTTTACACTTAGTGTGTTAAATAATGCGGAAAAGAGACAGATAACACTGAGTTAATGTAACGTAACGTAAACATGTAAATTGTCAGTTGTGAGCTAAATTCCACGGTGGCGGGTTATAGGACAGATTTTAATGTAATAGTTATTCAAGTTAAAATAATCGTGTTAATTATACCTAAGTTAAATTGTAACTATGAGCTTGTGGTATCGCCAGTAAAGTGTACGTTAAGTGAGAAAGTGAAATAGGTTGGCATTTTATGTGATGTCACTAAGATCTTGAACAAGTAACGGTATTGTGTTGGTGCCTTCTTAACTTTAGCAGGTTTTTGTCTGATTTTTAAGACACGCCTAAGTTTCATACTTGGTTTTAGTTCAACTGCAGAATGTATAGGAACGTGTGATTTATCTTACTAACGAAGCCATCGATCGGTAAGTTGTTTTACAATCTATACAGACTTACTGTGATCTCAAAAATAATTCTGAGTAAAAATTTCAATGTGTAATAATTTATTACAAAAAAAATATTATATTAATATTATTTCTAATCAAGGTGACCCAAACATTAATGCTACATGCGCTACAAATCAAAAAATGCCAAATGCATAATAAGTTATTGAAATCTTCGAGTGTTAAGCAAACGACCTTGTGTTAAAGGTCCGCATTCGCCGTTCTCCACCGGTTTGTCACGCACGTCTGTCTTTCTGCTAAGAGAAAAGGCCTAAACTGTATGAATCATATTTAAGACCTTCATGTGAGAGCTAGCATTAGAATTAACACGTGGTACAAAATTATTAATAACTTTTTTTATTTTGGTCATCATTGCAATATTTTATCTATATTTATTCGTTTGTAGATTGATAATCTTCAAAGCTACTGGTCCAATTCGTTTTCAGTAATTAAGAAGCTCATTATTTCCCAAATTTATAGGCTCCTTTATCCCAGAAACGAGGGTGAAAACGCGAGAAACAGGTACTCCTAGCTAAACAGGTAAACGACACATGATTTATCTGCTTATAGAGGGTTACTTTTCAATGAGTCAAATTTCACTCATCATTATGAACAACTTTTACGAACGACCCTAAAATCAAGAAAAAAAATGTTTCCTTCTAGGCTTCGTATAGCTTGCAAACGCTTTGTCTTAGTACTGATAGCTAATGTTCATAGGTGAAGGTACTTAGGTGCTATCAGATAGAACGTCTGGTCTTCTGATATAAACAGTACCAGCTGTCAGTTACAAATCAAAATATTTTCCGAATGACGAATTTAATGGTTTGCTTGGAATTAATTATTAATAAATTAAAATATCCTGTCCAATTTTAATGACTAAACCCATTGTCAAAAGGTTATCTTGTCCATATTCTCCAAATAAAATAATGGCTTTTTATTGTTCTCTTATCAATCGAAACACCAAAGCGCAAATACAAAGTATACAATACAAAAATGTATAATTGCTTACTAGGAAGTCATTAAGAATGCTTTGTAGAGCAAGATATTGAAGCTATTTTCGTTAAAATCGCTTTTTTTATGACTTCCAGCACAGCCCACCATATAACGGATAATAATACCGATTTAGAAGAAGTAACAACAACAGCTAAGTAGATACAGGTACTTACTAAAAACGTGAAAAAAGAACAGTGAAGAAAGAAGTGTTTATTTGTTAAAATTAGTGGCTAATACTTTTTGACGTTATAAAGTCCGAATATTAATCACTTTAAATAAATTTAAAGGATTCTACTTACCAATTACCAACTTGAGGTAGTCCGAGGTATTAGTACCAGAAATAACACCAGTTTTAGGCAATCAAAGGAATGAGCACTCATATAAATTAGTAGCAGATAAAATTATCCCTTTTTAGGTTTAAGTACCTACCAAAATCATGTTGAAACTGCTTGAACAACGAAATTACAAATATTTTCTCGAAGCCGGTTAAGCCGCCAGCGACAGTTTCCACTACTAAAATTGTACAGTTGTCTGATGTCAATTTCTCAGGAATGTACCGGTAGATCATGATCTGGATAAGTACCTAAGTAATACTGATGTTCAATACCAAAACCACGATCATGATTTGTAAATCTTTTAAGGCTCTCAAAATGTTAAAATCTTTACCGGCCTGACTGAAATCTTCTAAATATTTAACAGAAAAACTTGACTGACTGACTGACTGATCCATCACCACCCAAATCACTGGACAGTGTGGGCTGAAATTTTGGCATGCAGATAGCTATGGCGTAGAAAGGATTTTTGAAAATTCAATCCCTAGAGGATAAAATAGTGGCGCGAGTCGGAATGTTATTGTTATATTATATTGCTTTTTTATTCCTACTACCAAGGAAACAAGCACATAGCCTTTCAAATTGTTAGCGGTTAATGTAGCTTAAAGATATACGCTTGCAGAAGAAAAGATATCACTTGCGCGATATCAGCCCTACAAATATCTCTTCACACCCTTCTTGAAAAACACCATGCTGTAATCCGTTGGGTAAAGCAACTGTTGAACTTAAGGATATAACTGGATTATTATAATCAAATTTACTTTTTATTGTCTACTACTGTAGGATTATTTTGTTTCCACTCGCATCTTTAATACGTCCTCATTCCTTGATTAGTTCAAATACTTTAAGATAGGTTAAAGCTGTTCTAATTTGACAGTTGAAAGTTTCTTATTGGCCACAATTTTTCTTACCTTCACTATATTTGTTTCTTGTATCATAAAATGATCATCTCTCTCACCTGTTAATGCATTTCTACTTACATCACTAACATTTAGTTAGAAAATCAATTACGCTTATTGGCTAGGTCTAATAGTTGTTACTGAGAACTGAGAAAGCGACTCTTATTTTACGTAATATTTCATGTTACAGGTTACTCAATAAAACCTCCACTTTCATCATCTTATAAATATTGTTGACAGTAAAAAATATTGTTTTACACACATTCAGAGTTTATTGAGACAAATGCTAAGATCGAACCTAAATGAGAAAATAGGATGGATGCTGGAGAATGTATGCCTGCTTTAACGTGATGACTTCATTGGCCTCTGACCGATGATGGTACCTAAGATGGAGCATACCCAGAAGAATCTTTCATTATGGCCTTGAAATTCCTAAGAATATAAGAGTTAGGAAACACAGACGCCGGAAGCAAGTTTCACTCCTTTGCTGTCCGCTTTATTAATGAGGATGCAAATCGTTGTGACCGATAGGTATGTCAACAAAGTATGGATGAAAATTTACCCGACGGTTCTTATGAATGGGGATGGTGTAATTTGATAATCTGCTCATCATTCGTCATTAGATAGTATTTAAATAATAGATGTCTAATCTATGTTCTCAACGAAAAAAATCGCCTAATGCCAGTCGGTCTTTCACTCAAACAGTTTCGTACCATCGTTTGACAACAGAAATGTATACACATTCTGTGAGAATTTCCGGTAAGGTTGTTGCAGCCATCTGAGGCTACCAACTTAGTCCTTTAAAAAAAAAAAAATCTGTGAAAAAATCAACTGTCTAACTATTACGGTTTAAAAGATATAGCTGTTAATAAGATTGACCAAAAAGAAAAGTTTATTGCATGGGGACTACCTTTAATTATTAATTTTTATTTGTTTTTATAGCGGCAATAGAAATACACATTCTGTAAAAGGAAAATAAATTAAGAAAATTCAACGGAAATTTTGGAAATTCGTATGATATTTTTGGATGAAAATCTCAATAAAAATCACCAGGGCGACGAACAGCTAGCCATTTTATAAAATGGAATCTATAGATTCCAATCAAGGTCAACAAGATTCTCAACGGTGGAAGTTGTTAACTAGTCGCCAGCGCCACATACATCTGACTAATCAAATACCTCAGTTGAATGTAAATTCTATTATTGATCAAGAAAAGTTTTTATTGATTCTTGGAAGATGCAATAATCTTGACATGCCAGTTGGCGCAGTTGGTTAAGACACTACGTATCACGCCGCTGGTCATGGGTTCGATTGCCATCCAGGACAAACATTTGTGTGTATGAACATGTCTTTTAGTCCTGTGTCTGGGTATAATTATCTATATAAGTATGTATTTACAAAAAAGTAGTATATCAGTTATCTGGTTTCCATAATACAAACTCGGCTTACTTAGGGATCAGATATTATTTTGGGTATTTAAATACTATCATTCATAAATACGTCATCTATTTTTCATACATCATCTTCCTGATAGGTATTAAATCCAACAGTGAGGAAACCATAGTACGGTGGTCGGGTACTTTGTAGTACCCAACTGGTTGGCCTATTGGTCACCTTTTATCACCTTTAGGTGTTCTCCGACAGTTGCACTTAAGAGGCAGTTCCCTTCTAGGCTCTGTGTGCTCACTACCATCGACCACCACATCACTGACCACGGATTGTGGTCAAACACAGGTCTATAGTAAAATATATCTATTTAAATACTACTTCACAGTATTGTAGCTCAGCCTAGTGTTATTGTTATCCTGGTTTAAGTCAGGTTCCACTTTCTGATACAACTTTCTTTACTGTACCTGGTTTTATCACATTAAATGATCGTGTTTGAGGATGCAATGGTGACTCTCATTTCATATTTTGCCATCTTAAACAGGCGACGATATCCGAATATATCAGAAATGATGATTCTAAAGTAAGTTTTTCTCGGCATAATTTGTTTGCAAGGTAAAAAATAAATGTTAAACTAGAAAAAATGTGACAAGGAATATTTTTCTTTAAATTTGAATTTTTCGTTAGTAATGTCAGAAAAAAACGTGAATATGCCACTTTTTAAAACTAAGAATGATTTTTTCTCTTATTTGTGCCATCTAAACAACTTGAAAATATTAACCGATGCATGATATGTCTTTAGATTCGTCTTTATTGTATGAGTGTCACTAGGTATATTAATATTATCATGGGATTTTTAAGCAGGCGAACCTGCCATAAGAGATACCGTTATACCTATCCCTCAAACCAAATTACAAAGCCCTTTTTACTTTAAACAAATTTAAAATAACGTTTAATTTCAGTACCAGATGGTCTAAACAATTTGTTCACGAGTACTTTCTTTTTGCTTGCCTATTATGAAACAAACAATACAAGCGTGTGTCCGTGTTTCGTGATCCGAGACACGGACAAAATAAAGTGTTTTCGGCTTATACGAGTACTACTTGTTGAAGTGAAATTTTTACCTGTGTGCTGACTAATTTTGAAAATGTAAACCATGTACATACTAAATGCTGATGACGATGTTTGGTGTTGTTTGAACTTAATATTAAAGGAACGGAAGGACCTAGATTCAGTAGCAAGATATTTCAAACCCGTAGATTCCACTGTAATGTTAATAAGTGCCATTATAGCCTAAATTGTTTAAATAATGATACAGTTGCCTTTGAGGCTTAAAAGTCGTCAATGTATTCGCAATCTTATTGCTAGTGTCCCTAGAAACATACAATCATGTGGACCGTTTACTACGGATTTTGAATGTGATGAGTATAGAGAGAAAAATGAGAATAGAGAAGGAGATCACTTACAAGAGGTAGAAGCAAATCTTCTCAACATACTCCACCTATTTTATTTTATGTCAAAATGGAAGCACATTTAGTTAGTTTATCATATCAGGCGAAAGACGTCCACTGCTGGACAAAGGCCTTGTCCAAGGATCTCCACGATGGCCGGTCTTGCATTACCCGCAACCATCGGTTTCCCGCGACCCTCACAAGATCGTCGGTCCACCTTGTCTGCCCATGCTGCGTCTTCCGGTTCGTGGTCGCCACTCAAGAAGCTTTTTGTACCCCACCCCACCCACTGCCACTTCAGTTTGGCAATTCTTCGGACTATGTCGGTTTCTTTCGCCTGCGGATCTCATCATTTCTGATTCGATTTCACAGGGAAACTCCAAGCATAGTCCTCTCCATTGCTCTTTGGTCCTTATTATTATGAGTCCAGGAATTCATGTTGAATGTAACCACATACTGAGGCTTCACTATCACAAATTTTCCCACGAGGCGCACCTCATATTCATTATTACTAAATTCTATGTAACCGAAAGCATTTCAAACCTCAGTTACTGCGGTTACAAAAATCCACAACTATATGTAGTCCTTTCTAAAATAGAGATAGATATACATATACATTGGAACTCTCCAATGGTCAGTAATACAGTTGTTGTAAATAGAATACAATAGAATACATTGAGAGTCAAATACCGAACAATGAATACCCGCTGTACCGGTTCTGTATTTGAGAACCTTGTATTAGCATAGACTATATACAAGCCTCCTTTTATTATCAGATCAGAACTATCGTTTTAGTGGATTTTAGATACTCTTGAATTTATTTTTGGAAGTTTTGCAGTGGTTTGAGCGTTCCCTAAGAAACGGCTGGCTAACTAGCAGTATTGGTTTTTATACCTAAAGGGTGCGAATGGAACTGTCTGTCAGTGGGTCCAACCTCATGAACCGTATTAGGTAGACAGTTGAATTACTGTTGACGCTATAATAAAAACAAATAATAAAAAAAATAAAAATAATAGGTAGGTACTATAAAATATCTGCTAATTCAAAAGCTGTAAATATAAACTTATTTCATCGTATTCTATTTATTTTATTTTATAATCAAATGTTCCCAAACTCGTGAAATACTAGCGCCGCCTATTTTGAGATGCGCTCTTTAGCTAGCTCGTTTAGTAAAGTTCATATTTCTATGTTTTATCTACGCTATCATACCTAAATCATATTGGAAATAAACTTATTATTATTATAATCTATTTAAGCATAAAAGGTCTAGGTTTTCTTTCATCGTAATCGATGACTGTCGACTTAAAACAGCAATAAGCACACTGTAAGTAAGAATTTAGAAAACTGTCATCTTATTAAGTCTTTCCGTCACGAAATCTATTCAATGTTACATAAGTTAAACACAGTTTTTTACAAGACTTATTTTCATGAAAGAATTATCACGCAACAATACGCTACGATAGTTTAAAAAAACCAAAACAAGCCAATGCTCTTACTCTGCGAGGTATTAGGTAATAATTTGAGTCATAAACGACTTTAATGGGCTCATTTAATGATTCATAATGTGCATGTTATACTATTGATAATTTTATGATGAAATGAAGACCAGTAATCAACTAATTACAGTCACATGAATTACTAAAAAATAAAATAATGTTGTATGTTTGTTAAATACATTTTTGATTTACCCAATGACATAAGCTAGCTTTAAGTTATAATTAAATGGATTTTCAACTTTATGACGAACAATAGGTATGGCTATAATCGGTGAAGGAAAATATTATAAAGAACTGTCACTTGAGTAATTACAACACATCCCAATTTGTCTTCTTGTTTTTTTTTATTCATGTGTTATGGTTTTTTGACCGGTAAGGTTGTTGCAGCCATCTGAGGCTACAAACATAGTCCTTTAAAAAAAAAAAAAAACAGTTATGGCACATGAGTAAATATAATCTGTGGTTATGGTATGTAAATATTAATTATTTCTTTCTTTAATTTAAAATGTACCTAATGAAATGATGATATTGTGCAAAAAATCCCTTTCATTTGGCAACCGAAAAACTATGAAAAAGAAAAAATGTGCGGTAGTTCCAGTATTTAAATACTACGTACCTATTATATAATAACTATCCCCTGCGGTTTCATACTTGTATAAATAACTTGTAACAAGAAGAGAACCACCTTCAAAACACGAAAAAGTATAAAATAGCCATCAACAGTTCCTGAGACTTGGTGACAATGGGACCTTTCAAATAAAAAAAGATTTTTTTAAATCGGTTCACATATTGCCGAGTAATCGTGTAAGAAAGAAACATACCAAAAAAACATACAGTCCAATTGAGAACCTCATCCTTTTTTGAAGTCTGTAAAAAAATAGTCTGCTATTTTTCAGTAGATAAATCCACTCGCCTCGCTTGGACATTGTAACTTCAGCTTGAAACTCTACATTTCTCACTTTTGTTTGAAATTTCAAACAGAAAGCCTGTCGCATATAGATATTCTGAGCATAGCTTATTTGAATTAGGAAATCAAACGGCAAAGAAACATATTGATTTATTATAACACATATATAAAGAGACAATATGTATAGTGGTATAAAATGAAACAATGATGTGAAGCGGGTTACCTATTTAGTAAGAACTTCTCGCTATTTAAGCAACCATCCAGATAGATCGTGAGAAAATATGGAAAACACACGATTAATTAAGTTACTTACTCAGACATGTGCGTGTTGTTATGGTAAATTATTGCCAGATAAATGTTTTCAACGTACGTTTGCTAGCAGAATATGATAAAGAAATAATAAAAAAATGTTGTTATCGCGGTGAACTACCTCCCTATAAATTAATGATCGAGTGTCAACGGCCGTACGAATCCCACCTAAGACGATGCTTTACGAGAAATGATGATTCTAAAATGCGTTTTTCTCTGTATTCTTTGTTCCAAGAGATTTGGAAAAATATATGTTAAACTAGAGAATATACGACAAGGAATAGTTTTTTAAAATTTGATTTTATTTAAAGTAACGTCAGAAAAAAATCGTGAATATGCCCCTTTTTAAAATTGAGATTGAATTCTATTCTTAATTGGCCGATCCAAATAACTTGAAAATTTTAACATACATTCTGGAATCTAAAAGAAAGGGAATAGTTTTCTTACTTTAAAAAAAAAACGTTGTTTATTATACAAGGTGGTACTTTGTAGTACCCGTCTGGTTGGCTACCACTCTCAAATTGTCTGTCGCTGGCAGCTTACCGGTGTTCCGACA
This sequence comes from Tethea ocularis, assembly GCA_963555595.1. NCBI lineage: Eukaryota > Metazoa > Arthropoda > Insecta > Lepidoptera > Drepanidae > Tethea > Tethea ocularis. Next base: position 10,923,367 of record OY741969.1, on the reverse strand, counting down.
GCTGCACTTAAGAGTCAGGTTGGTTCAAGACTTTGTCGCCAACTTTTTCGCGCACCTTCGGTCACATCATCACTGACCACAGTGATATTGTGGTCAAACACAGTGAGTAAAAATAAGCTTAAAACATCGATAAATTTGGTGTTTTTATCTATTGCAAAATGTATTTCTCGTGGAGTTTTATTTAATGTCGGAAGGTTGACAAGTGGGCATCGCGTACCTGATGGTAAATGGTTAGCATCGCCTATCGCCATTTGCAATACCAGAGGTGTTGCCGACCTGTTACAATGGCAAGAAGGCTCTCAACTGCAATTGCTAGAAAACACCGGTAGGTGCTTGGTGACAGATTTTCAACTTGAGGGTGGTAGAGCCAGACGGGTAGTAACAAAGTACCCTACCACGGCTACCTTGCAGTTAGGAGATTTGCCGTCAGACTCGTCTAAATTATTTGACGATCCATTATTTCTCGCTGAGCTGGGCTGGTTGTTTTCTCGAGTTTGATATTCGTTACTGATTGCAAACATTATAAAAAGTCGATTGACTCATTTTGCCTTTCCGTTGAAACAATCTCACAACTCGATGGTTGCCTTAAGTAAGAACTATTTCCTACGAGAGGTTATGTAAGAAAGTAGTTTATGTAGATAGGAAAAGGTAAACTGTAGAGTTGACGGGCTTTGCGATCTCAATGCGGAAAAACTTTATGTATAGATAGCATAGTTTGGTAATTATTTTGAACCCATGCAGCAAACAGACGGGGTGTTATAAGTTTGACATGTCTGTCTGTGTGTATGTGTGTCTTTGAAAGGTGACTTAATCGAGTGAGCTGTTTGAAAATTATCACTAATTTGCCCAACCAATAAATTTTAAATTTTTGTTATATTACAATACAATAAGTAAATAATACGATCATAAAATGAATGCTAATGAATTTCTTTTTTATGCTCTAGGCTGTGCCTAAAAAAAGCAAAAATCTCGAGCTTGAAAAGAAATGCAATAATTTTTTTTTTTTTCAGATTTGGTCCCTGGTAAGACACTTTCAATAATGAATTAACTTTAACACCGTTGTAATAAAACTGGAAAGATCCCGCGAAAATATCATCAAGGCTTCAGCATCGGCATTCTTCGTTGACGTTTCTTTTCATTTTATGTGGGAGATAAATAACTAAAATTAAAAAAAATAAGAATCCCCCGACACTTACTAGTTAATTGGTGATAATTTCCAAACGGTTGCGCGGATTTTCTTGAAACATAGCTAAAAACACTCTCGATTAAGATACCTTTCAAACAAAAAAAACTAAATTGAAATCGGTCCATCCGTTCAGGAGCTAAGCCACAGACAGACACGCCAAACTTATAATAACACCCCGTGGGTTCAAACATTTTCATTAATTTGCATTACGTATGAGATAAAGAGCAGTAAAAGTGTAATAAAATTCAACACAAGAATCAAGTTATCAAATAAATGTAATTATTGATTACTTAACTGTGCAATAATCACGTCTTTCGATTTGTCACGTGACAAATTGACAACTGTTATGATGACATTAGCTGAGCTATAGTTAGTTAGGTATTTATGTATATGTCACCCGAAATGTATGAAATATAGGAATTGTATACGATTCCTGTGTATTTCCCCTAGGAAATTATAACAATAATGATACTTGGAAATATATAGAAACTATTGAAAAAAATAGGTTGGGGTTATTTTTTTTATTTTGCATAGAATAGCAAGTATTCGCACAAAAGTACCTTTCACTTACAACCCCCCAAATACCGCTATCCTTACAAATATACCGAATGTAGTATTCCGATAGATATTTAAGAAATGTATACAATGACGGATTAGAAACTTTTCCGTTAACATATATAATTCAGCCACTTCAACTATGATCCCCTGTTTCAGTCATGGTTAGTTACTTACATTTTGATAAACCCTTCCCGGCTAGGTTACATTAAAACCTGTGTGCAAAATTTCATGTTTCTGCAATTTGAACTTTGCGTAATAAATATAGAATTCTTATTGTTGTGCGAGAGTCGTAAGCTTGGAGAGTCAGTAAAACCTGAGGGTACCTACCCTTAGTGCATACGGTAACCGCTTACCACATACATGTATGCCGACTTTGTCGTAGAAAAAATGTCAAGCATGAATCGATGCATTACCAAAGTACGTTTGAGATAATACTATACTGAGATTTTGACTTTCTAATAGTAAATAAAAGAAAGGGATGCAAGATATTTTAGTCCTGTCAGTTTAATCCGATCACACACTTCAACGTGAATTTAAGCGCGATCTTTATTGGTCACGACTATTTACCCGTACATTACGACGGCATGGATTAAACTGACAGCATTAAAAATGTTCTATCTTTTTTCAATAAGGTTAAAATGAAAGAGAGGTGACTTGTCTAATATTAGTTAAGTTCGTAAACAACAGAATCGACACCAATGATCGCTTAGTAATTTGTAATGAGACATCATCTTATTTGCTTGGAAAGTGTACGAAAAATTGTCAGTCGTACCTCTCTGTTTTGTTTATGGTTAATGCTTGATCTCTCGTGGTCAACGCTGTTTTTAATAATACCTATACGACCTTACCTATCTCTTTAATTTCACTTGCATCCTCACTTGACGAGACTATACTGATTTCTCTATGAAAAAAAAAGCTAAAAAAGTAACAAATGCGTGAAGATTTCCGTTTCAAATCTTCAAAAATGTGTGATGCATCTTAATGGCGATCATGTATTTGTATGCAGCAGCATGCAGGTCGTGGGTCGGATGACTCAGAATGTAGGAATCAGTTATCTATTTTCCATTAGCTCACATAGCCGATTAACTCAAAAGTTAAATTAACTTTTGGTCTAAAATCAATTTAAATATATTTTTGTATTAGAACAGGAAATGATTCTAATATACGAAGATTTTTTTATGACATTAAAAACGTATCTAGCATATAATCTTCTGAAGTAAAACCGTTCCCTTTCTATTAGATCTCAGAATATATGTTCATATTTTCAAGTTATTTGGATGGACCAAATAAGAGAAAAAATAATTCTTAGTTTTATTAAGGGGCATATTCACGATTTTTTGCTGGCATTACTAATGAAAAATTCAAATTAAAAAAAAATCTATTCCTCGTCATATATTCTCTAATTTGACATATTTTTTTTACAAATATCTTGCAATAAGGAATGCAAAGAAAAACTTAATCTAGAATCATAATTTCTCGGATATCGTCGCCTTAATGCGGTTGACCTCCACGGACAATTTGCCACCGTTATGTACTCTATTGGTTACGACATTGATCATTATTTTACAGTTACTGTAGGTACTTAACAGACATTTGTACCCGGTAGTCGTTCAGCCATCATCTGTTCACTCAATCGCAAAATATTTTCTGTTCCTGACTCTCTTTGAAGATGACTGATCTTTGACGATATAAGTCAGCAAAATCAGAGTCTAATGAGCGTGAGTATAGACGAAAATTTTGCAAAGTGGTGAGGTACTTTATAGTAACCACCAGGCTGGCATTACCACCTTTAAGTTAGAAATCTGTCACCAAGTATTTACCTGGCTTTGTATGCTTGTTCCTTTGCCATAGCTTTGATTAGTTACTCATCATAATCATTTCCCTGCAATGTTCCCAATCATTTGGGGTTGGCGCAACATGTACTCTTCTACCATTCAGCCCTTCTATCCGGATTCCCGCCAGGTCATCATCATCATGTCAGCCGAAAGACGTCCACTGCTGGACAAAGGCATCCCCCAAGGATCTCTACAATGACCGGTCATAATTTCAATATCAGAAAATATTTAAAATTCGCATTTTTTTTGTAAAAATCTACGTAGGTATAGACCTCGATGACTATAGTTTAATTTTCTCTTTAGTTGTCTTTAACAAAGGTTGTTTTTAAATATGTAGAACAAATTCTAAACCACAGCACTATTATTAAACAAACCATAACGATTTTATTCTATTCATATTCAATAGAATATTTACGTTACTAGAATAATATAAAACTAATGTTATGACAGCATTTATAATCATAATACGTTTTTTAATAGCCATTTTATATTAATGGCGCCTATTACCTAACTGTCAATTGTTTAGATTCCATCCATTCATTCGTTCCTACTGTGACGTTATTGATAAATTGCGCCTCTTTATTGAATCGTGGCCCTCCCAAATTTAACATGCTAATAGGTACTGACTAATATAAAGTCGACTTCAAAATGAAACTAAATCGTCAGGAGGATTTTTTTTTATGTTAAATTTATTATATTTAATAAATTAGCTGTTCCCCGCGGTTTCACTCGCGTTCCCGGAATAAAGAGTAGCCTATAACCTTCAGAGATAATGTAGCTTCCTATTGGAGAAAGAATTTTTCGAATGAGACCATTAACTCTGGAGATTAAAGCGTTCAAACAAACCCTTCAGCTTTATTATTAGTATACATAGGCGTATTTCTTGTAAAAAAAGGTTGCCCAGGTACTTAGTAAAAATAACCTATTATCTCATCGGACAATAACACTGTATAATATTATCATTATCATTATGTTATAAAGAATTAACTTATATAAATTACTGTAAAGAAGCACGATTCAAGTGTTATCCTTGAAAAATACGAAGTGCATGTAATTAATTACCATCTTAAAACAAAATACAGTAGTATACGTAAGACACGTTCACACGAAGTTACCTTCGAATCGCACAATTATGACATTAGGTTTATTACACACTTACGACTATAATTTATTTAATAACTAGCTGACCCGGCAGACGTTGTCCTGCCCTGAGAACAAAAATAAAACTGGGACCTACAAACCTATCCCTAACTACTCCTATCTACCTCTACCTGCCACTACCTACCCCTACCTACCTTACCTACCTACCCTACCTACCTACCCTACCTACCTACCCTACCTACCTACCCTACCTACCTACCCTACCTACCTACCCTACCTACCTACCCTACCTACCTACCCTACCTACCTACCCTACCTACCTACCCTACCTACCTACCCTACCTACCTACCCTACCTACCTACCCTACCTACCTACCCTACCTACCTACCCTACCTACCTACCCTACCTACCTACCCTACCTACCTACCCTACCTACCTACCCTACCTACCTACCCTACATACCTACCCTACCTACCTACCCTACCTACCTACCGTACCTACCTACCCTACCTACCTACCCTACCTACCCCTACCTATCCTATGTCCTTCTCCTGGCTCTAAACTACCTCCCTGCCAATTTTCAGCTAAATCGGTTCAGCCGTTCTTGAGTTATAAGTGGAGTAACTAACACGACTTTCTTTTATATATATAGATATTATTTTTTTCTTAACTGTAAGTGTAATTTTTTATAGTTCACTAACCCTAAAACATGAGCCGTTTGATTTGGCTTAGTACATTTAACTTAATAGAAATAATAATCTAATGCATAAAAAAATAAATGTTGTATTTTGTAAATGTTACTTTCAAGGTTGGTCATAGTCAATGCAATTTATATTTAGGCTGAAGTTTAGCTTATAATTTTATTGTCAAAGCTATAATGAGCCCTTTTAATTGTATAGTCAAAAATATAAAATTTTACCATTACCGCACGCTACCTTGCTAAATTTAATTTAAAAACGTTCAGCCTTTATGTAGCTGAGTGGTAGATGAGGTTCTCAATTCAGTTGTGTTTTTTTTTATGTTGTTACTCATAACTCTTTTATTTATGAACTGATCTTAATAATTATTTTTAATTTTAAAATCAGTTCATAAATAAAAGATTAATTATCGTTAGATTCAGTAAGTATGTATAGCTCCAAGTTAGTGCCATATTTTTTTTATTAGTCTTTTTGTTAAAAGCTATTTATAACAAATTGTGGAATGAGCACCTTGCCGTGGTTTTCCCAAGAGACTACTGCATGGGGTTCTTCAAAAAGAGTGTGAAAAGATTCTTGCAGGGTTGGCAACGCGCGAGAGATACACCTAGTGTCGCAAGCATCTATTAGGCTACGTAACCACTTACCATCAGGTGGGCCGTATGCCTTAGTAGTATAAAAAAATTAATTACGTATAAAGTGGGATAGGATTTTTGTACACTTTCTAGATTAAACTACAAAATTAGGTTACGAAAATCGCGCGATTAAAAGTCGTTCGTGTACGCGAATACGTCCCAAGTGTGTCGCTTGAAGCAAGATGTGATGTAACTATTTGAAACGCACAGTTGTGTAAGGTTCCCTGCATTGTTTCAGAGATCTGGTTCTAATACCTACGTTTGTTAGCTTCAAGGTATACAAAAAGTAATAGGATACCACAGATAATAAACCAATTCATATTTAATTACGTTCACTAAAAAAAAACTCATCGTATAAAAGGTTACTTTTCAATGAACAGCCAAACGAAAATAATTCCATAGATAATGGTAAATTATGACCAAACAAGAATAAATGTTTTGCATGAAAAGATTGTTATTTTTTCGATTCATAGTAAAAGTTGTTCATAGTGATGAGTACCTACAATAATCCCTGAACTTTGGCTGTTTAGCAAAAAAGAAAAAAAAAAGTTTGAATAAACAATCATTGTGTACCTATCTAAATAAGGTAGTTGACTGACATATCAAATCAGTTACTTTTTAATAAATGTCAAAACGATCGTTTATATGGAATTTTGTATGAAATATTACACTATGACGTCATAGTTTCGCAGCATCACATCATCTACTCTTAGTGGTTCCACTGGTAATTAAAAATCATAAAATGCATTAAATGTACTACATATTTGGTGTTTCCACGTGTTTTTAGATGTTTTATGCATTGGTTAGTGTTTGGTAATTAATTTTTGACAGTGTCAACTACCCAATTTGCAAAACAGATCAAAATTTTATTGGCTAAATATTACATTAAGATTAATCGAGCGCCATAAAAAAGTAAATCAATTTTTATTATAACTATTTAAATTATCTTTTCGTAACTATAGCATTGACAAAAGAAACCGTAACATTTTATTACAATTACAAAACAAAATGGCTACAAACAGTTAGTATTCATAAATTTTAATATTATATAAATAAAATAAAAATAAATTTGTGCGTCTCACTTAGATGAAACTTCAATTAAAAGTGACCTACATCCCGTTTGGCTTAAGTTAAAAGAAATAGAGTATTTTTATTTAAACAGCTGGCTTCAAGATATTAATTAAATAATTTACAATTAATGTTGCAATACCCTGTTATGTTTTTCATTATATACAGGATTATATATGGAAATTTGAACCTTAAGGGTTGAAGCCACGCGAATATGGTCTTAGGAGACCTTCTCTTATTTTTTGAGTTATTACTATCGGCATTTAAATATTTTGAAAAAAATTACAGTCAGCGAGAAATCGGCGATCATTGAAAATATTTTTTATTGCTGCCTTTACTGACCCGTCTCAAATTTCCACCCTGTATATTTAGCCAGGTTGGTATACAGCTTGTTTAAAGACCTAAGACATGTGTTTACAATGTTATTCAAATTATTTATATAGGTGTTCTGCTAGCCTTTATACTCGTATGTAGATACTAATTCTATAATTAGGTAATGTTTATTTTTCTGGATGTACGTGGTAACCTTCGGAGTTACTAGAAAAGAAAAAAAGAATATTTATTTGACGAACACAAAAAAGTATAAGAAAACAACAATAGGGTGGTTGACAGTGTCAAAAATAAGTGACACGTAAACATCAAATATGTTGTACATTTAATGCTTTTTATGGTCCAATCCTGAAAATGCTTTCACTAATAGGAAGCTATATTATTCCCGAGTGTTATAGAATACTCTCGAATTTTCATCCCGGGAACGCTGGTGGAACCCCGGGAAACGGTAATTAATAATGTTAGAGTGTTGAATTAAGGATGACTCACGCTAGACCGTGTCGGGTCCGAGCCGAGCGTCAGCCGTAGCACGGTTGCCGCTCGGTAAAGCGTGAATGTGTCCATACAAAATATATGTAGTAATATTAGTTGACCGTGCAACGGCCGACGTTCGGCTCGGACCCGACACGGCGTGACTCATCCTTGTGAGTTTCCAGTGAAGGTTCAGTGTCTATTTTAATTAAACAATTGCTTACATTTTCTTTCTGTTCACTTGAGGTATTTACTGACACATATGCGAAAATATCACGTATATATTACGCGTTGTTTATAAAATGAACTTAGCTTGAATAGTTATTTTTCGTTAGATTCAGTATGTATAGCTCCAAGGTAGTGCCATTTTAATTTTATTATCTTTGAAGAAGGTTATATACTTTTTGTTAAAAATTAATTATAACATGTCAAATTCAATCCATTTTTTTAAAGGATTTAAGTTGGTAGTCTCTGATGGCTGCATCAGCCTTACCGAACAAATCGGCGCAAAGGGCTCTCAACAGGGCGAAATTCAATCCTATAATAGGTACTTAACTAATATACCTAGTTATGGCCCCAATTTTATAGGTATTTTTTATCTCGTGAAAATGTTACATTACAAAATATTTTTCCTTTTATTATACTCGTATATTATATCTCTTTTATAAAAAAAACTTCCCACAATACAGTCTCTCATAGCTTACACCGTATCCAATAACAATGTCTTATATTACACGGCACTTTAACAGAACGGTGTCACTGCGGCCAGGTCATCGTGTTGTGATTAACAGCAGACGTCCATATTATTTAATTAATAACCATCATGTTTAGATACTTACTTTCCATTGAAAAATAAAGGCTGTTGAATGAAATTCATTCAACTATTGAGTTCAGTGTAACAAATAAGGTTGTGAATTGGTGATCTAGATTTTTTTAATTTGAGCTGGCGATACTGAAGAAGTAAGTGGTTCAACGAAAGTAAAGACTTTTTTTTATGTAAGTCTAAATTGGTTGTATGTAGTTAATAAGGTAGTTTACTGACATATCAAATCAGCTACTTTTTAATAAATGTCAAAACGATAGTTTATATGGAATTTTGTATGAAATATTACCTACACTATGACGTCATAATTTCACAGCATCAAATCATCTACTCTTAGTGGTTCCACTAGTAATAAAAAATCATAAAAATGAAATGAAATTTATGAAATGAAATGATATTTTATGCTATGGTTAGTTTTGGTCATTTATTTTTGACAGTGTCAACTACCCTATTACGTAGATGACATTAGGACAATATTTTCGCTGTCTTATCGTAAAATTACCGCCATACATATTGGAGGTGAAATCAAGCTAGCTCAACTTTTTTTTTTTTATATTACTAAGGTAAGCAAGCATGCGGCTCACCTGATGGTAAGTGATTACCGTCGCCTATCGCCATTTGCAATACCAGAGATATTGCCAATGTGTTGCTGACCTGTTACAATAACGAGAAGGCAAACTGGCTCTCAAGTGCAATTGCCGGAACACACCGGTAGGTGCTTGGTGACAAATTTTCAACTTAATGGTGGTGGCCAGCCAGACGGGTACTACAAAATACCCTACCACCGTGCTATGCACCTCTTAAAAACGTGAAAAAAACTTCTTCTCCACATGTTGTTATGTAGGTATACTATGTATAATACAATAATGTCCAGCGTTCATTCACGCCAAATTAACGAACTATGCCGTGAGATTGTATTATTTCGTAACCGGTTTTTGTATGGCTAATTTATTGAATTACTCGGTTATTTCGTGTATTATTTAATATTCAATTACCTATTTAGAATTCTACTAATATACCTAATTAAATAATAACCTATACCTATATATATTTAAAGTTTTATTTTCATGCTCGCAAGGGAATCAAAACCTATAAGTACTATACTTCCCGTTGACCTTGAATCATGAAATTTCAAAAAAATAGTTTTGAATTTGAGTTTGATACAATACAATTTCAGGTAAATAACCTTGATAAATTAATTAACTAACGAAATTTAATGATCACTTAGTTAATGATTCATTAAAGTAACGTAGCCCAGGTCATGGTTGCTGACCTGCCAATTGACCCTGCGATGATTACAGATCTAGTTACGGTTAGATAACTAGACATAGTAGAGTAATTACACCTTTATTACCTAGTCCACAGAATCGAAATTAGCAATCATTTTATATTACACCTATCAAGATACTTTAAAACTATTGTGTACAAAAAATTATCAATTTTTGGCTTCTGGTTGAATCCAATATGATAAATACGTAATTAATTGATTTGGGGTGTCCAAATCAATTAATTACGTATTTCTTTGGGGGTATCAATACCAGAAAATCTGATATATCTTTTTTCTTGTTTCAGAACTCACAAAATGGAAACACGATGGAGGATCGTCATATTTTGGGCAGCTCTTTGCTTCACCACAGGTAATGTAATGTTACTCTATCTATACTAATATTATAAAGAGGAAAGATTTGATTGTTTGTTTATTTGTTTGCATTGAATAGGCTCCGAAACTACTGAACCGATTTGAAAAATTCTTTCACTAATAGGAAGCTACATTATTCCCGAGGGTTATAGGCTACTTTTTATCCCGGGAACGCGAGTGAAACTGCGCGGAACAGCTAGTTTTCTATAACCCTGTAATAGCTCAAAGAGAATATAAACACGACATTTTATAACATAGGGTTGATTTGATAATCAGTCAAATGAATACTAGAAAAAAAAAACTCGTCATTATTATCATTTTTCTACCTCAAAATCAATATTAAGATCAGCAAAATTTGGATGCTTGATTATGTCAATAAGAGCCGGTAAGCCGAAAAAAATCTGATTCACTTAAGGCCCCTAAAAAGTAAACATGGTACAGGGTTTCCATTCGTTTATACAAAACGTAAAGTAAAATTAAAATTAGCCAAGAAAAAAAAGTCTGACTAGCTAAAGAGATAATATTATATAGGTAAATGCTAAAGTTTGTGAGTATGTATGTTTGTTACTCTTTCACGCAAAAACTACTAAACGGATTCGGATGAAATTTGGAACACAGATCGTTTATAACCTAGATTAACACATAGGATACTTTTTATCCAGGACAAACATAAGATCGCGGGTGAAACCGCGGGGCGGAAGCTAGTGTAGCATAAATATAAGAAAACCAACGCATGCACACCAGCTATCTGTTTTTTAATTAGCATAATTATAACAAGTGTAACAACGCCTCTTTGTAATCTTTAAAAATGTTAGAATGGTATGGTTTCACTTAATGATGATGTTTTGCAATTAGCGCTTTGACCTAGAATAGGTTCTGGGTCAGTGATAGTACTAATGAAAGTAGTTATATTCATGTTTAGGAATGTTTATCTTAACTACTATCACATAAATAATTTTCATAATGTCATCTGCTTTACAACGTCAAATTATGTGTCATGTAAACCTAACCTAAAGTATGTCATTAGAGCCTTGAGGTCTAGCAGGGCAGGGATATTGTACTGCTTTATCCCCTTGGTGCATAATCTTCTAAACTTGTCCTGACTGACTGATTTATCAATGCAGAAACTAAGCCACTGTTCTAAAAACCTAACGGAGGATGTGTTCCTTGTGAAGTGACATCCATTAAGGGTAAACCTTCGGTTGGAGCGAAGGTTTACCCTTACCAACCGATGCCTCCACCTTAAGGAAGAGTTTTCAAATGTCATAAAACCATATTTTTTGCTAAAAGTGCCCTTTGCCTGCCCCGCTTATCCCCGTCAGTTTAGTGAGGGAGTCATTTGCGGAGAGCATCCCCTTAAATAGCTAATATAAATTATACTTTAATTATTCATAAAATGTTCCTACTTACAGGATTAGCTAATAATCTGCCAGTATTTACTCAAGATATGAACAATCTGGCACTATCAGAAAGCACACCAGTTGGTCAAATAGTGTACACATTACAAGGAGTTGATCCTGAAGGACTATCTGTAAGTAATATTGATATGAAAATTAATTTAGATATAATGTGTTTCATAAGAAGTGTGTGATTGATATGTGTCTCATGAGAAGGCTCAAGGTCACCCAAAGAGCAATGGAGAGTGCTATGCTCGGAGTTTCCCTGCGAGATCGAAGATATGATGAGATCAGCAGGCGAACCAAAGTCTATTAAAGTTTTTCGAGCTATGTTGGTTACATAGCTCGAAAAATCGCCAAAATTAAGTGGCAGTGGGCGGGGCACTTCGCTCGTAGAGCCGACGGCCGCTGAGGCAGTAGGGTTCTCGAGTGGCGACCACAAATCTGAAGACGCAGCGTGGGCCCCTCACAAGGCGGACCGATGATCTTGTGTCGGGGGAAACCGCTAGATGCGGGTAGCGCAAGACCGGCCATCGTGGAGATGAGGGAGGCCTTTGTTCAGCAGTAGACGTCTTTCGACTGACATGATTATGTTGATAAGAAGGCTCAAGGTCACCCAAAGAGCAATGGAGAGGGCTATGCTCGGAGTTTCCCTGCGAGATCGAATTAGAAATGTTGAAATCCGCAGGCGAACCAAAGTAACCTACATAGCCCGAAGAATTGCCATAGTGTAAGACCGGCCATCGTGGAGGTCCTTGGGGAAGCCTTTGTCCAGCAGTGGACGTCTTTCAGCTGACATGATGAAGTATTTGATTTGTTAATAATTGATAATGTTTCAGATAAAATACAGTCTGGTAGGGACAGACAAGTTTTCAGTGAATCCAACGACTGGTGAAGTTACTTTAGATCGACCTTTAGATAGAGAGGTGAGTTTTGTTGTTTTTAATTAGATAAGGTTTTATAAAGAATTGATGCAATTAATGAGAAATCCTGTAACTAACGAAATGACTTGATGAAAGCTACAGGACAGGCCAGTTGGCGCAGTTGGTTAAGCCACTACCTATCGCGCCGCAGGTCGTGGGTTCGATTCCCATCCAGGACAAACATTTGTGTGCATGAACATGTCTGTTTGTCCTGAGTCTGGATGTAAAATCTATAAGTATGTATTTAGAAAAAAAAAGTAGTATTATATGTAGTATATCAGTTATCTGGTTTCCATAGTAGGTACAAGCTCTGCTTAGCTTGGGATCAGATAACCGTGTGCGAAGAATGTCCCAGAATATACATCTTAGTTATATGTTTATGAAGCTGTGATGATCAATGCACACTAATATTTTTTCAGGTGGAAGACACAATAAAGTTCCTAGTATCAATAGAAGATGAAGATCCGGAAAAGAAACAAAATCTAGTTCAAACACAACCTGTCACAGTCATTGTCCTCGATGAAAACGATAATCCGCCTATATTTAAGAATGTAAGTAATATCTCTATGGGCGTCGTCGGCCATCTGACAGCGGACGTCACTGATAGCGAGCTAGCTAATTTTGTTTTTCCACATGAAATTATCAAAATAAGATCGCAGAAACAAGAGCGTTTAAATGCCATCACACGGTAGACCACTATAAAGGGAAATAAATCTATTAAAGCGGTGACATGCTTGTCGAAGCCCTGTTGGATATAATTGAGGGAAATTAAGTAAAAAAATCTTTACATAGTATAAAATGAAGTCGCTTCCGCTGTCTGTTCGCTTAGATCTATTAAACTACTCAATGGATTTTAATGCTATTTTCAGCAATAGATAGTGATTCAAGAGGAAGGTTTATATGTATAAATGCATATAGCGAGAAAGCTGTGCGAAGCCGGGGCGGGTCGCTAGTAGTTAATAAAGTAATGTTAGATATAAAGGAGATATAGACTAATAATTGGGGTTATGCATAGGTTAATTTCATTGTGGTTCCGATTCGTATAATGAACTTATTGAGTAGTTAGAATAGTTATTTCTTCTATGAAAATCACTCCAATACTATTGTTGCTAAGTTTTTCACTACATTTCTATACTAGAAGAACAATTTCCTTAAAATTTATAGCAAATAAATAAAATAGAAATACTAAAGGTATACCAAATACACTACCTAATTTATATCGGGAATTATTTGTAGGATCAAAAGATGTATAATCGTCAGATGTGTCAGTAGGACGGATTTACCGGTTACGAGAGATATTAATTCATCGATGGTTCCTATAAAACTGGTTTTATTCGAATGTCAATAATAATTTTACCATCTATATGCTAATTCACCACAAATATTTATGAATCCAATTACTTATATTGTGATTGACTCAATTCTCTCTCTAGACTCTTATCATCATTAAAGTGTTTATTTTGGTTATTTCTTTCCTTTATTATTGCATATTATTATAATATTTACGACTCAAAAAATTACCCTACCCTATTTACAAGTAAAAAATTACCCTACCCTATTTACAAGTAAAAAAGTTGTGCCAGATCGCTGCTGAGTGAACGTGCCAAGAAGGCTGGCGGCATTGCCACGTTGAATGGCAATGCTGATCCTCTGTCGTAGATAGACACCAGCTTTCTGTCACGTGAGGTTTATTAGTATTTAAGCTTCCTTTGTTTTTATAAAAAAAATAAAAAATAATTTATGACATTAAAAATAGATTAAGGTGTTTTGAAATTAAATGTAATTATTCTCTTCACAGAGTCCTTACGAAGTTGACGTGCCAGAAGATGAACAGATAGGAACCACAATTCTAAACAATATTGATGTGGAGGACAAAGACTTTGTCGGAGATAATCTTGAAGTTGGCTGCATTCCTAATGAGCAGGTATAAACAGGATTTGAAATTAACTGTGACGAAACAAAAACGAGTCATTTTAACATTTAGTTTTATTTTGTGATTCGTTTTATTGCGAAATGTGACTAACGTATAATATTTTCTTGTTTAGAACATTGGTTTATCGTTATAATAATACTATACCAATCACTATCATCAAAGCATCATCTTCAAAATGTACTACAAGTTCCAAATTCCAAAATATGATTTATATTTTGGAATCATCATCAATCATATCATATTTTATTGATAAAAATAAGAATTGTAGTGAGTAAATATATTTTCAGTGGCCAGAAGCATGTGAAACTTTTGAGGTGGTGACCCTCAACTCAACAGCACACCAGTATACAGGAGCCTTGGTACTGAGGAAACCACTTAATTATAATGACAAGCAGTTCTATCAATTCCAGTTGTATGCTACTGTAAGTTTTTTGATCATTCATAGAGTAAACTAAGTGTTTTTTTTTAATTTCCCAATTCTGTTACTTTTACAAAAATGTTAGTAAAATTGTCTGCCTGTCAATCCACTGGCACTGCTATAAAACCTATGCAATGTCTGTCTGACGCTATGTCTGTGAAGATTGAGCGAGGTAATATTACGATTGTATTAAATTTTATAGGTTGAATTTACCAAACCAAGGTACAATAGATTAAATGAATGACGTATAATCTTAGTAACAACAATATATTGTTCAAATTGTGACAGGATTCTTTAACACTGATTAAGGGTCGGTTGCATAAAGCGCAATCATAGTAAGGTTATCGTTAGGTTACAGTTATATAGGTAGTTAACTTTATCCGCCGAAAGAAAGAAAATTGAGTTGCTCGTGTCACTTTATCTAAAATTTTAGCCGTAACCATAACCGACGAGTTAGATCGGTCATCGTCAAAGTTAACTCTACGGTCAAAGCATGGTAATGATTATAGTAAGGTTGAAGTAAAGTACGAGCAAGCGACCCTTAGAATGTAACTTAATGTTTTCCAATTCCAGGACGGTACACTGAATTCAAGTGCCCACGTAGAAGTTAAAGTGGTAGATGTGCAGAACTCAGCGCCAGTATTCAGTGGGGCGCTATCAGCTGCGTTACCTGAAGATGCTCCAGTTGGGACTCTTGCGTTGACTGTCGTAGCAAGAGACGCTGATAGAGCGCATCCGAGGGATGTTAGATTGCAACTCGTTACTAGTAAGTTTTTACTATTGAAAAACGTATAGAAATAGGTGATAGAATATTATAACTGAATGAGTATATCCATGCTGATGATAAATAGGTACCTATAGTTAAGTAAGATGGATGGTAGGACGATGTAACCAAAGGTAGTAAGTCTAGGAGATAAATTACTCTTGTTATGTTGTTGTGTTTATACCGTCGAAATGGACAAGACAAGTAGGCTCTTTTTGTCTATTTGGAGCTGGCAAATCTAAGAAATATGTTTCCTAGAAATGTTTTACATGATCACATCTTTTTCATAAATATCACTGGGTATATAGGTATTTACAGTGTCAACTTATTTCCTATTTCAGATCCTTTGGATTTCTTCCTATTAGATAGTACAACTGGAGAGTTAAGAACAGCTAAGCCTCTAGATAGAGAAGCGTTGGCTGATCCATCATCCCCTCTTAATCTTACTGTAAGAGTAAGTATCCATAATCAAGCGGAATTTGGTGTTCTTTATATTGATGTCGCAATTTGTAGCCTGCCTTGATTGGTGATTGATTGATGTGGTGGATTTAAAGCAATAATGTTGGCTTAAAACTGTAGCCATCTATTAGAAAACTTAAATATATATAATAATAATTATAGTACAGACTGTGTTAGAACACTTGTTATACAGATTGTACCTACGAATTGTTTGTTGGTCTTCAGATTTTTATATTTCAGTAGTTTCTGATTCTCAAATGATCACTTTGCAGGCAACAGAGATAGTAAATGGCGTGCCATTAATCTCTGACATAACTTCGGCACTTGCAACAATAACGATCACAATCAAGGATGTCAACGACGAGCCACCTCGGTTCAACAGAAGAGAATACAGCGTCGAGATACCGGAGAGTCTGCCGGTTGGGACACCCCTGCCTAACTTGGATATGGTGGTTACTGATACTGATGTGGTAAGATCTTTTACAATAAAATTAAATGTCATACAGTTAGTAGGACAAAGGGTGATAATTTCCAAGTACAAGGTGGCTTATGTTGTATTGCCGTAAACCCGATAGATTTGGAGTAAAGAAACAAAAAATATCGGCACATTTTTTTCTCCTTCTGTTTTTCTTTCATCTTAGATATAATTATATACTGTGAGTAACGGAAACGTAATAATCAGTCCTATTTCTTAGTGGTTAAGTCTCATACTCAAAAATATTGTCCATAATTCAGTAGTATTTCTACGATTCAACAGTTCGTCAATTGTAACTGCCTGAACGTTATCACCAGCTATGCTACAGACAAAACAATATTCATACATACTTTGAATATTCTGCATTAATCATATCTATTCTATTACTAACTGTCAGTACCTAACGAAATTTACAAAAAGTAATTATACATTTCACAGGGTCATAACTCAGTATTCAGCCTTCGTCTATCAGATGAATTTGGCGCATTCATAGTGGAGCCTGCGATTGCTACAGGTAGTGCGTCAGTTACATTGCGACTGAATACCAGTCTGGATTATGAAGACCCTAACCAGAGGAAGTTCATATTGGAAGTAAGTTTTAGGATAAGTTCTAGAAAAAGATAAGTCTATAATATTGCTCATAAACAAAATCAAGAGCAATTGTAATTCAGGCACTTATGACTTGTCTGATAGAGTTTGAATGTATTATAAGAGGTAATCTTTGGAACTCATAAATAAATAAATATCTTGGGACATTCTTCACACACGGTTATCTGATCCCAAACTAAGCAGAGCTACAAGCTCTATGGAAACCAGATAACTGATAAGTATGTAGTAACATACACTACTTTTTTGTAAATACATACTTATATAGATAATTACACCCAGACTCAGGACAAACAGACATGTTCATGCACACAAATTGTTTGTCCTGGATGGGAATCGAACCCACGACCAGCAGCGCGATAGGTGGCGTCTTAACCAACTGCGCCAACTGGCCAAACTGACCAGTTTGGTCATGATTCTGAAAATTCTTCCACTGCAATATCTTCGAGAAATTTGAAGCAACATTGTCTTGTTATAATTGTTTTGAGTATTTGGAAAATTACGTTAAATCATTTTTATTATAGTATCTGACTTCCTTCTAGGTAATAGCAGAAGAAGTCTACACAAATCCAAAGCTGTCATCAAAGGCGAGTGTAACGATAATACTGACAGACGTGAACGACAACGCGCCGCAGTTCTCCGAGGAGCCATACTCGGTGAGCGTGCCGGAGGGAGCCGCGCCTGGAGCCAGGGTCGCTGCTGTCAGAGCTACTGATAGAGATACTGGCAGGTAACGTTGATTTTAACCGTATTTTTTATACTACCTCTGCAAGTAATTGACGCACCTGGTGGTAAAAGGTTACCTTAGATTATACTCTATCAACACCCGGGGCACAGACTACTGTAGAACGATATTGCAAATCACTTAGACCCAAATTAATCTATGCTGCTGGTATCAGCGCAATACCAATCCTTTCCTCTTCCTGCTTGAGCTCTAGCGAATTTGAAGTAACTACAGCTTACTACGTTACTTCACGTTAAATATTTTAGCAATTACTCTTGAGGGTCTGTTTCCATCTTCTCTTTAAGTCTATCATTAGTTAGATAACCATAAATCACACACAAACGGTGGTGGAATTCAAGTGAATTCGGTGTATAAAAATAAATTAGACCACTAAAGTACACAAAAATATAAGCAAAATATACCTTTTTACAGGTTTGGTACAGAAGGCATAGTATACCAGCTATCAGGCAATGGAGCAGAACTGTTCAGCATTGACAATAGAAGTGGGGTGATCACAGTGGCCTCTTGTCCAACACCTGGACTACCGCCGTGCTTGGATTATGAGACTAGAAAAGACTATTTCTTACAGTATAAGGTAATAATAAATCCTCGGTATGATCTTAACAAAAAAAACATTTTTGTTTGATAGAAACCTCGTGATGAGTGTAGGCTTGTTACGTAAAGTTTCTATTATTCCAACTCATAATAAAATAATATTTTTTTTTTACTATGTATAGGCCTGTGTACAGTCTCACCGTGGTCAGTGATGATGTGGCCGATTATGGTAAGCACACAAAGCCTAGAAAGGAACTGGCTTTCAAGTGCTGTCGGAACATACCGAAAGATGCTTGGCGACAGATTTTCAACTTGAGGGTGGTAGCCAGCCAGGCGGGCACTACAAAGTACCCTACCACCGTGCTATGGTTTCCTCACGATGTTTTCCTTCACCGAAAGCTCAAGCTCATTGTAGGATTCGAAACCGGGACCTTCGTCTCGGAATCCGACGTCACTACCACTGATCTATCATTGCCTTAGATATTAGATACATTTCCAATACCAATTAATTTCATAATAATTGCTTCTTGTGTGTAACCTTCGACTACATAATCACTTTTTACAGTAGTAATAGACCAATTTAATTATAGTAAAAAGAAATACCAACCGTACAAAAATCTATGAATATCAATAGTTTTGAAGATGATAAAGATTTTAATTTTCAGGCAACAGATGACGATGGCGCTGGTCAAAGTACAGTAGTATCTTTACAAATATCACTAACTGACTCAAATGATAACCCGCCAGTATTCATCACACCGGTTTACAAGGCATCTATAGATGAAGACGCAGTTAAATTTGAACCAGAATTACAGGTATGTACCAATAGTATGCGAGTTCTTAAGTTAGAAATTATATTTATGTAACTGATAGCTGATTATACTAATAATGGATAAGTTATAAAAGATAAGCTATATTATAGATAATGAGTGAACTTATATTAGACTAATCTTATGAATCCGAACCGGTAGTAGAGTCTATTGTAAAACTGTAACTTTTGACATTCATAAGTGCCTTATTAGGGCCTAAAGTGAATAAATGAGTTTTGATTTTGATTTGAATAGTAAGAAACATATTATGTGTTCTAATCTACGTTTTCTATTCCTAATCATTTAGAGTGAAATAAATATGTGCGCTTCTATAGATCATCTCTTTTTTTCCGTCAGGTTCAAGCCCGAGATGTAGACGTTACATCAGATATCCGTTACTCGATCATCGAACCCCCTACCCACCCATTCTCTATTGACCCTGTAACTGGAAAGATATCAGTACGTGCGGAAACTGGAGGGGTTGTATCTCCCCCTGGAGATAATAGTAAAATACTGCTTACTGTTCTTGTAAGTATGCAAAACTTTAAAAAAAACCCAAAAATATGTCCACTGTTTCTAGTGATTCTACATTGGAAGGCATTATAACGGATTTGTTGAACTTTAAATTTAATTGATTTTTTTAGGCAACAGATGGCATACATAACGCGACATGCAAAGTAGAGATTAATGTTCGTGACGTCAATAATCATGCTCCAGCTTTTGACACCGATAAATACGATGCTGATATATCCGAAGACGCTCCTATTGGTAAGAAATTATTTCATTTAATCGATAACATTTTTAAATAGACACGTTGACTTCAATAAGTTCATGCTAATAAATTACTTTGGAAATTCCCTAACTTTGTCTTCAGGTACGGAAGTAGCAGCAGTAAGAGCAACAGACTTAGACAGTGGAATCAATGCTGAAATCAAATACGCCATACAAAAGGGAGCTTTAGATGCATTCGCCATAGACAATGTTACTGGAGTGGTCACAGTGTCTTCCAATTTAGACTATGATAAAAGAAATACTTATAGGATACAGATTACTGCTACGGATCTCGGTGAGTTCAGAACTGATATAAAAATACGATTTCTTAGATATAGTGACGGGAAGCTTATACAAATTAAAAATAAACAATGAACAATATATATTTAAGTATGCAAAAGCAAGGTCACTTTTACTATCTGGAACAAAATAAATCTACTGCAAAACTACAAAAATACATATTGTACATATAATACAGTCTACTCGTCCATATAAACCAATTATACCTACTCTGATTTAAATCTAGTTATATCTATAGCTTTTAATGAAAGTATTATCTTTTCCTTCAAGGAATACCAAGTCTAACAGGTACAACAGAACTAACAGTCCATGTTGTCAACGTAAACGATAAAAGACCGTACTTCACGCCCAGTATACAGAGAGCTGAAGTATCAGCTGACGCTGACTTGGGCACGGTTGTACATAACCTGGTCGCTGTAGATCCAGATATAATTGATAACGGACAGTTGGTCTATGAGTTGCCCGGGGATAAAGTCATCAGAGCTGTAGACAAGAATGGGAAAGAGGTAAGTTATTAAGAATGTCCCAAGATATTTATTTATTCATTGCCATATTATATTTAGGCAATATAAGCTTCAAAACAATTTTGAAATAGACTTACTTACCTTAACTGATTTGAGACAAATATTTTCATCGTAATTATTTGGAAACTACAACAGACTAGGTATATAAATTCATTTTTGTCTATCAATTACTATATACCTACAATTTTGTGGTTATTTTTTGTGCTTATTCCTATAATCTTCCCATAGGTATCCGACGAAGGCATATTTGGTTCTTGGTTCACCGTCCAACCAAACGGCAGCGTGGCAGTGTCTCAGAAACTAGACCGCAGTAGAGCTGCAGTTCTTACCCTACCTGTCAGGGTCACTGATGCTTCAGCACCTACATTACAACAAGCTGATGGTATATAATTTATTTAAAGTAACCTTTTGTATGTACTATCGACAAAGTTGAAGCATGATCACCTTAAGAGTGTATTTTGTGTACAGTGACCAGCCGCTACCTGTGTCTCACACAATATAACCAGACAATGCGCTTGTCATAAAATAGTAGATTGTCATTGTCAGTAAAAAGTCTAGACAAAAGATTTTACAAGAGACCGTTTTATTGTCAACAATGGACAGGGCGAACTATGATTACTGGCTGCAAGCGAAAAGGTCTCAAAACTGATCATGCTTCAACTTTGTTGATGGTACATTATGTTTAAATTATAAAACTAGAGTTAAAGTAAGCAATATGGTTGTCCAAGAAATTAGAAACACATTGAAACGTTTTTGATATGGAATGAAGACATAAAAATTTTGCCAGTTTTCTTGACCTTAAATTTCATGTTATAGCGACTTGGCACATTTTGTTTTATTTTATTGTTAGTTTTGTTTCTATTTCATTAGATTTTAATAGTTAAAAAACTTTTAGTAAGGTTATAGGAGAATAACTAAAATAGGAGCATTGGCTGCTCATCAAAAGTGGCTTACAAAATAAACATTTTGGTTAGCTACCAGAATTTGACTATCAAATTTCTGAACACAATTAGAAAGAAAACATATTTACTTCTAAAAGTAATGTTCTGTAATGACTTCTCTCTCTTTCAGGTGAACTAATAGTTAACATAGTGGACGTAAATCGTCATGCTCCACAGTTTTCTCAACCCTCATACTTAGAGCGGATGGTGGAGGAACAGCCGATTGGCTCAGTTCTGAATACTTTCTCGGCTACGGATAGAGAGACTCCTGTTGCTGCTATTATAATACATCCACCGAGTCCTTACTTCCAGGTTGATAATGTTACAGGTAATGTTAATAATACTTAGGACACAAAAGAAAAAAAAATGGAATTGTTGACTTGAATTTTTATCTTCGTTCTAAAATTTTAAGGCGATGATAGCTCAGTGGTAGTAAGTCGGATGCCGTGGCGAAAGTCGTGGGTTCGAATCCTACAATGAGCTTGAGCTTGCGGTGAAGGAAAACATCGTGAGGAAACGCACGATAGTAGGGTACTTTGTAGTACCAGTCTAGTGAAAATCTGTCGCCAAGCACCTACCGGTGTGTTCCAGCAATTGCACTTGAGAGCCAGTTGCCTTCTTGGCATTGTAACAGGTCGGCAACACATTGGCAATACCTCTGGTAATGCTAATGGCGATAGGCGACGGTAACCACTTACCATCAGGTGGACCGCCTGCCAACCTTGTGACGTAATAAAAATAGGTATTTTCAGTTATTTACAGCTCTATTTTGTAAATTACGTTGTGTATTTATGCGAAACAGCTTAATAACCTTACAATATCCACAGGTGTAGTTAAAACCATTCAACGCATTGACTATGAGAAGGTCCATACAATAAACTTCACTCTCATTGCCTTCGACTCTGGAGTACCACAGTTATCGACATCAGCTGGAGTCACAGTAGAAGTAGTGAACGCCAATGATGAAGAACCGGTGTTCGCTGCTGAGGCTTACGATGCTACTGTTGCTGAACATGCTGTGGCTGGCACTAAGGTTGTTACTGTTAGTGCTGTTGATAAAGATGAAGGTATGATGATTTTTATAATGAAAGTATGTTTTAAAATGTATTTAGGTATGTTTTTAGTATTTCTCGTAATTTTTACCTAATTTTTAACCGACTTTAAAAAGGTGGAGTTTAACAATTCGTCGAAATCTTTTTTTTTATGTATGTTCCACGATTACTCGAAGACGATTTGAATATTTTTTTGTGAGTGGTTCCATGGTCAGCATCTGATGACCTGGAGAAATCGTGGGAACTCTTTAAATGTTATAGGCATTTACAAAGCTTTTCAACAAAGTACCCTACCACCGTGCAAAATAAACCGTATACAATTTAATGTCTATAATAACTTAAACATATATTTTTTAAATTACTTATTTTATGACAATAGTATATTTCTATTTTTTATTTATTTAAGGACAAAATACAAAAATGAACAATAATAGATTTCATAAAATGGTGACAATATTGCAGCCAAAAAAATAAAATATATCGATAAATAGTTTTGGCTTTTCAGCGGCTTCTACATCGTTGACTACACCTTTATTTTCAGGTGAATTTGGCGATGTCCACTACAATCTCACCGGTGATCTTGCATCACTATTCACCATAGATCCTATATTAGGAATTGTAACAGTAGCTCCTGGCGCTGATATAGACCGCGAGGTTACTTCTGACATCTGGCTGAGAGCAGTCGCTAGTGATGGAGCACCACAAGCAGTTCGAAGGTCTACTAGTGTACCTGTATGTATTATTATTTCTATTTGGTTGTTAGAAGGTGTAATTAAATAATCTTCTACGGAAAATAAAACTGCTCACTGCTCGGAGCAATGGAATGGTAGAATTCCATTCCTCAAAACTGTGTATATAAGCTTGTGTTTGACCACAGTCTTACCATGGTAAGTGATCTCGTGGCCAAAGGTAGTAACCACATAAAGCGTAGAAGATAACTGGCCATCAATTACAGCTGGTGGAATATACCGATGGGAGCTTGGCGACAGATTTTCAAAGAAAGTCGTTACTGGTTGGATGGGTTCATCAAAACCTCAAGTTCATTGAATTTAAAAACACGGCATTTGACGTCTGTAGCACTGAGCTAATATAATATCTGTTTTTAGATCCACATAAAAGTCCAAGACATAAACGACAACCCACCAATATTCAGTCAGAAGGTATACAAGAGCACAATAGCTGAGAATCTACAGTTGAACCCACCTGCTGCTATACTCCAAGTGAGGGCTGAAGATAAAGATGAAGGAGTTAATGGAAAAGTTGTGTACAAAATTGTAGAACAGAGTGAACCAGGTAATCAAAATTATTTTTTGCTTTTTAATATTTTATCTTATGTCTTGATTTTCAGTTTCAATTTTTGTATGTACCTATGTTAGCTATGGGACTGATTTGTTTTAGATTGGCTTATGTAGATACTTGACAGGTTAAGTCATTCGAAAAGAAAATCTACAGTATCTATCCCATATGCTATCCGTAACTTATCCAGATGTAAGTGAATCTAGACGTTTATGTTAAAAATAAATTACTCATTAGCTTAATATTAAAGCTAGATTGCAATAACAATGAGGAACTACATATGGTGTAGGGTACCCTGGAATAAAAGAAAAAATCCTTATCCGCAACCTATGAAACATGCTTTCGATTGGTTAGTACTAGTTAGTTACCATAAGCATCCCAATTTACCACTAATCTTACCCCACCTTTTCCAGGCATATTCACAGTCGATCCAACAAACGGTATCATCTACCCAGCGAAGCCAGTGAGTGGCAACACTAGCTATTATCTCACGGTGGAAGCTACAGACGAAGCTGGGAATGGACCACACAGTGACACCGCTAGGGTTGACATCACCGTGTTGAGTGTCAACAGACACAGCCCTGTGTTTGTTGAACCACCTGCTGAACAGAGGCAGTTAGAAATACCTGAGGTAAGGACATTTAAATACGCTCTGTTTTTTTTTTTTTTAGTTTGTGTCCATTATGGTTAATTATAAATTTAAAATAGTTACACATAATAACGGGTCAGCTGACGTCCACATATTACGCCACAGGTAGTGGGTTCGATTTTCAACCAGGACAAATATTTTGTCTGAATGAACATGTCTGTTTGTCCTGAGTCTAGGTATATTTATAGTAGTCTGTATTTACAACAAAAGTTGTATTATATGTATGTAGTAAATCAGTTATTTGGTTTCCATAGTGAGCACAGTATAGTTTGGTTTCCATAATAAGCTTTGCTTAGTTTGGTATCGGAAAACTGTGTGTGAAGAATGTCCCATAATATTTATTTATTTTATTTTCAGAATGCAGCTCAAGCCGATTACCTCGTCACAACAATTAAAGCAACTGATGAAGATAGCGGAGAAAATGGCCGTGTATCATATTACTTGAAAGTTGATAATCAAAATGTAGGAGAAACACCTGAGTTTAGTCTTGACCAGGATACTGGAGAGCTTAGAACTAAGACTTTCCTAGATAGGGAGCATAAATCTGAATATCAGGTAAGTTTCGATTATCTAAAGTACAATGCTAATATTATAAAGATAATTTATAAAAGAGACGGTGAGTCTGGATGAGTTATATATAAGTTAGTTATAACTAGATTCCACTGCAATCGCTAAATATTTGAAAAATAGTGATATTTTGACAAAATACATACAAAGTAATACAAATTGTGTAGACCACGACTATTTAATTATCATTTTTAACATGATAAACATAACTAGAAGTTCTATCTAAAAATATAATACTAGAAGCAAATCTATTAAAAATTCTATAACAAAACATCACATTGACATTTTTCTTTTTTCAGCTGGTGATTGCAGCAGTAGACAACGGCACTCCAGCTCAATTCGAAAGCTTGAGGCTATTATCAGTTGTGCTAGTAGATGACAATGATAATATACCGAAATTCCAGAATTTGGACTATCAGTTTCATATCAGAGAGAATTTACCAGCTGGAGTGATTATTGGTAAGAGTCAAACAATCAAACTGATGATAGAACCTTTTCCAAATTTCATTCTTCTACAAAATAACAAATCATCATGAACCTACAGTCGTCCTGTATTACTTGTTGGCTTTCCTCAATACATGTCACTTGTTGAGCAAGTTGCAAATTAATATGATGTTCTTAAATGATACCAAAATCCTACTAATTAAAAATGAGAAACTTTGTGAGTGATTGACTTTGTTGCTCTTTCACGTAAAACGGATTTGGATGAAATTTGGCACATAGATAGATCATACACTGGAATTATTCTATAGGCCACTTTTTATCCCGGGAAAACAAGATACCTGGGGAAAGCGGGCGGAAGCTAGTATTATATATTTTCACAATAGTCCAAATTGTGACCAGATAAAATATATTTTTTACAAAATTTTACTGATATAACCCCTTAATTATGTACTTTATACTTAAAGGTACAGTGAAAGCAGTTGATAGAGATTCTGGAGATAATGGAAAAGTATACTACCATATTCTGGAAGGGAACCAAGATGGCGCATTAACTGTCGATAGAACGCAGGGCATTATTAGAGCTAATGTAACATTTGATAGGTGAGTTACTTAAAATCTTATTAGGCCATTATTACTACACTTTTTGGGAGATAATAACCTTAAAAAAGCATAGAGAACATATAATATTCTTAACTCAATATATTATGCATGGATATAATGTAGCTTAGCAATAAAATGTACCATCAACAAAGTTTTAAGCATGATCAGTTTTGAGACCTTTTCGCTTGCAGCCAGTAATCATAGTTCGCCCTGTCCATTGTTGACAATAAAACGGCCTCTTGTAAAATCTTTTGTCTAGACAATTTACTGACAATGACAATCTACTATTTTATGACAAGCGCATTTTCTGGTTATATTGTGTGAGACACAGGCTGTTCACTGCAAACAAAATACACCCTTAAGGTGATCATGCTTCAACTTTGTCGATAGTACTTCTTTTCCAAAATAATAACTAAACAACTCCCAAATTTCAGAGAGCAAAAATCGGACTATTCTCTCACAATATACGCGAGCAATAACCCCATACTTGAACATGCGGCTGCCATACTCAACTCCATAGATAATACCACAGACGGAACAGATGGAAGTGTCGCTACCGTTAAAATAAAAATACTGGACGAGAATGATAATGAGCCCAAGTTCCAGCAGAAGGTTTATTATGCTGGTAAGTGAAAATCATATCGAATTAGTACTTAGGTAGGTACCTCGTTTAACTTTAGTGATGACTCCAATATAACCAGGGTATGATGATGAAGCAGAAGATGATAAGTATAATTTTAGAACATAACAGGTTGTCAAGATGATTTTCCAGAATAGTTTGGTAAGTATTTGTCAACATATAGGATAGATGATGAATCTACAGAGCAGGGCACATGTGGATACTATTTATTAAGTTACCTTAACTATGCATAGAAATTTGAGACATAGCACGGTGTATCTAAATTATATAATAGGAAAACATGACTGACTGATTTTTAAACGCACTGCTCAAACCACTGGACGGATTGGCCTGAAATTTGGCATACAGGTAGATAACTATTATGACGTAGGCATACAATAAGAAATTCATCCCTTAAGGCAGTAAAATAGGGGATCGCGGGTGCAACCGCGGGGCAAAAAACAAGTTTAAGTATATAGTGAAATAAGTGTATCCTCTTTATAATATTAGTGTAGGTAGATCGTTTTACTTGAAAGCTAAATTCATATAAGTTTGGATCATATATTAGTTTATGTTTGGTTTCCATAAGTCAGAAGATTATAAATAAATAATAAATATCCTCGGACATTCTTCACACACGGTTATCTGAACCCAAACTAAGCAGAGCTTGTACTATGGAAACCAGATAACTGATATACTACATATACTACTTTTTTTTTGTAAATACATACTTATAAGTATAGATAAATTACAAACAGACATGTTCATGCACACAAATGTTTGTTCTGGATGGGAATCGAACCCATGACCAGCGGCGTGATAGGTGGTGTCTTCTGATTTTAAAATATATTATTGTAGGTATAAAACACACTGCCCGCGTCAACGAGCCGATACTGTCAGTCATAGCTGAAGACCCAGATCTTGATGAGAATGGAACCCTGGTGTACCTGGTAGCTGCTTCCAATTTGTACAAGTTTGGAGCTTCCCAATCCAGTGGAAGTGTGGTGCCATCGCCTTTCAATATTACCCAAGATGGTAAGTGAGATGTTATATTTGGGTCCAGAAAATTGCGAAAATTAAAAAGTGTAAACAATTTTAAATGCTTTGATCTTCAAACGACGATATTTTGAAGGTAAATGGTTAAATTTATCTTATTAACTTATGGCACAAATAACATTTATTACATAAATCTCTAGCTCCTAAATAATTTTACTATTATCGTGAGTATTTATTATGTAAACCGTAAATCAAACCATCAATCAATAACCGTGTTATGATGTAAATCATGATCATTCAGTTTTCCAAGCATCATAATACTAAAAAGTAATCACAATAATCATTTTGTTCTCTACATTTATTTGACCAACATTTCGTTTACCTATAACTAATACATAACCTTAAAAGAGTTACATCTGCTACATTATTTCATCATGCAGGTATTCTGATGACTGCTCACTACATGGCAGAGTATAATCAGGATCGGTTCGTCCTGGATATTATTGCTCAGGAAGTTGCACCACCTCATAGACAAGCTAAAGCTCAAGTATTTGTAAGTACCTAGTACTTTTTACAAGGGAATAATGATTATTTGATGTATAATTAACTGAATAAATTGTGCCCCGCAAATTGCTCAAGGCGATTGTGTCATCTAACTCGTATAGACGCGTGACTTATGAACGCTTGTGTTTGGCAAGGACATTTTTGAAGAATAAAAAATCTTATACAGAATCAGAATCATTCATCAAGTCAATATTTTACAGTCGTGTTGCAGAACATTACCATACTTAAACATATAAGATTAGATTTGTCAAGACATAAACATGTAACAAATCTTCATAGAAGAAACCATTTTACAAACCGTATATCGAAAGGAAAATTTAGTCAAGTCAGTGTGCCTGCTGCAATTTGTGGGAAATTGTCGTCGATTTGAACGTTCTTTCTAGCAGAATACAATTCTTATATCTCTATTATTGTCAGGTATGGATAATAGACCGTTCGTCTCTGATCCGGATGGTGGTATCGCGCAGTTGCTCGGCGCCGGTGGCGGCGGTGCAGACGCGGCTGGCGGCGGCAGGGCGCGCGCTGCTCGTACCGGGCCGGAGATTGCCACTTGTCCAGCAAGACACGAGATACGACGACTGGTAAATATTACTTCTGGATGGACATTTTGAAATGCCATCTTTTCGAACCCGCTGTTGGGCAAAATCATTTTTTTTTCTTTTCATACAGGTGGTCGACCTGAGCAAAATATTAAAATTTATATAAATTTCCTCAATTTCAGAGTTGGTCTCTTAGTAAAAGTTGTTTATATTGATGTGTTCTTATACTCTATTCAATCTATGAAATTTAATACGTCAAACATTTCCTTTAAAAACTATTAAGGTAATACTATCAGAAATATATGGCAAGCAAATGACTGTTACAGCTGCGCCAATTGGTATAAACTGTTGTGAATGTAAACAAAGTATAACTATTTCTATTAATTTCTTGACTAGGTGTGAGATCCACCTGCACGCAGTAGACCCAACAACTTATCAAGTACTGCCAGTAGAAAAAGTCCTTGAAACCATTGACTCGAAATACGATGAGCTAAAGGATGTTTATCAGGAGTATGGAGTAGAAACGCTTATTGCTGCCAGCGCTACTTCTAAAGGTATTGTAAATTTTCTTTAACACTTTGATACTGACTCCATTGTTTAAAGTCTAAACTAAACATTATTTGTATTATTAGCTAAATATGTTTGTTAGATTTAATTAGGTACATAATATTTTCAATAATACTTTTATTTATTGTTTCAGCACCAGACAGCTTCGATCCAGCTTTAGCAGCTTTAATAGCACTACTTATTGTACTGTTTACTGGAATTGTAACCTTTATAGTTGTGTGTGCTTGCCTGAAACATTGGTAAGTTATTAAAATTATATCACTTTTTAATAGAACAATTACGAGATAGTGTCTTCCATTTGGGACCGGTATTACCTAATAGGTTTCTTTCAAGCTTGCAACCATGCTCATCTTTAGCTTTGTCTTTTTGATGGGACCAAACAACGTTTGGTTATCAATAAAAAAAACTGTGTCACACGGTATCTACTTCTTTTTATCATCAACAACATTCTATTTTAGACGTGTTACATCTAGAGTTTATCGGCGTTGTGCGACCCGATTTAGAGACCAAGCTTTAGGCTTTGTTATATTATTTTAGTCAGTTGCCAAATACAAACCAAATT
This sequence comes from Tethea ocularis, assembly GCA_963555595.1. Taxonomy (NCBI): domain Eukaryota; kingdom Metazoa; phylum Arthropoda; class Insecta; order Lepidoptera; family Drepanidae; genus Tethea; species Tethea ocularis. Next base: position 10,892,972 of record OY741969.1, on the reverse strand, counting down.
ATTAATCTTTGCCACTTCTCAGGGTGATTCCTCCACCGTCACTTCAATCAAGCAAAGGCGACAGTCTCGCTCGTCGCCGGATCCTCGAGGAGCTGAGCACCACAGAAAACCCGCTGTGGCTGGAGACTAAACTCAGACCCTACGAGGAACAAGAGCTCACCATGAACGTGTTCGGAGACCAGAACGAACAGCAGACTGCTGAGCAAACTCAGGTTTGTATAATTTACTCTCCACTAATATTATAAATGCAAGAGATTAGGTGTTTGTCATAATGGATAGTAATAATGTAGATCATCAAAAAAAAAAAAAAAAAGAAAAAAAAAAAAAAAAAAGATACTGTATATCATCAAGATATACAGTATCTTGACCTTGTTCTTGTTGGCATGTAACACGGCAGCCATCAAGCAGTCGTCAATGTATCAATAATCGTTTCCCCAATGTCTTAATGACCAAGGCCTTCATCATTAAGAGGCTCAAACGGCTTTATCAAGAGCTACATTCAGAAATGGTAATTTTTTTATTTTACATGGCACTTTTGATGACCACCTTAGAAAATCAGTATAGTGCTTGTATCAACATAATTTGCCAGTTTTGCCATTATCTTTGCTCGTATTTATCTCAATTAATCATTTCATTGATCTTATAACAGATTAGTAAAGACTGGCTTCCCCAGAGACTTGCAGGAAGCCAGTCTTTAAAAGCCATTAGAAGTTTTCATCATCAATATTTATATAACTCACAGACGGACAACACGTACGCGACGATTCAAGGCAGTCGCGCTACCGAGCGGTTCGGGGACTACGCCACCCTCGGCGGAGACTCACCCACTCCTTTAGAAGCTGCTCTTGGATTCCAGGTAACTTGATCATAATCTACTTTTTTTTTAATAATATGTATAGGCATGTGTTTGACCACAATCTCACCGTGTTCAGTGATGACGTGGCCGATGATGGTAAGCACACAAAGCCTAGAAAGGAACTGGCTCTCAAGTGCAGCTGTCGGAACACACCGAAAGGTGCTTGGCGACAGATTTTCAACTTGAGGGTGGTAGCCAACCAGGTGGGTACTACAAAGTACCCGCCTACATTCGACTTCACTACCACTGAGCTGTCATCGCCTTAAAAAATATATGTGTTTAAATTGGAACTGCTTAACTTATTCCATCTAGGTATTTAATATTTTGCAAATGTACTAAGCGTATGGTATGTAGGAGCAGTGCAAATAAGGCTAGAGAAATTTCATTAAACTTTTTTTTCAGGGCAGCACGTTCAAACCTCCATCACCTGACACTCCGGAGCCCCCACCAAGACCTTCAGCAGGTTTAGGAGCACTTTGAGTAAGATAAACATTAAACCTTAAGTCAATGTAAATAAAGTCGTAAATATAAAATGCATGTTGGCAATGTATTATAGATTGAGATTAGACTTTCTAACAAACGAAGACTGCCTTCAGATCTGTATTTATTGTTATTGTTACCATTTTTATTATTATATTTGTATGTAATACATTGACAACGTTCATATTTAATTATAGTTTACTTGCCTATATTAAAATTATTCTTCTTAAGGTGATACCTTCGGTTGGACCGCGAATACGACTATTTCATGACTGATATACGACTATTTCATGAAAATGTCACTAATATACCTTGGAGGAATATGTTGATGATTTCTTTTGTTATTAATCAGTAAATATACTACCATTCTTGTCGCAAATAACATGTTGATAACTTACGACCTATACCTGAACTGCAATTAGCAAAAAAGTAATAAAATTTGACCTTCGTGCTCCAACCGAAGGCATCACCTTAATTATCTACATTTCATTACCGACTGAAAATAGTCAAATAATATATTTTTCATTATTTTTTTTTATTCTGTGATATATTTCTCGATTAATCTGATATATTTTTTTCTCTAATCCTAGTTTAAAAATTTAATTATAAAATATTCTTCGAATTTCTTTGCCTATTTCACAATTTTTAAGCCATAATTGTGTATATTAAAAGTAGTGTACAAAAATATAATTTTATATTATTATTTTAATTTTTTAGGTATATATTTTTAAGAGGGTAGTTATTTTAAAAAAATATTTTTAAGGGCCATTTACAAAAGATACTTATAATGTGATATAAGTTATTTGTAAATAATATAATAAATATACATTTTTATTAAAGTGCGCAATATAATGAGCATGGTCCTTTGTGAAGTAAAACCAAGCCTCAAATCTTGAGTATATTTTTGAGACATTTTGTACCATAATTCTACTTTAAATATGTGTGAGTATCTAAATAGCTTTGGAACCATTGTAATTTGGAAATGAAATGTATTTTGTTTTCAGAATACAGAGGGTCTGAGGGCCTACTGCGATAAACGATACACGACAGTTCTATCATCATTGTCAAATTATTTACCAATAGAATTGCAGCAAAATTGGCGACACGTAAATTTTGTGCAATTCAATTAGTTAATAATTTGACCACGACTATCGAACTATCGTGTATCGTTTTTCGGAGTAGGCTACTACGAAAAATGATAGTTCGATCATCGTTGTCAAATTATTAACCAATAGAATTGCAGCAAACTGCCGACACGTAAATTTTGAGCAATTCAATTGGTTAATAATTTGACAACGAAGACCGAACCGTGTATCGTTTTACTCTCATATGTTGTCCCAAATGAATTGTATATTTTAATAAAATTTTAATAGTCATATATAGCTAGCTAGAGCATATATTTTTATTTGTAAATATTGATGATTTTAAACCTTAAAGTATTATTTAACAACGAAAAAAAACACAATAAAGAGATTTTTAAATATACTTTGCTTATTTTAATTAAAAAAAATAGGGACAAAGATAATTTTCATTAATGAAGGCGATGAAAAGAAAACAAATTTATCTCAATTTATACATAATTTATTTACATCTACGTGTCAGTCATAATCCTGATTCTATTACAAATTCCTATAAAAAATCTCACATCTCTTTTTTTTTAATATTCTCTGTTATTTAACACAACTAAATTTCTTAAATCTCCGTTACTTAAATTTTGTTTTAGAGAAAAATATAAGACTAAATAAGTATATTTTGTGAAAAACGGAATCAGCGTCCCTATGTACCCAAACTGTAACATTTGTTTAGATTTTCCACTACATTCCTTACGTTTTCCAAGTAAACGGAAAGATTTGTCTCCAAACAATCTTCTAGGTTGTTAATAGAACTCACCATTACCAGATATAGTTTACCAAGTGCATCCAATTTAAGTAAAATTAGCCTCTCTATCACTTTATTGTAATTATCTTTTTGCATCTGAAATACGATCAAAATCAAAATCAAAACTCATTTATTCAGTTTAGGCCCTGATAAGGCACTTATGAACGTCGATAGTTACAATCATTACAATAGACTCTACCGACCGGTTCGGAACACACTTGAACTGAGAAGACTCCGGCAAGAATCTCAGCAAGGCTTAATTTTTTTTGTGGATCTTTTTTTTATCAATCGATCAATGAAATATGTTCTAGTCTTGTGACACTAAATAAATAATATCTTAGGACATTCCTCACACGGTTATCTGATCCCAAAATAAGCTATGGAAACCAGTTAATAGATATTCTACTCTGGCTGTTACCCGCAGCTTCACTCGCGTTCCCGACATAGAAAGTAGCCTATAACCTTCGTTGATAATGTAGCTTCCTATTAGTGAAATATTTAAACAAACAAACAAACTCTTCAACATTATTATTAGTGTAGATATAATATTTCATCCAGACTCAATACAAACAGATGCTTTTCATGCTCACAAATGTTTGTCCTGGATGGGAATCGAACCCACGACCTGCAGCGTGATAATGTCTTATATCCAACCACGTCACCTAGTCCAGTCTATGACGAGTGGAAGGCGTTTTCTCGAGACCTTTTGTCAGTGTCAGGGAACTAGGATAGGCCTTTTACTACAGCACTTATTTTTACTGAGAACTATAGAGAAATAATGAACTATCTATAACCTAGATAGACAGTTTCATAAAAGGTAATATCCATCAGGAAAAATGAAGATCAGGTTAACATGGTCCGTAAATCCTTGACCAAGCCGCAGTATGGAAGCTATTGTGTTGCCAGGTCCCATACTTTTTGATTGAATATAGTAGGTAGAATAGAGAAACAACCTACTTACATACTCAACAAGACAAGTTTCAGCACTTTCTTCATTACCAGGGTATTCAGTATTGCATACATTTAGTAAATACCTATAGCCCCTGCGCCATTTACGAATCTGGAATAAAAAAACACATCAATCATCTACCATAGGAGATTTGAAATTTGGAAGGTACCTACCATGAAAGTATTACACTCTTTTTCTCGTTTAGTCGTGTAAGACCAACTTAGTTGCATCTAACTTTTTGTTTAAAACTACCCTCGTGTTTTGTCGGTAATCGCCGCCTCTATTCTTTGGAAGGTAGTTACCCGTTACAACTGATTGAGAACACTCGTGCGTGTACGTATGGCATTATTACTCTGACAATCCTTCTATTCCTTCATCTAAATGGAAAAGGGTTATTACATATTCGTTTACTGGGAATAGGTGACTGACTGACTAACATTGATCTATCAACGCTCAGCTCAAACCACTGGATGAGTTACGCTGAAATTTGGGATGCAGATAGCTATGAAAGCCATCCGATAAAAAAGGATTTTTGAAAATTCGACCCCTAAGGGAATAAAAAAATACCATACCTCTTTAGCGACTTGCTCTACAGTAAATTTTTGATCTTTATCTTCGTCTGTAGTAGCTTTCAGACAGTTACTTTCATTTTCATAGTACATGTGCTCTGTTTTCTTTATTTGTTTCTTGTGAACATGTATACATGAAGTCCACTAAAATTATCAACCAATAGTAGGTATTTAATCTTATTTTATTATGATAGTACATTTGTATATTGTAAAAGTTTGTTTATTACCCTTTCCCGCAAAAAATGCTGAACAGATTTTGATGAAGCTTGCCACGTATAGTATGCCACAACTTAGATGTAGCATCGGCAAATCGTTTTCGTACACTTCACTTCCGATTCACACAACTAATAAAAATCATTCATTATCACGCCATTCAACGTTCAACAATATCATTTTCGCGGATCATTTTTTATCACATGAATAATGTTGCAGGCGCACTCTTTTCGAGAACGATCGAGTTTACGAATTTTGCCGATCTAAGTTGTGTCATACTATACCTAAATGCGACTGAATCCGCGAGGAATAGCTACTCTTTAAATAGGAATAGGAAAATTTCTTGATTTTATTAATAATATTGTATAATCTAACATGAAAAATGTATTATACTTTCATAAAAAAGGAATCGCGACTTTAAAGATGATTAAAATATCTCAAATTTTCAGTCAAGTTTAAAACAATTTAATTTTAAACTACTAGGTATTTAGGGTTCTTCAATCTTCTATTTACACAACAATTTCTTGAAATATCATAGGGATGATGAGTGGGTAAAAATAATTAATTCTGTTCAGTCCGTCAGTTAGGTTATCAAAAAATATTGGATACGTATTTTTTATTTTATCAAATCAATAAAAAATTACAAAGATAAGGCGCAAAGTTCAGGAGTTCAAATATTTGTCCAATATTTTTTGGTAATCTAACTGACGAACTAATTAGATTTTTTAAATTCTCATCCATATTCAGGCCTCAGTTTATTGATTTTATGATTTAATTTACTATCTTTACTTATTTTCTACTGCAGTTGCTAAAGAACTTACTTTTGCGTTTGAATAATCCTTTTTAAAACTGTGCTCTTTGTGTCTCGACATTTGCATCCTATACTTAGTGGTGACATTCACTCGCTTCACCTGAAACTCTACCGTCCAAGAGTTGATCAGCATCTTGTCATTCTTGTCCAAAACAATGGAGGTGTTGAGATTCTCTTCATATGTTCGGATTAGAAGCTTATTGCTTGACTCCTAAAAACAGTAGGTAACCTTACCTTATAAGATGTAGACAATAATTTAAAGAAATGGTACAGATTGTTGTTACAAACTAAAAAATCGGACTAGTGCGAGTCTGACTCGCGCACCGAGGGTTTCGGAAATACTTTCCTATGATAAATAATTTAGAGTTTTCATAGGTTTTCTGCAACATAATGCTACTAGGTGTAAGTAACTATGTTGCGGGTAACCATAAATCTTATGAGGAGGGCTAAAAAGGCTTTTTCACGTAGTAGTGTGCTAGTATAGCATATTCCTTGGGCTTGACTAAAGATAGGCCTCCTAGTTATAAGAATATTTTTTAAAAGATCCTACCTAGTAATAAAGGAACTTTATTTCACAAAATATGCAAATCAACCATCACTTCAACCATAGAATTATATTTTTTTACTAGAACAATAGACTAGACAATGTCAATTTTATTTATTGTCTGTATGAATAAATGAAAAATTAAAACAAAAGATCATGACTTTCTATAATAATTATATTTTTATCCTCCGTGATTTCATTCATTAGCCTTTAAAATACCCAACTCTATTAATGTTGACTCTTGTCTGTGGCCACATCCAAAAATATCAAAAAATCACAAACCTCACACGAAGCTTTCCAAGAGAGTACAAGCAGCAGAAAAAGTACTTTTAATAAATATAACATTTTATTTAATTCACTATTTAATTTTAAGTGGTTCTGAAATGAACTTTAGATTAATACTGTCTGATTATCATTTTATTTATAACGGACTATCTGTGATGTTATTGCAATAGTTGCGTGTAAGGTTCCCATCTTGTGTTATTTAACTACGATTTTTCATGAAACAGAATTTTAGTAAAATATTATCATATAAAAATCATCTTAATATAGATTTTTTTATGCAACAAACGTGGACGCTGTAAGACTCAGAGCACAGACCAACCACTACCGGAGACCGGTTAGCAAGTAATTCGCGACCCGGGTATGGCACCCGGGTTGCCGACTTTTCTCCCTTCCCCAATGAGATCTGACCTTACCACGCTCAGCTGTCGTATTCTGGAAGGTGTGTGCTTCCCCAGTCGAGCTGCTTTTTGAGCATAAAATGCTATTTATCGGACTTAAAATGAAATAGTTATTTTAAACTTTGCTACCGCTTAAGTAATCAATTTTAATAAATTAATAAAAATTTGCTCGTGACATAAAGAATTTTTGAATTCCTTTAATGCAGTAGAACTGCGCGACTAGAAGTAATGAAGTTCAGTTCAATGTATACTTCGTGCAATAAAATCTCTAGTTGTTAAATATAGATCAATATCTATATTTCATGCTTCATTTATTTTTGTATAATAAAAGTTAAGTTTTTGCTGACTCTACGTTTGCAGAATAAACACAATGATAACCTTTTTGTAATGTTATCATAACTAGATTTATTTTATTGCGTGTTTATTTGCATGTGATAGATACCTAATTCTTTATGACAAGATCGTGATCTAAACATATATTTACTACCTACATACCTAACTAAGTAAGTTTCAATGCAATCTTCTACATCGACTTTTACGCGATTGAATCTTTACATAGTACAGTATGACACAACTTAGATGAAGCATCGGCAAAATTCGTAAAATCGATCATTCCCGAAGAGTGCGCCTACAATACAACATTACCCATGTCTATTAATACTTTAGGCCAAAATAATCTTGTTGAACGTTGAATGGCGCGATAGTTGATGATTTTTATTAGTTGTGTAAATCGGAAGTGAAGTGTATATATACGATTTGCCGATGCTACATCTAAGTTGTGTCATAGATAAGTATGTACTGTATAAAAGTTGCTCCCGCTGTCTGTTCGCTTAGATCTTTTAAACTACGCAACGGATTTTAATGCAATTTTCAGCAATAGATAGAGTGATTCTAGAGGAAGGTTTATTTTTTGTAAATAAATGTAAATATTACCTACTCCAACACTTAAGTTGATTATGTATAAGGTTTATTTCAGAGTGCCGAGTGTTTAGGAATACGATTAAGGTGTATAGTAAGTTTACTACTATAAAACTTATTCATGAAGGAATGAAAATATCGTTATGAATGTATAACACTTCAAAGGAGAATAAATATATAATATATGTAAATACATTATGTGCATGTTAAAATTATTAATTAATTAAAAATCAATAATAAAATTAAATTTTATGTTAAATTTTTATTACAAAAATAATTTATCAATCATAATATTACAATAATATTAACAACAATACCAAGCTACAAGGGCTGTCAACTGGTAAAAGTATTTTCGATATCTCGTAACTACAAAAATATTGCAGTAATACTTAACTGACAACCCTATATTAATTATTTTTTAATTTAAAACATAAAACTAACAAATAAAATTGTACTTTTTCTTACCTACGTAAGGAGTAGAACATAAACCACGTCATAGTGTTATATGACATCATCCTATTAGCAACTATTAGTATGAAATAATTTACGTTCAACCCCTTTCAAATAATTAAAATGGCTATCACAGCGATTCAGATAAAAATTTAAATACCTACTACATTTTTAACATAAATTTCACCAAACGACATCAAAAAATTATTATTGTAATGTCAATAAGATTCATTAAAATTTAATTTACTACATACAAAAATAACTTTTATTTAAACATTTAATTAATAATTAACTTTTAATAAATTCTTTCTAAAAATAAATTAAATTCTTTTGTGCGCAAAAATTTGCATTCCATTTTTAAAAAGGCGATGGATGTTTCCTTTTAAAATATTTATTTTTCCATATTAAACTCATGCGCACATAAGAATGCTATTTAGTTGTACGTCATATTAGGTAACTAATTTTTACGTCATATCACACTAATCTAGAATCTAAAATAATCGATATTTATATTATGGCAACAATACAAGCAAATTAAGTCAAAATGTTGATATCAAATCGACTTTGTAGATCCTTTTATGGGTGATTATTGCTCAGCACGATCATATAAAATATTTTTATTATTTACTAATAAATTTCGATAATTTATTGCATTTAATTTCAATTACATCACCTCTCTTTCTTAGGAACATTATTAAAAAAGGATAGCTGTCAAATAAGTTAACGCTATTTTTATTTAAACAATTAAAATCGGCACTGCGATAATTATGGCAACATAATAAATAATCTCTAATTAAATACCTATACATTTTGTACGCATTCATTGAACTTGTCGAGCGTTTCTCTCGTTCTCAGCATCACATGTTTCCTCACATGGATGAGTTTCCGACGCGCGTGCGTGACCAGGTCTTTGTAGGATCTCCTGGAATGCTGGATGTCATCACGGACCCTGTGGATCTCATCTAAAGCTTGGCGGCGCCAGCGTTTCACTCGTGGGTTTATCTGGAGTAAAAAGCAGGTTATTTTTGAGGAGTTAAAGACCTGAGAAATTTCAAACGAAGACAATTATCTAAAGTGACTGAAAGCTCTATTTAAAATCACAGAGGGAAAGATTCCCATATATAGCCGACACGATAACTTCATTAGTTTTGTGAGGACACCTTTATAGCGGTGATAGGGAGAATACCTATATCCAAAAATTTAAGAAAGGTTATCCAGTGGCTTCTACTAACAGGAAGATGCAGCGTGGGCAGGCCCCCCACAAGGTGGACCAAAGATCTTGTAAGGGTCGCGGGAAACCGCTGGATGCGGGAAGCGCAAGACCAGCCATCGTGGAGATCCTTGGCGGAGGCCTTTGTCCAGCAGTGGATGTCTTTGATTACGGATTCAAGAATTGAAAATTAATGTCAATTTTACTAGAACACGCGAGGTATCGTGCTATGTATACAAAAAGATCCTTACCTCGCACGGAACTCCGCAATTTTTAACAGCGTCTGAGCATTTGCGTATCAAATCTTCACACTGAAAATAAAATACTTAAGCTCATAACAACCACGAAATTCTGTTACATTATCTTTTGAGTGTGCTTATGCTGAATGAAATGTTGTGATATCACTGAATCAATCATTACAATAATGAATTTCTGTTAAACATTAGTCGTGAATCATTACAAATTTTGGTAGCAAGGTTGGCATCACCTTAATAAATGCAAGGAAGCAATATTTCTATGTTTAAGTTTATCTGAGTCAAAATCCTTGGACAATTCCAAATTATACGTGTCTCATAATCTTTACATAATATAAAATGAAGTCGCTTCCACTGTCTGTTCGCTTAGATGTTTTAAACTACTCAACGGATTTTAATGCAGTTTTCAGCAATAGATAGAGTGATTCAAGAGGAAGGGCGGCGGGTCGCTTTTTATCTATAAATTTCTTATTCTATAACTGAATGTTACCTTCGTAATATGCATGCGAAATACGACCATGTGGCCTAACAGGAACTTGTTGTGGTTCTCTGCACTGAACGTCGCTGAGCGATGAGCGTCGTTATCGATCTTCCTCAGTTGAAACTCGAAGGCGAGGCGGCATTGGTCGGGCTGGAAGCAACGATTTAGGATGTTAGTTAAGAAGTCCTAGATGAACTATCATCATGTCAGCCGAAAGACATCTTCTGCTGGGCAAAGGCCTCCCCCAAGGATCTCCACGATGGCTTGATCTTCATAACTATCGGCCTATTGCCAGATCTGTTACACTACAAGTGAACTAATTGATTTAGCTACTACTGCTAAAAAGCTCTAGCAAGTTGAAATAATAGAGGAGGTAGAGTAAGCTATACCAAACAACAAGGAGCCTAAATCTAATATCTTTAAATGGCTCCAACGATTTTCATGAAATTTAGTATGCAGGGGGTTTCGAGGGTGATAAATCGATCTAGCTAGGTTTCATTTTTAGAAAACACAATTAACCAAAATAAAACGAGCAAAGCTCGGTCATCCAGGTACTCTTAATAATTATAGAAGAAGACTAGGTACTAGCAGAGCTGACCTATCTGCCTCGTATAGGTTTTGTGTTTGCTACGGAATTATTCTAGTATTTATTTAGTATTATTTTCTTTGAAAGACAGTAAGAAGTGTTTTTTTATTGCTGGAGTCGGTCGATCCAAACTTTTAAAGCTACCTACTCATTCGCATGTAATTTGGAAAAGCCTACAGAACATTTTGGTGATGATATATTCTATCAACTTGTCTCTGATGAGATAAGACGTTATACCCTATACCATGTATTTTAGTATAACATAGGTAATTATAAACAAACCCCAAAATAACTGCAAGGTCCATCGCAACGCAAATATAATAAATATTACAAACAGGCTGTGATGTATAAAATTAAATATATTTGGGCGCTATCGACGAAAGACAGTAAAAATAGAACCGCTACACGACTGATGATCTCATGACAGTAGGGACGTAGGACAAACCAGTAATATAATATGTAAAACATTATTTTGAAGATACGGTTTTTTTAGAAAACTTAAAACAGAGGAGGTTCTCAATCATATTAATTTAATACCTAATATTATAAAGTGAAAGTTTGTGAGTATGGATGGATGTTTGTTACTCTTTCATGCAAAAACTACTGAACGGATATGGATGAAATTTGGAACACAAATAGTTTATATCCTAAATTAACACATAGGATACTTATTATCCCGCGAAAACATAAGATCCCTCGGGAACGCGGTTGAAACCGCGGGGCGGAATCTAGTATTTTCATATAACTAGTCCTATCCACAGCCACATAGAAACTAACTTAGTAATTATTCTAGTTATCTAGTACCTATTTTACAAGTATCTCTATGACTGATTTGATTTGTTTAGTTATGTATACATAAATAATTAATCAACATATTTTTCTGGATCTCGATAAAAAAATTCAACTGTATTCGGACCCCACATAAAACTACTTGCCGATCCCTGCCTTAATAAACCCACTTTATTATATGTATTTTACTATGTATAGGCCTGTGTTTGGCCACAATCTCACCTTGGTCAGTGATGATGTGGCCGATGATGGTAAGCACACAAAGCCTAGAAAGGAACTGGCTCTCAAGTGTAGCTGTGATTAGTGATTTTCAACTTGAGGGTGGTAGCCAGCCAGGCGGGCACTACAAAGTACCCTACCACCGTGCTATGGTTTCCTCACGATGTTTTCCTTCATCGAAAGCTCAAGCTCATTGTAGGATTCGAACCCGGGACCTTCGTCTCAGCATCCGACGTCACTACCACTGAGCTATCATCACCTTAAATTTCATATTATTATATGTATTTTGCAAACATAATTAATTTTTAGAATTTCGATAATCCTTCTTTACTTTTTTATAGCTGCAAGTATTTAAAGCCGTACAATGAATACGATACGCAGTCATTGTCAAGGTAACTCGAACGTGGATGACGTAGTTTGGATTATGTTACCTACGGTACGTTTGTTGTAATCTAGAGACGCAGACGGTACTAACGTCGACTTGTATTGATGTTAAATAAATAAATATTATATTTAAATTTTACTCTATTGAACTGTCTAATATGCAGATTAAATCTCTGCATGGAATATGATTTACAAGTAATTAAAAGAATTTTAATACTTTTCTGGTTTTTTGATAGTCAACTCATACTATAAAAACCGGCCAAGTGCGTGTCGGACTCGCGCACTAAGGGTTTCGGACCATTACGTATCATCAAAATCACATTTGCTGTATAATATTTAAAGGGGAGCCCCCTTTAAATATTTTCTGTTTTTTTAGTATTTTTTGTTATAGCGGCAACAGAAATACATCATCTTTGAAAATTTCAACTGAAACGGTTCATGAGATACAGCCTGGTGACAGACGGACAGACAGACACATAGACAGCGGAGTCTTAGTAATACGGTCCCGTTTTATCCTTTGGGTATGGAACAGTAAAAATTGAAAATTTATCATTCAATTAATAAAAAATAAACAGTTTAATTTTAAAAAAATATTTTTTTTTACGTTATCTAAATTATCTATACTAATATTATAAAGAGGAAAGATTTGATTGTTTGTTTGTTTGCATTGAATAGGCTCCGAAACTTTTTCACTAATAGGAAGCTACATTATTCCCGAAGGTTATAGGCTACTTTTAATCCCGGGAACGCGAGTGAAACCGCGCGGAAAAGCTAGTTTAGTAATAATTTTAAAAAAATCAACATCTAGGCATATAACAGCCGTAATGTCAAGCAAATAAAAACAGCATAGGTATCTACATCAAAGAATGTGCACGCATAATATTATTCAGTACTGTAATGAAGCGAGCTAACCTTGCATAATTGTGTTTTATGCACATTTTATGATCCAATTACTCTCAGAAATTATCAAAGAATGCGTTACGATTCTTATGTTCTTTAAATCGTTTAAAAATTAAAACTTTTCTTTAGTGCATCAAAAATTTTTTTCAAGTCTATTTCAGAAACGAATTTCCGGTGCGAGTGGTCAGTGTCGTTGATAGATATATTGGTATTCGTCTGTTTATGTTGCCAAGAAATATCAATTTGTTAACTAGATTTTGATTTGCTATTCATAATAATCATAATATTTTTGTAGATAACTTGGATGATCTTAGAACACATATTGATAAAATTTTACAATTAAGATAAATCTTATTTTGGAATTAGACTCTAAAAAATCAACTCTAAAAAAAAAGTACAACCTTCAATGACAATCAAATTGATATGGGATATTGTATCTATACAGAACGCAAAATAATTATTAAAATCGGTTTATAAGCATAAGCAAAAAAGTTATGCGTGAACAAACAAAAAAGAAAAAACATAGAATCGAATTGAGAACCTCGTTGTTTGAAGAAGGTTAATAATGTAATCAAAAGGATACTGATTGACTCTGATTGTAGGTATTTTGTTCTGTGCAATAAACGTTGTGAATCTAACAAATAATTCTCGGCATAGTTAGAATTATTATATTTGTTTGACAGGCCAGTTGGCGCAGTTGGTTAAGACGCCACCTATCGCGCTGCTGGTCGTGAGTTCGATTCCCATCCAGGACAAACATTTGTGTGCATGAACATGTCTGTTTGTCCTGAGTCTGGGTGTAATTATCTGTATAAGTATGTATTTACAAAAAAGTAGTGTATGCAGTATATCAGTTATTTGGTTTCCATAGTACAAGCTCTGCTTAGTTTGGGATCAGATAATCGTGTGTGAACAATGTCCCAAGATATTTATATTTATTATAATAATAAGTAACGTAGGTACTAATGTCTTCCACATTGCTTGAATTCCCCATCACTTGAGTGCTGATCTGATACGGGGTTCTTTATAGTAGAGGTTAAAATGAAGACGGACATGTATTTTCTAGAAGCAATATTTATCTTTACTATGAAGCAAATTCAGGTTATTTATCTATACTAATAATAAAGCTGAAGAGTTTGTTTGTCGCGCTAGTCTGCGGAATTACTGGTCCAATTTGAAAAATTCTTTCACTAATAGGAATCTACATTATCCTCGAAGGTTATAGGCTACTTTTTATCCCGAGAACGCGAGTGAAGCCGCGGGGAACAGCTAGTCTTCTATAAAGATCACATATGCAGGATTATTCAATTCAGACTATGTTACCATATCTTTCAGATCTTGAAACGTGAGTTCAGGTCATTTAAATCTTCATGCATACATTTACGCAATAACAAAGGAAAGAAGATCGTGCACATCTCAATTTTAGAGAGACTCTTTTTTAGAAGACTAGCCTCTGATGGTTTCACGCCTTTACGGGACAAAAATAAAGTGCAATTTGATCTATAAAATTATTCATTTTGTAGAACATATGTTTGCCATCAAATCATGAGTTCCTGGTAATTCTGAGTAATCATTGGCAGACCGCACACGTTGACAGTAATTATATAATGAGATAAACAAATCACCTATATAATTAGTCATGTACCCTTGAACGGTATCACAGTCAAGGTACCTTAAACTAGCAGTCACATCCCGGTTACTGTGGCCAAAAGTGATGAGTGTTTGGGATATGAGTAGAAATTTACGTTCTAAGATTCTATTTTTTTTGTGTTTTTGACTGCAATTTGATGGAAGCCTATAAAAACTGGTTTTTAAATGTAATACTAAAAAAAAAAAAAAAAAAAAAATTTAAGGCGGCTCCCATACAACAAACGTGATGTTTTTATAAACAATTTTTATAGATAATGGTATTCTAATTTTTATCCCTTCCTACACCAGTACAACTCGCACTTGGCCGGATTTTTTATAAACAATTTTGAACCTACCACTAACTTAAAGAGCCAAATTAAAACGTGCAAGGAAACGCACTTGAATAAGTCGGTTAATACCCTTTCATCAAGATTACAGATTGTCGAAAATATCAATTTAAAAATCTGGAGCACAGAAGATTCAGCCTGGAAATACATCGGGGAGCAATTTAAGGAGATATCCTAAAAGGCTAAGATAATGTGGTATCAGTAGCGAATGACGCAGGTCCCTGGCAGTCGATCAACGGTTGCGCGTGCGCCAATGACGATAACGCCAGATTGACGAGCCCTCTCGGATTTATTGCACATTTGCGCAACAGGATCGTAATAATTTCAACGTTTTGATTTAATGATATTATATGATTACATGATATTACTTTATATTATTCTAGGAATCCTAATGTGAAAGTTTGTTCATTAGTTTCACTTTCTTTGGTGACGAGTAGCTCATCATTCGGCCTTTTAATTGTTTTAGTGAATAAGATTTAAGAATTATATGAATTTTGAAAAAAATAAAAATAAATTCCCTTCGAGTGAATAATTTCAAGATAACTAGTGGTGTGATGATGATATTGTAAGCGGAAGTTGTTTTTTTTTTTTTACTATGGGATGCCTGTGTTTGACCACAATCTCACCGTGGTCAGTGATGATGTGGCCGATGGTGGTAAGCACACAAAGCCTAGAAAGGAACTGGCTCTCAAGTGCAGCTGTCGGAACACACCGGAAGGTGCTTGGCGACAGATTTTTCAACTTGAGGGTGGTAGCCAGCCAGGCGGGTATTACAAAGTACCCTAACACCGTGCTATGGTTTCCTCACGATGTTTTCCTTCACCGAAAGCTCAAGTTCACTGTAGGATTCGAACCCGGGACCTTCGTCTCGGCATCCGACGTCACTACCACTGAGCTATCATCGCCTTATTATTTTAGCATCTTCTAAAATAGCAATAACTACTACAGCTCGTTATTCTATTACCGAATAAGTTCCAAGGTCAGTGTGGACCGCGGATTGATGAACCAATATAATGGAGCCTATATTTAAAATCATTACAGTCTTTCAGTCTTTTCGAAATGTTATATCAGGGCCATATGAGTTCATCACAAAGCTATTTTCCTATCATTTATATCCAGCGTTAATGATACTTTTTGCATAACCAATAAAAAATATAATTTATCTGTTTTATTGCACAGGTGTTGTAAATAAATTGCATAATTTACTGAAAGGAAAATGCAAAACAATCAATTCATCATGGCTCATAATAGAATGCTGAGTAATAATAGATTAAAATAAATTAGTAAATACTTTGGTATGTAGTTTAGTGTTAGGTTGCTATGAAAATTCTGTTTTGGAATTCTACTTAATTTCAACCAAAAATATGTATTCGTCAAACGCATTCTACCATGACGACAGAGATCTACTTATTCAGTCTATTAGTATGTAAAATACTTCTAGATATAAAGCAAAAAATGTGATGACTCACGAAAAACATCTGGAAACATTAATGAAGTTTTATGTTGGGAAAACACCAAATACGTCCACAGAGAAATAGCTGAAATTCTAACAAAGCGCAAGGATGTAGCTTGGAATAGACTACATTTAGAACTTAACAATGTATATGTTTAATATTTGCTTTCCAAAGTCGACTAACATTAACCGTTAGACCATATTTCGGACAAATGCACAAACAAGTAAATATTTTGGGAAAAGTTTCTAAAATTAAACATGATACACAAGCGTTTGTTTCAAAACAAACCGGAGAAATTGTTGTAAAGGCAAACATCCGACAAAGTTGCATCAGATGATTTCATGGTGCACATGCATATCAATCGATGCATATGCAATGGGAACTAAATGCCATCACGTCGGAATGTATGTAACCTACATTTGTGCGATGCTTTTCCTGAGTGTATGGCTTTTAATATTCAATTTATTTGTGTTCAAGATGATGGAAGAACTTGGCAGGTTCGTAGAGGTGATGTCATGGATGTAGTACGTCAAGTAGCTAAGGTCGAGCTAATTGTAAATGGGAATGTTATCAATAATTTGTGAGTAAAAGTGAAGAGACAGTTACTGATGTGTGGACTGTATGTTGATCCTCTTGTTATCTGCTTTAGCCAATTCTACTAATAAATAAAACATTATAACACAATATAACTCTTTATGAAAAGAAATTGACAGAACTAACTAAACGATCCACCAAAAAAAGAAGCCTTGCTGAGTTTCTTGCCGGAGTCTTCTCAGTTCAAGTGTATTCCGAACCGGTAGTAGAGTCTATTGTAAAACTGTAACTTTTGACATTCATAAGTGCCTTATTAGGGCCTAAACTGAATAAATGATTTGATTTGATTTGAAACAAAAACCAATATATGAATATAACTGTGTAAAAAAGAAATAAAACTTAAAACTATCAAAGAGTCTGCAATGGAGACTAATAAAGTATTTGTGAATGTTTTAGCTTACCGATTATAAGAATTTGAAAATAATTATGAACTCCAGGATGGGTCAAGATATAAGAGATCATGCAGATGCAAATGATACAGAACCGAGATAAAACACTGTTCGACACGAAAGTGAGAGCAATAGTCGTGGTTTACAATTCTACGATTCACTTGAGCTTTCTACTAATATCAAGTTTAAGTTTTGTTACTTGAAGTGCAAATATTTATTTCGTTTTGTCAAAAACGCAATCACCATACAGATTCTTTTTTAGTTTCTGAGCCAGAGTTACATTAGATTTTAAAAACTGAATTAAATGAATCATTTACTTATTTTTCAAAATCGATAGCATATCGGTCGATAAGCATACGGTGGTATGCAGTACTGCAGCCTATAATATTCTTGTAACACCGGTATCACGCTTTACCGAGCCTTCTCTCTTCCCCGATGAGCTATACCTTACTCGATGAGCTGACTCACGCGCAGAAACACAACATCAAGTTATTTATTTGTCTGCGGCATTATTTAAGGTGGAGGTACTCCAGGAGGTGGAGCTGCTCTGCTATAGTCTACTTTTAATTACTGTCATACGTTAACCAAAACTTTATTATCAAGCAATTGAAATTTGCTTTCAAAATATCATCCACAATAGGAGAAAACATGATGTTCGGATGTAGGAACTAGTCTCCGGAGTTACTGGTCCGATTCTAAAAAATATTTAATTAATCTACACTATCCCCAAGTACCTACTTACTATAAGCTACTTCTATCCCAGGAACGTGAGTGAAACCGCAGAAAATAGCTACAGTATAAAGGTACTTACTGTCTACTTTAGAGACACTATCCCTAAGTAATATAAATTTTCGAATACTTGTGAGGGCCCTAACAGGACACTGTGGATTGAACATACATCTTTTCACCATCGGTGTCCGTGACACAAAGGCGTGTAGATTCTGCTGTCAGGCGGATGAAACACCACTTCCCCTCCTGTGTGAGTGCTATCCACTTATGCCTAAACGTAATACTCTCCTGGGGAAGCACCAGTGGCACCAGACGAAGTAAAATCCATTACTGCTAAGAATATAGTACAGTTTATTATAGCTGTAGGTCTTGGCGGTGAAATTTCATTAATGTGGCGATCACAATAGATCTTGTCAGGTCGCAGTGATACAAGCTCTGTGAAGACTTGAAATAGCCAATTAATAATAAATACTTACTGAATTATAATATAGATCTCTATCGATAGATTTCTTCGTATCATGCATGAATGTAGTAATATTCTTAATAAACTTTTTCATGTCATTGCCGACATAGTTGGAATACTCCGTGTATAAGAGCAGGACATCAGCTTGGATTGAAAGCAGTTCCTCTTCCAGTTCAGGTGTGTACCGCTTTTCTATCTCTTCTATTCCATTGTCTTCAGTTTTGGAGTTTGCATGTGCTACGTCGACGTATAACACTGCATCCTGAAAATAGGAAACAGATTTCTAGTAAGTAAATGGCATGATTTTTTCGAAGTTTGATAAACAATAGAAAATTTTCCTCATC
This sequence comes from Tethea ocularis, assembly GCA_963555595.1. Classification (NCBI taxonomy): domain Eukaryota; kingdom Metazoa; phylum Arthropoda; class Insecta; order Lepidoptera; family Drepanidae; genus Tethea; species Tethea ocularis. The sequence goes on along the minus strand of OY741969.1, from coordinate 10,873,849 downwards.
ACGTTTTTAACTTGACTTATGATTCTCACGAGATATTTTACAACTAACATTGAATTGTTACAGATTTGTATTGGTATTGCTCAGGCTATTTTATAGAATTACTAGCTTTCGACCCCGCGGTTTCACCCGCGATCCTCTATTTTACCCGCTTAGGGATTGAATTAAAAAAAATACTTTCTTAGCGGTTGCCTGCGTCATAGTAGTTATCTGTATGCCAAATTTCAGTCTGATCCGTCCAGTTTGAGCTGTGCGTTGATAGATCAGTCAGTCAGTCACGATTTCCTCTTATATATTTAGATTGATAAAAATATGCTCTATCAGCAGTATTCGACTTATGAAAATCACTTTGTGTACTTAACATCTTAGGGTCGATTGTATAAACCGCGGCCATAGTAAGGTTACGGTTATAGTTAACTTTAACCGCCGAAAGAAAGCAAACTGGGTTGCTCGTGTCACTTTAACTAAAATTTTAACCGTAACCATAACTGACCGAGGTATATCGGTCATCGTCAAATCCACATCATCGACTCTACGGTCAAAGCATGGTAGGTACCTAATAGTTAAGTTAACTTTGACTATAACTTTAACTAAAATGTACGAGCAACGGCCCTTAGGCCACATTCTGCTGTAAAATGTGGTTAACTACAACCCCATCAACAGAAATAAATAATAATGATATACTAAATTTAAAAACAACATTTCATGAAATCTAGGTACCTACTCATTCTCTTAATTTACATTTTTAACGATCTTAATAAACCAAAAATAAATCAAATCCTGTTCTGACGTAGAGAATCGCAAAATAAAAAGAACATAAACAAGTTTAATTTTAAAAGTCTACTTTTAAAAATAACTTAAACAGTTCTGTTCTAGTCATAATAACTATGTGAAGTCATTCCTGAATATTAAACACTATAACACTACCACTCATATTAACATCACTCGCAGAATGTTTATTATGCCTTATTCAAATTGATGAATATAAGGATCGGTTGCTCGTACTTTTAATTAAAGTTATAGTCAAAGTTAACTTACCTATTTACCTACCATGCTTTGACCGTAGAGTCACTTTGACGATGACCGATCTCCCTCGGTCGGTTATGGTTACGGTTAAAATTTTAGTTAAAGTGACACGAGCAACCCAGTTTACTTTCTTTCGGCGGTTAAATATAGCTTTAACTAAAATGTACGAGCAATCGACCCTAAGTAAATTTTATATAATTTAAACTTTTAGATTCATCAATTTGAATAAGGCTTATTTAAACATTCTGCGAGTGACGTTAATATAGGTAGTGATATAAAAATAAAAGTTTTACTAAAAGTTTAAATTATATAAAAAATTGAGTAGCAATTTTTGAAATTCCGTTTTTGCTTATTAATAATTTATGTTTAGAAACGTCCCATTGGATATATCGTTTAAGATTTTTAAACGTTGCAGTTTTATTTTTGTATTGTTTTTATGTTTTTTGGAACCATTCGCGATCGTTTTAAAGTGGCCTCGTTATAGTTAAGGTCGCCAGTAAACCAGAGTTATGGCTGTGAAATGATTATTATTATGTCACAAAGGAAATCGTAAAGCTTGTAAAGTAGGTACATAAACCTTTGGGTATTTATTCATAAAATATTGGCAGATACATTTGACGAGGTTGTCTGGCGAAAATACTACATTGAAAAAAAATCTGAAAACATTATGTCTTGAACATTACTCTCTGTAGCATTTTAGTAATCTTTCTATGATCTAAAATCTAAATTTTCTTTTATTATAATCTAAGCGGTCATGATATCTAAACGGTGATGACACTAGGCATGTTGAGATTATGGCATGGAAATGTATAAATATTTTTTACCTCAGGAATGCGGGTGATTTCATGGGGTGAAAACTGGTATAAAATTAAACAATAACTTGACTCAAAAAACTATAATATCTCAAGTCATTCTTCACACACGATCACCTGATTACAAACAGAGCTTGTAATATGAAAACCAGATAACTGATATACTACTTTTTCAATTAGTAACTCCGGAGATTAGCGCGTTCAAACAAACAAACAAACTCTTCAGCTTTACTATATTAGTATAGATTATTCCTTCGCGTTATTTATAGCGTTTTGGGAGAGACCAGATAAATTAAAAACTGTACTTATACTTTGATTTATTTGGGAGAGACGAAGACGGTATGATAATGAAATCCTATAGCATGACAGGCTGGTTATTTTAGTACCTGCAACACTGGCCCGTCAAAATATTTCTTTACTTTTTTTTAAAGATGCAATGCATTTGTCCATGTAAAGAAAATATTTCATTACAATGGAATAGAATTGAAACGTCTCAAAATGTTTTAAACGAAAATGTTTGCGTTTGAACCCAAAAAAATATATTTTTGTACCTTAAATGGGCACCCTTGACACACAAATGTAACTGCTGCTTATTATGTAAATTACATATTTTTTTCAATTGCCGAAGTGCTAGACTGTAAGAAAACGTGTTAAATAATTCTTACAATATAATAACAATATGTTGGTTTGTGTGTTGGTTAGCCTATACCAATATTAAGAAGAGGTAAAGTTTTCTTGGATGTAGGAGGCAGTCTTCGGAGCTGTTTTGATTCTGATACTTCACTAATAGAAATCTATATTATCCCCGTATGGTTATAGACGTTTTTCATCCCAAAAACGAGAGTGAAACAGCTACTAGCCTTGCTGTAAAGAGTCTGGCACTCTCCAATTTTAAACCAAATTAGCATTATGACGATAAGGTGGACCATTATGATTTTTAAATGCTTGAACTGAAATTTTATGGCTGTGGTATTTTTATAATCCTTAAAATGTAATTCTAGGTGACGTATGGTACACACGGCCACAGATCAAACTACAGACTGCGGCACCTTATACGGTTGTAATAGGAGCTATTTTGCAACAAAAATCTATGGCCGTGTGTACATCCTACCTACTATTAAAATGTCCGTAAGTCCGACATGTTTTCAATGTTCGTAAATTCTTGTTGTATTATATAGGTACTATTTTAACTCCCGACGCAAAAACGACGGGGTGTTAAAAGTTTGACGTGTCTTTCTGTCTGTATGTGTGTGTGGCCTCATAAATCTTGAACGGATGGACCGATTTTGATATAGTTTTTTTATTTATTTATTTAATTGCGTTCCACAATGTGTACACCTTAGGTGGTAATTATGTAATGCATACATTGTGGACCCTGTCGGCCACAGCAACATCTCTAGAGAGGTATAGGAGAGAGGAGATATAAATGGTCTACAATAATTCTATAATTGTTCAATTTTATCTATAGGTATATTAATATTTCATGACATATATATATTTAGTATCATGTCAGTATTATTTAAATTATATTATTCGAGAGTGTTCTCTAGCTATCTTTCAAGAAGATCCGCTCAGCCGTTTTAAAATTATCACCAATTATCATAATTTTTTTTGAGTTTCGAGGGTTTCTTTAAATTATTAATTTAGGTTAAAAAAAAATACTAAATTGCAGTAAAAAGTAAGACACTAAGGTGGTGGACTGACAATATTCTATTTTTAAAGTACATTTGAATAACAAACACACAAAAGTATACTGTATTTTCATAATATTAGAAGGTTACTGTAAACCCATTATATTTTAGAGCTAATCCTGTCAATTGTTAATGTAACTGCAGCGTGACGTCAGGTGATCTAATGCAGCTCGTGATGCCATTGTAAATACGACCTTGGTGTATTTGCATAAATGCGATTGTAGGTTACGCTGATTTGCCATTTATTTATTTTGGAAATTAGCGATGCTATTTGCATTATTGGCATTACTGTAAGATCAGTAGATAATATTTTGGGAGAAAATCCTAACGTCGGTCTAGTGGAAACAAACTTCAAGGATAAATCTCTTTTTGTACTTAATTGTTCTGAGAGAGTTGACTGACAGATCGATGCACAGTTCAAACCGTTCACAATTTTTTTTTGTTATCGCCTGATGAAAGGTTATATTTACTGATTAATAACAAAATAAATCATCAACACATTCCTCCAAGGTATATTAGTAACATTTTCATGAAATAGTCGTATATGTTAGTTATATACCTTGGAGGAATATGTTGATGATTTATTTTGTTATTAATCAGTAAATATAACCTTTCATCAGGCGATAACAAAAAAAAAACTGTGAACGGTTTGAACTGTGCATCGATCTGTCAGTCAACTCTCTCAGAACAATTAAGTACAAAAAGAGATTTTTCCTTGAAGTTTGTTTCCACTAGACCGACTACTTTATCTAAACTCATATAAATAGTGTAATTTAAAAAAAATTGAATTTCTACCAACTTTGAAAAAAAAAATGGTGACATTTTTGGTCAAAATTATATATGTAGGCAAAAACAACAAAATAAACAGACACAATAATCATATACCTAATGAAATCCGTGTTGCCAACTCCCAAAAATTCTTACCTCTACAGTTCAAGTCAAAAATTTTGTCACATTGTCATCGTCAAATTGAATTGATACTGATTGATTATACTATTGATAGGTCCAAAGTATACTTTAATAGAAAAAAAGTTATTTTATAGCATTATCTTGGGAACACAACTGTACTATAATGAATCATTATACACGGGTGTGCCTAAAGTGGGTCATTAAAGTACTGCTTTTGATTTCATAATAAGAACATTACGATATGAGAGTAGATAAAAATTATTACATAATTTATTTGAAACGTTGTGATAATCATTACGGTATAATTCCCAAACTTAGTACAACGAGGCATTTTACAAACTATAGTAGAAATAAAATAACCGACTTCAAAAAAAGGAGGTAATCAATTCGGTTGTATGTTTTTTGAACCAATTTTAATAATTATTTTTGCGTCGTGTTCAGTAGCTATAGCTCCATAGTGGACCCATTTTAATTTTAATGTCTTTGAAGGAGATTTAACTCATTTCGTTAAAAGTTGATTACTAATGTTTTTTCAATATAGGTAAATTTAATTTTTCATTATAGGTACCTTAGCGGTAAACGTAGCCTATGCACGCCACAGACCACTACCCGGAGTATTCCACGCCCCGGGACCCTTTTGCGCGTTGCCGATTTTTCCCTTGTCTCCGACAAGCTCTAACGACATAACTCACGCGCAACTGCTGTTCCTAGAGACAACTATGTCCTTCTCCGTCTTATAAGTTATCTGTGTGACAAATTTCATTGCGGTCGGTTCAGTATTTAGTCTTGAAAAGTTAACAAAAAGTCACAGTTACTTTCGCATCCTTACTACTACGAATCGACATAATTTTTGACATAGAGATAGATAGGCCAGAGCATACGGTTGTTTTTTGTGCAGTGGAGTCATATTTTCAAAAATCAAATCCATAGATAAAATAAGGCATCGCGGGTGAACGCGGGGAGTGAAGCTAGTCGTTAAAAATGTAACCGCAATGAGTTCGTATCAGCTACCCAGCACTATGAGGTTCTCATTACCTACACCTGCGCCACAAGGTTACACGACATTATCAATTACACAATATGTGCATAAGATTATAAAAGGGACCTGAGGAATGCGAAGATTTGTGGAAATATTACAAGTATTCAGTTCAAGGCGATATGTTGTTTGTGATGCTATGTAAGCAAGGCTCATGAAGAATTTCATGTAAATCGAATAATGTTTCATGCTATTGTCGCGTTGATTCAAAATCGAAAAAAAAGTCTAATAATCAATGAATACCTATAGAATTTACCAACTTTGCAGTATTAGTACTAATACCTAAAGACTGGGTCCACCATGAATTTTCAAAAATCCTTTCGTAGCGGATTCCTACGTTATAATGCCAAATTTTGGCCCGATCAGTTGTCTGAGCTGTGAGAGTGATAGATCAGTCAGTCAGTCACGACTTCCTTTTATATATTTGGCCTGTGTTTGACCTCAATCTCATCGTGGTCAGTGATGATCTGACTGAAACTGGTAAACACATAAAGCCTAGAAGGGAACTGGTTCTCAAAACATACCGGTAGGTAAATGCTTAGCGACTTAAGGATGATACGGGTAATATAAAGTACCCTGCCACAGAGCTATGGTTTCATACGGTCAAGTTCATTGTTGCATTTGAACCCGAGACCTTTGTCGTGGCATTCAACGTCACTGCAACTGAGCTATCGTCATAACTTATTTTAGAAACTAAAGATGATGGTGATTCACTGGCTTAATCTAGACAAATATTTTGGGGGAAGCCTACATTCTTGAGTGGTTACAGCTATATTAAGGCTACCAACTTGTTACTGATTGAGAGCTTCTGTAGGTTCTGTAAAGGCCGGGATACATTAGCAATGCCCTTGGTATTGCCTATATTAATAGGTGTAGATAATCACTTAACATCAGATGAACCACTAGACAGCTTTTAATCTTAGAAAGAAAGAAATAACATTTATTCTTCACAACACACAACATTACATTGTTCCATGTATTATGTCATATAGTACAGGTATAATAGATGGAACAATAAAAAAGTAAAAACAGAGGAATATAACAATATAATAATGTCATGTTGCGTGATGCTCGGAATAGGCCCCGACTCAGCATTGTGCATATTCTGACATTATATATTTTTTAAGCATAATCGGCAAATAAGCATACTGCCCGCCTGATAATAAAAATGTTGGCTCTTCTTACCAGAACCGGTATTAGAGAGAGATAATTCATAAGTGCTTGCAAAGAATTTCGATTTTATCCATCATAGCATAAATATACGTTATAGGTATAAGGAGGAAGGAAGCCCATGTGACTAAAAGAGTTATGAATATAAAAGTTAATGGACAGTGGAAAGACCGAAAAAGAGATGATGGATTGTGTGAAGGATGATATGAAGAAAGTAGTGAATGCCGATATGACGGATGAAGGGCTGAAGGGCTGAATGGAAGAAAAGTACATATTACACCGACCACAATTGGGAGATGATGATGAGAGTAAATATAGGTTGTACGATAATATTACAATCAATCGTAGTCGTCGGAAACCGGAAGATCAGTGTCAAGATTTAGATAAGTGACACTAAGTACATCCTCGAGCTGAAACCGTTATTTCAAGGGCTTAGCGTGAAGATAACATCGGTAGGTAGGTTTATAATAACAATACCTGCTGTTGATAAAGCTCTTGAAAATAGTTCAGGAATGTTTGACTTGAGATAGGATTGGCTACCTGATTTGGAAATAGGTATGTACCATCAACAAAGTTGAAGCATGATAAATTTTGAGGCCTTTTCGCTTGCAGCCAGTAATCATAGTTCGCCCTGTCCATTGTTGACAATTAAACGGCCTCTTGTAAAATCTTTTGTCTAGACAATTTACTGACAATGACAATCTACTATTTTATGACAAGCGCATTGTCTGGTTATATTGTGTTAGACACAGGTAGCGGCTGTTCACTGCACACAAAATACACCCTTAAGGTGATCATGCTTCAACTTTGTCGATAGTACCTACTATCTTCTACATTTACTATTTTTGGTTGTAAAGAGTAGGTACAGAAAATTCAAAAACCACTGGTTGTTAATTCTTTCATTGACATTTAAAAAAAATAAGATTCGCTACAAATACCCTGTTGGGCGTCGCTGTCCGGATTTGATGCTTCCATTTTGTTTTCATATGGTTTTTGTTTACAACAAATAGTTTCCGTTACTCTTTTATTATTTTTAAATGTTATTTAAATTTCAACATTGACAGGAAAATATAAGAATTATAATGATAACATTTTTAAAGTCAATAAGGACAAGATTCGCCTGCAAAAGGGAGTTAGCATTTCACGATTTTCCTAGATTTTCAATCTTACGTATTTTCCATTTTATTTCACAGCCACGCCCAACAGGATACCACTACTCCAATAATGTTACCCAAGGTATAAAAAAATACTAAAAGTATAACATTTGTTGCATGGTACCTATTTATGGTAACCCAACAATTTTTTTTTTTTTTTTTTATAGGACTAAGTTGGTAGCCTCAGATGGCTGCAACAACCTTACCGGACAAATAGGCGAGCGCAGAGGGCTCTCAGCCGGGTAATATTTAGGTAACAACGCCTGAGGGCACCCCCGAATGGGGTACGAACCTCGACCAAGCCAACTAAAGTAAAACAAAGTAAATGGAAAAAGATGAGTGTTAAATATACTTAGTATTGTTACAGTAAAGATCAATAACATTTACAGTAAAGACACTATAGATAAGCCTGTGGAATGTAGGTGGTCAAGGCTGAAAAATGACAAGATCATAATTTTCACTAGTCTAATTATTATTAAATTGACCTACTACTTTGTATTGCTTCAATATCTATTGTAAATGGAAAGTGAGTAGGGATTTTTGTGTATTTATGATCGCAATCGTATTTTAAAGTTGCTGCCCATAAATGATAATGGTGTCTGACAGGACACCTTTTGAATTCCATATTTACTGGGACTTTACAGAAGACATTATTCCACGAAGCCTTTCGTGATGAAAAGTCCGTTAGTAGTCTATGGCATGGAGAGGGACATAGACTACCATTAATTCCGAGATTTGTATATCTTAGTTTCAGATGTGAACAGTTTTTTAGCGTTCGGATTAAAACTGAACAATTTGTGAAGAAACCATTTTAGCCAGCATGTCATGATGTGAATTTTGACAATCTGGTCGTAGCTATGACCTCAATTCCTCTTTCGAGCAGTTATTTGCGTCCCTTCTTTGACCTCTAACCCTCAACAAGTCGATTCAAGTTCTCTATTTAATTTTATTGAACATAAAAGTAATATCATGGAAACAATTTGTGATCAATTAATTAAATATTTACCATTGTCAAAGCATATGTTCAAATGGAATTCGTAATAAAATAAATATTGTAACCACTAGATATGAGAAGTAGAGTACATAGATAGGTATGTAATGCTTTAAAAACGTAAATATATAAATTAATAAAATTTAAAACTTTTTCATTTGAAATAAAAATAAATTTTTCACCAAAACTAAATGTTACTTTACCAGTCGTAAATGCGATAATAAGAATTGACACTGTCCAAAAATCACAATAATCAAAAAGAAAGAAATCAACAAACCTGCGCATACGCCACGCAGTGTGAAAACGCGGCGAGCGCAAAAAGCGCGACAACGAGTCGAGCGGTCATGCTGCACTAAGCGAACGAGCGAGCGGCGCGGGCGACTGCGCTCTGCGATTTGTTTGCAACCACTGCGCTCGCGCACCTGCTATTGTTTAGGTGTTTGTACAGTCGGTGGAATGTTTGTTACATTCACATAGGTTTTGCATGTATCATACATAAATTTCTAGTATTAAAACGATTACATCAGTTCTTATTAAATATGCCTCAGCCAGTGACCATCACCTCTCTCTAGGGTTTATGTCATCAGTACTAAAACATGTCATTATTTAAACGAGGGAAGTAAATGCCTTGACAAACGTCTCAGGCGCTGATGAAAATTTCTTTCAATAGGTATACAATCGTGGAGATCCTTGGGGGAGGCTTTTGTCCAGCAGTGGACATCTTTCAGCTGACGTGATGTAAAGTTCTTCCGTTTTCAATGCAGCTTACTTGGGTAGTAGGTATAACCTTACAGAATACATACCCAAGCTAAATAACGTTCCTGCGCGTGAGTAAGGTAGCCAGAGCTCATCCAGGAGGGAGAAAGTCCCGAGCATCGGGTATTCCAAGTGTGTGTGAAGGATACGGTACGGCTTATTTGCCAAATTCGTTTTATATAAAATACCTGCATTATTATTTGTAAAATAAATTAATATCTTACTTAAATTACAGTTTTATTTGCGTGAATTGATTACTCATATTAAAATGACTCATTTTATTTCAAGAACAATAGAAAATTACTTAGCTTAAATTTTAATGTTGTATGTTTATGTTATACTTATTTTGTACTGTCGTATAATCGTACATCTATGTTTCAAGGATTTTATTAATTTTGAAACTTAAATTGTTCTTATAGGTAGGTAATACTATATGATACCTAAAATAATAATAATAAATATCCTGGGACATTCTTCACACAGGGTTATCTGATCCCAAACTAAGCAGAGCTTGTACTATGGAAACCAGATAACTGATATACTACATATACTACTTTTTTTTTTGTAAATACATACTTATATAGATAATTACACCCTGACACAGGACAAACAGACATGTTCATGCACACAAATGTTTGTCCTGGATGGGAATCGAACCCATGACCATGCGATTTGTTTACGTACTTGAATTCATTACTATAAAGGGCGTTTTACGGCTGAAAAATATGATAAAATATTGAGTAATTTAAAACTTTTTATCTCTTTTTTTAGGTCCCTGTAAAATCGAGATTTTATTCGACGTTTTTTAACGTTTAATTTGTACCTTTATTTTTATTATGTACTAGCTGTCCCCCGCGGTTTCACCCGCGTTCCCGGGATAAAAAGTAGCCTATATGTTATTCCAGGGTATCTATCTATGTGCCAAGTTTCATCCAAATCCGTTAAGTAGTTTTTGCGTGAAAGAGCAACAAACAAACATTCACGTTTATAATATTAGTAGGATTATTATAGAGGCAATAAGTAGTACATTATTCTGTAAAAAAAAAACATCTTTCTACTTACTACAGTTCATGAGATAAAGCCTACTAAGAGACGGACACACAGCGGAAGCTTAGTAGTCCTTTGGCACCCCTTGGGTACAGAATCCTAAGAATGGACTAAATTCATAACCACATTGATGACGTCATAATTAAAACATGCATATAGTGATGCATGAAAAGTTGACCCTCGGATATTCTCATAAGAACAATATGTTTTACATAAGAATATCTTTAGTGTTACTAACAAGACAACAACGTAATTATGTAAACAAATTTATTTGCTTGTCACACTAAACCGGCAATGAATCATTTCCATTGAAAACTGATTTTACTTCCTTGCCAATAAATACTATACACGATGAATGTTTCAAGTGGCCGTAGTAGATCCAAGTCCTAAAGTATAGGGAATAGCGAAACATGCTGAAAACAGTCTCAAGGCTGATTTTGATAAAAACTAATACTGTATACTTGGATTTTCAAAAAAATAATTTGCCTCCCCACAACCTGTATTATTATGAAATTTAAAGAAAAGGAACTGTTTTTAAGGCGATGATAGCTCAGTGGTAGTGACATCGGATGCCGCGACGATGGTCGTGGGTTCGAATCCTACAATGAGCTTGAGCTTTCGGTGAAGGAAAACATCGTGAGGAAACCATAGCACGTTGGTAGGATACTTTGTAGTACCCGCCTGGCTGGCTACCACCCTCAAGTTGAAAATCCGTCGTCAAGCTCCTTTCGGTGTGTTCCGACAGATGCACTTGAGAGTCAGTTCCCTTCTAGGTTTTGTGTGCTTACCACCATCGTCCACATCTTGACTACTACCTTGAATAACCTCAAATTAATTTCTTGAATGGCATAAAGTCTAATCAAATGACAAAGAAGGGACGAGTACTACATAGAACAACTTTGTTTATCTAGATACTAATATAGACTAGTTTACACTTCATAAAGCGATAGATGCAAAATAAAACAGATGTTGTCCGTCTGTTACCGAGTACAGACACAATGGTTCATTTCTATTCAGTAATCTAAGCACATGATACCTAACTATGATTTAACATATCGCGCTAGTTCTCGTCTGATTTTGTACTACTTTCAGTTGAAGCGTATTTTTAATACTAAACGAATAAATGTATTGATATTTTTTAAAATAGTATGCTTATAGAGAAGGTTTCCACTTCAAAAATATTTTTAATTACCTTTTCAGCCTACTATAGACACCAATCAGGGCAAGTCAATCTCAAATTATCTTTTTTTTATGTCAGAAGGTTGACAAGTTGGCAGGCGGTCCATCTGATGGGAAGTGGTTACCTTCGCCTCTTTTTTTTTACTATGTATAGGCCTGTGTTTGACCGCAATCTCACCGTGGTCAGTGATGATGTGGCCGATGGTGGTAAGCACACAAAGCCTAGAAAGGAACTGGCTCTCAAGTGCAGCTGTCAGAACACACCCCAAAAGGAGCTTGATGACAGAATCTCGACTTGAGGGCGGTAGCCAGCCAGGCGGGTACTATAAAGTACAATACCACCGTGCTATGGTTTTCTCACGATGTTTTCCTTCACCGCAAGCTCAAGTTTATTGTAGGATTCGAAACAGCGACCTTCGTCTCAGCATTCGACGTCGCTACCACTGAGCTATCATCGCCTTAAGGTAGCTGAAAATTAGTAGTAGCATAAATCCAATAATCTATAAAGAACATAATGTATTTCTGAAACCATAATGAAAGAGTGTACACACTGAAGCCAAAGGTTGAGTTTTCGTTACCTACTACCGGTATAAGGCACCTGTCCCACCGCCGCGCCGACGAGGAAGCGGCTATCTAGCGGATGCTTAGATTTAGAAAGATTCGTATAAAAAGTAAAAAAATAAAATAGAAGAAGAAGTAAAGAACATACCGCAGAAAAATAAGTTAGTTTGGATTGCTGCGCGTGATTATTGTCGGCAAAAATCCCTATTGCTGAACCCGAGTTAGCCATTAACATAGAATAGAATTTGCCGAGGCCGTATGCTTATTTGCCGAATATTAAGAATAAAAAATAAAGCAAATAGGTACGTTTCAGCTCAAAACAAATCGTCTTTGTATTAAAAATATAATTTTATTCGGAAATCTAATTTAAATCAACGGCAAATTATACATCATGTATATATAAATACGATCACAGTTTAACTCCACTTTTGGTCCAGGAATTAGCCGATAATAGAGGCTTGGTACATGGAGAGGACTAGGAAACCAATGGCGTATATTACTAGGACGATATCCATGGCTGTGGCGAAGATGTCTCTGGCCACTTGGTCTTGGGCGATATGATGCATTTGGTCCCGAATTCTGCTACACACTCTAGTGAGATGAGCAATGAATATTTCCGCTGTGTTCAGGAACATGCTAAAAAAAACATTTTAATTTAGCAGTATAATAGGGATGATGACTGGGTAAAAACTATTTAATTATTTTTAGTCCGTCAGTTAGGTTATCAAAAAATATTGAATAATATGTATTTTTTATTGTATCTATTCAATAAAAAATTACAAAGATAAGTCGCATCAAAGTTCAAGAGTGGAGGCTGTGTCATCTCTCAGTAAAAAGTGTACTTAGACGTCACGCGAGATTGTAACGCACAGTGCGTTACATACGCACAGTAATCTTCGTATTTTTTTTGTTTTCGGACCTAAATAAAAAATATGATAAATCCAATATTTTTTGGTAATCTAACTGACGACGTACTAATAAAATTTATAATAATGACTGTTAATATTTTTGTGACAGTTAAGCCTCGTAGCGACATCTACTGGTAAGGTTAATAACTATTGTTTAAAAGGGCTAACGTTGATCAGTGACAAAACGTTATGTCGTTCATAAAATAAGTCACGTCATCCTTTTTATATTTATTTATGAATTTTTAGATTATTTGAAGTTGAATGAATTAAAAAAAAATCTACAGTAGATATTAATAAAGTAGGTACCTACCGACACGGATAAGCTGGAACGATATTGTAATGGATACCAAAGGATTTTATAAAACGTTACAATTAATAAATATTTGCATTATTGCATTTGCATTGCTTTTGTCACGTGCCTATATCACCGTGACGTTTTGTCGCCAGATAGCGCTAACTGATTGTCCACGCAGGTGGCTCCCAATACAAAAGTTGCGAAAACATTTTAAAAGATGGTGTTAGCTGACTTATTTTTTGATGGACTGGTAGAAATTAACAGATTATGGTTTTCCTAATGGATTATAACATTATTTTTTGGAAGCTTATCTTATACTTCCGTACCTCGGAGTACATCTCCAGTTAATACTGTTCTGTATGGTCATCAGTGGGAGCACCATCGCCATCATATACCACATCCCATTGGAGTCAAGAGACGACGACTGGGCTATGACTGATCTCTGAACCACTGTCACCCTGGATAACATAAATACATTTGGTTTTTGGAACCTCCCTTTTTGATAAACAAAAAAACGCCTTGCTGAGTTTCTTGCCGGAGTCTCCTCAGTTCATGTGTATTCCGAACCGGTGGTAGAGTCTAAAAATTGTAACTGTTGACATTAATAAGTGCCTTATTAGAGCCTAAACTGAATTAATGAGTTTTGATTTTGATACAACCAATTTGGCAAACAAGCATACAGCCTGATTGGTTCCTAAGTAGTTAATGTTTTTGGACGCTTGGACGAGTGTCAATCACTCACACTAGTTGTATAGTCTTTATAATAAGACTAGTTGACAGGCCAGTTGGCGCAGTTGGTTAAGACGCCACCTATCGCGCCGCTGGTCGTGGGTTCGATTCCCATCCAGGACAAACATTTGTGTGCATGAACATGTCTGTTTGTCCTGTGTCTGGGTGCAATTATCTATACAAGTATGTATTTACAAAAAAAAGTAGTGTATGTAGTATATCAGTTATCAGGTTTCCATAGTACAAGCTCTGCTTATTTTGGGATCAGATAACCGTGTGTGAAGAAATGTCCCGAGATATTTATTCGTTTTCCCCCGAAGTCATCTATAGGATATTCGAAAGTTGGAAGTAGATATTCGGGAAATCCTTTCGTATGGCCTAATATTGGAATGCCACTCACATTTAGGTCATATTATGTTGTGCATAACTCGTCATTTGACAGTTCGATTCTAAGGGATTGGGGTTTTTCAAATATTTAAGATGCTCCTAAATTGTCAGTGGTGTTTCAGTAGGTATTTGGTTCTTAGTGCATAGTTTTTCCAAGGGAATGCAGCTACAGCGGTTTAATTTTTTGCTGTCGGCAATACGCAATACTTACCCCTGGTTGTATTACCAACTGTTATTGCGGTCCAACTCAGCCTGAACTCAACTTAAATACTTGCAGAGTTAATTTAATAAAAACACTTTTGAATTTGAATTTGAACTGTATTGTTAAAGAACGTCGGAAAATAGTGACATCTGACCAAAAAATAGCCGAATTTAGGTCAAGTTGAATCGCTATTAATCACTTGTATGTCAGTTCTTGGAATTCTGTTTTTTTTTTCATATTTAAGTAGTCCAAGAACGTCCTATCCGTGAGCCAACAGTTTAAGGTGGAGGCTTCGGTTGGGGCGTTAAATTCAAATTTTATCACGTTTTTTGCTAATTGCAGCTCAGTTATAGGTCGTAAATTATCATCATGTTATTTGCGACAAGAATGGTAGTATATTTACTGATTAATAACAAAAAAAAACATCAACATCCACCTACTAGTGTTACAAACGACTGTAACCTCTCACCATCAAGCAAGCCGTAGTATCATAGAGCCTTAAAGAAAACGTGAAAAAAGTGGCTAGGTACCTGCTCCGCTGTGCTGCTATATTTTCTGTGTTATTGTTGCTGCCCTGAAGCCAGCGGTCTACGTCACCGCTGAACTGGCTCTGGTCACTGGCCAATGTATACGATGAATTGGAGTTCAGCGGATTCTTTAAAAATAGATTTTTGAATTTTAAGGCGATTCTGTGATAGTGACCTCGATGCTGTGCTGTGGGTTTTCGGTGACGGAAAATATCGTGACGAAACCCAAGTTGATTGAAAATCAAAACTGCGAATACGTACGTTTACGCACGTGACGTTAGGAAAACGTAGAAACTGTGAAAGGTGTTCGTGCTGCCGATTTGCAGATCCGTTAACGTTTAGCACTGTTCGAGATTCAAATCTCCATACAATTTTGTTTTGACGCACTCGATACGATGACGCTACACTTACGGCAGAGGTTCGTGCTCAGGGCTCTGTTGTCAAGCACCTATGGTGTGATCCGACAGCTGCACTTGAGAACCAGTTCCCTTCTAGACTGTGTGCTCACTATCTTCGACCTCATCATCACTGACTAAGGTGAGATTGTAGCGTAAAAATGTTACAAATTGATGTAATTTATTGACAAAATATTCTGCGTATGTAACACCACCACGAACCAGAAGACGCAGCGTGGGCAGGCACCCACACAAGATGGACCGACGATCTTGTTAGGGTCGCGGGAAACCGCTGGATGCGGGTAGCGCAAGACCGGCCATCGTGGAGATCCTTGGGGGAGGCCTTTGTCCAACAGTGGACGTCTTTCGGCTGATACGATGATGATGATGAGGTATGTAACAGACCTGAGAATTTTGTGACGCGCTGATGATTTCAGTGGAATGATCTGCATCATTGTCGTCTTGACTACCTTTGGAATTTTCCAATGTACTTTGTACCAATTTTCTAGCAACATCTGAAGTCATATTTTCCGACATGGAACTAAATATTTTATTTTTTGTAAGTAATACCACTAGTATGGCATTTTTTTTATATATTTACTCTGAATTTTACATTATCTTGTCTCAAATAACTTTTTTGTGTTTTGCATTTTATTTTGACAATAGTTAAATTGACAGCTTGTAATTTCTTTGGTGAATATTTGGTTCGCAAAAGAAGGTCCATAAAAAGTTGTCTTATAAAAAAAAAGGACTAAAAAGTACTAAAACCAAAGGACCTTTGTGCTGAAAAAATATCAAAATTAATGAATTTTGGATTGGAAAATGCGTTCAGATTGTTTTAGTACCAAAAAAGACCATCCCAGCAATTGTATAGAGTTGATTATAGTAGTTTATGATACTGTTGCATAATAGGGGTTATTAAATACGAGTGTGAGTTTAAGTACCGAGCCGTAGGCGAGGTTCTTAATAGTATCACACGAGTTTTTAATACCTAATTATGTGCAGTATCATACAGTACTTTATCTAAACTCATATAAATAATGTCATATAAAAAAAAATATTTTCTACCAAATTTGAAAAAAAAAAAAAAAAAAAAAAATTGCTATTGGTCAAAATGATATGTGTAGGCAAAAACAATAAAATAAAATCATATACTTAATCAAATCCGTGTTGCCAACTCCCAAAAATTCTTACCTCTAAAGTTCAAGTTACAAAATTTGTGACATTGTCATCGTCAAATTGAATTGATACTGATTGATTATACTATTGATAGGTCCAAAGTGTACTTAAATAGAAAAAAAGTTATTTTATAGCATTATCTTGGGAACAACAACTGTACTATAATGAATCATTATACACGGGTGTGCCTAAAGTGGGTCATTAAAGTACTGATTTTGATTTCATAATAAGAACATTACGATATGAGAGTAGATAAAAAATAAAACGGTCTGGAAGTGGTGACCCAAATAATTTTTTCACACTTGACTTCATTTTAATGAAATTATTTTGGAAAAAATACCACCTAGGTACGTAATTAATCTGTTAATTCGGTAGCCCGTGTCAAAACGTACATAAGTATAAAAGGTAACTTTTTTACTTTAACATCAGCATTTTTCTAAATGTCATTCATTGTGTAGTTGAAGAAGGCGCGAACTGCTGGATGCCATTGTTTGAATTCGATTTGAATTTCGAATGTAGATATCCCGCCGTTACATTATTCGCGGTTGCCAACGTGGATTTTTTTATGGCAACAATGAAATTGATTTGGAACCTTTTTTGTTGATTGACTTATTTCTATTGCTAGGTTTTTTTACAATGATGATGATTTAATGTTTGAAAGTGAATTAAAATTTAATTAAAGTACTATCAACGCAATTAAACATTAAATATTATAGTAGTTCTGTTAAGTCTGTTCAGAAAGAGACCCGTTGTGGAAATGGAGGGCACTGCCTGTTCTTATTTACCTTTTTTGTTTAGCTGGCAATACAATAACGTGTCTGTTCCGTTTTGATCCTATTACAACTGTAACTATTTCATTAGTTTATTAGAAACCAGCTCCTAATTATGGTTGTAATACAAAATTGGAACGTTAGTTCACCATTTGGCTACGACGGCTCTCTTTCTAAACAGACTATAGTTACATTAATAAAAAATAAACGACAGTCCCACCATCCTCACCTAATCGCTGTGTTTTACTTTCAACCATCATTTACCAAGTTAAATTTACAAACCTACACGTACAAGATAAGGCAAGCTACAAAACAAAAAGTAACAGTAAAATTACATGTCAAAGAATTCTGAATCCTCAATCACAGCTTTACAAACAAACCGTAATTTACATTATTGCAATGAGATGAGTGTTGATTGTGTATCACACCGTTATGATCTGATGACTTAATCAAGAATATCCTGTCATCTCATGGGAAAAGTAATAAAGAGTGACATTATCCTTTTAGCTGTTCCCAGAAATGTTTGCATTGCTTGATGGGTGAATGAGGTGTTGTTAGGATAATATAAGTAGGTATAATATACATTAAGTTCCGGTAAAGAAGTTAATTTAACACAAAAATAATTGATAGTCTCACACTTGCTCATTGATTACACTGGTTTACATTCGTTTCTTGTAGATTTTTTTATGAAATCCATTACAATATTAAATTAGTCTTATTATATTTAAAAAAAAAACAGCTAAAGGCAATGACATGTCATATTTGATATTAAAATATTTATTTTTCTTACTTCTTTTTAATAATGTATTTCTTTGGCTATAGGCGTGCGCTCTAAAAATAAAATGTTTTTCTTTCTCTCCCTATTACCTTGGTATGGTTGGATGATAGTCAGGAAGGTTGAACACCCAAGTTTATGCCATTTAATCTGGATTTTTGTTATCTTCACCATCATAAATCCATCCTCAAAAATACACTGTTACATTCCATCGTACCAAAAAATAAAAATCTTTTTTCTAAATATCTTTAACGTGTCAGCGCTTTGCCGACACCGTGACCGCTGAGTGGGCGTGCAAAATCAAAATTCATCGAAAGCTCATCGAAAGTGAAAAGGTCTGCCATTTTTTTGCGAATCAATCAGTTTTTTTTATGAAACAGCACTGCGGTAGTCGTCACTGACTAGTAGTCACACAGTAGGACGTCGCGCTACCGTAGCAGACTTGATTGATTTCTGCGATTTTTAGACTTATCACATTTTTGATATAGGTCAATGATTTTGGAATTTAAAATTCTGACAAAAATCACCAAGTTACAGATTTATTAGAAAAAATTTGCTACTATACCTACATATCTACACCATCTATATTTGAAGGTAGATTTAGTTTTCTATAGATTTATTTTCAATGTAATAATCAGTTATCAAGCTCCGCCTATGTTGCTCTCCAGCTCATGACCTATCTCTATGCCAAAATCGCCAATCTATTGCTTCATTGCGGGGTAAAAGAAGGTCAAACCAACCATTTTTTATGTCATTTTTAAGGTTCCCCTCGTCTGACTTTAACACACATTCTATAAACTATTAGTAAGAAGTACCTAACGATTTAAAAAGTCGTTAATTTTTTGATGACTTTCGACGATCCCATTGAAAAAAAAATCGTTATTCGTCTCAATGTTTATCCAAATTAACAACATTATAGCTAAATATTTGACCAAAAAAAACGTCCATATGTTAGCTTAATAAATTCGGAGTCAACCCTTTATTTACCAACGGCGGATCGTTTAGACCCCTATTATAATATTTAATGCTAAACAAACATGGGATTTTTGCCTCCAAATGACTTCATTGGCTTTGGTCCCCAGTAATGACTGGAATTGGTTCAACTTTATGAGTTTGGATTTACGTTTACGTTTAGTTTATCCTATCAACAATATCTGGTTTCTGTTTTTCAGTCAATCTTCTTCTATACTTTTAGTTTTTTATACAAGATTGCTTAGTTATTATAAATTGGGTTACAATTTGTAAAATATAACACGAGTTCTGTGACAGTCACCAGAGTGATACGAAAATAAGCTTTAACTCTATTCAATAAAATTCATTTCTTTGATCTTTGAAAAATAATAATTTAGATTCAGTTCATCTATAATTTACCTTATTGCAATGTCACATACTAGGTATATTTTATAAATCATAGATGGCTGTTTCAAGTCTTGAAGTCTTTCAGAGCTTGTATTACTGCAACCTGACTAGATCTATTATCATCACCACATAATTTTTTCACCGAAAAGACCTGTACATTGTTTACCTTAGTCATTATTATAGTGTTATTATTTATTTTAGTCACGTTGTTTTATTCTCTAGAAAAGTAAGCTTTTAATTAATTAGCTTATTTATTTATTGCATTTTTTTTATAACTTTTGAAATATTGTCTTCTAGGCTATTTGTTCATGTTACCCGCAAAGAGGACTCAATGGAACGTTTGGTAGTTCAAGGCAGAACGAATGGCAAAAGACCACGTGGTCGGTCTCCGACTAGATGGTCGGATCTTATAGTGTCTACCACACACTCCACCATGACCGAGTGTTCCCGCAATGCTTGCAACAGGGCCGAATGGAGACGGATTGCAAAAGCCGCCACTCAAGACCTATCATAACCACGACCACTCTGGCAAGAGTGTCCGACTAGGAAGAAGGCTATTTGTGTCGGATGGCGCGCAAATAAAAAAAAATAGTTTTCTTTCTTTCTTCACGTTAGTACCTAATTTATTGTTAAAAATCAGCTAAAATAAGTCAATGTAAAAAAATACGATTTGCTAAAACTTTTTAAAAGACGAAACGTAAACGTTATCCGTTTCAACGTTACGGACTAGCAAGTTCTGAAGGGTTAACTGTCCATTTAAGAAAACTATACTTAGTTCGCGCTTCGATTTATGGAAATTAATATTATTTAGGTATGTTAAATCGGGACGTTTGATGCAACTTGATGACCTTTTTTATCCTGTTTTTTTTTACTATAATCATTAAATTACTCTAGTTTTTTATGATAATCTGCTACAACGTTAAATGATAAACTTTCATAGTTATTTAGAACTGGATCAATGATAAAATAATGATCTATCTTAATTCATTGCATTACTGCAGGTACCTATTTCCAGTGTTAAGTTGTGACCTCCTTCGCATCCCTTACTTTACCCCCTTAGGGGTTGAATGTTCAAAAATCCTTTCTTAGTGGATGCCATCGTCATAAAAGATATCTGCCAAATTTCAGCCCGATCCGTTCAGTGGAACGAGCTGCGCGTTGATGGATCAGTCAGTCAGTCATGTTTTCCTTTTAAATATTGTGATTAAAAATTAATTTTTAAACAATACAAAAAGCTTCCGACCGTTACGACAAAATGCTATCGATTTCGGTAGCCAATTATGAAAATCACAAAAACAAACAAAAGTCATCAATTATAATAATTCTTTTGTTTTTTGTACACAAAAGATCGAATTTGAACATCGATTGGGTTCAGTGATGGGTGAAGTAATAAGGGATTAAAATGACCCCGTAGGATTGGTTTAGGGTTAATTTTTCAATTATATTTGAACACGTTGTTTTTTTACATTAATATTGAATCGTATTCATGCGTGTTGCTTTGTGAAGTTAATTTTTTTTTTAATCCTTACCTATATAATAAGTTTAACTACTAATCAAAGTGTAATTTTTTTTTTGGCATATTGCTGCCCTGCGGAAGCGTCCAAAGAAGACAAGGTATGTGCCATGCTTTTGTCACAAGAGTCTTTGAACAACGGATGCACCTTCATTACGTTCATCAGGCCTTTAGTCAATCTAATCCAGTATTATAGGTACCACAAATCCTTGAGACACGATGATACCTAGTCCTAAATCCAAAATGTCCACCCATTTTGCAAATTTGCGACAGACTTGTACGTCTGCTTGCGTGTCAAACGAGACATGTCTCGTAATGAATAGACAAAACTTTAACGTAAATATCGCCATTTTCAAAACGACCGGTGGGTAATTTTCGAAACCTCAAAGCAGCATATGGTAGCGGCAGACGCCATACGCAGCCAACTGTTATGCTTGCTGTTCTCTTTTCTCCTACTCATACAATATAGGTGGAAAGAGATAGTAATAGGATTCATTAGGCGGTGCTATCATTTGAATGTGGAATCGCAAAAAAGTGTATTGTTTGTAGCGCATGCGCGGGGACACGTGCTCTTGCGCAGGAAGTAGGGTAGGCTTTGACGCGAATTTGAGCATGATTCATAAATAAGAAATGCCTTCGACAGGATATTGAAACGATGATTTTGAGGAAACAACATATGGATTATGGGTTACATTTTGTAAACCATTTTAGGGTTATAGATTGGATGGTTATTTTAGGAAAAAATATTGTACTTACCTACTCTCTTATCTATATCAATACTAATAATGAAGCTGAAGAGTTTGTTTGTTTGAACGCGCTAATCTTCGAAGTTACTGGTCCGATTTGATTATTTTTTTTTTATTCACTAATAGGAAGCTGTATTATACCCGAAGGTTATAGGCTACTTACTAGAGTGAAACCGCGGGGAACATAATATAGATTTAATTCACTTTAATCTCTAAACTCGAGAAATAGTATCCAAAAATTCAATTAGGTGAGCTTTCATCAAATTTTATATGTCTTTCTGCTACTAATATCATAGTTTTGGTGACATGATAAAATAAGCTAAAATTGTAAACAAATACAATTTTAATAAATAAATATAAATAATGATTAAAAAATAAATAAACGCAAAGTTACTACAAAAGTTTTTATTTAACACCAAATATATTTTAAAATTGATTCAAATTAACAAAGTAGGTAGGTAGGTACACTGAAGAACAACGTTGCCAATATTTTTTTTTTAATTTTTATTAGAGCTTTCAGTGCAAACAACAATTATATTCGAATGTAGGGTAAGTACTAACACAAAATAACCAGACTTTCCCCTCCCAACCTGTAAGGGTGCGGACGACAGATGGCAGACTCGTGCGCATCCCTTTGTCGAACCGACATCGAACCCTAGACCTTGGACACCTGAGGGAGCTGCTTATGTTTGTTTTTGTTTATTTTTCCACGAATTTTATAGAGTGTAATTTCCTTTTGGATAAGGGTGTGATGAAAAAATTGTGATAACTTTAAGACTTACATCCTGTGAAAGCTAAAATGATGTGAGGAAATAAAATGAAGAAACCTAAAAAAACGGAGGAAATCCTTTGATAATAGGTTATTAGTATTAAGCTATCTATGAGCTTTTTCATTATGAGATCCGCAGGCGAACCAAAGTAACTGACTAGTCCGAAGAATTGACAAGCTAAAGTGGCAGTTGGTGGGGCACATCACTCGTAGAACTGACGTGGCGACCACGAACCGGAAGACGCAGTGCGTGCCCCCACAAAGTAACGATCTTGCAAGGGTCGCGGAAAACCGCTGGATGCGGGAAGCGCAAGACCGGCCATCGTGGAGATCTTTGGGGGAGGCCTTTGTCCAGTTGACGACTTTCGCCTAATATGATGATGATGATGATGACTATTTTTCATACATTGCCAGGTACTTTCTACCATCGCACCTCTCGCCATCGGCGGCGACTCTACCCTCGCACACTAAATGGTCTCGCACTGAGAAGTTGTGGAATGAGCTTCTCACCGTGGTCTTCTCAAGAGACTACAGCATGGGGTTCTTCAAAATGGGCGTGAAGAGATTTTTGCAGGATTGACAACGCGCTAGTATTACGCTACGGTAACTGCTTATCTTCAGGTAGGCAGTAGGTATGCTTGTTTGTTACTTTAGTAGTAGAAACATTCTGACGTTGTTTGACACAAACGATTCAGTTCAGGCTGAGTTGGATCGCAATAAGAGTTGGCATGGCATGGGTATTCAATCAGTAAATCAAAATAACCACTGTTTTCCTCAAAGCGTGTATGATATATCACTTTAAACGGCGCGCGGCGCCCGGTCGAGCGGCAGAGCTCTGGGGCTCCGCCCCCCGGTCCTTCGTGCTGTGTGGCTGCAAACAATATTAAATTTTACGACGCACTTGCTGTTTTCATTGTACTTGAGTTTGTTTTATAGTTTTCGCGTGAAATTTATGATTTAACTAATAAACATTTCATGATCAAATTTTTTGCTCTCAATTTTTTTTTTATATAATTATAGTAACTGTTATTATTTTACTATAAACTGACATGTAGGTATCACTTACTTGATGAGACAAGAATTAAAGTGGTGGCACAATGATCAGTATTTTTGTATGTTTAGGTAGGTACCTACTACCTATTATTAATTTAAAATTCATGCTGTTCATAAAATTTTGCAAATATACTTTTGTCTCCTGAATTCGTAAGAATATCTTAACGACTTATCTGTTCGGTAGTTGCCTGTAACTCACCGACACCATTTAGATACGGAGATAGTAACTAATTTTATTGTTTAGGAAACTAATAAATTTCTCTCACTTTTTTCACAACTAAAACGACCTTAATTTGTTTTAATAACCCATAAAAATTTTGGCAAAAAATGTCTTTGGTTCCGCTTTTTTTGAGGTCGCTAAAAAGTTTTATGAGTGCATGGCTCCAGGGCAAGAACCATAGCACAGACGCGTCTAAATACCAACCAACTGCATAAATGTGAATTTTATTAATTAAAAAAAAAATATTGCGTTGTTTCCTTGCTTAGTTTATTTTTTGACCACACTTGTCATCTGTTACTGAATCCTACAAATATTATAAACGTGAAAGTTTGTTGATCTTTCACGCAAAAACTACTGAACGGATTTGGATGAAACTTGGCACATAGATAGATCAAACCCCGGAAACACATATAGGCTACTTTTTATTACTTATTTATTTATTTATAGTATACGCGGGTGAAACCGCAGGGGATAGCTAGTATTTACATAAAAACTTCAAAAAATTCGTAAAATAACATTTTCTGCGGACCAATTGAATATGGAAAAAGCTGCCTGATTTTTCCTGAACGACAATTTACAATATGAAGCTATAAAAAATACTAAAAAGTGCTCGTCAAGGTTCCCGTGACACCTTGGTATTGCATATGCACTTTGTATATTGATTGTACAGGTAGAAAAAAAATATAAATAATATTTTTTTTCCTAGCCTCACTTTGACATCCTTTCAAAGAGACTTGATGGTCAAATGCCATCTCACTTTTTCGTTTCCTCTCTAAAAAAACAGTTTTTTTCCCAAAAATTAGCTAACTAGTAGCTTAGCGCGTAGCTTAATTATGAAATGGTCTATGTACTTAAGTTATTTTTTGCGAAAACATAGTAATTAGCAACGTTAAGGCTACTCAAACGAAGCTAATCAAAAAGTAATAAAGATGTCATTTTATACTACAAGAGAATATCGGCTTTACAAAGCGACTGATGTCACTTTGTGTCTCCAAAAAGATATACCAATAATTTAACACCTTACGTGTTAATTTCTTCTAGATATCACTGTTTTACTTCTTTAAAATCATATGTAACAACTGTTTTATAAGAAGAATTAAACTCTATTCCAATAAATTAAAATATAATCTTCTAAAGCAAAGTATTTAGCTATTCTTTTTCAGAATGTGCAAATCAAAATGATTTCTAAATTGAATGTAATATGATTGGTTTTAAGTTGCATGGAAAGGGTGTGACATTTGCTTCCATTGTGACATAATAGGAGCCATGACCATTCTGTTCAAGCATTTATCGTTGTGGACACAATAAATTTTAATTTTATTGCCCACTTGAATGGAGGCAAATGGTCAGCCTTTTAAATACTATACTACTTAACTTATTTTTTTTAATAGAGTTAGAAGTAAAGCTTCTGCCAGGACCCGGTTCTTGGACTCTCAATATCGATAATTAAAGAAAAAATATCGGGTATTTTCTAGCGTCTCTAATAAGCTTCTGTTCTCTTTGACTCGTCTTAATACTTACTTGTTGGTCACTCTCTCAGTCCAGCTAATCCTCTGCAATCTCCTTCAACCAAGAGCCAAGCTATTAAAATATTTGGTAAATATAAAATTAAATAAATTTAATATACTAACGCCATGTTTTGATGACAAATATCTAAACGCGAGAATCGGAGCCATCTTTAGTAAGTACTCAAAAATTACCTTTTATAAGCTCTTTTTTTTAAAGATTTGGGCTTTAATTATCCAGAACTAAATAGGTGGCAACCAAAGAATTATATTTACAATATATAGGTTTTTTTGTTCAAATTTCCTGACAGGATGGTAAGAACTGTTAATTTGTATTGATTGACAAGGCATCATAAAGAATATCTCCCACAAATACTTCAAAACATTCTCACGATAACTGTTGGTGGCAAAACTTCAATAGAACCAAACAAAAAAATCACAATAGATTCTTAAAATCATCGATTAAAAGTATTGAACTTTAGCTAAATACATTTTTAATTATAGGTTTAAAACGCAAGCATTTATTATGCGGTTGCAAAACGCCAAAATATGCAACTTTTTATGATAAATAATACCATAGAATAGGCGGCGCAGCCCTCCCCTAGCCTTTATGGATTTATTTCAATTTCAAATCTGAACTTAATGGCTGCCATTTTCTTATAATTATACGTATTAAATCTTTTGTAATTAAGTTGCCCATCGCTTTCGTTTGAAATGAGGTTAATTATTTCTTAGTTTTATCATCAACTGTGTCAAACCCAGCCTACACCGCGAGCTAAGTACCTATAACTGGGGGTCAATATCGCCACATTTGCAGCTTCATAATATATAATTTCATATAATTTGACAGATTTGTGTAGAGTTTCGTAATGTAGCCCAATTTTAGGCGAAACAGATATGTTGATGAAATACTAACAGAAATATGAAGCTGCAAATGTGACAAAATTAACCGCCCTGATTTTAAGATTTTAGCTCAAGTCACGTTGACTTAAATAGATTTAATTTGAACATCCTACTAATATTATAAACGTAACAGTTTGTATGTATGTATGCTTGTTGCTCTTTCACGCAAAAACTACTGAATGGATTTGGATGAACCTTGGCACATAGATAGATCATACCCTGGAATAACATATAGGCTACTTTTTATGCCGGGAACGCGGGTGAAACCGCGGGGATAGCTAGTTTGAAATATAGTCATAACTCTGTGTCGCCAATAACGTTTTAACAAACACACGACCTACTGAGCTGCAATTAGCAAAAAACAATGAAATTTGATTTTTTCGAGATTTTTGGCAGATCCCCATTACTTTCGCATATAACCTTAAATAAATATCTTCCATTTTGATTCTTTTGTTCGCACTTTTTCTATCGACATTATACATACATTAAACCCTCCAATACATCTATAATCTACATTGTAACAGCGATGGTCAAAAATACCCTTCAAATTTAGTCATAAATTGACCGCACCACGCCCGAAGCGCTCGAATATGATATAGGGTGTGATTTTTTGCCACCGTGTCCGTTGTGAAATTTATGATTTTATTTGGGAGCGCGCGTGTGGCAAAAACTTAATCGATGGGTCAAGCGGACCCTTTGGCGTGCTAAGGGTTGACGAGGCTTTTTTATATGTACCTTGATTTGGAATGTCGTTATGGGAACTTTGAATTCGCTTTATTGTGTCTATGATAAAAAAATGGGCTTAAGTTATTTTAAATTTTGCTTCACTATCACTACATAGTATAAAACAAAGTCGCTGACCCGTCTGTCTGTCCCTATGTATGCTTAGATCTTTAAAACTACGCAACGGATTTTGATGCGGTTTTTTTAATAGATAGAGTGTTCAAGAGGAAGTTTTATATGTATAATACATATATACTATAGTACAGAAACGAGAAATTCAAAGATTTGTACACCCGTGCGAAGCTGGGGCGGGTCGCTAGTTTTTTATGATTTAAACTAGCTCTCCACCCCGCGATTTATGCCGCGGTCCTCTACTTTTAAGCTTGGATATTGAATTTTCAAAAATATTTTCTTAGTTAGGATGTCTACGTCATATAGCTATGCTGTGTGTATGCCAAATTTCAGCCCGATGTGTCTAGTGGTAAGTGTAGATGATTAAATAATAAGACTTTGTTTAAAATATTTGCACTTAGGGTTTTATTAATTATCTCCAGGATTACAAGTAATGTTTCGGTGTGACCACCTTCAAGGTTACCATCTCTCCCTTCCCTATGTTTCCATCCCTTACACCTCTATTAGTACGCTCTATTACCTACAGTATCAGCTGTGCGTTGATAGATCAATCAGTTAGGCAGTCACGTTTTCGTTCTATATTTAGTTTACCGATAAAAATTGTATGCTTAATTTGACCCACTGCTTTACCTGCGTGCCTAGGGAATTTTAATATTTCCCTGCGTAAAAAAATATCCTATATTTTATTCCAGGGTATGATCTGTCTTCGGTCTTTCGACTGATATTATGATGATGATCTATCTATATGCCAAGTTTATTCTAAGTGTTGACAAAATAAGTGTTTTCTTTTTTTTTATTTACTTTATTATTTATTAATAATAAAATAGTAGTCACATTTACATTTTATGTAAGTCATTTTTTTTTAATGTTTTTAAATAATAATTTAATACTAACCTAACTACTAAACAAACTAACTACTTATAAATTTAACTAAAAAATAAATTAATTATAAATAAAAAACTTCCCCTAACTCCTCCCCTGATGGCAGAGTACCAAGAATACTGGCGGCATTGCCTCGCTGTATTGCGAGGCTTATTCTTTGGCCTAAGTAGCCGCCAGCTCTGGGATCCCGCGTAGCTTCCACCAACCGCTTAGAGATTTCTCTAAAAAGTCAAAAATTATTACACATATTTTAAACAGGAAGTTCTAATGAACACAATCTCTCTGAGGTGTTATTAGAGACGGACATTTAATCCATATAATTTGCTTTAAAATTATTGAAAATTAAATTCTATTAGTGAAACGAGGAGATTTGCAAAAAAAATGACTAAGTTGTCATCAAATCGCTATCAATGCACTTAATGATGTTCGTATAGTATCGATGATTATTAAAATATTTAAATAAATAAATATCCTGGGAAATTCTTCACACACGGTTATCTGATCCCAAACTAAGGAGAGCTTGTACTATGGAAACCAGATAACTGATATACTACTTTTTTTTTTTAAATACATACTTATATAAATAATTACACGCAGACTCAATTAATTTACTTCTTATTAGTAAAACTAGTAAGCACAATCATATGAACCCACATTACTTGTAACTAGTTAGGGTTCCGAAACTCTATAAAAAAAAAACGGAACCCTTATAGGGTCACTCGTGCGTCTGTCCGTCTGTCTGTCCAAAAATATTGGACTGGATTGAGTTGAAACTTGGTACATATATTTTTATTGACATGACTTAATTTTTATTGATTAATGAAAACCAGATAGAAAGACAAGTGCTACTAGGATTCGCGCCCTGAGGGTTCCGTGCATATAAAATTATTTGTATCTCATCTGTCTGTTTTTTGTAAGCGTCTTCAAATCGTGAAAAACTTTTCTTACAAAACGGGAGTTGAATTTCGTAATTTTTTGCCTTCATTTAATACCTATAAGATACTGAAAAGATCGGTTCCTGGATCCGAGACCTTTCATATCGATATTATAATCGACTGGCTCCCATCACTACCACTAAAACTCTTCGACAAACGGACAGACCTCGTTATGTCGTATCTAATTCAATTAGAGATTCGCAAGCATTAGAGAAGCCGCAAAGTTGTAAATTATACACCCTGTGATTACTAAGTACCTGTTAGGGTTGCTAATTTGACAAAAAAGTCGATGTCGTGGTCATTTGGACATCGACAGCATTAGATTGGCTATAATGGCGCTGCGACAAAAAATGGATTATGGAAAATTGGGTGGCTGGTTTTGTAGAAAAGCTGTAGTTTTAGGCCACGCTGCGAGGCAAGCTAACTTATTGGCGTAAGGTTTCGTGCTTGTCGGTCTTCTATAGGCAGAGCTGCAATCTCTTATTTTCTCTTATTTCCGTGATTTTTGGGTATGCTCCAGATTTTCACAAATATACCTCTTTTTGGCAAGTTGCTGCGTTGTGCAACACTGTTTTTAGGATACATTTTGTAGAGTATAGCTCTCACATTATCCCGCCATCTTCACGGTCACCAGAGTTCATCGGGGTGGAGGGAAGAAACTCCTCTTTGGGGTCAGACGACGGTCAAACGTAAGGCCATCTTACATAATAAAATTTTTAACAGAGTTTAGTGAGTTCGTAGTCCTGACTTCGCTTATCTAAGCTCACGTACTACGGTGTTGTAAATTCCGGCTAAAGGCTATTTTAATAAAACATAAACATGGAATTAAGCTTCATTATATATTCTTGAGAATCATTTCGTTGAAGTCTTTTGTATGAAAAAAAAAATATTAGTCGAATTTACATAAAAATATCACTAACTAAAAATAGTATTATAATTTTTTTAATTACTATTAAAATAATATAGATATACCCTAGAAAAAAAAACTGTAAAATCGTTAAACCAAAATTTACAACAAATTAAAAAATTATGTTCGCACATTAGGCCTTGGGAGATGGAGGCAAAAACGGTAAACCGTGTAACATTATGTAGTATTTACAACTCTATCCATATCGGACTTTAATTGCTTTTCCTTTGCCCGAGGATACAGTTTCTCCATCATAATTTCTAAAATTATAATAAGCGAAAAGATGCTACTTTCAAACATGCTGGCTATATTATGCTTGTGACTAAAAAGGTTTTATATACGATTATTTCTATCAATACAAGTTACAACTTTTTTTTTAATAGAGTAGACTTTATTTTAAAACAAGATAACACTATGAATTATAACGTAACTTAACTATAGACAATAAAACTAAAATGTTAACTAATTTACTAATTAACTCTACTTAAACTAAATCATATTTACAAATTCAAAAATATAGTAAATCATAAATGTAATAAAAATAAATTACAACAAGTTTAAAATATTATTATGTCCAAATTATTTATTTTTGCCTTTTGCGGTCGTGACCATGGGTCTTTGGGGGTCCGAGGCTATCCGATTTT
This sequence comes from Tethea ocularis, assembly GCA_963555595.1. Classification (NCBI taxonomy): domain Eukaryota; kingdom Metazoa; phylum Arthropoda; class Insecta; order Lepidoptera; family Drepanidae; genus Tethea; species Tethea ocularis. The sequence continues at coordinate 10,843,062 of OY741969.1, read as the reverse complement.
CTCGAACATTATCTTTAAAACTAATTAAGGTCACAGGGGACCGGCGGGCTGGGAGCTTTTTCAGCCAACGCGTTAGCTTGACCATGCAAAGAGAAAACGCTGCCAGCCTGCTGGGAACCTTGCCGTTGATCGGCAGCAGCACACGCCTCGAGAAGTTTTATATATATCCTGGGACATCCTTCACACACGTTTATCTGATCCCAAACTAAGCAGAGCTTGTACTATGGAAACCAGATAACTGATATGCTACTTAAACTACTATTTTTTTTGTAAATACATACTTATATAGATAATTACACCCAGACACAGGACAAACAGACATGTCCATGCACACAAATGTTTGTCCTGGATGGGAATCGAACCCACGACCAGCGGCGTGATAGGTGGTGTCTTAACCAACTGCGCCAACTGGCTTGTACTTACCTAGTTTATATTTGTTGTAAATAATTGTTAATATTGTTACTAAAAATAACATCCGAGAAATATGCACACTCAAATGCATTTGACATGTACTTAGCAGAAGTATGACCAATTCCAATTCGTCAAAACACCACTTGTATCTTTTGAATATTGTTCAAACATTTATCCTTGAGTTTCCGGTAATTGTACCAGTTCGTTGGCGCGTGCAAAATGTCCAGCGATGGACGTCCGCTTCATGAGATGCGTAATATGTACGTCCTTCCGATAGGAAATAGTTTTGATACTTTTGAATTAACTAGTTATGCTAATTTATTGAAATAAACATACTATTATTATTTATTTATTGCCTGGCAAAAGTAATCGTCTTGTGCAGAAAACGCTTATAAAAGCTTTTTTTTAAACAAATAAAAAAAGTTTGTACAGACGCTTGCAGGGTTGAAGGCGATTAAATTAATGAATTATTGTAATTCAATTTCTTCCATTAAAAAAATATAAGAAACACTGCGATTGCTCACTTGGCCCCACAGTAAATGTTATTTATTGATGAATTATATTTCTATTTATAAATTATGTTTGAACACTTATGTTACTAACTAGTTATGCGCGATATTATGTTATATAAATAGTAAACGTCAAAATTAATATTAAAACGATTTATACAAAATAAGTAAATTTGAAAAAAATAATGGAAACGGTTTTTTTTCCTACCCACATTTCGTGGTCACATCTTTCACATATGGACATAGTAAGTGATGACGTAGTCAAAAGTAGCACAAAAAGCTTAAAAAGAACTAGTTCTAGATATTTTTGTTAGTAATAAAAAAAAAGTAAAGCATCAAAATTGTTCTATCGTACTTAAAAATGCGACAATATCGACTATTACCCGGAAGCGCGATATCTTACAAATTCTGCTAACATCCGGTGCAGTGAAACCTTGTCAGGAAATTATGGGAAGTCCTCAATTTAATACGCTCTCTTGAAACTAATACTTGTTATCCTTCATTCGTTACACATAACCTATAATATAAAACTGACTGAACAATCAAATACTTCAAACCTTAGGGTCCAGAATCATGAAATTTTGGGCACAACGTTTAACAAACCCACACTATTTACGGTGTAGCTTGTTGTGGGTAACAGTAGTCAGAGAGTCATTTGGTGTCGGCGCAATATGCACTCTTCTTCCATACAGCTCTTCTATCCGTCAAATCAGCATACACTCCTTTCTTACTAATATCACATTCCATCACATTCCACATCTTTTACACATTCCCCCAGAATATGTAAGCTGTACAACAGTATTTGCCATGCAGTCGATGTAAACACTAATCCATTTGGTAAATATAAGAAATGCATCAATGCTATTCTTGGAAAAAAATAGCTGTGGTCTGCTAAGTAAATATTATGTATAATTTTATTTTTATATTTTTCTACGTAATTAAGTACCTAATTTTAATCATGCATGAGGTGCTTACTTTAAATAGGCTTTATTTACATTTAAGTATAATATAGTATGTAAGTTGTTTTCTTGGTATGATAAAAAAAAAAAAAAAACCATCCATCTCTTTTTCGGTCTTCCCCTTCCAGTATATCCTTCAACTTTCATATTCATGACTCTTTCAGTGGGTTTCATCCGTCCTCATGACATAGACATATGAAAATGAATATTATGACATTGCAATAAGATTCATCTGAATCTACATTAGGTATACTGAATCATAGAATAAATTTATTGCAAAGATATATGGCTTATTTTCATATCACCCGTATAGTATCTAATAGCAGAGTGAATTCTCGGGACATTAAGTTTGTTCATAATAAATAAATATCCTCGGACATTCTTCACACACGGTTATCTGATCCCAAACTAAGCAGAGCTTGTACTATGGAAACCAGATAACTGATATACTACATATAGTAATTTTTTTTTGGAAATCCATACTTATATAGATAATTACACCCAGACTCAGGACAAACAGACATGTTCATGCACACAAATGTTTGTCCTGGATGGGAATCGAACCCATGACCAGCGGCGTGATAGGTGGTGTCTTAACCAACTGCGCCAACTGGCTTGTCAAAATAAATACTGGGAGATTATGATAATGTTAGTGCTCTATGGTAGTGACGCCAAATATCGTGTTGGACGTCGATTGGAATTTCATAATGATCTTGATGAAATCAGAAGAAAACCATAGCATGGAGTTGGTGTACCTGCCTCATTGGCTACCACACTCTTCTGCTAAACATCCTACCGTCGTGTTCTAACCTGCATTTGAGAGACCGTTTCTTTTTTTTAAAGGACTAAAGTTGGTAGTCTCTTATGGCTGCTTCAACCGGACAAAAATCGCGAACGCCTGAAGGCACCCCCTAATGGGGTATGAACCTCGGCTCAGGGCGTTACTGGGGGAGTGTTTACTTCGAGTTACGACTAATTGGGGATTTGAGAGAGTGTTTACCACCTTACCACCAACTTACCACCTTCGGTCATAGATGGCAATGACCACTTTCCATCATAATATCGTCTGCTTATTAATCTGTTGACATATGAAAAAAAAATTAAAGGCCTTTTACACAAAATTCCTGCCAATAGCATCCCACCTGCAACACGCATGCGCGAGCCGAAACCTCACGACCGCCATTGCAATTCTTTAAACAACTGTCATTTTCCCCGCCATACTTTTATTTTCTACAATATGGCGCCCGTTCGGAGTATTTAGACCAGATGTGAAGGTTTTTTCTAGATAAAATCTCAGCTGATCGGGTAATCGACTTGATTATTGCTTAATTAGATAGTTCATTAGTGTCGGTAAAGAATTTGAAGTATTTTCGTGTGAATTTTATGGCAGATGTAGGTCAGATTTAGATTTGTTGTCCTAGTTGTTATTTTAAGTTTAAGATTTTCAGTAGGTATTTCAGACTACACAATTAAATAAATATCCTGGGACATTCTTCACATATATGGTTAACTGATCCCAAACTAAGCAGAGCCCAGACTATGGAAACATGGAAACCAGATAACTTATATTATACTACATATATATACTACTCTTTTTTTTGTAAATACAAACTTATATAGATAACCCAGACTCGGGACAAACAGACATGTTCATGCACACACACATGTTTATTCTGGATGGGAATCTACATATACTGCGCCAACTGGCTTGTCATTATTAGCTACCTATCTATTATTTTTGTAGCTCAAACCATATTATTTTTCCACTTTTGGCCCTGACAAAGCTTAAACTTTCACTGAAGGAAACCATTGCACGGTGGTAGGTTATTTCGTAGTAGTAAACAGTAAGATAATAGTTTTAAATATCTTCAAATATACTGAAGTTGTTTCATTTAGTTCCTAGAACTCATTTTTCATCTAAATAAATGACATGAAAGCGTGACTAACCTACTGATTTTTGAACGCACAGCTGGACAGATCAGGTTGAGATTTGGCATACAGAATTATGACGTAGGTTGGTACGCATTCGCAAAGAAAATAATTATGAAAATTCAAGCCCTAAGGGTGTAAAATAAGGGTGAAACCGCTAAGCCAGTAGGTATACCTATCCGCGAGGCAACGAATAATAGATTTTATTTCTAACTTTTTCTGCTAATACCTAATTAAAATGAAAAAACAGCAAACATTTTTTTTTTATAACATGAGCTTAATTCACACAGTAACAAAATAAGGAGTTAAGTGCGGTGGTAATGAGGCGTATGATTTGCCGGCGCCCGCGCCGTGTGGCCGAAGCCTTACCGCTGCGCGCGCGGTGGTCAACTCACCCACTGGCCTACACACGTTAATTAAGTACACACTTTTTTATTACCTTGTCCATTTAATTATCTTCTATTAGCAGTCAAAATTTTACTATAAAACAGTAGGTAATTAAAAAAATTCGTCAATGTAGGTACTGTTTATTTACTCATGTGATGTAGGTGTGTGTATTTTTACAATTTGAAATCTTGTGGTATATTTTTAATTTCAAAATAAATGGACAACGAAAATAAACACTACTTTTTAATGTGAATCAAGTGTTTTATAGTTTTTTTTTATGTAGGTACTATCTAAGTACCTACCTATATGCAATTATGTTTTGTCCTGACAAAGGCTGCGCACAGTGAGTTTTAACAGCTGGACTTGAGAGCCAGTTCCCTTCACGCTTTTTGCTTACCACCATCGGCCACATCATCACGGGCTGGAGAGAATATGAACAAACACAAGCCTTTACATATATAGTTAAAAAAAGCATACGCCATGGTAAGTTGAAGTAACAAATTACTAATGTAATTAATAAGATGGTTATACACTCCCACACTACGGTGGCTGTGGGAAAAGACTTTTTCATCCTTTTTTTCATCCCGGGACATAAAAACACGTGTAATCATTACCATATATAAAGGTAAGGAAGAGTTCCGTCCCAGCATCCGGTTGTTTAAGGTAGTGGGACACTGAGAATACATAAATAATATTCTTATTAAAGACATATGAAAAATTCTGGATGGCGTATCGTAAAAGTTTTTAAATAACTCAAGCTCAAAACAGATTTATGCAGTCATCTCCAAAAAATGATACATGATTAATTTTGCTAATTGCAGCTCAATAATAGGTTGATTATTTATTGTTTGTAAACTAAAAGCTTTTTTAACTGTTTAAATCCATACATTGGTTCTTTATCAATAAACTAGCTAACCCCCGCGGTTTCACGCACGTTTCCATAAAAGTAACCTATATAACCTTCGGGGTTAATAGCCAGACGGAGTGCCAGCAACAATTACTTATTGATGCGTCGGAAACCGGCTATAGACACTGAGTACCGCCCGGCCCCGACCGTTCCGATATAAAAGTACTATCTATGGAATCTACACAGTATGACCAATCTAAAAATATAAATTTCGTCTATACCAGGCGAAACAATTGAGCAAGATTCTTCGTTGAAAAAATAAAATAGTCAAATAATAGAGGTTTGAATTTTTTTTTTTTTTAATTTTTTTATACAATAAGGATGCGTAATTTGGTCATAAATAAGTTTACTAAATTGTCTATCGTATTAATAAAAAAAAATATAGTGTTATCGATCAAAAAGTAGCCAAAACATATCACCAAAGTTGCATAACCCGCCGTTTCGAAGAAACGTGACGTCAAGGTGACGTCTTCTTCTACGATTTTCTACTTTATTGTAAAGGTCTTTATTTTGCTGTCATATGAATTTGAATCTATATTTCATTGAGATTAGATTGAATTATAGATAATTTAAAAAAAAACATATTTGCGCGCATGCGCATGTTTTACGTAAAAATGGCCGACGCTCAAGGGGTCGTCAAAGTGATATGAAACAGCTCGCTCTTAGTGCATCACTAACGTTATAGTACCTGACTACATAATGACGTCCTGTATCAAAATTCTCCTTCCTCGAGATATATTGACCGTACAGAGATTTCTAGGAAGCTATTTTTTAGCTTTTTTTATCGGTAGTTTTATTATGTACCTTGATGTTTTATTTCTCATTATACAAATAACGATTTTGTGAACTGTACACATATACAGTGTGTCCGGTTATGAACTAGCGATATTTTAGGTATTTATAATTGAACACATTTTATGGGATACAATACAATGGATTACAATATGTATAAGTACCTAAAAAATCGCTAGTTCGTGAACTGTCACACTAGGTATAATAATTTACGTATAAAAAATATAGAAATTGAGAGACAAATAAATACTAAGTGTTATAAGTAGGTATCCTATCTATTCATATACAAAATGACCGACACGAAAAAAAGTGGAGGCCTAGTGAGTGGTGGAAAACAAACTGAAGAGGCCAAGCGGTGCGGACCAACGTACGCAATAATTCACTATGTTATCATTATGAGTGAAAACAATATAGGTACGTACTAACGAGTGAGTTAAAAATATATAAATATATCAACAATAGATGAAGACATTCAGATGTTTTTGAGAGACATTCAGTCGTTCTAATGTGGTCACCACTAGTAGCGGGGGTCCTAAGTCGTGAAAAACTATTTTACTCGCTTAGTCCTTTCTATGGCCATACGGCTCTTTACCTTTGTGTATTTAATTTCTCTCAGTAACAGCTTTAAAAGAAAAAACTGAATCAACAGTACGTAAGATAGTCGTCAGGCACCCTCAAATAACTTAAAATAGTTGAAAAAAAATCTTTGCTCGACTCAAATAATTTTCGCATATAACATCTTCACAAAAAGTGACCACCTACCAAACAGTAAAAAAAAAAACAAAATTTGATTAACCTAAATCAAAATTAAAGCTCATAGGTGCCAGCCATTTATGAGTCCCTAATTTGAGGCGCCAAAAATGGCCACTACCCTTTCGTCACAGTCAATAATAACCTACCACTTCAACACCCGTTCTGATAGAAATAATTAAACAAATTGAGTTATAACCTCCAACTCGAAAGTCCTAAAAGACAGGAGTGTATTTCTGTCTCGTTTTGATAAAATGGAGAAGGAAAAGACGAACATTTTTCGCGTAGAAAATAAAAAGTGGCCACCGTGGCAGAATAAAAGGGTAAGAGTGCTTCACTGGAATTTATTGATGATCCGTACATTATTTATATTTTAAAATTATATTTTCGAATTAAATTAAAAATGATGAACTATAAAAATATAAAATCAACAAGAAATCAATCGTTTCCTTGAAAATCACAAGGCACCAAATATATAAACTAATTCAATTTTTTGCTCCTCATACAACACGAATGATCAGAACAAGATTCATAAGGCAAAATTCGGGTTGATATCGTCAGAATTGGACTCTGAAGAAGAAATTTTAGCGTATTGTGAGAGCTCACTTAACCATTCTGCTAATTCGTGGTTTTTATTTTGAAGCCTTGTATATTTTTTTTTCATACTGATAGGAATACTTTTATTTTCGTGTCTGCCCATTTCATGCCAAAGACCACTCGCAATCTTATAAAAATCATAACTAACATTCCAATTTTTTTTTAAATATTAGGTTGGTATTACAAATTATATTTTAATTTTGAAATTGATCGAAGGTGAGTCTTTTACGACCTTATAAGACTTATGTGGTTTTAAAACCGACTCCAGTTTTATAATTTCACTGAAGAACCTTAAAACCTAAAAAAGTGAACCTCATAGGAAGGAAGCGTTCTTTTTCAAAAAGCCGACAGTGACTTGCAAATGTGTTCGCGTAAAAAGTTCTCAAGGATGATAAAAAACTATATATGGCACCCTACTCCAGCCATGACTATGAGAAACCGAATGTGTGGCTAACGACTTTACCTGACGAATTAATTTAATATTGACAGGTTTATTTAATAAATAAAATATGTATTTAGAAGAATATTTTAATCTGACTCCAATGATCTTGATCTATTAGAAGGCTCTTTAGTAATTTAAGATAAGGGACAAATTAGCAGTGAAGCTTTGGTCTTTTGGATGGATTTCCTCCCTTAAAGTTTTAGATTGTTCTAAAAAGAGTTGAAAATCATAGTGAGACTGTGGACAAACACACAAGCGGTCTAAAATACACACACACAAAATAAGAATACACAAAAAAATTACTAAAATCCCTTATTTTTTTATTTTAAAGTCTTATTAGTGAAATAATAATTAAGTTAATTTGAGCAAACCGCTTAAAAAAATTTAGATTCATTCAAAATTCATTCTCGCTTCAGATTATTAGGGGTGGCAATTAAAAAAAATACGGTAGCAAACGTAAACATTTGATGCCACTTTGATTAGTCAAGTGTTATGTTTACAAAACGTCAAACATTTCAAGAGTTTTGTGTCAAGTTTTTATCATTATGAGATGTGGCAAAAAGTTCTACAATTTTAATAATAAAAAAAACAGATGACTATTAAATGATAGGTACCTTACCTACCTACTTTTAATTTTAAAAAATAGGCTTTTTTTGAATACAATATCACTCGCTAATTTACTTACTATATATACAATACATACACATATAGTTGGTGTTAGATAATGCTTATAAATGTTTTGAAAATTGATAAAAAATTTAGTCAAAAAGTCATCATCATCATATCAGCCGAAAGACGTCCACTGCTGGACAAAGGCCTCCCCCAAAGATCTCCACGATGGCCGGTCTTGCGCTAGCTGCATCCAGCGGTTTCCCGCGACACTAACAAGATCGTCAGTCCACCTTGTGGGGGGCCTGCCCACGCTACGTCTCGCCACTTCGTGGTCGCCACTCGAGAACCTTTCTGCGCCAGCGGCCGTCGGTTCTACGAGCGATGTGCCCCGCCCACTGCCATTTAAGTTTGGCAAGTCCAAAAGTATTAGAAATATTTTATTTCTTGCCAGTTCTGTTCAGTTTAGAGCTGACTTCAAAGCTGGTATTTTCAGTTTTAGATCTAGAACCGTTATTGAAAAGCTAGTTTAGTTAACTTTTCAATTAAAAAGGTCACTTTTGATTAGAGTGTGTCTCTTCTTGTCACGCTATTTCTGTGTTTATTTGGCACAGTGATCTTTTAGAATGGCTTTAATTTAGCGATTATTTTATACGGCCTTAGCCTAAATGATCATAGGTCTTAAGCAGGTAAGATGGAGCTGAAATATAGGCAATAAAGATAAAGGAAGACAAAACTCTTATACAAAATCATTGGGCATGTTTTTTATTCACACAAAATTGTCGGCATATCAATAGTTCTTTAAAATGAAGACCACAATTAATACACCTTAGGGCGTCCAATGAAATCTGACTTTTTGTAAAACTATTGCCAAATCTATTTCATTAAAAGTATATCAATTTCATAACAATAAAACCGTGTAAAATCGACCTTTTTCACACAAATTCTGAATCCTTTCGACAATAGAACTAATTTGCTCCAAATACAAAGAATAATAAACAATAAGATTAATTCGATTAAAATAATACAAAAGACAGTTTTACCGCTACAGAAATATAATTAATGCAAATAATTTAGACGCTAAAAATCGCTTCTAAAGCAATAGTCATAAGGTTGATTAAAACCACAAATTATATTGTGTTAGTGTCAAAAGTGTCCCGCAGAGCAAAAGAGTATAACCCCAAAAAGTTAAATCTTTGTTCTCACCTAGCCGATGATAGGTGGTCCTTTTATTCAAAACAATTTGATTTATAGTATTTTGCTAAAAATAAAGGAGCTTTTTTGTTTCTTCCGGTTTTGATGAAATAAATATATTGCTTTATTGACCATGACCACATGGTACATTTAACCTTTATAGTAACAATTTAGAGTTAGTTTCCTTCTATGTTTTGTGTTTAATACCTTCAGTCACATAATTACTTATCATGGTAAGATTGCTTAAAAAAATACATAAAAACCAAAGGATTGAAACTTAGGTACTGAAAATACAAAAAAAAATGCGTTGATAAAAAGTCATAGAATATATATTATAGGTAGGTAAGTACATATATTTCCTCAAATCAAGAAGTTATTGACAACATTATTAATAAAGAATGTTTTATTCATTAATAAACAGAACGACAAAACAAAACCCTTTGCATTCCAAAAAAAACTTTTATTAATTTACTAACATCAACGAACAAAGTATCTCTATCAAAAATGACATAGTGCAGTCTATTAAACAATAAAATACTTTGTCATAACTTAGCTTTTGGATTTTCAACCTTATTTATAAGGCATTTTTGTGGCGGCAACATTTTTTTGCTTATTACACGATTGCGATAAAAACGTGAAATTTATTGTCAAAAATCAAAGCGCAAGGGTTCTTTAAGCACCCGCTGAGACGATTCAATTGTTACGGAACCATTTAATAGATTTAACGCCCCAAAAGGCAACAATTAAGGGTCAGTTTGCATAAATTGTATGATATACGAAATTGTTTTACCATGGGAACCTCGCTGTGCGGTCTGTGTTTGAGATCAAAATTATTATTTTTAGAGTTATAATGATGTTATAACAGGTGTTTTTTTATTACATTCTTTTTTTAAGTTGCATTATATTTTTATCATACTTATTTAGAACTCAAACTCAAAAATAATTTACTAGAGTTATACAATAATGGCTGTTCCTTTTCTACTACAAATTAAGTACCTGATTAGATCGCCAATAAAGAACGTAACCCTCTCGTGACGCAGTTTTGCATAAAACCAACAATTAATGCATAAAATTTTATGCTTTAGGTATATTTGAATCTCAAAAGTCTTCAATAACTTTTCCAGAACTCATAAACAAAATTAAGACATAGACTCGAGATTTTTTCTAGATAATTCGGAACGGAAGTCAAAACCACCGGAAACACATCCATAAACAACGAGCGGCCAATCAAAACAAATTCGAAATTAAACTGATCCCATCCTAACAATAGTAGTTAATCAAAAGCTACATCCAAACATATGTTTAAACTCCAAAAGGGTTAACAATTACATAAATTAATACATCCTCTTTATATAAAGAAAGTTTTGTATTATTGTACGCGTAAAATCACTTCCTCTATCATTTACGTGTTTTTTCCCGCCATATGACGCCATTTTTTCTTTAAATATGGCGGCTCCATATGTCGCAGGACGGACCGTAGCACGTGTTCGAAAACACTTATGTTCTTCATGTTATATGAGTAGGATCTTATTTGTGGATAATTTAATGCAAACTTTGTGATGCTGGCAAAATTAATTCTAGGTGAAATCTTTATTTTAATAAAATCTTAGAGAGAGCTTAGAGAATAATAAATTGTATTGAAAATAAAAATGAAAGTACTACAGCATAGGGTTTTACAAGAAATATGTAAAGAGGGAGAAGGAACGCGTGCTACCTCTGGTGTTGCAAGCTTCTAAAAATAACAATTACCGTATGGTTATACGCCATACAGGCCATATGCTTAATTGCCATCTTCGTAGTCTTATTGAATCAAAGGTAGAAATTCAAAAGTAGCGTTAGACACTATTTTTGTGTCAATTTATGGACTTTTTTTAACAGATTGAAACCTTTATATTTTATTTATTTATATTACTTATTTCATGCCACATCTTTAGTTCTATGTCTAATTTTATCTTATGTTTTTTATGTAGGTAACACTACATTAAAGACTTTGTTTTTAAATTTAGAGAATCAGCGGCTATCCAACCTCATTAAAAAAATAATACAATAACTTAAAACAACCATAAAAAAAGTTAAAAAAAAGACAGGTTAAAATTAAACAGTTTCTAATTGCGCCCAATTTATCCATTGGTATTTTAAAGAGCCAAAAATTCTTTCGAGGTGTCAGAAATTTGCATAAACGTAGTTTCAGGCGACGTTTCAGTTACATAATAATTTCATTTAGCAAAGACAAAGTGGGACCCGGAGCCTAAGGCATTCGTGTCGCAAAGTACTCAAAATGATGATGATAAGGACCCGAAAATGAAGGTGATTTTCGATGCGTTTGCGCTCGTTGAATGATTGGGATGTGTAATGTGTCAAACGGGAATTTTAATTTTATGAGAATTTTAAAAATGTATCATTGTTAGGTAACTATGGTTTTCAGAAGACTTTTTCAGTATGAGTACTATCTTATAATATTCTAGCTTTTCGCCCCGCAGTTACACCCGCGATCCCCTAGTTTACCCCCTTAGGGGTTGAATTTTCAGCGCATGCCTAACGTCATAATAGCTATTTATATATGCCAAATTTACGTCATACACTTATCACGTCAATTTCAAGTGCCTATGAACCGTCATTTGTATCAATTTGTAGTCAAAATATTATAAGCGGCTACTTAGGCCAAATAATAAGCCTCGCAATACAGGGAGGCAATGCCGCCAGTATTCTTGGTGCTCTGCCACCAGGGGAGGAGTTAGGGGAAGTTTTTTATTTATAATGTATTTATTTTTTAGTTACATTTATAAGTAGTTAGTTTGTTTAGTATAAATTGTTTTTTAAAAATGTAAATAGTTATTAAAATAAATGTTTAATTATAAAACTGTATATTGCTTCCTTCGTTACAAATGTCCGTTATTTATTTATAAGGAACTACGGATTATGTATGGATTAAAACAGTTTGAAAATAATTCATACAATTATAATTATTATCAACTGATATACGTCTCAAGCGCTAATCACAAAATTCCTTTCAATAGGTAAGTACTTAAAATTAATATTATAAATTAAAACGTTTAAAAAATATATATTGTTACAATAATTTATAAATGAGGCCCATCCCCTTTTATTTATTTATTTATGTACACACACACAAGTAATAATAAAAAAAACATAAAAGATACAAATGTACAAAGGGACTGCTTATTTCTAATAGAAATTTCTTCCAGCTACCCTGCGACTGGAAAAAATATAAATAAATGTAGACACAGTGTGTGAAAGTAAAAGAAAATACATAAATAGATAGAAGAAAATATAAAAATACTTAAAACTAATTAAAAGTAAATAAACTACACAAATATATAAAATATTAATACACTACATACTAATACACAAATACATCTAGTGCATAAACAAGATAGAATACATAAATAATATACAAATGGACAATCAAGGTAAAGTGGAGAAGTAATGCTCCTTGACGCGTTTCTTAAAAACAGAAATAGTTTTAGAGTCAAGTATGTTAGGCGGAAGCGAATTCCATAACCTTACAGCATGGACAGTGAAGGATTAGGAGTAGGAGTCTTTTTACTTATTGGAATAAGCCCAACTAGAGGATCACTATCTCCCAAACTAGAAAAAATACCTGTAGCTTGAGCCTGGAGCCTGCGTTAAGAATATCTTTAGTCAAGTTACGGTTTTCACAATACATAACTGACTGTAAATTTTTGAATAAGTTTCTTGGCTCATCATTTTTAAAGACACCACCAATTTTCAAATTTAGTTAATATTTTTAATAACACTGTCATGGAGGTCGTCAGCCGTCATTTCCAACACTTTTCGGTCAATTTTTGACGCTGGAATCGAACCTCAGCCTATATTTATCACGGCCAGCACGCGACTTCCGCACTTGTAAACAATTATTTGTATTATACCACTCTTAACGCGTGAAATTTTTTATTTCATACCTTTCGAAGGTGATTTGATATATTTTATACAGTATGTTTCTATTTTAACTTCTCCTACTGTTATTAATTTTATTAATTATACTTTTTTCATGGGTTTAGAATATGACTAGTCAGCTGCCTGCAGCAGTTGCTGGGTCTTAGAAAACCGAACATACCTGACGCATAATCTTTTTGCTGGTTTTACGCGGCAAGTAAAATTCAGACAGTCACTTATTTCAAATGTCCACTGGTACCTCAAGCTCGTAAAAAAATCAAGGTTTTAGGTTATGGTCAGTTATCAGGAGTTTTCTTTTACCTACGAGTAGGTACCATAGTATGTTTGGTTTTATGTAGAAGTAGGTATACAAATAGAGACACAATGCTTATAGCCTAAAATGTATTAACACATATAAATCATACTGATACATTACTAAAAGCATTTCATAGTTGTTTTTTTGTACGTTGTCTGTTTATCAAATAAATAATATTTTCATTCTTACATTATTTTTCCACATCTGCTTCTCCTATCTCTCTTAAGTAAAGAGACAAACATAAACGAGCACACTGTATACAAATGGAGTGCAACTCGTTAGCGTGTTTATTTTGCGTCGAGTCTCGTTATTATTGCATTATTTGCCGGCGACTACTAAATTATATCGTGACGAACAACCGGCGACGGGGCCATTTCTTGTGCAAAACACCAACTGGTAATCCCCCTTTTTCAGACCTGCTCAGATGCAGTCTCGATGCTGATAGAGATATGGTTTTTAACTTCAAAAAAAGAGGAGGCTAAGAATTCGTCGGAATCTTTTTCTTTATGTGGACAAATTTGGATTTTTTTTAAAGTGTATTTTTCCCAGGTGGTCTCATGGTCAGGTCAGGATCTGATGATGGAATCTTGGAGAAAACGAGGGTACTCTTCAAATTTTATAGACACTTATAATATTTTTCATATACTTTCTAAAGTTATACAAATATTTTCATCTGGTAGTCATCATCTTAAGGTGCTAAGCTGATGATGGAAGGTACAACTCCTTAAGTTAAGGGATTTCTTTAAATATTATAGGACCGATTATATAATTAATATAATTAGAAAATATTCTGCGCGTTGCTGACCCTGCAAAAATGTTTTCACATCTTTCTATAAGAGCTTGCTTCTTCACACCCTCCTTGAAGCTCCTTAGAATCCGCACAGTTCAGATCCTACCACTTTTGTTCACTTAATCACTTACCACGATGAAAAAAAAAGAATAACAGTTCATAATGTAACATAAACAAATAGTACCAGGAAGCGGTTTAAATTCTTTAAAAATAAAAAATGTTATGCTGGAACATTTCGAGCTTAATATCCACACAATAGCGATGTTAGCTTAGCTGATGCCCCGGCTTGACATGTCATGACGTGAAATGAAATCGCATCATGTCCAAACGGTTTTGTCTGTTTGCGCAAAACGTCCGCATGGTCGGTTAAGGGGGAGAACATTGTCAAACGGTCAACGGTTTCATAGCATATTTTGTAGTTGTTTGAGATAATCTTTACATAGTATAAAATGAAGTAGCTTCCGCTGTCTGTTCGCTTAGATCTTTTAAACTACTCACGGATTTTAATGCAGTTTTCAGCAGTAGATAGAGTGATTCAAGAGGAAGGTTTATATGTATAATACATGCATATTACAGTACAGAAAAGCCGTGCGAAGCCGGGGCGGGTCGCTAGTAAATAATAATAAATAATATATAATATTAATTATCTATACTTCCGCATCGCAGTTTCACCCGCCGCAATCCGCGTAAAGTAAAGTTTTTTTTTTATACAGGTGATTTTTTAATAACCGTCCAAATTTTCAGGGATTATTGTACTCATCATCTAAGCGTATATATTTATTATACCTCTATTAATTGAAATAATGATAATTAAATGATGATTTCTGATCTATTCAAAATATAATTTGTTTTATTTAGATGATTGATGGTTGGTAGCCTCAGATGGCTGCAACAACCTTACCGGACAAATCGGCGAGCGCAGAGGGCTCTCAGCCGGGTAATATTTAGGTAACAACGCCTGAGGGCACCCCCGAATGGGGTACGAACCTCGGCTCAGGGCATTACCGGAGGTGGTCTACGAGTTATTGAGTTTTATTTTCTCTACTTCTAAAAGTATTACTAGTGGATTACTTAAAGCCTAATATTATATTCATATAATCATTCGGTGGAGTGTTCCCCTTAACAGGTCTGTTTATATTTTCAGAGGGTGCCGGGCGCCGGGAACAATGTTTGATGAACCGGCACTGTTTATCGCGACCCGCGGACAGGGGAGTGCAACATTTTATAGTCAGTTGATTTTTTTAATTTTAGACTGAAAGATAAAACTGAAACGTTCTTGACTGAAATGTATAGGCAGATGAATGTGGAAAGCGGAGAACTATGGATTTTTTTTTTCTATAATATTTTGCCTGCGTATGCCAAAATCTTACCGTCGTCAATGATGATGTGGATGAAAGTGGTACGCAAACAAAGCCTAGAAAGGCTCAAAGAGCTGCTTCATCATGTCATGTCAGCTGAAAGACATCCACTGCAGGAGAAAGGCCTCTCCCAATGAGGTAGTAGAGTCTAAAAATTGTAACTGTTGACATTCATAAGTGCCTTATTAGGGCCTAAACTGAATAAATGAGTTTTTGATTTGATTTGATTTGAATGATCTCCACGATGGCTGGTCTTGCGCAACCCGCATCCAACGGTTTCCCGCCACCCTCACAAGATCATCGGTCCACCATGCTCAAAAAGCTGCTTGACTAGGGAAAAATCTCTACGTTACAGAATACCGCAGCCAAGTAACATTTCTACGCGTGAATAAAGTCGCTTGAACTCAACCAATTGGAAGAGTCGGTAACGCTTGAGTGTTGTTCAGGGTTGCAAGCATCTAAGCTACTTACACAGCCTACGCCATACAAAAAATGCTACAGAGTATAAAAAAACCTTACAAAGTGGCAAATTATACCATAACTACTTATTCATCGGTTCTACGTGTGTATGTGCCCCACCCACTGCCACTTCAGTTTGGCAATTCGTCGAGCTATGTCAGTTACTTTAGTTCGTCTGCGGATCTCATCATTTCTGATTTGATCTCGCAGGGAATCTCCGAGCATAGCACGTAGAACCAACGGCCGTTGGAGCAGAAAGGTTCTCGAGTGGCGACCACGAACCGGAAGACGCAGCGTGGGCATGCCCCCCACAAGGTGGTCCGACGATCTTGTGAGGGTCGCAGGAAACCGCTGGATGCGGGTAGTGCAAGACCGGCCATCGTGGAGATCCATGGGGGAGGCCTTTGTCCAGCAGTGGACGTCTTTCGGCTGATATGATGATGATGATACTTATTCATACCTTCACTAAAGTCTTCACTTGTTAGTTTTACATCATTACTTTAAAGATTATATATCAATGAAAACCCATCGAAATTTAAACGTTTCAACCTAATGTTGACGACCTTTGACGTAAAGCCACATCACATTTGGACCGCCATTGTATCTCTAAATTGGTTGCTGCATGCTATAGTCAATACAGTCCTCAACTGCGTGATTTTACTAATCTTTTAAATTAATAAACCATTCACTGTTTGATGAGTGTATGTACTTACTTATAGTGTGACAGGCCTGTTCGTTATGATACCACCTATCGCACGCCAGTGGTTTCGATTCCAACCCAGGACAAACTTTTGTGTGCATTAGCATGTCTGTTTGTCCCGAGTCTGGGTGTAGGTAATTATTTATGTATTTACAAAAAAATATAATGTAGTATATCAGGTATCTGGTTTTCATAAGACAAGCTCTGCTTAGTTTGGAATCAGATAACCGTTTGTGAAGAATGTCCCAGGAAATTTATTATTGTTATGCATAAGGTTTTTATTACACCTACCTCCATAATGTCGCCACTTTACGACGAAAGATATATTAGTAGTTTCGCCTAAAATTAGGCTATATTACGAAACTGCATACAAATCCGTCCAATTAGAAATTAGATTAAATATAAATACATGAGCCGATGTACGAATTCAGACATGACACAATATGAAGGTGCATATGAGGCAAAACCCGATCTTGGCAGTCAAATCGAATTATATGGCGATCATAATAGACCTAGTCTAATCGCAGAAATTAAGAATCTGGAAATACTTGATACGACCATTGAACCCTAATACCTAATATTAAGGTACTTTATTCCTCTCCCCCAAAATTCAAAGCTCATCACTGCTCATAATTGGCCCACTCTATCGGCATATAACATGAAAGCTGATTGGCAATAACCCTCGCTCAATGATCGCGTGACCATGGGATGCGCGTGCCTTTCATTATTAAAGTAACTGTTACTGTTGTGTATGTTGGTTACTGTTATTAGATAGCTCATGAGCTATTGACTGATGAGAGATGGGTCCAATATCATTAAATCATAAGGATTGGAATAACATATCAACGTAACTTCTATCATTTTCGATAGTTAACTAAAGTACCTGACTAATATAATACCAGATTAGCATGTTGAGAATTGGTAATGGGCCTGTTGTATCTGCTAAAAGAACAAGTCTGAAACTAAAGATCACATCTTATTTATAGTCTAGAGTGTGTAAGACTTTTCCTGATATTTTGAGTCAATACGACTTGATAAAGATAGTTTTTTTAACTAGTCAAAGGAGTAGGTAGGCAAATCTGAAATTGTAAACTGCATTTTAGTAGACGAAGAATGCGATGTTGGACTTAAAAGACTAAAAAAGATACTGGTATGAATGAGATGTAGAATGTACAGGCAACTTTGAAACTGGAGACAGCATTTTAACAAAAATAATGTGCGACTCCAGCTCGTTGGACCTGGTTTTAAGTATATCCCTTACTTTCTTACGTCATTTGATAGAAAGAGACGGAACTATCTTAAAACCTAGGTTTTACAACACTTGCTTTAAACCTCACTTAATAAGACATAGCGTGTTTATTTCATCTATTTGCTAAGTTTTATCAAAAGTCTTTCAGCAAATGCAATGTAAACTTATACTTTTCCAATATTAGACAGATAATTTAAATTGAACCTTATATCCTCATTACTCATCAGCTTTCACCATAAACAATGTTGAACCTTCATTGCAACATCGTTAACATTAGCCACGGCAAGGGTGTGTCCATATTAGTGCCGGCTCATTGGCTACACCATGTGTATATAGCGTGCTCTATGGGGTTGACAGCCCTTTCAATTTCTTTTTAATTTATATACATTGATGTGTGCAGGAAGCCGCTGGATCCAACCAACCTATAACCGTTTTAATGGTAGAAGCCGCTGGCTCTTAAAACTCAGTTTTCACTAGTTCTTCAGGTAGAAGATTTGAAAATATGCTTTTTAAAACAATTTTTGGCAATATTTGTACGGTTTTGGAAATCAGTGTCGTCTTTTGTAACGTTCTTGTTGTGATGAGAAGCGGCTGTTAATCATCACTTTAGCTCTTTTAGGTTCCACAAAGTTAATAAGAAAGCAGACCTTCACTTAGCACCTTAATATCTACATAATTTGTATTTTTATTTACGAGAGCTGCTGCCGATCAACGGCAAAGTTCCCAGAAGTTGGCAACGTTTCCTCTTTAGATGGCCAAGCTAACGTTGACGGAAAAAGCTTACCGCTGGTCCCCTGGTTCGATAAGTTTGAAAACTCACTTATTTATTCAGGTTAGGCTTAACTAATGAAGCGTCGAAAGTAACAATTGCCTTTACCACCAGGCCCTGATCAGGCACTAATGAACGTCGACGGTTATAATTGACTTTACCACCGGTTTGGAATACACTTAAACTGAGAAGACTTTAGCCATGTCATCCTAATTCCTTATTGTTCTCTAATACGTTGCTTTGTGCAACTTGTCAGTTTCCTACCTCATTCTGTATCTCAGTTTTTAAATAATCACAGTTTTAGAGTAAAATTTTCATCAAACATAGTTTACTCAAAATGTATGGAATTTTTATGTGGTTTTCACCTGGCGTTGGCCCACCAATCAACTTCTGGAATCTACCAAACGTAACGATTTAAATATAAAAAAAACACATACCAAATTTAAAAACAACGACATTTTCATACAACCCTGAATTAGTTCTAAGTAATTAACCTCTTATCGACGCGTGCGCAAGTTAAAATACGACCCTCACCCCAACGTAACTGAAAATAAAAAAAAAATAGCCCCAGTATTCAAATTAACAAAGCATTACTGTGTATTCCGAAACAATTATTTTATTCTCGTTCCAATAAAAAAACACCCTTTTATGGTGATGACCAATTATAATACAAACAATTCTAATTCTTATTTCGATAACTTTAAAGTTTTATTTAGTTTGCTATTGATATAATACAGGCCGTTGTAATAGTGACGCAAGTGAAATTGAAGAAAAAAGGTGGCACGCGCCCTGTCGTACGGACGAGTTGGGGTATCTTCCCTAACAATCGTGGGGTGATGTAGGGATGTAGCAATTTATCGATAAAAGTGTTAGTTTCGTTGTGTAATGAATTTATGTTTATTTAATATTGTTTTACAAATTCGCCAGAAAATTCAAGTTTATTTTTAAATATTTACATACAATTTATAGGTAATAGTCGATTCGATGATTGTATTAGATTTTTATATTTTAGTCGTTATTGGTAAGTCAATTGATTTGAAGTGCCATTTCTTGGTTGTATGAAGTTTGAACGGATTGAATGATGCATTTAGTCAGTCTGGAACGGAATGAAAAAGGTCGGTTATTTTTGAGACGTGATGGCATTCTCAGATCAGTTGTCGACCGAGACAGACGTTAAAATTTAGCATTGTTAATAATAAGTACATACTTTATAATTGAAAATAATATAATTAGTTATTACAAAGCGATCGTTTTATTTGTACGTCTTATATAACCTGAGTTTTGAGAGTTCGTCACAGTTCAGAAGCGGGATCAGGACCCAATCTAAGGTACGTACAAGTGCTGTTAATTATTACAAATTAATCTTATTACAAGTTAGAAGTTGAGCATGCCATGTGCGTATTGTTATTAGTGTAGGTTACGCATACCTAGAATAGAAAAACAAGTTTGCTTTAGTTGCTAGAGGCTATGTATGCCTACTATGCCACGTGTGCTTAAAATGTTAGAGGTCATGTGTACCTAGAATAGGAAGCCAGGTGTGCTTTGGTTACTTGAGGCTATGTATGCCTACTATGCCATGTGTGCTTAAAAATGTTAGAGGTCATGTGTACCTAGAATAGGAAGCCAGGTGTGCTTTGGTTACTTGAGGCTATGTATGCCTACTATGCCATGTGTGCTTAAAATGTTAGGGGTCATGTGTACCTAGAATAGGAAGCCAGGTGTGCTTTGGTTACTTAAGGCTATGTATGCCTACTATGCCACGTGTGCTTAAAATTTTAGAGGTCATGTGTACCTAAGATAGGAAGCCAAGTGTGCTATGGTTACTTAAGGCTATGTATGCTTACTGAGCTATGTGTGCTTAGAATGTGAAAGGTAAGTATACCTAATAGGTAATACTATTAGTAATAGGTTTACATGTTAGTAAAAGAAAAATATTGATTTACCTTTTTATTTATTTATTGCATATACCAAAGACCAATTGAAAAGCAGGATTTATTATTAACACGTTTAAATAATAAAATTTATATACCTACTGACATAATTACAATGATATTTTATTGTTTTGAGGTATGAATTCTGACGAAGTGATGACTCCTGAAGGTTCGCCGACTCGCAAAGATGATCGACAAAGGAAACGTAAACGATCCTCTTCCAAAGCAACTACTAAGTCTAAAAAGGCCAAGAAGCGATCAAAAAGGAAACGTAAGCAGTCGTCCAGTTCCTCCTCATCCAGCAGTGAGTCACCTCGTAGTTCACGGAGTTCGAGTAGAAGGAGATCCAAGGATAGAGGCAGTTGGTCTACTAAAGAGGTACTTGATATGTTTAATACTCTTCAAGAACGTAAGAGCAAGACAAATAATATGAATAACAATCTTCTCAACAATGTGATTCCGGAATTTGATCCATCGAGTAAATCTCAGAATATTGACTGTTGGGTTAGGAAAGTAAACGAATGTGCTGTAATCTATGAATGGAACGAGAAGCAAACCATTCATTTTGCTCTACAAAAACTTTCGGGTCTGGCAAAGAAGTGGTTTGAAGCCCTTCCTAGCGTTGTTTTCAGTTGGTCAGAGTGGCAAAATAAACTCATTAAAGCTTTCCCGAATGAGCAAAATTATGGTCGGCTTCTCGAGGAAATGTTAGCTCGCACTACTCGTAGTAGCGAAAGTTTGCGTGAGTACTTCTATGATAAGTTAACTTTGCTAAATAGATGTGAAATAAGAGGCAAAAAGGCCGTTGATTGTATTATTCACGGAATTCTAGATAAATCAATCAGAAGCAGTGCCCAGGCACTGACTTGCTCCGAACCGGAAGACTTATTGAATTTTCTGAGCTCCCAACGTCCAATATTAGAAAATAATCCATTTAATAGGAAACGTGGCGATATAGTTGTTCGACCGGCTAACACAGCTACACACTCAAATGAAAATTTGGTCACTTGTTTCAATTGCCGCGAAAAAGGACACCCTTACTTTCGATGCCCTAAACCCCTTACTAAATGTTTAAAATGCCAACGGGTAGGTCATAACAATGATAATTGTAAACTAGAACCGTTACTTTTGCGAAATGAATCCAAGCAGGCAGGTAACGGAGATCGAAAAACTCTGACTATATCTACCCTCAATAACGATAGTGACAAATTTTACAAAACTGTCATAGTTAATGATAAATCTTTAATTGCTTTTATTGATTTCGGCAGCGAATGTAGTCTGATAAGAGAATCTGATGCACGAAGTCTGAATTTAACTAAAAATTTAACAGAGTTGCCAGTGATCAAAGGGTTCGGTAACTCAAAGGTTTTTCCAGTGTATAGGAGCTGTGTTGATCTGCAATTAGATGAAGTTGAGGTGAATGTAGAGGTATTGGTAGTTAGCGATCAGTTTCTTCAGTCGGCTTTACTTATAGGACAAAACGTTACTGAACTTCCTTGCGTAACAGTATTTAAGAATAGCCGTCAGTTAATATTTTACAAGAGCCCCGATTCCGATACCATAATACAAACGGTAAAGTGTTTAAAGTTAAATATTGACAACGATACAGATATTAAATTATCACAATTAGTAGAAGTTACCGCATCTGACATTGGCTACTGTGGAGATATTTATGTTGAAGGTTACTGCAATTGTGAGCCTAGAAAAGAGTATTATTTACATCAGGGGGTTTATAGGGTTGTTGATGGGAAGTGCTGTTTGCCTGTGACTAATTTATCTGGTCAAAATCTTAAATTATCCAAGAAGTGTCCTATAGCTAAAGGAACTTGTTTTGTTGAGAAAAGTACCACTTACACAAATATAGTAACGAAAGATAATGTGGAATTTGAACCTTTACTAATATCTGACATAAAAGTTGGCCCCCAAATTAATCAAGAGATATTAGGAAGACTCCATTCACTTTTACTCAATTATCGTGATTGTTTTGCACTCAATTTAGGAGAAATTGGATGTATTAACACAACTGAAATGAAAATAGACTTATTAGATGACAGACCCGTAGTTTATCGACCGTATCGATTATCTTTCTCGGAAAGGGGTCAGGTTAGGGAGATAATAAATGATTTGTTGCTTAATGGTATCATACAAGAGTCTAATTCAAATTATGCTAGCCCTATTCTATTGGTAAAAAAAAAGACAGGCGAACAGCGTTTATGTGTTGATTATAGGGCTCTCAACAATAAGACTAGGAAGGATTGTTTCCCTTTGCCGATAATCGACGATCAGTTGACAAACCTTAGTGGTAATAAATTATTTACATCCCTGGACCTGGCTTCTGGTTACTACCAGGTCCCAGTGGCTGAGGAGAGCCGTTCGTTAACAGCGTTCGTAACGCCTGACGGGCATTACGAGTTCATAAGAATGCCTTTTGGTCTCGCGAATGCCCCGGCGGTATTTCAAAAATTTATGAATGCAATGCTGGGTAGTAAACGTCATGAATCAGCTTTGGCTTATCTGGATGACATTCTTGTGCCATCGGTTACCTTGGAGGAGGGATTTGAGAGGTTGGAGGATGTTTTGAAGTTATTGCGACAGAATGGACTTACTTTAAAATTGTTTCGTTTCTTCGATAATTCCCTTGACTACCTAGGCTATGAGATTTCTGCTGAAGGTATACGCCCCAATGAAAATAAGATTTTAGCCGTTAAAGAGTTTCCTGCTCCAAAGAACGTACACGAAATCCGCCAGTTTTTGGGACTAGCGGGATATTTTAGAAAGTTCATCAAGAGTTTCGGTGAAATAGCTAGACCTCTAACGAACTTACTCAAAAAGGGCAGTGTTTTCAAATGGACGAATGAAGAATCGCATTCTTTCACTATACTAAAAGCCAAGTTAATTGACCGACCAATTCTAGCGCTATACAACCCTAATTTTGAAACTGAATTACATACGGATGCAAGTGCTTTAGGCGTGGGTGGGATATTGATGCAATGGCAGCCAGAACCGCGCGTTCTCAAACCAATAGCTTATTTTAGCCGGCAAACCACCCCCGAGGAGCGTCACTTGCATTCATATGAACTTGAGACCCTTGCAATTGTATGCTCATTAAAGAAATTTAGAGTGTATTTGTTGGGGATAGAGTTCACAATTGTAACAGACTGTAACGCTCTTCGGACTACATTGACCAAACGTGACTTAATTCCCCGAATAGCTAGGTGGTGGCTTTTGATAAGCGAGTTTAATTTTAGCATTGAGTACCGTCCAGGCACCCGAATGGCTCATGTGGACGCACTGAGCCGTAACACAAAATTAACACCCGAAGGTATCGATAACTCTGCACTCACTGTTTATAGTATCGAAACAGACAATTGGCTCTTGTCTTTACAAATAACAGATCCTGATATATCCCGAATATTTAAAATTCTTAAACCAGAGTCAGATGAAGAAGCTAAAGAAATTAGGAAAAATTATGTAATTAAGAATAGTAGAGTGTACCGGAAGATTGATGATAATAAACTATGTTTGGTAATCCCTCGCAACGCTCGTTGGCAAATATGTAAATCTAACCACGATGACGCTGGTCATTTAGGTGTATCTAAGACAACTGAGAGAATTCAGTCTGTTTTCTGGTTTCCCAAGTTACGTAAATTCGTTAAAAAATATGTAAATTCTTGTATAAAGTGCGCCTATAATAAGGACAGTACGTCACGACATAAGGAAGGCCAATTGTACCCGATAGAGAAGGTAAGCATCCCGTTCCACACCATTCACATTGACCACTTGGGGCCGTTTGTTAAAAGCAAGAACGGCAATGCTTACATTCTCACCATAGTAGATGGATTCACCAAATATTTGTTTGTTAGAGCCGTTAAGGATACAAAAACTAAAACAACGGTTAAAGTATTACTAAATATATTTTACGACTTCGGTTTACCATCCCGAATCATATCAGATCGAGGTACCTCCTTCACTTCCGCAGCCTTTAAGTCCTTTTGTGATACTCATGGTATTAAACATGTTTTGAATGCTGTCGCATGTCCCAGAGCTAATGGACAGGCCGAAAGATACAACCAAACGATCTTACATGCACTTGCAAAATGTTCTGACGGCGAGGACGAACGGAACTGGGACATGTGTCTAGGCAAAATTCAGTTGGGTATAAACAATGCCACAAATTCCACCACGCAGAAAACAGCTACTGAAGCATTATTTGGAACCAGATTGAAGGATAGCCTGAGTAATATGTTAGATGTCAATTACGAGCCTAATTCCAATATTACAGAAGTAAGACAAGAAGTTAGTACAAATATCAAATCTAGTCAGACTAAACAAAAGCAAAACTATGATCGAAATAGAGTTCCTGCCCCGACTTATAAGGAAGGGGATTTAATTAAAATAACTAGAAATAATTTTAATAATAAAGGTAACAGTACTAAATTGATGTCAAAATTTATAGGTCCCTTCAAAATAGCTGAGGTTTTGGGCAATGATAGGTATAAAATAGTCGAAATACCTGGTTTTAGTAAACGCAAAAATAAATTCGATAGCGTGGTAGCAGTAGACAGAATCAAACCGTGGATCAATATAAATGTGTCTGCACGAAATGATAATGTAGATGCATCAGACAATAGCAGTAGTACGTCCGATAGCGAAACTAATAAAAGTGACGATGAACAGCCACGAAGTCTATCCGAGTCCAAATAACAGCCGAATGTAATGAATTTATAATTATATGTATAAATAAATAAAACTTGTAATATAGCCATAAGATAAATTAATTTGATTAACGTGATATTTAATAATTATCTTTTTCATAATTATTTACCGTGCGTCAGGAGATCGCACGTAGTCGGACGGCCGAATGTAATGAATTTATGTTTATTTAATATTGTTTTACAAATTCGCCAGAAAATTCAAGTTTATTTTTAAATATTTACATACAATTTATAGGTAATAGTCGATTCGATGATTGTATTAGATTTTTATATTTTAGTCGTTATTGGTAAGTCAATTGATTTGAAGTGCCATTTCTTGGTTGTATGAAGTTTGAACGGATTGAATGATGCATTTAGTCAGTCTGGAACGGAATGAAAAAGGTCGGTTATTTTTGAGACGTGATGGCATTCTCAGATCAGTTGTCGACCGAGACAGACGTTAAAATTTAGCATTGTTAATAATAAGTACATACTTTATAATTGAAAATAATATAATTAGTTATTACAAAGCGATCGTTTTATTTGTACGTCTTATATAACCTGAGTTTTGAGAGTTCGTCACAGTTGTATAGTACAATTTTTGTGTTGTTGTCAAATCAGTTCCTAAATTTATTAGTTTTTATGATGGGTAAAATGGGATGGCTGAAATCACAATCATTTTAATGTTACCTTTGGCGCGCATTATTGTTAGAATATTACAGCAAGAGTTATTTGCCGGTGTTTCTCAACCGGTATTATAAATTGTAGTGCCTGCAAAGGTCTATACCTACCTATTTATATATTATTCTACCGATTTGAATTTAATAATTTTTATTTTGTCTATCATTTTCAAATAAAGTACCATAATAATAATCTAATTATTCATTTTATCGGTAAATCTTGCCCATCCCTAGCAAGCTCGTGTCATCGGCGCGTGCGCAGGTGCCGGTTCCGCTCCGCTCGGTGGTCGCTTATCGCGCGATGCCCACACCTGGGCTTAGATCGTATGATTAGGATTTGTGCTAATCGCAATTTGGTCTAGTTTTGCTTTATATTATGTATCAATATCTGTTTAATCTATACGAACTAGAACCATTCCAGTAATTTATTCCCTCACATTTTTACTATAGTGAATTTTCCATGTCGACCGTTTACTCGACTGTCCAAATAAGAGCGTTTTCAGGGTTCATGTATATATGTGAGTTTCTTTATTCGACCACAACTTTTAAAAGCCTGAATAGATTTGGATATCTGGGGCATCGTAAGAATCCTTAAATCATCTCGAGTGTCTATAATTAATTTACTTTGTCTTACATTTTCACTGCAGTGAATTGCCGTTTTTTTAAATTAAATATTTTTACATCGACAAAGGCTGAACTGAACTGTCAGACTCTATTGCACGGTTCGGAAGGTTGATTTTGCTTAGGTGGATATTTCGACTAATTTTTATTCACAACAAATTATGTTTTTGCAAAAAATAGGTCTTAATACCTCTCATCACTTCTTGGCTGGGCCAGCTTCACGAACTTTAATTTTGATTATAAAACAAATTAGCTCTTTAACAGTGCTCACTGCCCAGAATTGCCACACCATCATCATTCTGAGGTTTTCGTAGCATTTCCAAAAAAAGTGCGTTTATACTTTGCATTATAAATCCAAATATTTGTCACACAATAGTGACCGATTTTGATATTGGTGCTGTGTAATAATATCTTGAAATAATGACCCCATACGCTGAAACTAAATATAAAAATCATATCGGAAATCTCGCTTATTCAATACACAAAAAATAAGCCGTACAAGGCTGTATTTACCCACATTTGGTTAAAAGCTAAAGACCTCATGTAAAACATATTTCTAAACAATACCAATCACGCCATTTCAAAAAACCGCAATACAAGATAACAAATGAAAGACGCGCTTCACCAATCAATTATTTTCCATTGATCTGTACCGCAGTTACTCTCAGTTAATTTGCAACCGAGAGCAACCAATAACCATGTATTAGGCTCATTGTTTGGTTACGGGCCATAATGACCATTGCCGGATGCGTATTGTATAGGCTCCTGTCAAAATGCTGTCATTAATGAAATTTGATTGACAACGATTCTGGGCACGGAGAGTCTACTATGAAAAGCGATACACGGATAGTTAGATTACCGTTGTATTAACCAATAGCTTCCGCTCCGCGGTTTCACTCCGGGATCTTAAGTTTTCCTGGAATAAAAAGTAGCCTTTATGTTATTTCAGGGTATGATCTCTCTATGTGCCAAGTTTCGTCCAAATTCGTTCAGTAGTTTTAACGTGAAAGAGTAGTAAATATCCATTCTCACAAACTTTCGATAGAACGGCACAACATTTTCGTGTCGTTAGTTAATTTAACAGCGATTTTCAAACTGTCCTGTATTATTTTTCGGAGTAGGCCCACAGTTTAGGTGTATATAATGTTGAATAATCTTATCTGCTGCTGTTGCGCTAATCATAATATATCATCAGTATCTGCATAGAACCTACATCGCGCTAGTGGAGTTTGTTCGCGCATTCGCATATATACAGGATTCCAACATCAACAGTTAGACAAGGCGATGATAGCTCAGTGGTAGTGACGTCGGATGCCGGGTTCGAATCCTACAATGACCTTGAGCTTTCGGTGAAGGAAAACATCGTGAGGAAACCATAGCACGGTGGTAGGGTACTTTGTATTACCCCGCGCCTGGCTGGCTACCACCCTCAAGTTGAAAATCTGTCGCTAAGCACCTTTCGGTGTGTTTCGACAGCGCGCACTTGAGGGCCAGTTCCCTTCTAGGCTTTGTATGCTTACCATCATCGGCCACATCATCACTGACCACGGTGAGATTGTGGTCAAACACAGGCCTATACAGAGTAAAAAAAAAAAAAAGCCCGCGGTCCCCAGACTCGAGGACCTAGCCTGGCGGAAGATCGTCCCTTTTCAATGGAGGAATAATTCACCTTGTTCCTTCAGACATATTTAATCAGTGGGTTATTGCTGTATGATGTTGGTGCAATTGGGCCTTCGCAGAGAAGTCAAATAGAAGATACTAGAGATCTCTCAGTGCAGCGGTTAGAGTGATTAAATTAGTTTGGGTTGTAAGTAGGTATCTACACAAAAGAATCAGAGACATTGTCAAATTCAATGAAGTTGATAATAATTTTCTTATGCGGTACACTTGTTATATAAGATCGAGCCACTTGCCTTCTTGACTTATTATGGCCTGAAGGACCGACTGCCAGCTTATCGTAATTCTTTCAGTCTCCATCAAATTCCAATTTCTACAGAAAATATTAAATAGCCCAATAGTTAGGGCTCCTGAATTATAAAATTATCTATATTTTTTTTACAAATAAGAGAATTTCTTTAAATCATCGGAGAATGAATAAAAAATATCGATTTGAGACGGTAATTGTCCACTAATGGGATAATATTATAGATATTACTGTCACGGAAGAGTTGCGGTTGGAAACGGTTCTTCTGACTGTGGGCCATGAGAATTGCGAACAACGCTATTGTAAAACTAGATTAGGATGCTATCTGTATGTTACCCCCTTTCCCGAGTTAAAAAATAGCACTCCGGACCATCTCTATGCAAAAATGTCGATCTGTGGCTCTGCTGCTGCGTGAAAGAAGGACAAGCCAACAGACATTCTTTCACATTTATAATATTCATCATATCAGCCGAAAGACGTCCACTACTAGACAAAGGCCTCCCCAAGGATCTCCACGATGGCCGGTCTTGCGCTACCCGCATCCAGCGGTTTCCCGCGACCCTCATAAGATCGTCGGTCCACCTTGTGATTGGCCTGTTCACGCTGCGTCTTGCAGTTCGTGGTCCCCACTCGAGAACCTTTCTGCCCCAACGGCCATCGGTTCTACGAGCTAGCAGCGGCCGTCGGTTTATAATATTAGGAAGGAGAAATAATAAGGCATATTTGGATCAATCTTTGAAATCTAATATAGGTATTTAGATCTAGTCTGGTTGCAGTAATACAAGCTCAGGTGTAACTAACTTCCCAAGTTGAGCAACTCTTAGAGTGAAAAAAATAAGCTCTACCTTTCGTCGTATAAGATAATTATATATTTTTGAATGCTGAAAATATAATATTAATGATTTTAATACCATAAGCCTATCAGACTCTTCTTTAATGGCCACGGTCTACAGCAAAGTGTAGAAAGTTTATATCTTCTTGTCGTTTCCATTGTAGTTACATTTTTCAACAAAGGATGTGTTGTACTCCTTAAGCTACTTATTATCGTATCCAATAGAAATCATATTAGTTTGGCAAAAGTTTATCGTTATAGTAGCTGTCTGTTATCTCACAATATAAAAAAAACTGAAGCCCAGTGGCTCCGATAGGTACAATACAGCCGTCTCGGCCACGCGCGTTTGTCGCGCCAAGAATACAATATGTAGAAATTAATTTAATGAATAAATAATTTCAGTAAGTATTAAATATACCTATAGGTAATTAATTCTATAAATAGGTATATATCATTTTCGTCTCCTTTTCATATAGTTTTTTTAATTTAAAGTTTTAAAGAACGTATCCATTTTATGACGTCAATAAGTTTTACAGCCCTTTATTTTTTCGTAGACTATCAAATCAAATTATCTAATAATATTTTTTTAAATTATATTTAAGATGGTGTTTGTATATAGGTACCTACAGCATTTCAAATTCCCTTCTTTAAAATGATAAGTATTGAACATAATCGCGCGTGTGTTGGGAGGTTAAAGCGCGCAAGCGGCGCCGCAGGCTTCGTTTATAGCGCAGTTGGCAGCGCGCGTGTCGACTGACCACTTAGTAGCCACAGAGTAATTTAAACGCAGAGACTTCAATGAATGGATATATTGTCAACGAGCAGCGTATCTGAGACATATTCTTATTCTTATTTTATAGAATTGCAGTACAACACCTTAGGTACCAGGTTCAAAATCTATTAATCTCCATACTGGACAAAAAAACACAAATCTCAAACAAAAACTTGACTCTGGTCAGTATAGGCACCAGTGGCGAAGGGTTCATACAAGCCGATTCCAATCGGCTTACCTTTTAGAAATCCCAATCCTACAGATTCATCATTTCAAATTTGTACCACTAGGTAGGTTTTACCGGCGTTCCCGGGTTAAAAAGTCTATGTTATTTTCTAATCCATTACCTATCTCTATGCAAAAAATCATCGTCGATCCGTTGCTTCATTGCTGCGTAAAAGAAGGACAAACCAACAAACACACTTACATTTATAATATTAATAGACTAGCTGATCCAACATACCACTACCTACCTTACCTACCCTACCTGCCTCTACCTACCCCTACCTATCCTATGTCCTTCTCCTGGTTCTAAGCTACCTCCCCACCAATTTTCAGCCAAATCAGTTCAGCCGTTCTTGAGTTATAAATAGTGTAACCAACACGACTTTCTTTTATATATGTTAACGGAAAAGTATCTAATCCATCATTGTATACATTTCCTAGGAAATACATACATTTCCTAGGAAATCCATACATTTCCTAAATATCTATCGGAGTACTACATTCGGTATATTTGTAAGGATAGCGGTATTTGGGGGGTTGTAAGTGAAAGGTACTTTTGTGCGAATACTTGCTATTCTATGCAAAATAAAAAAAATAACCCCAACCTATTTTTTTCAATAGATTCTATATATTTCCAAGTATCATTATTGTTATAATTTCCTAGGGGAAATACACAGGAATTGTATACAATTCCTATATTTCATACATTTCCGGTAACATATATATAGATAGGGAAGTAGGGATTACCGATAATTTATTTTAAAGTATTCTCTGGATTTATTCACTAATCTACACTATTAGTCGTCAATAAAATACGATATCTCTACCTCAGAGCGACAAGCATACATCGCCAATTTGAGAGGACCACCCAATGGTTTATAACCGAATTATAATATTAAGTATATCAAATTTGGCCGGCTCATACGTATCCGCCACGCTACCGTTTAATTTGATTATTTCATATCGAATTAACCACATGTCGGTCGAATTAAATGATAATAAATATACTAATCAGGAGGCCAATTCTCGCGCGGATAGACATCATCTCTAATCAGAGATTATTTCTAAGAAAAAAAAACCTCACCCAAATGTCTACTGAATCAAAAAACTGCACTCTCAGTTACAAATGTGTTATAGAAGATCATCTCTACAACTTGGGAATTGGCATCCTTGTGTAATCAGCTTTATGAAGTTTTTGTGCTTTTTTCTTTTTAGGCTAGCGTCTAGAGAACCGTACTCTATTAATTTCTATTTATTGGGCTTGAATGTTTAAAGCTCTATCTACATGTCTATATTAATAACTAGCTGTTCCGCGCGGTTTCACTCGCGTACCCGGGATAAAAAGTAGCCTATAACCTCCGGGAATAATGTACCTATTAGTGAAAGAATTTTTCAAATCGGTTCAGTAGTTTCGGAGCCTATACAATGTAAACAAACAATCAAATCTTTCCTCTTTATAATATTAGTATAGAAGTATAGATAAAGCTGAAGAATTTGTTTGTACGCGCTAATCTCTTGTGTTACTGATCCGATTCGAAAAAATCTTACTCTAATAGGAAGCTACATTATCCTCAAAGGTTCTAGGCTATTTTTTATCCCGAAATCGCGAGTGAAACCGCAGGGAACAGCTAATATATTATAAAGAGGTAAAGTTTGGATTTAGGAGGTAATCTCTGGAATTAATAAGTTAGTGATTTAAGCTAGGAAAGATGATAAATCTCATAAGAATGCAATCACATTTTCTTCTTATACTTGATAATCGAGGGCAAACAATACTTTTTAAATTCACAGACATTCCCTAAAGATTCACACAATACATAATTTGCATTCGTCTTATCCGGAAGTAGCGCGAATTTGTCTGAGCTTACGCCCATCGATCAACCGATTTCCGGTCCGGTGCGCCGGCGCCGGTTGTAATAAAAAGCTCTATTCATGTCCCGATTTTAATTCCAGTACAACTTATGAACGTAAAATAAAAAGTCGTAAAGTACTTTGTATGAAAATGTATCGCCAAGATCCTACTGATATGTCCTACTTGAACCACTCCCTTACCTTAGGAAAATTGTAGTCAATTGTTTTTAAAAACTTACCTTAAACGCTAAAAATGAACCGTATTCGCCTTCCAGAACGACTACTTACTATTAGGTAAAGAAAAAGCAATCAATAACTCCTGCAAATGTGTAGCCTAAACAATAGGGATGATGACTGGGTAAAAAATAATGAAATAAGTTTAGTCCGTTAGTTAGGTTATCAAAAATATTGGATACCTATTTTTTTTTTTATCAAATCAATAACAAATTATCCAAATTCAGGAGTGGGGGTTAAGTGACGTCATCTCTCTGTAAAAGTACTGTATTCGTTCATGTTTCTAGAAATTTCTGGATACAATACTTAATTAAATTTAGAACCGAACCTTCATCCTCCTATAATTCTTCTGAATTATCAAATGTAGAGTCTACTAAATACCTCAATATTGATTTATCTTTTGAGGGTAAAATGTAAAATATTTTTTACCAAAAAATCCTTTTCTACTACAATTTTATATCATTTTAAGTGCCGTTAATTTGTCAACCGTTTCGAAATTAATATAAACGATAAAAATATGATAATATTATTTAAAATACATTATAAATAACATTCCTATTGACTATTGGGAGACGATGAAATTTTTATGCATTTTTAAGTAGCTTAGACACTGTGGGATATCATCATTGAGTTGGCTACCACGATTTTAATATTCTGTGGTTGATAAAAATATTTAAGGTGGAGGCTTAGGTTGGGGCGTTAAATTCAAAAATTTTCACGTTTTTTGCTAATTGCAGCTCAGTTATAGGTTGTAAGTTATCAACATGTTATTTGCGACAAAAATTGTAGTATTATATATTTACTGATTAATAACAAAATTAATCATGAACATATTCCTCCAAGGTATATTAGTAACATTTTAATGAAATAGTCGTATATGTCAGTAATATACCTTGAATTTAACGCAATTTTATATATAATAAATAGAATGCAGCATCCTCTATAGTAAAAATCCATAAAATTTTAATTTGTATCTTACGCGAAAAACTATGACAGGTAAGAAAACAGAAGTGCAAACTAAAATCACTTTTTACAAAGATTTTGATAATGATCTAACTAATAATAATGTTAGATTTATGAGTACAGATCAGGAGTCTGCTGAAGCTGCGTGTGCGCATGTCCCACGATAACTCACCCATGATTTATAGAGTATCAATATTTTTTGGCTACAGATGTGGCATGAGATATATTTTTACCTATTTCTTGTTATAATTCAACCTCTCGTATTTTGGTCGTTTACTTACTTACCTCACTTTATGAAAAGTTTACTTACCTAAAAAAAATTAACTGACTTTTTAGGTACCTACTTATTTTATTTTAAATAAAAGCCACATAGATAGACTACGATTAGGTAGTTCATCCGAGCCTTTTAGTGGCAGTTGTTCACGCTTTAATTTTTTTTCTGTTGTAGGTCCTTTATGCTAAGGTATATAATTCGATTTTCTAATTAACAGTCTGTCAATAATTAGTTATTCTGATAAAAAAATCGATTCACAGAACTATTTAATAAATTAATCTAATATTTTGCTTTCCAGAATAAGTCCTAGTATTTTTGTTCCAAGGTGTGTGTATTCATAATATTTATAGGTGCAAATTATGAAAAAATATTTTACTAAAAAAAAACCTATAATAATTTATAATAATTAAAAATATCTTGTTATTTTTCTTATTTAATTAGTTTTTAGTTAAAAATCCAGATCATTATCCAAATATAATGTTTCCATCTGTTGCAATAATCTTTGCTAAAATCCCATCGGTTGATAGGCACCACATTATATCCACATAAATCAAACAACTTTTTTACCGCCGTTTTGTCGACGACAAATATAAAAATGTCAACCGATGCCGCAGAATAAAGGATGTCCATGTTTAAAAAGCCGTTTGAATCATTTCGTATAAAATATCTTTCGGTTTTCAAATTCGGAATAAATTTTCTGTCACCTGCGCCGGCGCAACCGGAAGAAGTACGCGAGTGACGTCTTCTCTGTTACTTGTAAAGCTCTGTCCCCTTTGCGCTGACTTTTAAATTTTATTGTTTGTTTTACTTGGACTCCCGTCGGAGATTCGTATCGAGATAATTTTTATGCCATGTTTTAACTGCGATAAATTACTTGCGTTTAATAGATTAAATCATAGATAAACTTTCGGGTAATTTGTATAGAAGTGGCGATGACAGGTGAACCAAGGTCTATGAAAGGTAAAACATATTTTTCTCATATCGACAGATTAATTTAATTCTTGGGTATTAAAATCCAAACATTTGAGGTACAGCAGATACACTGAAGTTTTAATTTTTTTTTAAATTACGAGTTGTTTTTTTAATTGGAGCCGACGAAGATCATGCGTTGAAGAATTTGACGATGAGTTTTCGGTGAAGGAAAACCTTGTGAATAATCTTTAGATTGACTCTACCATTCCCCATTCTGGCAATTACATTGAAAGCCCTTTTAAGCTTTATGTCCTTATCATCACATCACTAAGTTGTAAAACGCATACCCTGGATTAGTAAAAATATTTTTAATTTTATCATAGTTACTTACCTTTATTTCCGGTATCACAAAAAAATGCGATCAAAAATTATTTTACAAATTGGATTAGAGAAATAATTCTTCCTTAATTTAGAGGCTTCAATCATTCCCTGATTATTCCTTCCTTTGTTTTTGCGAGGTGGTCCACTTTTTAAATGAAATAAATTTGCTTTTTCAACTAAAAACTCAGTGGTTTTTTATTAATTCTCGTGTATTGATGGTCTTAGCCACGCCTTTTCCCGTTTTTCGATGATTAATTCTAATAATGTTATCATATTTCATTCTTGCTACTGAATGGGTGTTGTTCTGATGTCATTATTTATTTTTTAATCTACAAGGAAGGAGGTGGGGATTTAATTGTTAGGATCTGCGTCATTATGAAGGTTCTAAATGCACTATTATCATAGCCTTAAAATTTTAATAACAATAAAAATTAATTTTAAAAAGTTCCTAGAAATTACAGTGTAAACCTAGCTGTTCCCCGCGGTTTGACTCGCGTTCCTGGGATAAAAAGTAGCCTATAACCTTCGGGGATAATGTAGTATGGTATTAGTGGAGTCCACTCGTGACCACGATCAATGCAACTTGATCGAAACGTCGAGGTTAGTCAAAATTATATTTTGATAATATTCTATGCGCGAATAGACCCGTTACATTACTATAAACATGAATTGTGTTCGCGAGAGTTTAAAAAGTATTATAATGTAGTATGTCGAATCGGACCAGTAACTCTGGAGAGCGCGTGCAAACAAACAAATTCTTCAGCTTAATTATTAGTATAGATAGGTTATATATTATTTACTCTCAATTTTTTCAAACACCAATTTGAATTTCTATTATCACCTATTACTACTTGTCTATTGAAATCACACTATGCTAATTCTAAAGTATGCAAATTCTTCGTGTGTATTCTACCCACATAGGTAGGTACTCAACAAAATTTCACAGTCGAACAATTTACGATCTAATTGTGAACTTTTACTTGCAACGCGTAAAGTTTGTCCGACAGCGTAATTGCAACACATCCTGCCCTGTCTGTGTGTCTGTCTGTACGCGATCAACTCGCGAACTCGATTTGAGATTAACTTTAATTTCGTATCGACCTTCGGTATCGTAATTGTTGGATTAAATCGACGATTAATTTTGTTTTTGTTTTTGCGTTTTATTTGGTACGTGCGCATGCAATTTGTAACATTTAAAGTTATGAGGCAAAAACGTTTTGTTACATTGATAAAACACTTTAATAACTTGACAAACAGCTACTAGTTTTTTAAATTATTTCTGATTCCGATTCTGATTCCTTTCCCACCCTCAGACCCAGGTTTGAAACCCACATTCCCGGGATAAAACCTTGGGGGATAATGTAACTTCCTATTAGTAAAAGACTTTTTCGAATCCGGCCAGTTGGTTCAGAGATTAGCGAATTCAAACAAACAAACTCTTCAGCTTTATTAGTACTAACTGTTACCCGACTTCGTCTGCGTGGTATTTAGTGTCTACAACAATCTATACTATACTAATATTATAAAGAGGAAAGATTTGATTGTTTGTTTGTTTGTTTGCATTGAATAGGCTCCGAAACTACTGAACCGATTTGAAAAATTCTTTCACTAATAGAAAGCTACATTATCCCCGAAGGTTATAGGCTACTTTTTATCCCGGGAACGCGAGTGAAACCGCGCGGAACAGCTAGTATTTAATATTATGGGACGTTCTTCACACACGGCTAAGTATCTGATGATAAACTAAGCAGAGCTTGTCATAAATATAGGTAATTACCTAAGTATTCACAAAAAAAGAAAGAAAGCTGAGTTTCTTGCAGGAGTCTTCTCACTTCAAGGGTATTCCGAACCGGTAGTAGAGTCTAAAAATTGTAACTTTGGACATTCAAAATCAAAAATCAAAATCAAAAACTCATTTATTCAGTTTAGGCCCTAATAAGGCACTTATGAACGTCAACAGTTACAGTTTTACAATAGACTCTACTACCGGTTCGGAATACACTTGAACTGAGATAAGTCACACATTCATAAGTCTTGTGCCTTATATGGCCTAAAATGAATAAATGAGTTTTTATTTTGATCTTTGATTGAGTATAATATAGAAAAATCTCTACGGTATTTAGTAAGAGCGAGCGTTAGACCCAAGGACAAAAAAAATAAACAACTTTTACTGCATTCTCACAAAGAATAATTATATTTTAATACTATATCAACCCCTAAGATTATATGGAGCCGCTCATCAACCCTTGACATTAGAACGTGTTAATTGTTCAAAAGCCGTCAAAAAAAACGAAAACCAAGAAAACATAAAAACTTTTGAGAAACTTGTAAATATTTTGTTACGTTTGCTGACAGTGAGAAAAGTAAAGTAGGTAAGTAGGTATATGGTTGAATTACACTAGGGTGCAAAGAAAGCGGGTCGGTAACAAAAACCTCAATAACTTTAAAAATACTGGAGCTGGCTTTATGAAAAAGTCTGTATTAGGTACCTATAGACAATTTAATTTATTACTTAAATCAAAGTCATATTTATTAATGAAATAAACTTTTAGTTTTTATTTGAAAAGAATTGGTCATATAAGTATTTAGTATAATTAATTCCCAGAAATAACATAATACATAAGTAGGCTGCGTACCTATAGGTAGTTTTTTCCCTAGTACCATTATGCCTAGGTATGTATCCTATTCGTTACCTCTTGACATCTCAACTTATCAACCAATAGTGTGTGTAGGTAAATATTCAAAAATATTTTTTAATCTTCTGTCGTGTTTTTTCTAACTAGGATCTTGAGATGTTTTTAAAGCGTCAGAAATTAGCGAACCACTTCAGGCGACGATATACCTACGAGAAATAACGATTGTAGACGCAGTTTGTCTCTGCATTCATTGTTGCAAGAGATTTGTAAAAAAAAAAAGTTAAACTAGAGACGACTTATGACGACGAACTTTTTTTTTAATTTGTAGTAGTAACGAAAAAAATCGTGAATATGCCCTTTTTTAAAACTCAGAATGATTTTTTTCTCTTATTTGTTCCATCCAAATACTTAACTTGAAAATATTAACATACTTCTTTAAATTACATAAAACTGTCATTTTTACTAAAAGTGGACCTCGCCTGTCTCGCTTTTCCCCCGTCAGTTTAGTAAGGAACGGAGTTGTTCGGAGAGCATCCTCTTAAAGACACTACCAGAACCATCAAACGCCTGTCTGACAACAAAATTATGACCCATCTACATTTTCCTCTACTCTATGTACTTACATTCGACAATTGAAATCAAGGCGTGCGCTATGAGCTCCGCGGTGATTGGTCGCCTCGCCGCCAATCGCGTCATTTATATTCATAGACTCGTACTGCGCATGCGCGTGTAATGTCAAATAGGGCAGTAGGGTTGGTTACTTTATTTTCTTATTGTTGTGCCCTTTGCATTTGCTTGTAACGAAACGATCTCATAAAAGCATAATGGCTTTGGTGAAGTATATTTTTCCTTTGGATTTATTAACAATCTGTATTTCTAAATACTATTTTATTTCAGGTACTTTTATGATTTAGGTTTTTAATTGTAAGGTTATTGTTTCCTTTTAAATTTCAAGCAATCTATTGTCAAATATTTCATTATAAGTACCCATCATTCTTAGAATTTTTTGTTTAGTTTACATAATATTGTAGGTAACAAAAATACTATAAAACATTTAGTATGAAGATAAAATACATTTGAAAAGATTCTATAAATATGTTTTTTTCAATATCGCAATTTATCACGTCCTCATTAGCAATTTAAAGTGCCACCCCTAATAATAAGTTATCAAATAACAAAATTATGTTCGCGAGAAATTGCGTATGACGCGGCAAATTCGACAGAGCTGTCAAATTTGACAGTTGCAATGAAATTAAGACGTTAGCCGCTGCCAGAAAGGAATACGGAACCCGTGATTAAGTTCACACGTTCCTTCTTTAATAATACATCGCTGGCGTTATTAAAAAGTGAGTGTTTAATATTTTTTAATCGTTGATGGTATAATGATATAAAAAAGTTAAAAATGTAGGATTGTTATCTATAGTCTATTTTGAGTACGGGCCTGGAATTGGAATTTACATTGAAATACCAATAATATTTTGAGATATCTTATAATGAAATCTAGGTGAAAATTATTTATTAAGAAAATATGAAAGTGTTATTTATTTTATATAGATTATAGAAAATGCGATGATAGCTCAGTGGTAGTGACGTCGGATACCGCGACGAAGGTCGTGGGTTCGAATCCTACAATGAGCTTGAGCTTTCGGTGAAGGAAAACATCGTGAGGAAACCATAGCACGGTGGTAGGGTACTTTGTAGTACCCGCCTGGCTGGCTACCACCCTCAAGTTGAAAATTTGTCGCCAAGCACCTACCGGTGTGTTCCGGCAATTACATTTGAGAGCCAGTTTGCCTTCTCGGTATTGTAACAGGTCAGCAACACATTGGCAATATCTCTTCTCTATCTATACGGTATTCTCTATCTATCTCTACGGTAACCACTTACCATCAGGTGGGCCGTATGCTTGCTTGCTACCTTAGTAGTATAAAAGATTAATATACTAGCAACCAATGGTTCAATCAAAATTATCTAAAGAAAATGAAAATTTTGTTACTACGAGTAGTAACACAAGTCCAAGGACTAGCCTACTATACTAAGTGCTAAAAAGTTTGGCTTAGAAGCTAAATTGTTGCTATTTTTTTAAAAACAAGATTATGGTAAGAAATAATGTCTTTTTTATAGGATTACTATATCGTAGCGCTGAGGGAAAACCGCATTAGGGAGCTCATTCCACAATGATAAAAATCAGGCCTATAGAAATGTTTCTACCTAAGTATGTACCTAAGGTATGTACCTTAGGTACATACTTAGATAGGTATATATTATGATATATATTATATATTATGATAAAACAAAGGACACAATATCACTAATATCTACATTTAAATACATTTACATCGAAGGAACACTTAATCTATCCCAATCTGATCTGAAGACACCCTCGCGGAGGGTAACTCCCTCAGAGTGGCAGAACAATCAGTCAGTTCTATGCAAATTGCGCAGATGTACGCAGACTGACCAATTTAAACCACAAACTCCTTAAACAAGTCGACAAGCAATAATAGCTATTATAGCAGAAGTTATAAAGGTGGTGGAAAAATTTATTGATGGTAAAATACGGTTGGTGTAAAAAGCTATAGTTTGGTTCAGGAATCAGCTATGTCCGGTGTAGACACGTTTTATTAAGAAATAGGGCAGTGGAGCTTTTTATGTAGATATTCTATACTACTCACTGTTTATTAGGTATACGTTACTAGGATATTTAAAAGTTGTTTTTATTTTTGTAGGTAAGGGTCGAAAGTTTGTAAATGTCGTATTTTTTATGTACACTAATAATACAAGACATCAAAACAGACAGATTAGAGATTCCTACATAGTTATTTTATGTTTTTCAGTCTCTTTAAAAGTTTAAAGGCGGTTCTATTTTTTGGTGAAAGAATTGTATATTGTATTTCTCAGTAACATAAAATACAATTAATTTTAGTAAATTAAAAAAAATACTATCGAATAAAGAACGAAAGACATAAGAAAGAACAAATACCTATGTTTGGGAGAAACAGTTTAAAATACTTCAACGACATACTATCAATGCTACAGATAATGTAAGCTCACTTGATTATCCTCGTCATCATCAAATAATCATCATCGACAGATAAAAAGAAAGGTACTTTTTTGTCATGTCCACCTGATGGTAAGTGGTTACCATCGCCTATCGCCATTTGCAATACCAGAGGTATTGTCAATGTGTTGCTGACCTGTTACATACTTACCATATTTTTTATAATAGATATCTTTGCGGTTTCACCCACGTTCCTGGGTAAAGTAGCCTAGCACTAATGTAGCTTCCTATTACTTAAGTAGTCAAAATCAAAATCAAAATAAAAAACTCATTTATTCAGTTTAGGCCCTGATAAGGCACTTATGAACGTCGATAGTTACAATCATTACAATAGACTCTACCACCGACCGGTACACACTTGAACTGAGAAGACTCCGGCAAGAAACTCAGCAAGGCTACATTTTTTTAGTGAAAGATTTGTTTGTACCGAACCAGTATTTTTGAAAACTACCTGCTTCAGAACTTACACATTGACAAACATCATCTCCAGGCCCTGAGGGCCTACTCCGAAAAACGATACACGATAGTTCGATGATCGTTGTCAAATTATTAACCAATAGAAATGCACAAAATTTACATCTCGTCAGTTTGATGCAATTCTATTGGTTAATAATTTGAAAACGATTATCGAACTATC
Source organism: Tethea ocularis (assembly GCA_963555595.1). NCBI lineage: Eukaryota > Metazoa > Arthropoda > Insecta > Lepidoptera > Drepanidae > Tethea > Tethea ocularis. The sequence continues at coordinate 10,801,389 of OY741969.1, read as the reverse complement.
GTGTATCGTTTTTCGGAGTAGGCCCTCTGTTCCCAATCATTAGTGGTCGGCGCAACATGTACTCTTCTACCATTCAGCCCTTCTATCCATCATATCGGCATTCACTCCTGTCTTACGCATATCATCTTTCACACAATCCATCCATCTCTTACATTTACCTCTTTATAATATTAGTATCTATTAATTAAATTAATAATAAAGCTGAAGAGTTTGTTTGTTTGAACGCGCTAATCTCCACAGTTACTGGTCCGATTTGAAAATTATTTCACTAATAGGAAGCTACATTATGCCCTAAAGTTATAGGCTACTTTTTATACCGGGAACGCGAGTGAAGCCGCGGGCAACAGCTAGTCGATAATAATGTTCTAGTATATTTAAGGTAAAGATTTTAAAACAGCATTAGACAACGTTTGTATGTTTACTTTTATTTGCTGTAAAAATTCCTTAATGAAAATAAATAATTGATGTAAATATATCTGGGGGGCTAAAACGCCCGCTCGAGCAATATTGCTATGCGATTCATATCTTGAATTTACAGCAGAGCCAAATGCTTTTTAAATATTTTTTGGTGAAAATGCAAATCATTTTAATCAATTAATATACAATTTAGACAAATTACACCATAATCTGCTGCTAAATTCGAGATATGAATTGCTCGAGCGGCCGTTTTAGCCCCCCTTATCTCGTGTATTTTATGAGAAAAATCTAACTTAATCCGATAGAAAATTGTGAATTATTTTTGATATTGTGCTTATTTAACTTAAAAATAGGTGGATAAATAAGTAAAAATATTGATAATAATTTTCAAACATAATTTGTTTATTTACAAGTAATAACATATTAGATTATACACAAATAATCTACGCTAAAGGTATAACAATAATTTACATAATACTGGCTGTTCAAACTATACATTTAATGCTATAAACTTAAGAACTATTTTGGAATGTTTCATAATACTTTCGTTGGCAAGATGATTTGAACTTAACACTAAAGTAAAATCGGTAGGACGGATTACACTGGCGACATTGGCTTAAAAACTAAATTAAAATTATGTTTCACTTTTCGAAAAAAAAAAATTAACCATGTTAACAACAAACAGTGTCTACAATGTTATAAAATCACTGATTTACATTCTAAAATTTGAAAAAGCATAAGTTTATTTCACAGACCATAATCATTTGAAACAAAGTAAAATGATACACTAAAAATAAGCGTAAAATTTTCAACCGAAATCCGATACACAGTAACTCAATACTTATAAAGAGTTAATTTTAAATGCAAAAAGAAGCTTATAAGTCCCTACATGGTAACGTGTTGAGTATTAAATGGTACTTAACTTAAAAATAAATATCCCTGTAGATTAACTTAACTGTACAATTTAATAGACTCGAAATTTGGCAATGTTCTCTAACAGTGATACGATTTAAAACACTTACTGCAATAATTCGTATAAAGCTGCAATATAAGTCTGCGCCATTTGTAATGTTTCATATTTAGACAATTGACGATCAGCTCCCAGCGAAGGCAAATGTCCTCGGAGACGGTCGAAGGCCTTATTCAGATTCTGCATTCGCCTCCTTTCCCTGGCATTGGCTGCCAAACGACGCCTTCTTAATACAGCTGCACTGGTTGCCCTTCCACGCCTTTTCCCACCGTCTAGAACCTCAGCATCTTCAGCACTATCTTCCAAAACTATATCCCCTGATAGGCCACGGTACGCAATGTGCGATGGCGAATCTTGACTGCCATCTATCGATGGTGTCGGCTCCAAACTCGATCTCCCTGAATCAGGAGACCTCGGCCAGGACAAATAGCAATCCTCGGTAGAATATTCCAACATGACGTCAGATGGGAACATGTCCTTTTCGGTGTAAAGCAAACGGTGTCCGTAAGTTTCGGTCGTCATCACGAAACGCGAGTTAAATGAATGTGAACTGCAAAAACAGGTGCGAGCGGTTTGGTGTCCCACAGGGATCTAAGCTGAGGGGGTACCTGTTTCTCTTATATAGTGTCCCGGTTTGTGCGATAGGGTGCGATGGTTTGGGTTGTGCGGGTGTGAGAGAGTCAGGTAGAGGTATCGAGAGGGTAATTTAAGGCCAATCATCATTAATTATTTCTTCCCTCGGGCGGTGCGTGTGCCCGTACGGTATTGTTTGATAGAATGCGTTTGACTCCGCGACTCTATTTGACGACACGGAGTTTACAAAACTGTTACGCTGTTTTATTGTATTAATAACCTTGGGGACCTACCACAATACGATATTGTGAACGTTATGTTGAAAGTAAAAACGAGATATAATTGCTCACTGTACTTTAATAATGTATTATATGTAGAAATTATTTAGTATAAATACACTTATTTCGAGTGAATTCTTATGAAAATGTACTAAAAATCCATGTGAAGTATTGTATTGTATATTGAATTTAAAGGCGATGATAGCTCAGTGGTAGTGACGTCGGATGCCGCGACAAAGGTCGTGGGTTCGAATCCTACAATGAGCTTGAGCTTTCGTTGAAGGAAAATATCGTGAGGAAACCATAGCTCGGTGGTAGGGTACTTTGTAGTACCCGCCTGGCTGGCTACCATCCTCAAGTTGAAAATTTGTCGCCAAGCACCTACCGGCGTGTTCCGGCAATTGCACTTGAGAGCCAGTTTGCCTTCTCGGTTTTGTAACAGGTCAGCAACACATTGGCAATATCTCTGGTATTGCAAATGGCGATAGGCGACGGTAACCACTTACCATCAGGTGGGCCGTATGCTTGCTTGCTACCTTAGTAGTATAAAAAAAATTGTCTTTTAGACAAGCAAATAAAATGCACGTGTCACACTTTAATTGTTACGCCAGAGGATTATTGTACGAATGTTTTAAAGTTTTAAACGAATACTTTTAACTTTATTCTTAGATTTTACTGAAAATATATATTTGAAGTTATCAAGAATAAGACTAATAAATTTGGTGTATTTAAAATGCTTTTTTTGCGTGTCCAAAATAAAAGCCTTTCTTTTTAAACGCCAGTTTCCGGTATAGGTACCACAATTTCAAGTAAAAATAAATTATTCTATTCCAAATGAAATTTAAAACAGTTCAGAAATATTAATTAAAATCTGCTACTAAGTATATATACTTATCAGACGTTCAATTATTGAATGCAGATTATCCTCTCGATCGATGCTCCCATGGTTTTTTATCCAAATTCCGTCAACGCACTACATTGAGACGTGAACCAGTCATCACTTGACACCGATTTGACCTGATGAGAGCGGGACCTGATGATACAGACACTAGGTCTCGGGTGGTTGAAATTCAAGACTTTCATGTAGGTGGCCTGTAGCGTGGACCTACGAAGTACTTTGGATGCGGCTGTTTTTAATTTATGTATTTATTCATGTTTCTACAAAAAAAATTTTTTAATTTTCTTAAACGAATTATGATTATTTTGACAGGCCAGTTGGTGCTGGTTAAGGCACTACTTATCGCGCCGCAGGTCTTGAGTTCGATTCCCGTCCAGAAAACATTTGTGTGCATGAACATGTCTGTTTGTCTGGGTGTAATTATCTATCTAAGTATGTATTTACAAAAAGAAGTAGTATTATGAAGTATATCAGCTGTCTGGGATCAGTTAACCGTGTGTTAAGAATGTCCCAGGATATAATTTAATTTATACAACTTCATAGAAAATAATTGCATTATTTTTTTTTTATTTTCGACCGCTTCAGCCTGCCTTGCCAGCTTACAACGCATGCGTATAAAATAAAATTATATTCTTAAATCAGTGTTTAGCTCATCTTCTTAAACCTGGTGGTCCATATTTCACCGTGGCTCTCTCTCGTGTGAAACAATATTAATTTAACTTTCTCATTAACAAAAATACTTGTTGATTGATGTAAATCGGTGAAAAAATCGATGTCACATCCTTAATTCATATTTAAAAATAATATCAATGTGTGGTCTTTTGGGCAGTAAAAGAGACGGATGAAAGAATATTGCACGCAGCTGAGATGGCTTTTATGTTTGTCTTGTGTTTGTCATTATCTATATATACCTAGTATGACACATTTTAGATAACGCATCGGCAAAATTCATAAAATCTATCGTTCCCGAAAAGAGTGCGCCTACAACATTACTCATGAATTAAAAAATTATCGGCGAAAATGATCTTGTTGAACGTTGAATGGCGCGATAGTGAATGATTTTAATTAATTGTGTAAATCGGAAGTGAAGTTTACGAAAAGGATTTGCCGATGCTACATCTAAGTTGTGTCATACTGTACTTAAGTATGTAATGAGGAATAACAACAAAAAAATCTAATTAGTCCGTCAGTTAGATTATCAAAAAATATTGGATACGTATTTTTTATTTTGATCCGAAAATAAAAAATAACGAAGATACATACGTTAAAAGTTTCCGGTCTGCAAAAAGTGTACTAAAAAGTAGTTGTATAATGACGTCACAAGCCCCAATCCTGCACTTTGATGGGACTTATCTTTGTAATTTCTTATTGATTTGATAAAATAAAAAATACGTATCCAATATTTTTTGATAATCTAACTGACGGACTAATTAGATTTTTTGTTGTTATTCTTCATTACAAAAAAATTGTTATTTATGTAGTATATCAGTTGTATGTAGTATACGTAGGTTTACGCAAGTGCAATGGTTCATGCTCAGGGCACAGATAACCGTGTGTGTAGATTGTTCTAGAAATATTTATATTTATTTATTTATGGATGTTTGGAGTGACAAACATTGACAAAATTAGGAATGTTTACATAAGAAGAAGTTTAAAAGTAGCACCAGTGAATGATTGTTTCATAGATATATCATTTTGCTTTGTAGGTATAATTCAATGGCCATCCTGTTAAAAACAAAATCTTTCCAATATTTTTCGCCACATACTTACTTAATTCACACTTGTTATAGTTTAACTTTGAGTATATTCTGGTTGTCTGTGGTCAGGTCAAAAACTTAGTTTTTTTTTGTAAACCATAGTTTCACGCGTGATTAACCCGAGCGCACGGGTCGGATTTCGCGAACCTTAAAAAATGTTATCGGGTCTACTGTACACCCTTAGCTTGATTGAGTTATTTAAAAAAAAATATATAAATAATTTCTTATCTCGGAATAAGTTATGTCATTATTATTTTACTAGCTGTCCCTCGCGATTTCACCCCACGTTCTGGGGATGAAAAGTAGCCTTAACTGGGGGATAATGTACCTTTCTATTAGTGAAAGATTTTTTTGAATCTGATTCGTAGTTCCTGAGATAACGCGAACAAAGAACTCTTCAGATTTATTTTATTTTTCTATTTACTTTACTTTACATACTTACCTACATTTATTTTAATTATAATTTTAAATTATCGCTGTACATTTAATGTGGGTTTTTGTTTTGCCTGAACTTTATTAATCAACAATAAATAAATTAAACAACTTTATTAATTTTTATTAGTATGTATGTATATTTTATTGACAATATTTCCGCTAATACAATTTACTAGCTTCTCGGTCCGTGGGTGAAAAAAAACCCGTGTTACTCTCTGGTCCATTACCTTTCATTATCCCAAAAATATCTGCTTCAGTGCAGTTTGAAAGAAAGACAAACACACTAACACGTTTATAATATTAGTAAAGATTACAAAAAAGGGCATTTTAAGGTATAACTAATTACCAAACATTACCTACCAATGGCTATAATTTTATGTTATATTTTTACATTGATAAAGTATAATTTAAAATATTTTAGGAGAAAAAACATACTCTTCTTCAATTTTAATAAATTTTTGCCATAAAACTGAAAAAAACATCAAATACCATTTTGAAAATTAATCACGATAGAGAAATTTAAGTTTCGACTGATATTTTATTAATCGTTCATTTAAACTAGTCCAAACAAAACATCGTAATGGTACACCAAATCAAGTTGACTGTGAAATTTTTTACAAAAAACAAAAACATAAAAAATGGGCGGTCTGAAGATTCCGTAACAGGATACGGTTCGCAAGGGTTGAGTACCGTTACTTTACGGATAACGGGGACCCGGATCGGTTCCGGGGTCAACTTCCGATTAGTTAACTGTTGCTATTGTTGAATTGATTTGACAGTAAATAGGATACCGAACCGAGATATTAAAGGTTAAAAAAAAAGTTTTTTATTTTATTTTTCTAGTTTTTCTCTGCATTCATTGTGCAAGAGATTTGTAAGAAAATTACGGGAAATATGACGGGGAATAGTTTTTTTTTAAATTGAAGTTTTCATTTGTACCTTCAAAAAATCTTTTTCTCTTATTTGTTCGTTGCAAATAATTTGAAAATATTAACATACATTCTGAAATCCATTAGAATGAGAATTAGCTTTTTTACTTTTACTAAATGTGAGCCTCGCCTGTCTAGCTTGTCCCGTCAGTTTAGTATGGGAAGGATACATTCGCGGAGAGCATCCTCACAACTGAACATAGGCTTATATTTGCGATAAAAAGATATCTTCTTATTATAAATCTTCATATTAAAAAAAAATCAAAATCAAAACTCATTTCTTCAGTTGAGGCCCTAATAAGGCACTTATGAATGTCAAAAGTTACAGTTACTACCGGTTCGGAATACACTTGAACTGAGAAGACTCCGGCAAGAAACTCAGCAAGGCTTCTTTTTTTGGTGGATCTTTTTTTTTTTTAATTATGTAATTACAGTTTTAAATATACATAAACATCATACAATTATCACTTGTAATTATAACAATTATAACTTATTAAGTGATTAGTTTGACTAGAAACATCGCAAAATAGTAGTTTATGATACTGTTGCATAATAGGGGTTATTAAACACGAGTGTGAGTTTAAGTACCGAGCCGTAGGCGAGGTTCTTAATAGTATCACACGAGTTTTTAATAACTAATTATGTGCAGTATCATACAGTACTTTATCTAAACTCATCTAATAATGTAATTTAAAGGTAAAAAATCGATAATATTTTGTCGTAAGTTTTCATGACTCACGGGTTTAATTGTTTAGTCATGTCTGGCCACTTATAATGTTTTTTTCTTTATTATTTCGTTTGACAAGTTGACTGACAGTAATTGAAGTATTAAAACCCAAAAAACATTATAAGTGGCCAGACATGTCCATATACTTGTACTTTAATGAAAAAAAGTTATTTTATAGCATTATCTTGGGAACACAACTGTACTATAATGAATCATTATACACGGGTGTGCCTAAAGTGGGTCATTAAAGTACTGATTTTGATTTCATAATAAGAACATTACGATATGAGAGTAGATAAAACCTATAACAGCATTATTAATTCATAAAAGAACAATGAAACAATTATTTATTCGAACAACTTAATTTTGATGTTGCCAGAAAACAATACATTTAAACTCGAACTCAGTGTGTGGTCATATGAAAATCATTGATCATGTAACATTAACATAATTTCTTAATATATAAATAAACAAGCTAAATCGGCAGTCAATCCGTTTTGTTTCATGAATATTAAATTTTTCACTTAATTTATTGAGGGATTTGGGCTCAGACTGACGGGATTTCGTAATATCCGCTTGTTCGATACTAATTGAACGTAAACGTTGTATGAGAAAATTTACAACGAATTAAAATGCTGTGAATATTCTGCTTGTAATCACTGAGGTATAATACTACGTATAGAGAAGACGCCACTTATTACCACTATGTTCCGTCCGTTCAAGTACAGCATCCGGCCGTACTTCACTAAGATGCTTAAGGGTATACCTTCGATTGGAGCGCGAAATTCAAATTTTATCAAGTTTTTTGCAAATTGCAGCTCAGTTATAGGTCGTAAGTTATCAAGAAGTTATTTGCGAGAAGAATGGTGGTATATTTACTGATTAATAACGCCAACGCGTAAGCGCCATGAAAATCACGGTGGCGCTTACGACTTTTTGGTCGCGGAAAAATTTAGCTTTAAAAGCGTTCTATCGCTACGTATTTAAAATGTTTGGTTAGACGACTAATGATTGTTTCAGCGCTGCAGCGAATATTAACAAAATGGACCATGACTTTTGCTTAGCATAGCTTCTCTATATGTAGTAATATACCTCAATGTTTATAATAAAGTTTATTACAAGAATTTATAATTACTCACTTATTAAATAAACTGTAACTCTAGTATTTACGAAATTATTATTATCACTGCTATTGCTGACACTGGAGACACTGCTGGTGATACTGTCAGTGACATTGATCCTGGTGCTAAATAAGATAATATTTCAGAGCCGATTGTTTTCATGTAGATTCTAAAGTATCTCTACAATTTGCGTGTTCTCCACAAAAAATATTTATCGATCACCGAGATCCATAATATGCTTTTCAATAAATATTTACTAAGAGCAAAAGAAAATAGCTCCAAATATAAACTGTTAAAAGTATCAATTAACCATACCACACAAGTCGTGGTGACAATCAGGCAGGAAATCAAAGTCTTTACCAAGAGGAAGCAGATAGCAATATTGGCTTCCAGTCATTATGGGTAAACGCAGCCATCAGGGATGAACGACTAACGGGGAGTTTAGCGAAATTACAGGGCGCCTGTCATAGAGAACTGTTAGATTTGACGCCTGTGGTTTATTGAGACGTAGACCTTCTTGGGAGGTATTGAATTTTTTATACGAAACAGACACGAGACAGACATATAGGCCTGAGATTGATATAATTTATAGACCTTTTACAAAATAATAATAATAAGTTTATTCTCTTCTCATAGAGATGACAGAATGTATTAACCTCTATTCTAGATTATATCTAGAATAGAGGTTAATCTAGAAAAGAAAAAGGGTACCTTTCGTGAAACAATATTTATCGTAGAAGGACAGGAGCCTAAACTAGGTTAGTCAGTACTCAGCTCAGATTTATGCTTAAGGTGGAGGCTTCGGTTGAAGCGCGAAATTCAAATTTTATCACGTTTTTTGCAAATTGCAGCTCAGTTATAGGTCGTAAGTTATTTCATGAAAATGTTACTAATATACCTTCGAGGAATGTGTTGATGATTTCTTTTGTTATTAATCAGTAAGTAAATATACTACCATTCTTGTCGCAAATAACATGTTGATAACTTACGACCTATAACTGAGCTGCAATTTGGAAAAAACGTGATAAAATTTAAATTTCGCGCTCCAACCGAAGGTTTACCCTTAAGTACATCATAACATCGTATATTTTTATATATTTCTTTCCAACTTTCCAGTGGCAGGGCAGCTGAAAGAAATTTCTATTAGTATTAAGCAGTCCATTTGTGCTTTTGTATCTGTTTTATCTTTTTTCTTTACTTAGGTGTACGTAAATATATAAGTAGACCAGTACTAACTAAACTAGTAAAGGGTAATATTAAAATAAAGATAAACAAAGCTTAGATTCTTCCTTATGATTTCTTGCATAGATAATGGTGCCGATTCTGTTGTTTACGAACTTAATTAATATTAGACAAGTCACCTCTCTTTCATGTTAACCTTATTGAAAAAAGATAGAACATTTTTAATGCTGTCAGTTTAATCCATACCATCGTAATGTACGGGTAAATAGTCGTGACCAATAAAGATCGCGCATAAATTCACGTTGAAATGTGTGATCGGATTAAACTGACAGGACTAAAATATCTTGCATCCCTTTCTTATATTTACTATTAGAAAGAGATATAGTGAGATTAAATTTATTTAGAAACAGAATCGGCACCATTGCCGACTATAACAATGCTTAAGCAACTGTCATAGGCAACTGCCTTCTGATCTGAGATTCGATGTGATTCAATTTTAAATTGTTTGTAAAACAATTTTTTCAATGTGCAATAAGAAATAGCCTGACTATCTCATCACGCTTCATATACGATACTGTTAAGCAATTTCTCTGACTTATAGCACAATGACATTCCTGGCAAATAGCTCAAATTGTAGCAGTTAGATAAATCGTTGTGACCGTAAGTACCATCAACAAAGTTGGAGCATGATCAGTTTTGAGGCCTTTTCGCTTGCAGCTAGTAATCATAGTTTGCCCTGACAATAAAACGGTCTCTTGTAAAATCTTTTGTTTAGACTATTTACTGACAATGACAATCTACTATTTTATGACAAGCGCATTGTCAGGTTATATTGTGTGAGACACAGGTAGCGGCTGGTCACTGCACGCAAAATACACCCTTAAGGTGATCATGCTGCAACTTTGTCGATAGTACCTACCCACAACTACACAAGTGGAGATAGAAAAATAAACAGCACCTAGCGAAGATGACTAAAATTGTTTCAATTCATCATTCTTATACTACTTTTTTTTATACTACTAAGGTAGCAAGCAAGCATGCGGCCCACCTGATGGTAAGTGGTTACCGTCGCCTATCGCCATTGGCAATACCAGAGATATTGCCAATGTGTTGCTGACCTGTTACAATGCCGAGAAGGCAAATTGGCTCTCAAGTGCAATTGCCGGAACACACCGGTAGGTTCTTGGCGACAAAATTTCAACTTGAGGGTGGTAGCCAGCCAGACGGGTACTACAAAGTACCCTACCACCGTGCTATGGCTTCCTCACGATGTTTTCCTTCACCGAAAGCTCAAGCTCATTGTAGGATAGGGACTATACTTTTATTTGAAGAGAGGTAGACGATGATAGCTCAGTAGTAGTGACGAAGGTCGTGGGTTCGAATACGGGAAACTTAAGGGTGAGTTGAAAATCTTCCGCCAATCACCTACCAGTGTGTTCTGGCGATTGCACTTGCTTGAGAGCCAGTAGCCTTCTTGGCATTGTAACAGGTCAGTAACTCTTTGGTTAGAACTGAGCGTCTTTTCAAACTTGCAATCATAACATAATCAAGTTCAGGTTGCGATAATGTAGTAGGTACTTAAAGTAGGTACGTAAGTTGCATCAGAAGTAGGTCTTCAAAGTCACGAGTTTTTGCTTATTGAAATGTATCAAAGGATAAATTAACACATTTTATGATATCAAGAACGATTTTCATTATTGAAAACAAAACTAAATTTTAAAATATAGTTCTTGGCGAACTAGTAACAAGATTCAAATTTGGCTGTCTCTAAAGAATATTTTGGCACCAAAAAGCTATAGAAAATATTGAAAGCACTTTCGTTACAAAAGGTTGTACTCGTATTTTGAGAAAGGGGCTTTAAGCAACATAACAGTGAAATTGGAGTAAAGTTTCAATGTAACAAAGTTAAATCTGTGACCTATTAAGGCATATTGACCATAGCCTTATTTCCAATGCACCAAGTAATTATGAGATTCTCACAAGAAAACATATCGTGTGCTTTTAAATCATCCTTAAGTACTTAAAACGTATAAAAGGTTAGATAGTCTTCTCAGTTCAAGTGTATTCCGAACCGGTAGGAGATTCTATTGTAAAACTGTAACTTTTGACATTCATAAGTGCCTTATTAGGGCCTAAACTGAATAAATGATTTTTGATTTGATTTTGGTGCCGATTCTGTTGTTTACAAACTAAATTAATATTAGATGTCTCATCTCTATCTTACAAAGATTATTGAAAAAGGATAGCAGATTTTTAAATCTGTCAAATTAATCTAACTAGATTAACGCTTAAATTTTTATGATTGCCCCATTGTTGAGCAAAGATCCCCTTTTTTCAAGGATCCATTCATTCAAATAAGTTCCAAAATTTATTAGTGCCTGGTTTATATTTTTTTACTATGAGGAAAATATTTTTTCAAATCGGAAATTATAGACTTAACTTATTTCCATTTTATAAATGTACTTTTTATTATTAAATTATAAACACTCTATATACCAACGATGTATATTCGTTCCCAGTCAAGTCCAAAATATTTGATCTTCAATTATTATAATGATATTAAAATACACTTTGATTGTACACTATTAAATATTTATTTAAAAAGTAAAAGTGTTGATATCCCCCTCGAGGCATAATTCACACCTCTTCGACAATAACCAAGATATTTTACGTTACGTTTAAGTTTTGATTTCTCATAAAAACAATGGCCACAAAACGAAAACTCTGGCTTCTGAAAAATACACAACTGACTAGCTAGGTTAGAACAGTTGCTGAAATTTTTAATTCAAAACACCATCAACATTATTATACCATCAATATGTAGCAATTATATGAATTGAGAATAATTTTGCTGGTTTTTTGAACATGATGTTATTTGAGTGTAAATTTGAAAATGGTGGTGATTCTGTACAAACTAAACTAATATAAGAGGAAACGCTGCCAACCTTCTGGGAACCTTGCCGTTGATCGGCAGCAGCACACGCCTCGAGGATTTTTTTTATATTAATGTATAAATGTATATTTGTTTTACATAAATAGTTATTTTGTAAACAACTGAATCGGGGCCAATAGTTTTTGAATTACCATGGTAACTGACAATTTGGCTGAAAGTGGTAAGCACACAAAACCTTTATGGCCCAATTGTACCGACATCGTATAGCACTAACCCCAGATTAAATATGGAAATTTGATAGATTCTCTATACAAATATTTTCAAATAGCCATATTTTAACACGGGTTAAAAGCCTAAGGGAATTACCATGGAAATATTTTAGCGTTGTTTCCCACTCAAAAAATTTTTATTTTTTTGAGTGGGAAACAACAATTCATAACCTAATATTTATGGTACCTATAATATACTTCAGTGCCTTTTGGTCTACTATACCCTCTCAAAATCAGCCTGTATATTCGTATCAAAAAACCTTTACAATTCAATATTGAAAAATAATTTAACATAGATATAAATTATCTGCCCTTGCCACAGGTAAAAGTAAAAATATCAATGCCACTTATTACCCGCTAAGGATAAAACATCACGCGATGCAGTATAAAAGATCCTTTTCACTCAAAAACTCCTGTGCTTTTATTATAATAAAAGAGGTTATTTTTTAATGTGCCACGTTAAATATGGACCAGGGTCTTTCTTGGGTATAAAAAGAATCCTTGAACGGTGAACTTGACTGTATATTGTACGTAACAATTTATTTTTTAAGTTTGGTTATTTTAATGGCGTTAATTATTTTTATCTTAAAATCAAATGCAAATATTCTCTGTCTGTCTGTCTCAATTTTAAAAGCTTTTATTTAACTTCACGTGTTAGTTATGTTTAGGTCGAAACTGGCATGGCAATTTTAACCCACTTCCCGGTGTTCAATTTATCTGAAACTTGGTACAGTATGACACAACTTAGATGTAGCATCGGCAAATCATATATCAACACTTCACTTACGATTTACACAGCTAATAAAAATCATTCATTAACGCGCCATTCTACGTTCAACAAGATCATTTTCGCCTCTAACGTCGCATGCGTGAGGACTATTACGTAACTTTTTGCAATCAGTTTCAAAACATAAAAAAAATTATGACTAGAAATTGATTGAAACGGATTGCACTAAGTTACTTGATACTTATACATGTTTTTCTTTCATCTTTCTTTGATTCTAATAGCCACCGGTCGCCACTATAGAACTTAAGAATCTAGGTATTATGAAATGTTTAATACATACATATTCTTGTTTCCTACATTATTGCTTTGCAAGTTTTACCAAAAAAAAGATGTTAACAAGCCGCCATCATTTTGTGTGGGATCATAATACGAAAAACAAAAAGTGTTTGCGAAAAAAATACTAAAGAAACCGCATAACTAATATGACAAATAGATGCGCAAACAAAACAATATTTGCAAGTCAGTGCGCAGGCGCCGGCCACCGCACGAGTTTGCGTCAAAAAAAACTGCAACAAAAAATATTGTCTTTGTCACAAACCGCAAAAATTGCGACAAAGATAAACTTTCAATGGTTTTCTAGAAAAAAACTTTTTTCATACTTATAGTGGAGCAGTAAGATTGATTTTTGAATAAATTATTGTATTTGGAATGAAAATGGTAATTTTGTTTTATCTAGCAGAGCAAAATTGATTTTGCAGTTGAAAATAATTTTGACAATGGATTATGAGTTTTATTTATATACTGTGAAAGTCTTATGTTATTTTCGGGGTAGTTTATTAAACAATTGTGATTATTAGATAATTACAAAACGCTTCATAAAGCAAATATTGTTTTTTTTGATATACAAGAATATACCGTAATTATAACCATAATATTGGTTCAAATAACAGATATTTTTCTTTGACAGTTTTACGGTAACTACCTATAATTAGTATTGGTTTTGAATAATTATAGCTGTTGTTTTGTACCTGGCATTTGTTATTTGTATCCTTTATTTTAGCTAAGATTTTTTAGTTTCCAATAATCATGTTAAGTTCTCAACGCTAAAAATTGCTAAAATGGTTTTGGTGTATGATTTATTTACATTGGTTAAGCCGATTTATCTAAAATTTTCCATTTAAGGTAAAATTGCGTGTGATAGGATATTTTTTTTCTAAATTCAGTGATGTTTACTTAAATTTTAATTCAATTGAAAAATGATGAAACTATAATACCTATATATTTTTCATATGAATAAAACGAAATGATTTGTCAAAAAAACTGTTTAAACACAGCGTATTTTCGCGATTTGACCCGTGTTCCACCACCATTAAAATTAAACTTATTCCTTCTCCATATCCTACGGTATCTGCGTACCTTTCATCGCGATCGGTTAAGCGGTTGAGGTGTCGAAAGGTGAAAAATAAACTAACACTTCGTTAAAAATTGCCTTTTTATTCCAGAAATCTCGAAAATACCCTTCCCTAGTCTTTCCTAAAAACTGAACTGTCTTTAACACATATAAAATAAGGATTTATTTATTCAAATAAAATATCTAATGGCCATTCACTTTATCTCTTTCTAACAAATAACAAAAGAAGGGGATAAATTATTTTTTTCCTGTCAAATTAGCGATCTTTAATGGTCACGACTATTTTCTCGTCAATGACAAGAGCATAGATCAATATGACAGATTTAAATATATCCTATCCTTTATCAATAATGTTTGTAAGAAAGAGAGGTGAAAGGAAAGAAAGATACATATTAGTTATAATTGTAAATAACAGAATAGGGATGATGACTGGGTAAAAAATAATTAATTCTGTTTAATCCGTCAGTTAGGTTATCAGAATCTATTGGATACGTATTTTTTATTTTATCAACTCATTAAAAAATTACAAAGATAAGGCGCATCAAAGTTCAGGAGTGGGGGCTTCTCTGTAAAAAGTGTACTAGACATGACATTTTAACGCACTGTATCTTCGTAATTTTTGTTTTCGGTAATAAAAAATACGTGTCCAATAATTTTGGTAATCTAACTGATGGACAAATTAGATTTTTTTGTCATCATCCTAATTCGTGTCATTGTCCAATTTATAATTATCACCGTTATTCAGTCGTGCTACTACTGCCTTGATCATTTCTGGAGAAGGCTCTCTGAGGTCGTAGGCCCAGCCTATCTTCTCAAAGCAGTTGATGAACATTGTAGCCACGTTGAAGGCGCCACAGAATTCAGCAGCTTTGTAATCGTAGGGGAAAACGTGATGGTAGTTATGATTTCCATCGCCTAAAGAGTAGACATTAACAAAGGTATTCTCCACCGGAGAGATATGCCTGAAAAAGAGTTTTATTTAACTTCACCATGTTAGTATGTTAAGGTAGAAATTAGCATGTCAATTTTAACCTTCTTCTCGGTGTTCTATTGATTTGAAATTTGGTACACATTATGTAAGTCCGATGACAATACATTGGTGGTGTCATTGAGCTGATCTGATCGCCATCGTGGAGATCCTCGGAGGAGGCCTTTGTCTAGCAGTGGACGTCTTTCGGCTGACATGATGATGATTGTCTGGCAAAAAAACTTACTTGTTATAAGGTTTATCCCCAATTGAGTGGGCAAGACTGTTAACGGAAAATTGAACATGGAGCACATTTAGGAACCTGATGAAGCTCTGCCAGGCCACCGCACATCGCCATTCTTCTTTCAGAACTATTGTACTGATAAGTAAAGGTATTACGTGGCAAAATATCATATTGAAGTACAGCCTGTACCTGTAAATTAAAGACCTTTAAAAAATCATGCTTTTTAAAAAAATACGGCCATTTATTTCACATTTGATACTTTGCGATTAAATCAAACCGAGGGTACTTGCCGTTGACCTAGAATCATTAAATTTGGCAAAAAAACAAGGTCTCATAGCACAAGTAAAGGAATTCATAATACATTTTAAAAATCGATTACAAATTTACTTTTGCAATTGGAGAGAGTCTATACACGATATTAAATAAAAAAACTTTAAAAATAGAAGAAAAAGAGCTGAATGGAAGAAGAGTACATACCCGGACTATTCGGCGAGCTCAGATGGCTCTCAACCGGCAACAGGTAACCACGTCTCGGGGTACCCCCTGTGGGGTATGGACCTTGGCTCAGGGCGTTACCGGTGGAGGGGGTCCTGATGGTGAGATCGTATGGAAAGAAACCTATTAGTTATGTCTAGATATTACTTACTTGTGTTGAATCATCAACAACGGATCGGCTTCTATGTCACTCATATCAATCTTCTTTCCATTGTCTAAGACTTGATTGTTCTTCTGCACCATCAACCAACCGATGTGAGAAAAAAAAAAACCACGCTTTGAGTTATGAGGGTCAGCATCCGTGTCGCTGAACTTATGGTGAAGTCTATGGTCTTTGACCCATTGGTATATGGAATTCTGAAACATCACCATTAAAAATATAAATAGTCCTTCCCATCTCTCCTGGCTGGCTACCAACTTTGAGTATCACCAGTCGCCAATCATTTGGCAGGCACACTTCAAAGTAATATACCTTCTAGGGAATGGAATCCCTTCTGTATCTAGATTTTACTCGCGTTTATGTCTACGTGGAAAAAGATAGTAAACCTTATGGTAAAAAAACTGATTTCCTGACCTGGCCAGCACAGCTGTAGCACATCATGAGAAAAATTTGAAGTGGTAATCTAGCTTTGAACGATTTATGGCTCCACAAACGGTGAACGCCTCCGGCGACTCCGAATCCACTTACTATGAACATTACAATAGCTGTAAAAATATGATTACTTTGAAAAATGTAGATATTTACTATTCGTTAAAAATGAATCCGTGATATATTTTTTATTTCAAATTAAATAGAAAATTCAGAGACACTGGCTCTAAAAGTGAATCAAGCTGTATGTTTCAAGTTTTTTTTATCCATCTAAATATATCCAAATATGTTTATAAAAACAACCCCTCTGGATTTGATCTGATTTCGGAACGCACAATGCTGCGGTAAGCGTTGTGCGTTCCGATCAAGAGATCAAAATCGGAACGCATGACACTGCGGTACATAACATTATGCGATATCGGAAATTAATTATATTAAAAAACGTCTAGAATGGGATGTAATGTTGTTCTATCAAAGTATGCGTCACACAGTGGTGATCAGATACCCCACACAGCGCAGCGTTGCACAGTGGCTCTAATTACCACTGAAAAATGACCACCAAATATCAGAAAATGGTTTGAAAAAGTTTCAGTGACATACCAAAAAGAACTGTTTGTATTTTAACTGGAAAAGCGTATGCATAACACCAAACTATACCCAAAAGGTGATAAAACGTGATTACAAAAAAACTAATCCATTTTATTTCATTCTTTAAGCCCAAACTTTTTTCAACATTAAATTTTATAAATAGCTTCATAGTTAAAATTTTGTATAATAATAAACCTTAATAAAAATATTTATGAAATATATTTTGATACTACTTGCACGAACTCTGTACTCCGTATGATGTGATATGAGTACGAATTTATTTTTATACAGTGTGATTTTTATACATGAGGGAACACAGACGTCAAGTTTTGCTAAAATAATCAGTATTCAGTACAACGACTGGACTCGACACCGGAACGACTTCCTTTATTTTTAACTATAACAAGGATCTCTCATCATTTTTCTAGCAAGGAAATATACCTTCATTTTTTCATTTTTATAGTCAACTATTTTTTCTGTAATTAATCATCATCATCATGTCAGCCGAAAGATGTCCACAGCTGGACAAAGACCTCCCCCAAGGATCTCCACGATGGCCGGTCTTGCGCTACCCGCATCCAGCGGTTTCCCGCGACCCTCACAAGATTGTCGGTCCACCTTGTGGGGGGCCTGCCCACGCTGCGTCGTCCGGTTGGTGGTCGCCACTCGAGAACCTTTCTGCCCCAGAGGTCGTCGGTTCTACGAGCGATGTGCCCCGCCCACTGCCACTAATATAATCATATAATTCGGCACATGGCATTTTAAAATTAAAATGATAAATTGAAATAGCTTCGAATGGGCCCGTGGGGGCCAGGAGCCCATTGCATTTTCCGCGATAGTTCATAGCGCCTTATCCATACAACACGTGACCAGAGGGCTGGCGAATACCTTAGACAAAGGCCTTACCGCCAGGGTTCTGGGCACACTACCAGCTGGCAGCGATTTAGATCAATGCCTTTTCGATCTGCTATTATACCTACCCTACCAAATTATCATAGATATCAGTTATCTTGTCCTTAATGAATGGAAATGGAAAGTTAGGTTGTCCTTATAGTACAAGCTCTGCTTAGTTTGGGATCATAACCGTGTGTGAAGAATATCCAGGATATTATTAGGTATTATTTCCGTCTGTATGTACAACTGAGCTATCGTCCCCTTAGAATGTGAATTGTTTTTTTTTTATAATTTCGTGCACACATTCTAAGCAAACAATGTGATTAGGTGATTATTGGTTGCGGGTTCGGTTCCCGATTATAGACATTTTTCGGTTAGAATTTGCCGTGTATTTTTTTTTGGCGTGTAATAATGAATTATAGTTTGGGTGTTGTTTGTTTTTTTTTCATAATAATTGCGTTGCTGCGCTATTATTTTTAGGGTTCCGTAGTTCACGTCTGGAACCCTTATAGTTTCGTCATGTCCGTCCGTTCGTCCGTTTGCGAGATATTCAACTCTAAAGCGCATTTTTTTGTTAAAATAGGGCGTCCCTCGCCTCTAAAAGCTAAACGGCTGGATCGAAAAATCTGAAAAAATTCATGATGGTAGTCTATGTGATTAACTTTAAAGTAAAACTATAACGGCTTAGATAACTTTGTTAGTTCAGGAGTTATAGAGGCCTAACGATCTTCTAACTCCACGTGCCATTACCTATGGGTGACTACGGAATCCTATTCTATGCGTGGCCACGCACTTGGCCAGTTTTTATTATTAGTTTTATTCTTTTGTTTTTTGCATAGTATGAATTAATGCGCAATTTTAATTCAAATTTATTTTAATATGCTTATTATTTTAGATAAC
Organism: Tethea ocularis; assembly: GCA_963555595.1. NCBI lineage: Eukaryota > Metazoa > Arthropoda > Insecta > Lepidoptera > Drepanidae > Tethea > Tethea ocularis. The sequence goes on along the minus strand of OY741969.1, from coordinate 10,782,125 downwards.
CAATTGAAACGGACGGAACGAATAAAAACAAGTTACAGTAAAAAAGCAAATTAAGTTATTATATATTACCTACCTTTAAGTAAAAACTAAAATAATTAGATTTACCAAATTACTGTGACTTGTAATTTAATCATAATATAATCATCCTTTGGATACTAAAAGCATTAAAGATAGTAAGATACAATATTTACAATTATTTACATAAATAAAAACTAAACTAAATAACTACTAATTACAAAAATAATTAACTTCAATGGCATGGTACCCATGACACTTGCCATGACCATTACCCATGATCAGACTTAGCCTCTGGGCAAAAAAGTCCCTGGCTCTCAGATCCACAGAGGCCAAATAAATTACATTTAAATGGGCAAATAAATAAATATCCTGGGACATTCTTCACACACGGTTATCTGATCCCAAACTAAACAGTGCTTGTACTATGGAAACCAGATAACTGATATACTACATATACTACTTTTTTTTTGTAAATACATACTTAAATAGATAATTACACCCAGACACAGGACAAACAGACATGTTCATGCACACAAATGTTTGTCCTGGATGGGAATCGAACCCATGACCAGCAAAATAAAACTAAAACCTAGTCTAGGTTTATATTTCCTTACAAATAATGTAAATATGTGTATGTTGTTAGTTATACCTAATACCTATACCTACCATGCGGAAGCGTGACAACGCTATGTGTTAGAAACTGTTTTGTAGTTTTGGTTAAAGTTTTTTTTTTCCTTCTTTTTTTACGTTATATAATATCGTTACGATAATATCAAACAAAAAAAAAACAGTGTGTTTTGTTTTGCGTCAAAGCTTGGTTGTTTGATTTCCAGCAATTTTCTATCCACTTTTAAATTTACTTCTCTACACTATACAAAATCGAATCTGTTGCAAAATCTCCGTGTATATGCTAAAGCTTAATTTATTGTAATTTTGTTATTTTTTGATTCGATTCCAATTTCAACACTTTTATATTAGTCCAAATTATTTCTAGTAATTTTCGAACAAAATTGTTTAGAGCTCCTTTTCTCGGAAGCCCCGTGATTACAAGTTAACGGCAGTTCAAATTTAGCCGAAAAGTAGCAATAAAACCACCAATAAAATCAATTTTTTTCACTAAAAACCCACCGTAGACTTGGCGCCATTTTTTCTTTGTTTTTTTTCAATCATAAGATGATTAAGTAATAATGTAAAACCAACAGTGGGCGTGAAAGGTTTGTTTTAAGGCAAAAAGTATTGTTTGCCGCCTCGATAAGCGTTCGTATAAGATTATAACAATATTAAGTTATTATAGGTCATCGGCGCGCCGGGCGTTTTACTTAATGATCTCATCTCATATAGCTATAGAGAAAAGCTCTCGATTAAAAAAATATCACCTCAATACTAAAAAAAATTACCTCAGGAAACTGTAAAATCTATAGTACCTATATGTATGTAGAAAGATAGGATATATTTTATACTGGAAAAATATTAGACCCATGTTTTTCAATGTAGACAAAGACAAATGTACCTGCATAGGTAGATGTAGGTAAGTAGGTAAATCTTATATATTTTGACAATGACAATAATAGACCTTGAAAAAATTTGCATTGAATTGAATAGGTTTTTTTTTTTTTTTTAAAGGACTAAGTTGGTTAATTACCATACATATAAAAAACTTGCTGTTCCCCGCGGTTTCACTCGCGTTCGCGGGATAAAAAGTAGCCTATAACTATCGGGGATAATTTAGCCTCCTATTAGTGAAATAATTTTTCAAATCGGACTCCGGACATTAGCGCGTTTAAACAAACAAACAAATAAATTATTCAGCTTTATTATACGTATAGATAGATTATTATTATTTCATGTCACTTTCATTACATTAATGTCAATAATAAATAACCAAATCACAATTTTTCGTCATTCAAAAAAAATCTTATATAAGTACCTACTCGTAGAATAGTTGCTATGCTTTGTAATTTTAAGGTGGAACACATATCAAATCGCGAATTTTCACGAATCCTTTCGTCTATTAGTCCTACGAAAAATATATTATACTTTAGTTCATCATGTTTAAATTAATTAAAATTTAAGTAATCATCCTAGAATTTGAAAAAAAAATATCCTATCATATGTACCTACCTAATATTAACTTAAATACAAAATTTTTGATTAAAAATCAAAAATTTTGTATTTAAGTTAATCGGATAAGTCGTTTAAACGACTTATCCGATGAAAATTAATCGTACACCAAAAAAAAGGAGATATATTTTTTTAGAATTTGTATTACTTAAAATTATGTTTATATCAATCAGTTTAAAGTAATAAATACAAATCAAGCATAAACCCAAGGCTCTCTAGATCCCACCCGCGGATGCCTAAGCTTTGAGTACTTATTTGTATAGACAAATCGTCAAGGTCATTGGCGTTAGTGATCCTCTTTATTCGATTTTTAATGTATGCAATTGCATTTTAATTCGCACTGCCATTACTATAACACTTTGGTTTAAATAATTGAGTTCTATTTTACAGTTACGTTTTAGATAATTTCACTTCGTCACTAAAAGTAATGATATAGGTATCTCAACGGTAATAGTAGTTTATGATACTGTTGCATAATAGGGGTTATTAACTACGAGTGTGAGTTTAAGTACCGAGCCGTAGGCGAGGTTCTTAATAGTATCACACGAGTTTTTAATACCTAATTATGTGCAGTATCATACAGTACTTTATCTAAACTCATATAAATAATGAAATTTAAAAAAATAGCAAAACCACCAACTTTTTGTGACATTTTTGGTCAAAATGATTTATGTAGGCAAAAACAATAAAATAAACAGACACAGTAATCATATACCTAATCAAATCCGTGCCAACTCCCAAAAATTCTTACCTCTAAAGTTCAAGTCAAAAATTTCTCACATTGTCATCGTCAAATTGAATTGATACTGATTGATTATACTATTGATAGGTCCAAAGTGTACTTTAATAGAAAAAAAGTTATTTTATAGTATTATCTTGGGAACACAACTGTACTATAATGAATCATTATACACGGGTGTGCATAAAGTGGGTCATTAAAGTACTGATTTTGATTTCATAATAAGAACATTACGATATGAGAGTAGATAAACTATTTTAATCTATAGGTAGTTCATACTAATATTATAAAAAGGTAAAGATTTTATGTTTGCATGAAGGAAGTAATCTTCGGAGCTACCGATCTGATTACGAAAATTCTCTCACTAATAAGAAGCTAAAATAACCCCGAGTGCTAAAGGCTACATACATCTCAGTACCACAGGCAAAACTACGGGACAAAACAGTTAATAAAAAAATAACTATAACTTCCTCAATATAAAACTACATAATAAGCTACAAAAAAAAATCTGATAGCGATGCCAAACTGGGCAGTCTCAATGTAGCACCGATGGGTGCGGATCACTTAATTGGGTTGGCAAAACCGACGCGAGAGGCGCGGGCGCATTTGTTTCTCATAGAATAAAAGGAGTAAACAGACAGGTCATCTGTATAAATAAAAAATGCCCAAATGTAATGTAAGTTCGCTTCAGTCTAGCTGCGTCTATTTGGGTAATTCTTTTTTTGTCGTGTTTTAAAAGGGCAAAGAGACTGGCTTTTTAAATACAGGCGTCCTAGTTCCGGAGTCTGAACTCACCACTATATTTTTGCAAATAAATGAGATTATTATCACGCGGGTGACGCCGGACACGAACAGTTAGTATTTTTATAAAAAATGGTGTTCCGATTTATAATGTAATTATTATTCCTCCTCGTAGGTTCAATTACGATCCTCAAAGATCGGGAATACACCATGGATGAATGAATGGAGAGGACGGAAAGGAGATGTGTTTTCATACAAATGTCAACCTGACTGTCATATGTCATAAGCCTTGCCTTTTATATCAGCCAGTTGGTATTTGAGTATAATTTTTTTTTATTCAACAATCAAAATAATTGAATACTTACTAATAAAAATGAAAAAAAAAATGATAGAAAAAAAGTATTACCCAGTCTCATTTTATTATTATCTAAAATTCAAAGCACCCGTAAAAATATTGAAGAACGTTTTTTTATGTTTCTTGTAGATTTTCGTGTTTAGAACTTATGTTATAACAAATAAATTCATAAAAAAATATATAAGAACCAAGTAATTTGTTCACAACCGATAGAACAAACAATGCATCAGAGAGACACTGTACCTTTAGGCATAATTCGACTTCAAATTACACCTACTCTTTGGCCATCGCATCCAATCACCGATGAATGATTTATGGTCTTGGTGCACTTTGGCGTTAAGGCGTCCATTCCGGCGGATTAATCGATTACCGCTTATGACGGGCTCTTTATGACGGTAGCCTGGATGATGGTGTTCACGATCGCGCCAAGTGCCCAAGTGTGGACGTGTTTTGTTCCTTTTGGATGGGGAAATTGGTGTTTGTTTTATAAAGGTTTTGTAGCTTTTTTTTAAATTATGTATTGTTTGAGTGCCTTAGAGTAAAAACCTCGGGAATGCTCGGGAATCTGATAACCTTGAAATTTAGTGAGCTATGTGAAATTTAAAATTTCCTCCTTCGCTTAGATTAGCTTCGATGAGGTTTGACGTAACCCTAAGGTGACGTAATCACATACCTAAGCCTAAATAAAAATAAAGGCTGATTAAACAGAGGTTATCATTTATAGGTTTCCACCTTACATCTAGACTCAGGACAAACAGACATAATTATGAACACAGAATTATTTGTCCTGTATGAGAATCAAACTTACAAACAGTGGCATGATAACCACAGTATTAAATAATATCGCATCATGAACTAATATTTAAATTAACATGAACATCTGTAAGGTCAGGTCACGGTGGGTGACCGTGACTTATGGGAAAGGCGATGTTAGTGCAAAGACAGACAGACAGACAGGTGGCGTGGTTCCCACGATACAGCCAATTACATTATATGCTTGTAAGTGTGTACTCGACATTATTGTACAGCGACAGGAAGTGTTGACTTGCGCAAGTAAATAAATATCCTGGGACATTTTTCTTGTTTTTTGTTTCTTTTCAAACAAAAAAAAAACTTAATCAATATCGGTACACAGATAGGTACATACACACTACAAACATATACCTAACACCTCTTTTTTCGTCGGGAGTTAGCTTATTTATAATTTTAGAAGCTAAATATTTTAATATAGGTCGGAAAATACCAAAATTAAATGTCTTCATTTAAAACTATTGTTTTGAAATCTGTGGTTTATAACATTATAATAAATTAATGTACAAATACAACAGAAACATGTGCTAAAATATCGAAATGATCGTACATTAATTTTATAGACCTTGTATCAAAGATCCTTGTATACATGATTTACCGTACATAATGTCCTATTGAGTTGACAAAAATATTCAGACAAATTTTTCATCATCATCATAATGTCAGCCGAAAGACGTCTACTGCAGCTATGCTATTCTCTAACGTTTCATTCGTCGACGAGCTCGCGCAACGCTGCCGCGTACAACGGACTTCTCACGTGAAAGCTTAGCAAACGATAGAGACAGAGTACAGTGACAGCGTTGAATTCGTCGTCGAGCCTGTGATATCGCCTTACAGAATAGCACCCCTGTATAAAGAGCTCCACCATGGCCGGTCTTGCGCTACCCGTGTCCAGCGGTTTCCCGCGACTCACAAGATCATCACTCCACCTCGTGGTGGGGCCTGCCCACGCTGTGTCTTTGAATTGCATACCTAATACGAATACAGCAATATTGTTCAAACAGCCTTTATAGACTCCCTGGTGTTGCAATCTAGCTACGGAGAGCGTTTACTGTCAATCGGACTGTGTTGCTAATGTTACTACCTTCCAACATGCCCTGCGGTTGTACAATAACGTCAGCGTGCTATACCGTTTATATGTTAATAATGCGATGGTCACGGAGAGTCGACTTTAGCTGACTGTATACGTTGTCCATTGCTTTCTATTAGATTATTATCGAAGAACAGATGCGCAAGTGACCAGGGACTTTGAAATATTGGAAAGTTGATATTTAAAAAACTGTGTTTTCGAGGATTTTAATTTAATAGTTATCATAACTCATCGAAATAAGTTATGATTATTATTTATTCCAATATAACTAAGCAATAATATGGGGCTCTTGAAAAAGGCATAAAAAGTGTTCTTTAAGGACGCTAACGCACTGACAATCCTAGTATTGCAAAAGTAGATGGCGGTGACCACTTATCATTCGATGGACAGTCTATCTATTCGTCAGCCTATTGATTTAAAAATGCTTCAAGCAATTAATTATGGAAATCATTCAGTGTTCTAGGAGTTTGTGACTTGTTGCCCACGGCACGGGAGTCCAAACTCATACATTGGTAACAAAATGGTCTCAAAAAAACTACCGCGATTGTTCAGATTGTGGAATTAGCTCCCGACTGTGATTCCCCCAAGAGAAGAGAAGGGTGTGAAAAGTTGCAAGCGTTCATGTTACGGTAACCTTTTATGTGAAATGTTGCAGGCTCATATACATCTTTGCTACTATAGTATTACTTAAGGCGACGATATCCGAGAAATGATGATTCTAGATTAGGTTTTTATCGGCATTCTTTGTTGCAAGTGACGAGGAACAGTTTTTTTTTTCTTGGAATTGGTATTTTTCATTTGTAACGTTAGAAAAAAATCGTAATCGCCTCTTTTTAAAACTAAGAATGTATTTTTCTCTTATTTTGGCCATTCAAATAACTTGAAAATATTAACATATATACTGAAATCCAATAGAAAGCGAATAGGTTTAATACTTAAAAAAAAAGGATTAGTTAAAAACTAATCCTAATAACATAAAACCGTATTTTTTACTAAAATTGCCTTTCTCCTGACTCGCTTGTTTCCGTCAGTTTAGTACCTAAGGGACGGAGTGATTCGCGAAGAGCCTCCTCTTAATATTTAAAAAAAAATGTGCTCCAATAAAAAACAAAATTGTAGCCAATGTTTCCCCCGGCTTTGTCTATGACATAATTTGATGTATCTATGCAAAGAGAATTTAATACTACGTTTTAAGAGACCGCACTCAGTACAATGAAAAATTAAAAAAAAACGTATGGAATTATGATCCTCTTAATGCCAACTTACGAAAAATCACTTTTTTTCTTCATGTTGGTTCTTAATAGTGATGGAAAAATAAACATCGACAATTAGTGTTGTAATTTTCGTTTTATATATAGCTGTTTATCGACAATCGATATTTTTTTTTAAACCATTATAAGTACCGTTGTATTAATTAAATATAAGAAGTAATTAAAGTCAGGTAGTTGCGATTAATAATATAATTTAATGTTTACATAATACAGATTATAGGGAATCTATACTAATATTATAAAGAGGTAACCCTTTACTATTCTATACAATTATACAAGTAATATAAAAAGGTATTGGTAAGTAATTAAGTTCGGATGTAGCAGGTTTAGCTTTGTGGCAATCAGTTTCAAAATAAAGTAACCGTTAAATCGATAGTAGTTTCAGAATTGTAATCTTTGCAATGAAGCACTGTTTGAATATGCAGTTACCAAAACGTAGAAGTTATCAGAAAACCGCTATATTTAACCGGTTGCAATGAAAAACTGATTGGCTTCTTTAAGAATAAGAAAAAGTTAAAATCTGATAGAAAAAAAAAGAGACTTCTGTTTTGAAAGACATAGTCATATCTGCCTGCAAAAATCAAAAACTACCTCTAAGGCCGTAGATGGACTACTCAAAACAAAATACATATTTGTGCGCTAGTGCTTGATGAATTAAGTTTGAACCTCCGTATATCCAACCATCTGCCACAAAACCTGTATAATTCTTCTATGGGTCAAGATGAAATCTTTGTTTGGGTGAATCCCAAGATGGCAGTGGAAAATGTAATGAAGTTGCCGATCATGCATTTTTTATGACCCAAGGACTATATACTAACTTTAAATTTTCAGCACAATCTCTTCACAAAAAAAGTTACTTTAAATTAATTAAAAAACATTATAGCGATTGTTAATTATACTGGCTATCATGTGCTGTGTTACATAAGTCATATCACTGAACTCTTTCAGAGAAGAAGGTAAAAAAACTATATGATGTAGGTACTATCAACAATGTTGAAGCATGATAATAAGACAATGCGCTTGCCATAAAAATAGTCTAAACCAAATAATTTTGCAAGAGACGGTTTTTATTGTCCACAGTGGAAAGGGCGAACTATGATAACTAGCTGCAAGCGAAAAGGTTTCAAAACTGGTTATGCTTCTACTTTGTTGATGGTACATACATCATGTCTTTAAATTCACTAGGACTAGAATTTGGTTTTGAGTATTTTACCTACGGCCTTGGAGGTTACGTTTTTTTGGTTTTTCAAAATAGGAGACGTTTTCCACCAGATTTGAACTTACTTCGAAACCATTTTAGTTTAGTTTTCTTCTTTTAGTTATTTGTTTAGTTTTCTTCAGTTGCCTCACTAGCTTCTATTTTTTTCGAGATGATTCTGTAAAAAAAGGTATAATATATCATTGATAACAAATTGGTATTACCAGCTGCGTGAACTACCATGGTCGGATACAAAAAAATACTAATACTATGTATGTTGTGTGAAATCTCACTTAGACGCACGTGACAGATAAAATCAATTATGACTCCACACTTTTGCTTGTTCTTGGTAGTAAATGGTTGGACTGACCATGGACCATAGGAATTATTCATTTATTGTTTGTACGTATTTGCTTGGTGTACGGAATGGCGCAAATCATTTTTTTTTCAGCATTAGGTAGTTTTATTTAAACAATTTTTGTGATAAGTATATTACTAAAATGAGTGCGTCAAACAATGAAGATAGTAATATCTAGGCTGTATAAGAACTGAGAGAACAAGTTTCTAATGGTGAATTTAAATATTGTCTTAATTATTTCCCTCTTGGCAGTTCAATATTCACTGGAAATCTTTTAGACAATTTCACCGCGTTTCAAGGTTCCATTTGTGTAGCTACATAATTGTTTTTACTAACGTAGCGTAAATACTCCTGTGGCTGAGGCATAGTAGAATGTTCAATAACTGTAGTTTTGCTGGAGCCCGCAACTGGTTCTTGCAATTCCTTAGGTAAGAATAAGAAATGAAGCTCAGTTATTTCGAAGTGATTCTTGAGATCAATTAGTTTCTGAAAAACATAATTTATAGAATTTTATTGAAGATTGGCTTTCAAAAATCTATATCTATATTACTTTAATAAAACAGTACAGCCCGGTGTGTAGAGCAAACAAACTCTTCAGCTTTATTATTAGTATATGTGTATAGTTATATATAGATTAAGTAGATATAGATTACAATAAATTAGATTTGATTTAGAAGTGAAGCTCCAAGGATGAGGTGAGTTTTTAAAATCAGTTGAGTAGTTTTAAGTAGTTTATCCAACATAAACAAAAATATAAAAAATAAAATCTTTCTTTTTGAAATTTGAGTGTAGACTATCTTTCCACCCTGCGACTTCACTCACGATCCCAATTTTTTTTTTATTATCTATAGGCCAGCGTTTGACCACTATCTCACCGTAATCAGTGATGATGTGGCTGATGGTAGCAAGCACACAAAGCCTCGAAGGGAACTGGCTCTCAAGTGTATGTTGACATTGCAGTGTATGTTGACATTATTTTTGCTGTTATTTTCATATCCGATTTTATTTTGAAGCTGACATTTATTTTCAATCTATGTAATATTTGACATTGCCTTTTAATATTTTAAATTATGTAATTGTGATTTTATATTACTTGCTAAGGAAACCTATAAATATCTATATAGGTATGTACATATTTACAAAAACAGGAGTAGTGTATGTAGTTGTATGTAGTATATCAGTTATTTGGTTGTCCATAGTACAAGCTCCGCTTAGTTTGGGATCAGGTGAAGAACGTCCCAGAATATTACATATTGTTATAAACACTAAATTCCACGTGGACGAAGTCGCGGGCAACAGCTAGTCTTCAATAGAATCGAGGTCGATTGTAATGCCTGATACAACCATAGACCACTTGCCTATGTATAGCGCGCTTATTAATTTATCATATTATACAATCATGACACTGGCAAAAGTTCAATTTTCAAGGATTTGCTTGCCATATATTGAAAACAAAGAAGTAGAAGAAGAAGACGATCGAAACAATGCAACTTATTGTTTCTCATGGACTTAGAAAAAACATGGACATGGACTGACTGACTTCGAACATTCGAACGACACTACTAAATGATGCCAGTTTTCATGTAAATTTAAGCCTCACGGACACACATACACACCACAATGTTTGGCGATTTTTGACATTCGCGTAATATTATGTTTGATATTGTCGCACTCAGGACACACATACGTACGATATACAGGCTGACTGGTGAGTCACCAACGATATTCGAGGACGTGATATTTGACGATCATATAATAAGAAAAAAATAACATTAAAAATAAATATTAATTGACTACTTAGTAAACTTAACCGAAAGTTAAGTTATTACGCAACGCATGGTGACCGCGCGGACGCATACTACGCAACATAAGATCTCGCCACGTGCTAACGGGGTAACAGACAAAAAGCATGAGCGTCGGGAATGTAGCCACAATTCATTTATTTATAGGGAAATTTGACCAAAAATTAAGTACCTAATTTTATTACATAATTAGAACGAGGATCGAGTACCAAGTACTCTCCTTAAATGTCATTGGGGACTCTCCAGTCACCCTGTATTGTGCGTCATTTTTGACAAGGGGCAACTCCATCCAGTCTATTCCTAAATCCATGTTCTTTCTCACGTAACTATTAGTACGTATAGAGAAGGTATCCTAAACAAAGTTCATGCTCCATTTTGTTAATACTCGCTGCAGCACTGAAACAATAATTAGTCATCTAACCAGACAGTTTAAACACGTAGTGCTAGAACGCTTTTAGGGTGTAGGTTTTTGGCGACCAAAAAGTCATACGTAAGTGAAGTGCGGATGTGGCGTGTTCTCTATACGTAGTATTATATCTCAATTTTGTTTCTAATATTTCTCGGACCTGTTTAGCAAATTGGTGGTGTACATCTCTTATGTACTTTTATTTCTAGATTCTTTTCTGATTTCCGGGGTAGCTTATTACCAGGGGGTTTAAAAATGCCGCTCGAGCAATATTGCGAGATGCAATTAATTTTTCGAATTTACAACTGAGCCTATCTTCCAATATTTTTTGGTGAATATGTAACTCATTTTAAACAATTAGTTTTAAAATGAGTTATTATATAATTATTAGTATAAATATCAGTGTTTTAATGTGTTATTAAAATACGGTACGGTATTTGCATATAATAAACGGTAAATTCGAGAAATGAATTGCATGTAGCAATATTGCTGAAGCGGCAGTTTTAGACCCCAGCTCCTTTCCGATTCTCTCGGTGAAGTTTAGGTGTGAAAAGGTGAAAACTTTTATTTTGGCTGACGAGAACCTTGTGAAGGCAGAGAAAGATAAAGAAAATATATATCTATAAGATATTTATATCTTGATCTGGCACACGAGGTTGTCGACATGTGGAACATTGACACGGCAACCATTGTGCCGATAGTCGTTTCCGCCCATGGCCTAATGGCCAAGAGCCTCGCGTTAGGCAGTTGGGTCAAGGGCCAGATGCAGAAGGCAGTGCTCCTGGAGACGGCACGTATTGTGAGGAGGTTCCTTTCTATGGAGCCTTGACCAGCGGCAGCTTGGACCTTAGGGGAACTGTTTTTTATATTTTTAAATGTATTTTTTTTTATAATTATATTTAAAAATGTAATTTACAAGAGATATGTTTAATAAATGAGATACTAATTATATTTTAAAGATACAAAATTTACAAGGTCATTTTAGTATATTATGAAATGGTAATGATTCGAGACATGAATTGCCTCTAATATTATACGGAAACCTTAACTGAATTATTTTTTTGTACATTTTTAGGGATTCGTCCAAATGGAGCCTTTCTTTCTGTCATTCTCGTGTCCGTCTGTCATTCGTCTGTTACAAAAGTTTGTTCCGATTTTTTTTTTAACATTGACCTATGAACTTGAAAATTCCACATTTTGAACAGAATCCTAAATGTGCGTGTCGGACACACGCACTTTGCCGGTATTTTTAAACACAATTTTACCTTTCTTGTAATTCCACATATGCTGAGGAAATTCAATAAGCTGGTCATCAGTCATAGATGGAAATATTAAATTATGTTTTGCAACAACACTTTTCTTCACTCTGTCCCCTTTTTTGTTCATAGATTTCTTTACTTAATGATCGCCACAGATATATCTATTCTTGTGTAGTTTTTCTATGGGCAAAAATACAAGCTTGGCCATTCCTGAAATATCTGAGCCATTCTCTTCATCTGAAACAGTGAAAGTATTCATTACATAATTGATTGTTATTGTTATAGATTTTAATACGGCAAATTTAAAGACAAGAAAAAATGAGACGAAAGGCTTACCTGAGGTTTTTATATTTTATACCTGAGGTTTATTGGCGTGAGGTTAGTTGCTAAGGTGCTTTTAAGAGACTACGTTACCACTAGCTGTTCCCCGCGGTTTCCCCCATGTTCTCGGCATAAAAAGTAGCCTTTGTCCTTTTCAATATCAGAGGCTATATGCGCATTAAATTTCATCGTGATCGATTCAGCGGTTCAGGCATGAAAAGGTAACAGACACACAGGGGTACTTTGACATTTACAATATTAATAGAATATATTTTTATGTTACTTGAGGTGAAATTTACGGACTTACATGTAAGTCTTAAGTGCCTTAACCTGATTAGTAGCTACCACGCAGCTACTTACAATTTATTTGAGTTTCCATAAGTGATAGTAAATAGTAAGTAACTTACCGGTTTTTATCCAAGAAAAAAGACGTACAAACATGTTCACCTTGTATGTTCCATACTCCTATTTGCTACATATTACACACGTATCAAGTGGTACGGCAAATTTTTATTTTTTGGAATCAAATCGCTTAGCAAAATTTGAAATAAACAGTAACTTGAAACTAAAATACAATGTAACTTAAAACTTAATAACGGGAGTCTATATACTCAATAAAGAAACACAAAACTATATGGCCTGTTTCTCACTTTAAAAACAATTTTATAACGTTCAAAATTAAATTTACATCGAATTACAAATTCAAATTGTCATTTAGTTTGGCATCCATTTAAATTATTTTGGTTCTGCGTGTTGGCTAAATATCTTACTTTACGTGTTGCCACTCATTTTTTGAAAAATCCACTCTTTTCAGATATTTTTCATCATAATGACTAGCTATGAGCTCCATAGAAATTTGAATGATGTTGTCGAATTTTGAAAACTATTTTTACAAATAATTACAAAGAATTTATACGTGTAAACCTTACGTTTTTATTTTGTTATATCGTTAATTTTTTTACAATTTTTAACTAATAAGCCAATATTCATTTTGACTGTGGGAACACTTAATTAACTTAGTAATTTTGGTATACAGAATACAAGGATTTTGAAATTTTGACCCTTGTATGCGAGTTACGCGAGACTGTATCTATGGTTCTTTATAATTTTATAGCTGCAGACATGGTTCAAAGTAAATAAATATAATTTAAATGTTTAAAGGTGTATTAATGCATTATAATCCATCAATAAACAGTGTTCTAAACATGGTGCCGAAAAATATTCAGTCGTTTCGATTCAAATCTCAAAAACTAAGCTATTAAAATTTCATGACATTTCTATTCAAACATTTTTTCAAGACCGTATATACGCCATTTTCATTTTCATGGATTTAAAATAAAATATTTTATTGACAATGTCATTCTGATTTTCCGACTTTTTATATATGTTATCAAAATAAATTTAATTTGGTAAAAATAATGGCGGAACAAGAGCAAAAGAAGTTGGTCTCGGCAAAAGGCCAATGCAAAGCTGCTATAACACGGTTAGAAAAATACTTCGCTGATCCAGAAAAAAGTTACATAGCCGAAGACATATATGTAAGAAAGAATTGCCTAGTAGAAATTTACACTAAATACCAAGAGCTATCATTGAACCTGCAGCTATTGGGTGAAACAGCCGAGGAGGAGGAAGTTATTGAAGAGCGCTACTATGTCTTGATGGCGATTATCGAGCGCAAACTCAAAACGCCCCCCCAAGGAGATCACTCATTTAAGGGCAATAATGCGGCAAAGCTACCTACATTAGACATTCCGATCTTCGACGGCAAGGATATATCAGGTTATATACCATTTATAGAGATGTTCCGAGCGGTAGTTCATGAAGACACAAGGGTGTCATGTATTCAAAAGCTTTGTTTCTTAAAAAAATATCTCAAAGGCGAACCATTACAAATAATTGACAGCCTACCAATTATTGGTGAATCTTATGAAGCTGCACTTATGTTATTAAAAAAACGGTATGATAATCCGGCATTATTAATTAACAGTCATGTGACCAGTTTACTAGACCTTCCAAGTTTACAACGTGGTACAGCACAGCATCTGCGTGACTTGGTGGCAAAGGTACGACAGCACGTGACTGCACTACAGAATCTCAAGCAACCAGTAAGTCAGTGGGACGCGATTTTGTCCTGTATCATAATGCGGAAACTTGACTCCTTTACTGTGAGACTGTTTCACGCTGAGCGGGATACTACAACGGTAGTCACCATTGAGGAGTTGCTGAATTATTTAGATAAGCGAGCTGCTTCTTTAGAGGCTGGTCCAAGCATCAATATACATACTCATAGTAAGATAACATCATTAACTAATCTATCGACTTCAAATAAGGCTGTAACTGATAAAAGGTACTGTAAGCTTTGTTCACAAAATCACAGGCTGTTTAAATGTGACAATTTTAATTCATTTACTGTAGAGAAACGAATTGAGTTCATTAATAAAAATAATTTATGTAAAATTTGCCTCAATTCCCATAACAATAAATGTAAATATAAATTCATATGTACTATTTGTAATTCCAGGTCGCATAATACATTAATACATGTACAAGAACCTGAGAAGAAGACAGCAGATGAATGTGACAACCAAGTGAACTTGCATATTGCCCAGCCATTAAGTATTAGTAGTGTCTTACTTCCAACCGCCAAGGTGATGGTTCATGGAGTAAACAACAAGAAGTTTATTGTAAAGGCACTTTTAGACTGTGGTAGTCAGACCTCATTCTGTACTACCGCTTTAGCCAAAAAATTAGGACTGCCTCAATTTGATTTAAATAAAAATATTCGTACTTTAGGTAACAATTACAGTAGCCAATCAAGCAAAGCTATTCACTTGCCTATAGAATCATTAGTACGTGATTATAATCTTAATATATGTTGTTCAATTATAGACAACATAACGTCAAAGTTGCCTCAAAGACCTATCAATAGAAACAGTTTCATAATTCCTACTGACGTTGAATTAGCAGATAATAAGTTTTATATTCCTGCCCAAATAATGATATTGTTAGGTTGCGATGTATTCTTTAAAATCAGTCAGGACGGTAAAATTGCGGGTGGACCAGCAGATCCTATATTGCTTAATACTCAGCTGGGATACATCGTCTCGTTCACTGGTGATGCGAACGTTAATGAGACCGTCGCCATGCATGTATTTACGGAACATGATAATGATTACTATGTTCGTCAATTCTGGGAGGCGGAGAAGGTTCCCGAAGTATTTCAGGAATCCTTGCCTGAACTCATTTATAGCGAGAAAATTTTTAATGAGTCTGTAATTTTAGAAAATAACTCGTTCCAAGTGAAAATTCCTCTAAAAACGAAACTAGAAGAAATTGATGCGTCAAACTCGTATGCCATTGCACTACAAAGGTTATATGCAATTGAACGAAGGTTTGTAAAGGATCCAATATATCATGATTTATATAAAAAATTCATCCACGAATATTTGGATCTCCAACATGCTAAACTGATCGACATTAATAATTGCGAAGAACAGGACAAACCATTATTTTATTTACCTCATCATGCAGTCTTGCGACCCGACAAGCAAACAAATAAACTTAGAGTTGTCTTCGACGGAAGTGCAAAGACAAAAAATGGTGTAAGTCTAAATGATTTTATGTGCAATGGTCCGCTTGTACAACGCTCTCTCTTCGACATAATTTTATTGTTTCGTGTCTACAAGTTTGTTATTCAATGTGACATACGTCATATGTACCGAATGATTAAAATACATCCACAACATAGATGTTTACAAAACATCCTATGGCGCGAGGATGGAGTAATGAGCATCCTCCAATTGCAAACGGTTACCTATGGATTAAAAGGTTCAGCATTTTTAGCTACTAGATGCCTCATTGAATTAGCAAAGCGATATAAAAATGAATATCCTTTAGCTAGCGCGGCGATTATTAATAATTCTTATGTTGATGATATTCAGTGCGGTGCTAATTCGATTGAAGATGTCATTCAGCTAAAAGACGAGCTCAATTCGATAGGTAAGCTGGCTAATTTTAAACTTCATAAATGGGTGTCTAATCGTCCCGAATTACTCAAAGATATGCCCCAAGAAAGCTTAGGAATGAGCTGTAAACATTTCGATCAAAATGAGTCTATATTTAAAATATTGGGTCTGTCATATAACGCTAAGAACGATGTGTTTCAGCTGAGTAAGCACACAATAAGCCCTGAAGTTCCAACTAAAAGAAATGTTTTATCATCTATTAGTAGGTTATTTGATCCGATGGGTTTTGCTGGCCCTGTTACAATGAAAGCTAAACTTATCTTACAAGAGCTTTGGCAACATAAATTAGATTGGGACACACCTCTACCATATGAGTTAAAGCTTATCTGGGAGAGCTTTTATACGAACCTAACTAATATGTCCACTATCTTAATACCTCGTTATTTACAAATCCCTGAGGCAAGTGAAACACAACTGATTGGTTATTGTGATGCTTCTGCTAAGGCTTATGGTTGTTGCATTTATCTTAAGGTTAAAAAGGATAACAAGGTTTACATTCATCTGCTTTGTTCTAAGTCAAGGGTTAATGGTTTAAATTCTAATCTTACTATTCCTAAATTAGAGCTTAACGGTGCTTTATTATTGGCTAAGGTCGCCAATCATGTGGCCTCAACGTTGAATTTGTCAACTATTAATCTGTTTTGCGACTCTAAGATAGTTTTAGGCTGGCTTGATTTGTCACCTATAAAGGTCCCTGCTTATATAGGAAACCGCATCAGGGAAATAAAAAAGCTCACGACAAATGTGTCATGGTATTTTACACCTGGTCTTTTTAATCCTGCTGACATATTGTCTAGAGGTGCGGATCCATTAGAAATTTATAATAATTCTCTGTGGAACCGAGGACCTGACTATTTACACAGCACGCCTGATAGTTATAATTTTTATATGTCTTGTATTGAAAATCCAATTCAATCCTCTCATGAAGATTTTATGTGTTTTACAACTTTAGATAACGAAAATCTCCATCCAATTTATGAAAGCTATTCGACTTTGTTTAAAACTGTGCGCATCATGGTTCATATTTTGAAATTTATAAATAAATGTAGAAAATCAAACGCATCAATTTTAAATTCAGTCGTCATTTCTGTTGCAGAATATAGAGAAGCTTTATCTATAATTATTAAAGGAGTTCAAAGGCATTACTTTGCCGAAGACTTCAAATTGTTGAATGAAAAAATAGACCTTAAAACTTCTCTAAAGTCTTTGCACCCTTTTATAGATGATAAGGGTCTTCTCCGTGTTGGAGGAAGATTACATAATGCTAATGCAAACTTTTCTAAAAAGTTTCCTATTATTCTTCCAAAGCATTGCCACATTACAAAACTGATTATTAGGCAAGAGCATTTGACTTTAATGCATGGTGGCTTAAAACTTATTTTAAGTAGTTTATTTCAAAAGTATTATATTATTAATGCAGTTAGAGAATGTAAAAGTGTGATACATAAATGTGTGGCTTGTTGTAGACAGAAGGCGGAGACTTCAAAACAACTGATGGGTTCTCTTCCTAAGGACCGTGTAACTTCTTCCCGAGTCTTTGAAAAAGTGGGTATGGATTATTGCGGCCCTTTCGATATCAAGCAGTCCTCGAAGCGTAATAGCATCATAAGTAAGGGGTACGTTGCCTTATTTGTTTGTTTCGCCTCCAAAGCTGTCCACATAGAAATAGTATCCGATATGTCTACTGACACATTCTTAGCTGCCTTTAAAAGATTTATTGCCCGTAGAGGTATTCCTTCTGATATTTATTGTGATAATGCTACTACTTTTAAAGGTGCTAATAAGCAATTAAAAGATTTATATAAACTACACAATAGTAAAGATTTTCAGGAGAAAGTACATAATTACGCCCTACAAAAGGAAATAAAATTTCATTTTATTCCTGCTTACAGCCCTAACCATGGTGGTCTGTGGGAAGCGGCTGTAAAATCGGCAAAATTTCATCTCAAAAGAATTGCTTCATTTAAAATTTATACTTATGAACAATTTAGTACAATTATGGCTGAAATAGAAAGCATTCTAAATTCACGTCCTTTGTTATCTCTTACTTTACAAGATAATTCTGATTTTTCTATCCTGACTCCAGGTCATTTTATAATTGGTGGTCCCTTAACTGCTATCCCTCAACCAGATCTTAGCGATATACCCTCTAATAGGCTTCGTTTTTGGAGGTGTTGTGAACAAGTAAGACAGCATTTCTGGAAGGTATGGTCAAGAGACTATCTGTCATCCCTTAACCAAAGAACAAAATGGGAGAAGACTTTGCCTAATCTAAAGGAAGGTACTGTTGTGCTGTTGTCAAATCCTAACACTCCACCTCTTCAATGGCCTCTGGGCAGAATCACAAAAACGTTTTGTGGTAAAGATAATATCGTTAGGGTTGTCGAAGTAAAAACTTCTAATGGAAAATTCCATACACGAGCCGTTTCAAAAATTGTCGTGTTACCGACAGAGTAATCATTAATAACTTATGTACTATATTTATTCATGTAGGTACTATATGCTTCTATTTATTCATCTATTGTTGAAAGCAAGTTAGCTTATTATTTTCTATATTATAATTATTTTTATAAGTTAATACGATGCATCAAGCATTACATTTTTGTCAATGTTTTATGTAAGGTAAAATATTATTTTATATCCATACTGGGAATACGATTTTATTATTTAATTATTTAGAAATGTATTATTTCGTTTGCTGTTGTGCCCAGTTATAGATACATCAAATTATGTCATAGACATATCTATGACATAATTTGATGTATCTATGGTTCTTTATAATTTTATAGCTGCAGACATGGTTCAAAGTAAATAAATATAATTTAAATGTTTAAAGGTGTATTAATGCATTATAATCCATCAATAAACAGTGTTCTAAACAGGCTTCAAACCCCGGCCCGGTGACATATGGGGCATACGTTACCACGTGTCATGCGCACCTGAGCTCAGCACACGTGCGATCAGTTTTTTTCTAAATTAGAGTTTTGTTTCTTTGATAGATAGTCTTCTGGAAGTTTTGATTTCAGTGTAGGTATACAGGTGAATATAACATTTTGAAATACATAGGTGTAAGAAACTGTTTTGTATCTTTATAGTCCATGGTTACAATGTTGTGTCACAGCTTGGTAGTTTTTCATTTTTCCAGCATACTATCCATTTTATAAGGTTTAATTCTTAACAATAGGTATATAAAACATTACAGTAAGGCTGCGTTTTAGTTAAAAAATAGGATCATCGAAACTGCTTATCCAATTTCGATGGGTTTTTTTGAAGGGTTTTCGAAAAGCTTTCTAAAGCATAGTTTAGTAAAGGTCCCATTGGACCCACAAGGATTTACAATAATTTACAGGGGCTGTAGGTATTACCAAAGCTAATTGGGATCCAACTCAGCCTGATTTTAGTGTCAGAGATGTATGGAAAATTGTGTATTTTGACTATTGTATAGCATGTCTTGAGTGCCTCAAGCGCCGCATGTACGCTGCTCTACAGGGGTCCAACATATTTGGGGTTGAAACTCTAGGGCCCTGGGGACCGGAGGCTCGTCGATTGTTCAAAGAGGTCTCCGTTAGTCTTGTTGAGGCCTCTCGTAACAAGAAGGCTGGCACATACTTTGCTCAAAGAATTGCCATTGCCATCCAGCGTTACAATGCTGCCAGTTTTCTTGGCATACTTCCGCGGGTCGGTGGTTTAGCGCAAACACTACTGAACGGATTTGGATGAAACATGGCACATAGATAGATACCCTGGAATAACATATAGGTAGGCTACTTTCGGGATACCTAAATAAAAAGTCAACAATTTGACACCAAGGTCAAATGTTTTGGCCTGACGTACCCTTTGCACTCATCACGGCTAATATTACGAGGGGTGACCAGGGGTGCTTTACTGGAGGGTGTTTGTTGTAGGTACTAGGTCCCTATAGAATGAGTATGTAGTAAGGAGGTATATCGTTTAAATCGGTAAAAACTGCTAAACGGATTTGAATGAAACTTGGCACATAGATAATCATAACATATAGGCTAATTTTTATCCCACGAAAACGTAAGTTAGGTACCTCAGGAACGCGGGTGAAACGGCAGGGAACAGCTAGTATGTAATAAATTGTGACGGGACAAGAGTGGACTGTATATAATTAGGATTTTGATGCCTCTCACATCTTCAGTTTTCTAAAATTGTATAATATAATTAATTGCCACTTACCGAAACATGATTTATCAGCCTATGTCTCTCCGCTGCTGAAGATAAGCCTCTCCCAAGGCGCACCACTACTTTTGGTCCTCCGTCTTCCTCGTCCGTTCATTCCCTGCTATTTTTCTAAGGTCATCTGTCCAGTGAGCCGGAGGGCATCCTACTCCACGTTTCCCTGTCCGAGGTCTCCTTTCTGCTCCAGCGACCATCTGTGCGTCGACACTGAAACTTCAGCTCCTCGGAAATCACAACAAATCACTACACAAGGGGGCAAATTTATAAAGAAATAGGTAGAATAATTTGTGGTCACAGTGCGAAGCATTCAAATAGACTGACACGTCTCATTGTTATAGGAATGCAAACAATCGATGAGTAGCGCAATTAGTGATGCACTCGCGATTTCAGGTGCCGATTTACTTACAATATAAATTCCAGAATATATAATTGAGTGATTAAACATTCTGGAATTTGTATCTATTGCTGAAAACTGCATTAAAATCCGTTGAGTTGAAAGAACAGACAGCGGAAGAGACTTCATTTTATACTAATGTAAAGATTTTGTGTTTTTTTTTTCCTTTTTAGTAAGTAAATTTATGAGCAAATGAATGCATTTGATTGGAAATCTAACCTGTCAAAATTTTCGTTCGTCTATGACAGCTAACTATACAATTATTTAACACAAGGGGGTGTAAAGGTCCTCGATAGCATTACCCCTGGTTCATGTACAGTTATTTTAATTAGCTTAACCGACCTCCATCAGTCGTTACGAGGGGTTAGCATATGGTGGCTTATGGTATCATTTTATAACCGTAATGTGGTATAACGATTTTTGAAGTGAATACTTCTTTAGCGGCGTTGTGCACTTTTTGGGATGGGTAAAAAAATTTAAACTCGCGTCAGGACACGTGACCTGATCGAAAATTCGTAAGACGGAGGGAGAGTAGACCGCCGGTGCGGCGTAGGAGAAGAAGTAATAACGCCCTCTCTTTCTATCATGTTTGTGTACGATAGCGCAATAAATGAATTTTGTATTTTACCATATAAATGATAGTACTTTTATACAACAATTCGTGCGAAATTATTCCTTAACCATTCCAAAATATCAAAAATGCACCACGGCACTCCCGGAGTGCAACCAGTTGATTTTTTTTTATAGGCCGACCTATTGGCTTCGTAGGTAAAATATCACGCCACAGATTGTGAGTTCGATTCCCACCTAAGAGAAATTTAGGTACTTGAATATTTCTGTTTGTCTTGAGTCTGGATATGATTTATCAATAAAAGTAGATTTATGTATTTGCAAGTATTTTTTTATGTTATACTACCTGTCCTAGTTTCATCCCTATCTGATGTTTGTTGCTACCAAATCCGATTAAATATAGTGATTTTCATATTACTTTTCTGCGCTTTGATGCATATGAAAACAATGCTTCATTGCAAACGAAAATACTTTCCAAATTTGTAAAATTTATATCGATTTAAAGGTTTACTTTTTTTAAACAACACTTCGTGTGCTAAAATGTACCAAACATTAAAATAAAATCTCAACAGACATTCAGTAATCAAGTCTGTCGGTCTGTCGGTCTGTCGGTAGACCTCAAGCCATCACTACTACCTGCCTCAATCCGAAGATCCGATGACCTTTTTTCTCACATATAATTTGGCTGTTTTTTTTTCAAGATATTCTACCGCTATTATTTTGTCATAAAATACTTATCACAACATTTTTGGATTCGGGGTAAATTCTTTTGGTGATTTTTGACCATTAGTTTTTGTTTGTTAAATAGGAAGTCGTTTCTAGGCTTTGCATTGGTTTATGTTTTAAATTTTGTTATCGTTTTTTGTGTGATTTTCTTATGTTCAATAAAATATTATTTTTATCTAGCTAGATGTTCCCCGTGGTTTCACTCGTGTTCCCGGGATAAAAAATACCTTTAGCCTTCACGAATAATGTAGCAGTGACACCAGAGAACAGCGTGTTCAAACAAACAAACAAACTCTTCAGCTTTATTATAACTTATAAGTATAGATTTTGCTGGCTGGTTATCATCAACAAGTTGAAAACCAGTGTAATACGGTTGTGTGCTTAAGAAAAGAGTTCACCGGGTAACAATTTATTTTTCAAGATTTTATGTTTACCATAAATTTTGGGTAATATATTTCTTATGATATTGATAAACATTATCAACTGTCTGCAGGGACAAAACAAAAAATATTTAATTTTATCCGTGTTCCCGGGATAAAGAGCCTAATTTATTCTCCGGCTCATAACCTATCTCTATGCAAAATATCATGTCAATTCGTTACTCCGCTGAAAGAAGGAAACCAACAAACACAGAATATATATATTGCTAGGAATATATAGGTACATAAAGAAGTAAAAATAAAATATGTATTTAGCGATCGCAATGAAATTTTGTACGCAGATAACCTATGGTATAGAGAGGGATATAGGGTACTTTTTATCTCAGTGTGGGCAAAACAGCAGGAGAAAAGAAAAAAATATTACACATTACAAAAAAAATATTAAAGATTTTTTTTATGGAGGGCAAAATACATGGCTGCGGTGCGACTCCAGTGGGTGCCACGAGTATGACTCCGTGTACAGATGATGCACACAATCTTGTTTAGATTAGGCACTTATGATTAAAATTAAATATGTATTTTTTAAACAGTTTTTAATTTAATTTTTAAGGAACACCTAATATTTTTTTGTTCCGAATCCTAACAAGGTCCAAAAAAAAGGTGTCAATGTAACGGGTAGGCCTCGCCCAATCATGAAGTGAGGCAATCGGTATCACATTATCTTGATCGCTAAATAATGACATGAACATTTGTCACCTTCAACCCTTTTGCCACCCTAAACTACATTTTTTATAATTCTTGCCAATCTTCATTAATATAAGAGAAAAAAAAAACACAAAAGTTTTTTGAGGAGTCTGAGGCTGATAGAGCGTACTTAGACTTTGCTCAGACTTTACCGTACAAAGTCGGTATTTAACAAAACACACAAATATTTACTTTATTACGTAGGTATACCCTAAGTAAAGTCTGAGCAAAGTCTAAGCATGCTCTATAGATCTCAGCATAAGATCCTTTTCTAATAATTAAAATAAAGTAGTCCGTGACGCCAGGTGCCCACTGACTGTGGGTGGATATACTTAAGACAATTTGTAATAAATAATGATCAGAGTATAAAAGTATATCGAGGAATACTGAAATCTATTAGTCACTGAGTTATATAATATGTGGTTATAGTAACAAAAAGTACGTAGTATATTCTTTGCAAAAAGTAATAAAACAACTTTTTTATGTTATAACGACATCTATTGAGTAAATGTGAAACTTACTATGCGATGCAGCATAATGTTGATTGGTTGCCTAATTTAGTTCCATAACCAATACATAGATGTCAGTGAAATAAAATAGTGTATTTAATAAAAATAATTTAAATGCACCGAAAATTACACATACATTAACTGTAAATGCATCAGTCTTTTATGAGGTAAATAATTAACTTCACTGCCTTAGATTTAATTGTAATTTGATATTACAGGCTGTCTGCACGAAAATAAAACTAAAAAATCTAGATTAAAATTTTGGCGCAGACCCCAATACATTATTCAGTATGTGAGACCCTTTTGTTCCATTTCTTCGCGCACCTTTTCAGGTTTTGGCCAGAAAATCATGAGTAATGTTGACCCTGAAAAATAAATAATTTAAATATTTAAACTTGCTATTGTTTTAGTTTGATTTTTTAATTGTTTTTTTATCAATAAAAAAAACTTTTAACAAAAAATAGAACCGACTTCAAAACACTAAAAAGCATAAAATAACCATGTAGGAACTCTAATCAACCTGAAGTTAAAAGTTTTTTATTTTTCAATTTTTAGTTTCTTATTTTTTATTACTGACTAGTAAAAGCTATCGTTGTACCTTCCATCATCAGTTCAGCAACGTAAATGATGACTACCAGACGTAAATATTTGAATAGCTTTAAAAAGTATATGAAAAACATTGTAAGTCCCTATAAAATTTGAAGAGTTCCCTCGATTTCTCCAGAATTCCATCATCAGATTCTGACTTGATGACCATGACACCAACTGTAAAGTATACCCTTTCAAACAAAAAAATAATTTTCCAAATCGATCCAGGCGTCTTCGAGTAATCGGGGCACATACATAAAAAAAAAATAAAAAAAATCCTACGAATTGAGAACCTCCTCCTTTTTGAAGTCGTTTAAAAATATCTGACGACGTTATTAATAAAAGAGGGTTCTAAAGTCGCCGGATAGATGGCGTTACTACTAACAAATTTAACAAGACTCCTAATAACAGTGAAATAAGTAGGAGAGATAATGATAATATGGGGACAAAGGATTACAACACTTACCAGCAGTAAAAGCTCCAAAAATAGCGAAGGCCTCATGGCAGTGGGTATCCAATGTGGTACCAAGTATATTGGACCCGACAGCCGCACCAGCTCGTCCGGTCATGTACATCACGCACATCGCCATAGCTCTGGAAATATAGTTACCTTTTTAAAGTAAAATGAACTTTTATTCAACATCAGGCTTTTTAATGGAGCAATGAGAGGATGTTACGAGTGCATGATCATAATGACGCCTAATTCTTAGCCTTAACAATACGCCTAAATGCCTACGCGAAAACTATTTCCACAAACGTAACGGCTTGCGTTTGGCCATAAACTCGCCCATTAAGTGGAAAACGAAGCCTATGATGGAGCACCTTGCCCAGAAGAAACCTATTCACCCTGGCCTTGAAAATGCCAAGATTATACAAGTCTGGAAATACAGACGCTGGAAGCATATTCTACTCCTTTGCTGTCCGCATTATAGACGAGGATGCAATACGTTGTCCCCGTATATTCGGTATGTCAGAAAAGTATCGGTGAAATTTTTCCCGGTGTCTGTAAATGGACACGTTAAATAATTCCTGCGCACACTCTCCAAAAATATAATATCCTATAAAAAACCGATAGGCAAGCAACCCTTCTTCGGTTGTCAAGACTTCTTAGTTACCTAATGTACCTTAACTCCTTGAAATGAAGTAATCATCCATCTGCTAAGGTACTATCAGATGGACCGTCTACATGTCCAGCTTTTGACATTAAAATAAATATAAACTTACGATGTACATCATAAAGATCTATCGATAAACGAACCAACGAAATAGACTAAAAGCATATGCGGTGAAAATGATGGAGATCTAAGTTCAGTGAAAGAAATAAGGTCTTTTACGAACCGTAAGCATGTTGGGAATACATCAACAGCTATAGCAGCCAAGATGGAAGCAGCACACCCTGAGCACAGTGAGATGATTAGCAAGGCAGTAGCCGCGCCACCTTGCGGCACAAATGCTGCAGCAACTGTTGCTACTCCACTTAGAAACATTATTCCACCTGGTATCATAACAGAAATTATTTATTTATGTTGCACACACACACGGCGAATCATAAGTGAAGACGGCGACGTTTGTCGTAGTATGGACATGTTATGAGAAGGGATATAATCCATATGACTAAAACAGTTATGAATATGAAAGTTGATGGATATACGAGAAGGGAAGACCGAAAAAGAGATGGATGGATTGTTTGAAAGATGATATGTGTAAGGAGTGAATGCTGATATGACGGATAGTAGGGCTGAATGAAAGAAGAGTACCTACATTATGGCGTCGACCCCAAATGATGGAGAGCAGGGCTTAGAGATGATGATGACAACGAAAAAACACATAACAGATACAAAAGTGCAGATACAAACGACTGCTTGAGTTCATTAAAAAAAAATCGAAATAACATCACAAGGCCTGAGAGCTGTAAAGTCTTAAAGAGTATAAAAGGATCACTACAGCCGTAAAAAGCATTTGTCAATGAATTGAACAATAGATTAAAATCTACAGCTCACGTCTACGGCAGCACAATAAATTACCAATAGCTCTCATATTACAATAGCACATTAGGTTCTAACTAGCATAAAACAATAAACCTAAACTCATGTCTTTGTTTCCGAAGACCGAAAGAAAGAACACATTAGGTACTTCTTTTATCTTGTGGCAACTATCACAATAAAATTATCTCAACTAACTTTAGCTTAAACATGACACTGTATGTATTGATGGAGCTCAAGAATGATGTAGAGAATTCAAGTAGCTAAATAAAGAAGCCTGAACAATGGCTTACGGCATTACCAACTAAAGACTTGAAACTATGATATAATACAGTTAAATAAGAAGAGATATAGGGAGGCATATGCTGATTATTGGAAGAGAAAATTGCCAAAGAGATAGTATAAGACTTACAGTACAAAGTCTTCCTTCCAATCTTGTTGATCAGAAATCCGATGGCAAGATACGTGAGGGCAAACACTGCTCCCATCGACATTGATATTGGAAAGACCACAACTGAAACATCCGACTTGCAAATCTCTTCTGTTGATGATAGCTGGAATTTATATAAAACCATTTATTAAGCTAATCTACGAGTACACTAAGAAACTCAAAAACTACCATACTGGACCCATTAGAAAAATGTTATGTAGGTAGAATGTTATATTACTGTGTTGGCGCTATATAAACAACCACAAAGTTGCCGCTAGATGGCGGTTAAATTTGAATTAGGCAGAATGGATACAATAATAAATTACACCGCCATCTAGCGGCAACTTTGCGGTTGTTTATATAGCGCCAACATACTGAGTAACATAAATTCAAAATAATTATGGATGCCTACGAAAACTCTAATAAAGTCAAAAAACATAATTAGCCACCTTATAGAAGGCCTAATGGATTAATATTTGTGAGACGACTGAGTTTCTTCAAATAGAAGAAATCATGGAGGATTATAAATTTTGGAAAATAGTTGGGAAAAGTTTAACAAATTGAAGTCACTCACGGTTTTATTCAAAGTCTTTTCAAAAATTATCTGACAGATCGAAATGCCTTCCTGGCTGGTGCTCCTTAAAATGCTGTTTAGGATATCTGGTACCCACACGTACAGTCCACTTGACCTGAAGATAAACAACATTTCTATTAAGGTCTTATCCAAGTATTATTATAAGCTTTCTTCCCAATCATTTGTGGTCGGCGCAATATGTACTCTTCTACCATTCAGCCCTTCATCCCTCATATCGGCATTCATTCCTTTCTCACTCATATCATCTTTCACACAATCCATCAATCTCTTTTTCGGTCTTCCGCTTCCCGTATATCCATTAATAAGGTTTCTTATCCAAATTCCAAGTAAGTTGTTTAGTTTGGGATCAGACAGCTGTTGTCGCCAAGTTCACCTGAACGCGAATTAAATATGGTGCCGGGTAGAAACTATGTACTTACTGCTTCGCATAATGAAGGAAGAAATTCCTTCTCTGTCTGAATATTTCTTTACAATAAATATTAATCGAATATAAGTTTTAATGCTTACAATCTTTTACTTTTACTTATTATTTACAACTTGTTATCTCTTAGTATCATCACTGTATCGTGATGATAGACTATTTATAGGACCTCTATTTGTCCCAAAGGATGGCCTCCAAACCTCCCCTTCTCTAGCCATTTCCAGTCCACCAGCTTTACTATCAGCACATTATGGTTGTAACTCACCCAAGATTTTCTATAGGGTATAATTCACTCTTTTTACCACTCTCAAAAACTCCATCTCTTTTCACTCCCCCCCCCCCCCCCAACCCAATCAGTCTTATCAACTTCATCAATATTCATCTTTTTTTTTAAATTTCATCTACTCATAAATCGCGCAAGTATCGCCTTTTGCGATACCTGTGTTTAAAAATCTCCCCAGCCATGCTAACTACACCTACTGGGTATTGCCAAAGAATTGATAACCTTAACAAAATCAAGATGGCTTTAAACCTAAACTTACAGCATAAACACAGCAAACATGGAGATGTGTGAAATGAAGACACATCGAAGAAGAGGAGGTTTGAACATGAGACTGATGTTCTTCAAAGCACCAGCGAAACCTCCAGACTTGGTCGTATCACCACTGCCTGTTGTGATCTTTTCCACCTGAAAAATTTTATGGCTGTTTTATGCTAGATCTTATACTATGGTAAGGATTATATGATTGAACTTGGAAAGCCGGATTGATACTGGCTTCTATAGTTTAAGATCTGCCTAGTTAGGAATTAGATAACCATGTATCAGGAATGTCTCAGGATAGGTATTATTATACTTTTCCAGCGTTCCCGAGGGATCTTGTCTTTCCCAGAATAAAAAGTAGCATAAATATTATTTCAGTGTACCTATATGATCTATCTATGTGCCAAGTTTCATCCAAATCCCCGCAGTAGTTTTTACGTGAAAGAAAAGCAAACATCTTTACATCCTCAGAAACTTTCGCATCTATAATTTGAGTAGGTTTTTTTTATTTTTTTTTTATTTTAATATATTAGTAAGTAGGAAGATATAAAGACAAACAAATGTCACTACTCATTTATATTACTAGTAGACTTAAATCTGAGATACTTACAGGGAACGCTTCAGAACTTGTACCGTGGTTCCAAGCATACATTTTTGCTAAAACCGGCAGGGCTGCCTCAGGTCCTTTAGCTGAGAGCAAGTACCTCGGGCTCTCTGGCAGGAACAGCAGGATCACTGCCGCTGCCAGCCCTGGCGCACACCAGGACCATACGAATGCTCGCCATGGGGCAATCTGCATGCTGCCCAGGGTGAATGACCATTTGCCCGGAATTATGAGCCAGGCTAAACCTGAAAGCAATTTTTATGCAATATAGTTGGTAAAAAAGCATACGACTCACGTGGTAAGCGGTTACGGTAGCTCATGGACGTTTACTTCAACAGTGCCTTCACTGATGCGTTCCCGACCCTTTTCCCCTCCCCGATGACCTCTAGCAACCCTACTCACGCGCAGGAATATAACATTAAGATGTCAGTAAACTTCCCCAGTCGAGGAGTGGGTTTTTTTAACTGACTTAATAAAACTACATTAATTTTGTTTTTTGTGTCAACTTGGTGACAAATTTTGAAAGGTTTTCACAAAAAAGCCTAGACTAGGAGCTCCATAAAAAAACGGCGCTTTTTTTTGCTACGTATAGGCTTATGTGTTCGACCGACATTCTCAACGTGGTCAGTGATCATGTGGCAGAACTAATAACAATCAAGAGGCTACAAATCGAACAGTACTTAATAATTGTAGAAAATATCACAACAAGAGTAATAAAAATCAATAAAACATCATTAACTTCTCATAATCAAGGCTTAGATTACAGTTCATTACAATCGCACCGCAATTTATTATTAAGTCTAATAACATTGCAAGAGTCAGAGGTTATCAAATAAACGTCGAATATGACGTCTATAGTAAATATAATAATTCATGACAAAATAATCCATTTGTAGTACGTCCTAGTTTTGGAACTGATATTGTGAGTAACACTTGGCGGAAGTAGGTAATATCTATACATATAAATTATTACTTGCACTGGCTGACTGATTCATCAAAAGACTGATATTATTAATTATGACAGTATTTTGATCAACACACGCCCATAAGGCGATGATAGCTCAGTGGTAGTGACGTCGGATGCCGAGACGAAGGTCCCGGGTTCGAATCCTATGAGCTTGAGTTTTCGGTGAAGCAAAACATCGTGAGGAAACCATAGCACGGTGGTAGGGTACTTTGTAGTACCTGCCTGGCTGGTTACCACCCTCAAGTTGAAAATCTGTCGCCAAGCACCTTTCGGTGTATTCCGGCAGCTGCACTTGAGAGCCAGTTCCTTTCTAGGCTTTGTGTGCTTACCACCATCGGCCACATCATCACTGACCACGGTGAGATTGTGGTCAAACACAGGCTTACACATTGTAAAAAAAAAACAAATATTTTAACAATATCTTACTAACTAATCTAAATAATATAAAAGTAAAGAGTCTGATTGACTGAAACTTGATCGGGCTGAAATTTGGCATACAGATAACTATTACGACGTAGGAATCCGCTAAGAAAAGATTTTTGAAATTTCAGCCCCTAAGGGGGTTAAATAGGGGATCGCAGGTTTGTTACTTCTACACGCTCAAACGGCTGGACCAATTTTGATGAAACTTGGTAAGGTGGTACCCTGAATTAACACACACGCTACTTTTTATCTCTCGGGAACATAAGATTCCTTGAGAACGCGGGTGAAACCGCGGGGCAGAATGGTAGTAATACCTATACAATCACAAACAACTTTCATATCCTTACTAATAGGTACAATACTAAAAACTAGCTTACGCCTTGCAATTTCTGCCGCGTTCTTGGCATAAAAAGTAGCACATACTGGTTTAGGCGTAAAAAGTTAACAAACAAACAAGAAGAAAGAAGAAAGAAGAAAGAAGAAAGAAGAAAGAAGAAAGAAGAAAGAAGAAAGAAGAAAGAAGAAAGAAGAAAGAAGAAAGAAGAAAGAAGAAAGAAGAAAGAAGAAAGAAGAAAGAAGAAAGAAGAAAGAAGAAAGAAGAAAGAAGAAAGAAGAAAGAAGAAAGAAGAAAGAAGAAAGAAGAAAGAAGAAAGAAGAAAGAAGAAAGAAGAAAGAAGAAAGAAGAAAGAAGAAAGAAGAAAGAAGAAAGAAGAAAGAAGAAAGAAGAAAGAAGAAAGATAAAATATTTATTTGCCACACAAAACTTTAATATTTGTGAAACGTCCTTCTTTCATTCTTTCAAGCAGCAACGGAGCAACGGATCGACATGAATTTTGACGTAAAGATAGATTATGGATCGGAGAGTAACATAGGGTACCTACTTTTGACCAAACTCACCTGGTAGGATCATAAAAGAGAATGAGATGAAGACAGAACCCCAAGCGATAGCTGCTGCCCGTCTAGAACTTGTGTGCATTTCACCTAAATACGCGTAAACTGTGGCACTTGACGCTGATATTCTGAAAACAGAAGAGAGGTTGATTTCAACATCGGATAGAAGTTCCAAATGTATAGAATGATATGCGTGTTAAATAACTATGCGTGGCGAAGTGATGGTAAGTGGTTACCGTCGCCTATCGCCATTTGTAATACCAGAGATATTGTCAATGTGTTGCTGACCTGTTACAATACCGAGAAGGCAAACTGGCTCTCAAGTGCTATTACCGGAACACACCGGTAGGTGCTTGGCGACAAATTTTCAACTTGAGGGTGGTAGCCAGCCAGACGGGTACTACAAAGTACCCTACCACCGTGCTATGGTTTCCTCACGATGTATTACTTCACCGAAAGCTCAAGCTCATTGTAGGATTCGAACCCACGACCTTCGTCGCGGCATCGGACGTCACTACCACTGAGCTATAACCAGTTCCCTTCTAGGCCTCCCTCGGCCACATAAACCAAATAACTTACAAACATCCAGTAAGGATTCTTAAAATAAGTAGCATCCAGACATTGGTGGAGAACGAAGAGGCGATGGAGAAGACGGCTGAAGCCATGATAGCTGGTAGCATAACTGCTCTTCGTCCCAACCTGTCTCCCAGGTAGCCCCATAGAAACGAAGTACTGATTATACCTGAAAATAAATCAATAGTCAATGGACCACCTGTCTTTCTTTTTTTTTAAAGGACATGAAGGTGTTAGCCAGTGGTGGCTACGACACCCTTACGCGGACAAATCGTTGAGCGCAGATGGCTCTCAACCGGACACAATTTTTTTTTTGGTAACCACGCCTGAGGTCTCCCCTTGTGGGGTACGGACCTCGGCTCAGGGCGTTACCGGGAGGACAATTTTGTATTCTCGTTCACCCAAAAAGCAATCGAGAGGGCTATTTTTAAACGGTAGCCCGGTTCTAGTGGCGCGTTATGATGGACAATCTGATAAGAATATCTCTTAGATAGATAATGGTGCCGATTCTGTTGTTTACGAACTTAACTAATATTAGACAAGTCAGCTCTCTTTCATTTTAACCTTATTGAAAAAAGATAGAACATTTTAATCCTGTCAGTTTAATCCATACCGTCGTAATGTACGGGTAAATAGTCGTGACCAATAAAGATCGCGCTTAAATTCACGTTGAAATGTGTGATCGGATTAAACTGACAGGACTAAAATATCTTGCAGCCCTTTCTTATATTAACTATTAGAAAGAGATATAGTGAGATTAAATTCATTTAGTTCGTAAACAACAGAATCGGCACCATTGGCTATAAAAATTGGCTATAGATAGCATGCCGCTAGTAGCAAAAAATGGGTAAACGTACCTATAAATGCAGCAGCATTCAATAGACCCTTATGCTTCGTGTTAAGATTTAGCTCACACTCTGCAGCTGTGATGGAGTAGCTCATGCCCACTGACTCCATAGACACATTGAGCATTATCAGACCACTCGTGAACAGCACCAAGTGGTTGAACCTGCCATGTCCTGAAACAGAATTTATAATTTTATTTTACTCGTCAGATAGTTTTTTTTTAAATTGGTTCTGCGGTTTAACCATGTTCTTGGAATGATAAGTAGCCAATGATGTTACTTTTCGGACCCTAACCTATTTCTGTGTCAAGATAACGCCATGTCCTGACGTCGTCTATCAGAGCAAACACACTTTCATATTTATAAAAAACCGGACATGTGCGAGTCTTGCAAAAGTGGGTATTGCACGGTGGTAGGGTACTTTGTAGTACTCGCCTGGCTGCCTACCACCCTCATATTGAAAGTTTGTCGCCAAGCACCTACCGGTGTGTTCCGACAATTGCACTTGAGAGCCAGTTTGCTTTCTCGGTATTGTAACAGGTCAGCAACACATTGGCAATATCTCTGGTATTGCAAATAGCGATAGGCGACGGTAACCACTTACCATCAGGTGGGCCGTATGCTTGCTTGCTACCTTAGTAGTATAAAAAAAAATAAGTAGCTCAAAAAACCACAAGGTTACATATCCAGAGTAGGTATTTTTTTTAGTCTATATTTATAGAATATGATCTACAGAGGACCAACATATTCTTGGCATTTGGGGTAGAAACTCTAGGGCCTTGGGGACCGCTCATCTTCTGTTCAAAGAGGTCTCCTATCGACTAATTCAGGCCTCTCATGACAAGAAGGCTGGCACGTATTTTGCACAAAGAATTAGCATTGCTATTCAGCGTGGCAATGCGGCCAGCCTTCTTGGCACGCTACCGCTAGGCAGCGATTTGGGACAATTTTTTTACTTATAAGTAGGTAGTAAGAAGTTTTATTTATTTTTTATGTACATAGTTAATGTTAGTTTAGTTAAGATTATATAGTTTTAATTCTAGTTTAAATAATTGCATTATAATCCATTGTAGTATATTGTAGAACTAAAATATAAATAAAGATATTTATCTAGATACCTATCAGAGTCAAGTTAAGAACTAACTAGGACGTTAGGTCAATGTTCTAACCTGCTTTAAACGTACCTACATACCGACGTACTATACCAGTAGGTACTTGTTATATTAGGTATAGCCGTATATCACGTTCACCTAATCACCTATAACTACTGCATTCTGATTCAGAAGGTCGTTAACCCGTCAGCTGTTTATGAGTAGGTAATGTGAATGGAAGGTCATTTTTGCTAATTTAGGACGTAAATATACCTAGTTAAATAATATGTAGTAAGTTTTTCTAATGAGCTGCAATTTATTAAAAAAAAACATTCTTCTTTTTTTACTTAACAAGACCATGGTTTTTTTTCAGAAATATTGACAGATCTAAATGAATTGTCATTTGACCGATAGATAAGGCGATGATAGCTCAGTGGTAGTGACGTCGAATACCGAGACGAAGAACCCGGGTACAAATCCTACAATGAGCTTGAGCTTTCGGTGAAGGAAATCATCGTGAGGAAACCATAGCACGGTGGTAGGTTACTTTGTAGTACCCGCTTGGCTGGCTACCACCCTCAAGTTGAAAATCTATCGCCAAGCACCTTTCGATGTGTTCCGACAGCTGCACTTGAGAGCGAGTTCCTTTCTAGGCTTTGTGTGCTTACCATCATCGGCCACATCACTGACCACGGTGAGATTGTGGTCAAACACAGGCCTATATATAGTAAAAAAAAAAGATAACAAAAAAAAATAACTAAATTTAAATAAAATACGTAAGCACTGTATAAATGGATGGACATTTTGTTAAGGTGGAGGCTTCGGTTGGGGCGTTAAATTCAAATTTTATCACGTTTTTTGCAATTTTTTTTTTTTTTTTTATTATCAGTACATAACATGGTTTAAAAAAAGTTATTTAACAGCATATTTAATTGCAGCTCAGTTATAGGTCGTAAGTTATCAACATGTTATTTGCGACAAGAATGGTAGTATATTTACTGATTAATAACAAAATAAAACATCAACACATTCCTCCAAGGTATATTAGTAACATTTTCATGAAATAGTCGTGTATGTTAGTAGTACGCTCCAAAAGAACGTTTACCCTTAACTTCGAATAAAATTAAAAATGGCAAACGAATAGTGAATGGAAGAGGAGTACATAATATTGCGCCGACGAACTAATGATTGGGTTGATGAGCAGAATCAACATCTTTCATAATCATTGATTACATAATAAATCCTATAACAATGAATTTGAAGCTACTTGTTGCACATTCAAGATTGTGGTCGAACAGTACTTGACCTTGATATTATATATCATACCTCAGACCAAGAAAGAAATGAAAGACGGAGCGCCGCTAACAAGTCAAGCCATCATGATTTTTTCTATGTTCATGGCCATCATTGTGTGAAACCATTCATAGAATTGTCTAGTATGCCCGGTTCCTATATTCAAGAAACGATTCGTTTTGCTTACGCCTGGTAGATTAGATTACGAGGCGTAAGTTAAAAGTGTTGCCATAAAATACGTTTCGTAAGCTAAGTTACCGTTGGCTTGCTACTTACGGATGGGAGGGCTATGAATAACGGATAGTAGGGTAAATGTATGGAAATGACAGCTTGTAGTGTTTCTATAAAACATTTGTAACGTCAACCAGCTGTCAAAGTTACTACGCGTTTCTGATTTTATTACCGCCCGAAATCGGTCGGTTGCGTACGTGAGTTTTATGTGTTTTCGTTATTAACGTTAAAATAAATTGAAATGTCTCATTCCGATAGTGAATTAAGTGATTTAGAAAGGTTATCCGACTGGAATGACTCCGATTCCGATGAAGAACTTCCTATTAATCGTAGGAAGTATCAAATGAGGGTTGATCATTTTAATACCTTGAATTTGATTGAATTTCAACTCAGATTTCGGCTAGATAAGCCTTCTGTACAACGTTTACTTGTCGAAATATATCCCTATTTAAGAGTAAAGGGAGCCAGGTATGTAATATATATTTTTTGTAACCTAAAAAATTTCATTAAATATAAAACAATAAATGCAACAAATTATTTTGCTAAGTAGTATTTAAATCGTTACCATCACTATACCTGGCTAAACTAAGTACTTACATTAATCCTACTTTGTTTCAGGAACCATGGTATACACCCTTTACACCAACTGTTATTAACTTTAAGATTTTATGCATTGGGAACAATGCTATTATCAGTTGCTGACTTTGTTGGGGTATCAAAAGCATCTGCTTGTCGTATAGTGCGTGATGTCAGTTATGCTATAGCACAGCTTTACAGCAAGTACATATACATACACAATAACACAGAAGAAGATTTCTTTAGAATTGCTAGATTTCCTAGAGTTCTTGGTGCAATTGATGGTACGCACATCAGAATTCAATCACCATGTAAGTTTTTTACTTTTTTTATAGTAACTTAATATTAATAGATAACATGACTTATTTATTTTATACAGGTTCACAGATTGGGGAAGAATTCAGGAATCGAAAAGGCTACTTTTCATTAAATGTGCAAGCAGTATGTAATGCAAATTTATTGATAATGAATGTAATAGCCCGATGGCCTGGATCAACTCATGACGCCACTATATTTAATAATTCAGAACTAAGAGGTAACAGTTAATAATTAGACTATGTATCTATGTTATGAGTCATTATTTAATTATGCCTACATTACTTTTCCAGCTCAGTGTGAAAGTGCATTGTATGGCAACAAATGGCTGCTTGGGGACAGTGCATATCCCCTAAAACCATACCTATTAACACCACTGTTAAACCCTCAAACAAGATCTGAACAGCTTTATAATGAAGCCCATATTCGGACTAGAAACTGTATTGAAAGGCATGTTTAAAAATTTCTATGATCTGAGGACAAAGTCCATCTACCTTTATAAACTGGTATTTTAAAGAATATTTTTTTCAGATGTTTTGGTGTGTGGAAGAGGAGATTTCCAGTAGTAGGTCTGACAATGCGTTTGAGTCTATTAAGAGCCAATGCAGTTATCATAGCAACTGCAGTGTTACATAATATTTGTCGACTGAACAAACTAGATGATATACCACCAGAGGTAGAAATTCCTGATGTAGAGGTAGTACCTGTATCAAATAATTCAGAAGATGCCAATTATACAGAAAGAGCATCACTGATATCAGATTTCTTTGATAAGTAAGTAAAAATAATTTACAAAAGCAGACATGTTTTGATATCTGGTCTATGTAAAATACTGTTGGTATAATCATTCTCAATTTTTTTCAGCCTATCATAGCAGCCATTTCTACTGCCTATGCTGGATAGTCTAGTGAAAAAGTAAAATATGCCTCCTTCACTCACTATTTTATTACCTATACTATGTTAGTACCTATACCATCTTTTATCAGTATTATTGTGTAAAATTATATTAGAAACTCTCATTATTAGCTGTCAAATTATGTTACATTTACTTGGTTCAAAAGTGTCATCATGGTATAATAGTAATAGTTTCCTACCCACTTCTTATTAATTCTTTGTTTGCAAATGTATAAGTAAATTACTCATTGTAATAATAATATGTGATGTATGCTGTGTTATATCAATTAAATAAATAAATAAATATTAATTCTGTTTTTGAATATATTTATATAATGGCTTTAGTGACAGCTAACACCATGTTTAGGGTTTGGTGGTATTAGGATTCAATTCAGTGGGTGTAGTGCAGACAATGAAACAACTTTATACCATACCATACTTTATAATTTGACAATTAATTAACACTAAAACAAAAACAGAAATACATAGGATAGGTACTAATCTAAACATCGTTAATTACATTACAATTCAAATTTTCTTTCTTATCTAACTCTAATCTTAAAAGCTTAATTTCTAAATCTAATTTTTCTGTTTTTTTATCATAATATCTAGCTATGGCTAAGTTACGAGCTAGACGTCCATCATTGTCTGCTTTATTTTTACCTGAAATATATAAAAATACATTTATTATTATTTATAATATGACTTGAGTTTCAACTACTTTATTTTGTTTTGTTACTTGTCAACTATTTTATTGACTGATTTCTGATATATAGGTAGGAAAGAGGTATACTTGCAATACATACCTTTCTTAATTGTTTTTAGGTGATCTGATATAGGCATTCCAAAGAAATGTTTAGAACTAGATAGTTCCGCTTGTGCAGATGCACTAGGGGTATTAATTTCATGCATTCCTAAAATTTTTCTTTTTCTTGCCTGCATGCCTAAAAAAAAATAATGTTTACTTATGTACATATGTATTTAGAAATCTTATTTAGAGCTTATTTAGATAAAGGAAATATAATACCTTTGCTAGGAGTATCAACTAAAACTTCTAAATCTGGTCTCGCATCATTAGAGTCCGAAATCCCTTCAGATAATCCAGACCCATCATCACCAGTGTTAATGTCCAGCACCAGACTACCACAACCAATACCATCACCACCAAATGGAACCACAAAACCTGTGCAAGTAGACCCTAGAAGACCTGACACTTTTTCCAATATTTCATCCGGTGGAATGAAATCTGGTTTACCGCCACCAGTCTAAAAGTAAAAAAAATATAATTTATGCAGGTGCATACTTACATACAAACCTTTATTTTAAATACTTACCTGGTGCAAGTTACCTTTAGATTATTCATCCTTATCTGTTGGGTTCTTTTACGGGCTGCCTTTTTGACATTGTCCCATTTTAGCTTTAACTGCTCCTTGGTCCTGGGGATGGAGCCACTCTTGGCATTGAATACAGATGCCATTGTAATCCAAGTATCCTCTTTGATTTTGTTGGTTGCAGCGTTGGTCTCCTTACTAGTCAAGACTGGA
Organism: Tethea ocularis; assembly: GCA_963555595.1. Taxonomy (NCBI): domain Eukaryota; kingdom Metazoa; phylum Arthropoda; class Insecta; order Lepidoptera; family Drepanidae; genus Tethea; species Tethea ocularis. The sequence continues at coordinate 10,743,281 of OY741969.1, read as the reverse complement.
TTGCTTTGAATTAAATCAATTAACAAAGCAACCTCGTCTTTGTTCATGGCCTTCTTAGCTTTCTATAAATTAAATTATAAACGATTTTATGTGTAGTCAATATATACTTAACACTGAATGATCAGTTCATTTTATTACTTTGAATGTAAATAATCAAAGATACGACAACATTACGATACAATAGGTATAACTTACCGGTGTACTATCCATTAGCAAACTCATTGCAGTGTATTGTATTGTACCACTTTTAAATATTCTCCTCGTCTTTGAATAATTTATAGTAAAAATACCTAGTTGATGTTGTTAATATCCTTTAAACAATGGAAAGTCCGTTGTCGTGTAAGACACAATTTTGATTGGATGGATGTCACAGTTGCGTTTTGTTTGCTTGCACGGACGAATGGTCGAATTAAAAATAAATGATATCAAATTATTTATTCAGCAAAATCAAATCAAAGTACTGAATATCAAAAATAAGTATATTTCTCAAATAAAATTAATCATAATACTTTAATTAAGCACATTATGCATTAATTTTTATTTGAATTCAAAATAACCTTGTTTGCAATAACGAAACGCAGCAAAGGCTGTCGGAGGGCTTCGGTAAGCGGGGTACCAACATCTGTTCGTAGCAGGTAGTCGATGTAAAAACTTTTGGGAACGTCTTTAACGGTTTATTACTCGTAACTCAAAAACGATCCGTCACTGATGTACAATAACTATTCGTTAAATATAGGAACCGGGCAATGCCCGGTTCCTATATTCAAGAAACGATTCGTTTTGCTTACGCCTGGTAGATTAGATTACGAGGCGTAAGTTAAAAGTGTTGCCATAAAATACGTTTCGTAAGCTAAGTTACCGTTGGCTTGCTACTTACGGATGGGAGGGCTATGAATAACGGATAGTAGGGTAAATGTATGGAAATGACAGCTTGTAGTGTTTCTATAAAACATTTGTAACGTCAACCAGCTGTCAAAGTTACTACGCGTTTCTGATTTTATTACCGCCCGAAATCGGTCGGTTGCGTACGTGAGTTTTATGTGTTTTCGTTATTAACGTTAAAATAAATTGAAATGTCTCATTCCGATAGTGAATTAAGTGATTTAGAAAGGTTATCCGACTGGAATGACTCCGATTCCGATGAAGAACTTCCTATTAATCGTAGGAAGTATCAAATGAGGGTTGATCATTTTAATACCTTGAATTTGATTGAATTTCAACTCAGATTTCGGCTAGATAAGCCTTCTGTACAACGTTTACTTGTCGAAATATATCCCTATTTAAGAGTAAAGGGAGCCAGGTATGTAATATATATTTTTTGTAACCTAAAAAATTTCATTAAATATAAAACAATAAATGCAACAAATTATTTTGCTAAGTAGTATTTAAATCGTTACCATCACTATACCTGGCTAAACTAAGTACTTACATTAATCCTACTTTGTTTCAGGAACCATGGTATACACCCTTTACACCAACTGTTATTAACTTTAAGATTTTATGCATTGGGAACAATGCTATTATCAGTTGCTGACTTTGTTGGGGTATCAAAAGCATCTGCTTGTCGTATAGTGCGTGATGTCAGTTATGCTATAGCACAGCTTTACAGCAAGTACATATACATACACAATAACACAGAAGAAGATTTCTTTAGAATTGCTAGATTTCCTAGAGTTCTTGGTGCAATTGATGGTACGCACATCAGAATTCAATCACCATGTAAGTTTTTTACTTTTTTTATAGTAACTTAATATTAATAGATAACATGACTTATTTATTTTATACAGGTTCACAGATTGGGGAAGAATTCAGGAATCGAAAAGGCTACTTTTCATTAAATGTGCAAGCAGTATGTAATGCAAATTTATTGATAATGAATGTAATAGCCCGATGGCCTGGATCAACTCATGACGCCACTATATTTAATAATTCAGAACTAAGAGGTAACAGTTAATAATTAGACTATGTATCTATGTTATGAGTCATTATTTAATTATGCCTACATTACTTTTCCAGCTCAGTGTGAAAGTGCATTGTATGGCAACAAATGGCTGCTTGGGGACAGTGCATATCCCCTAAAACCATACCTATTAACACCACTGTTAAACCCTCAAACAAGATCTGAACAGCTTTATAATGAAGCCCATATTCGGACTAGAAACTGTATTGAAAGGCATGTTTAAAAATTTCTATGATCTGAGGACAAAGTCCATCTACCTTTATAAACTGGTATTTTAAAGAATATTTTTTTCAGATGTTTTGGTGTGTGGAAGAGGAGATTTCCAGTAGTAGGTCTGACAATGCGTTTGAGTCTATTAAGAGCCAATGCAGTTATCATAGCAACTGCAGTGTTACATAATATTTGTCGACTGAACAAACTAGATGATATACCACCAGAGGTAGAAATTCCTGATGTAGAGGTAGTACCTGTATCAAATAATTCAGAAGATGCCAATTATACAGAAAGAGCATCACTGATATCAGATTTCTTTGATAAGTAAGTAAAAATAATTTACAAAAGCAGACATGTTTTGATATCTGGTCTATGTAAAATACTGTTGGTATAATCATTCTCAATTTTTTTCAGCCTATCATAGCAGCCATTTCTACTGCCTATGCTGGATAGTCTAGTGAAAAAGTAAAATATGCCTCCTTCACTCACTATTTTATTACCTATACTATGTTAGTACCTATACCATCTTTTATCAGTATTATTGTGTAAAATTATATTAGAAACTCTCATTATTAGCTGTCAAATTATGTTACATTTACTTGGTTCAAAAGTGTCATCATGGTATAATAGTAATAGTTTCCTACCCACTTCTTATTAATTCTTTGTTTGCAAATGTATAAGTAAATTACTCATTGTAATAATAATATGTGATGTATGCTGTGTTATATCAATTAAATAAATAAATAAATATTAATTCTGTTTTTGAATATATTTATATAATGGCTTTAGTGACAGCTAACACCATGTTTAGGGTTTGGTGGTATTAGGATTCAATTCAGTGGGTGTAGTGCAGACAATGAAACAACTTTATACCATACCATACTTTATAATTTGACAATTAATTAACACTAAAACAAAAACAGAAATACATAGGATAGGTACTAATCTAAACATCGTTAATTACATTACAATTCAAATTTTCTTTCTTATCTAACTCTAATCTTAAAAGCTTAATTTCTAAATCTAATTTTTCTGTTTTTTTATCATAATATCTAGCTATGGCTAAGTTACGAGCTAGACGTCCATCATTGTCTGCTTTATTTTTACCTGAAATATATAAAAATACATTTATTATTATTTATAATATGACTTGAGTTTCAACTACTTTATTTTGTTTTGTTACTTGTCAACTATTTTATTGACTGATTTCTGATATATAGGTAGGAAAGAGGTATACTTGCAATACATACCTTTCTTAATTGTTTTTAGGTGATCTGATATAGGCATTCCAAAGAAATGTTTAGAACTAGATAGTTCCGCTTGTGCAGATGCACTAGGGGTATTAATTTCATGCATTCCTAAAATTTTTCTTTTTCTTGCCTGCATGCCTAAAAAAAAATAATGTTTACTTATGTACATATGTATTTAGAAATCTTATTTAGAGCTTATTTAGATAAAGGAAATATAATACCTTTGCTAGGAGTATCAACTAAAACTTCTAAATCTGGTCTCGCATCATTAGAGTCCGAAATCCCTTCAGATAATCCAGACCCATCATCACCAGTGTTAATGTCCAGCACCAGACTACCACAACCAATACCATCACCACCAAATGGAACCACAAAACCTGTGCAAGTAGACCCTAGAAGACCTGACACTTTTTCCAATATTTCATCCGGTGGAATGAAATCTGGTTTACCGCCACCAGTCTAAAAGTAAAAAAAATATAATTTATGCAGGTGCATACTTACATACAAACCTTTATTTTAAATACTTACCTGGTGCAAGTTACCTTTAGATTATTCATCCTTATCTGTTGGGTTCTTTTACGGGCTGCCTTTTTGACATTGTCCCATTTTAGCTTTAACTGCTCCTTGGTCCTGGGGATGGAGCCACTCTTGGCATTGAATACAGATGCCATTGTAATCCAAGTATCCTCTTTGATTTTGTTGGTTGCAGCGTTGGTCTCCTTACTAGTCAAGACTGGATTGCTTTGAATTAAATCAATTAACAAAGCAACCTCGTCTTTGTTCATGGCCTTCTTAGCTTTCTATAAATTAAATTATAAACGATTTTATGTGTAGTCAATATATACTTAACACTGAATGATCAGTTCATTTTATTACTTTGAATGTAAATAATCAAAGATACGACAACATTACGATACAATAGGTATAACTTACCGGTGTACTATCCATTAGCAAACTCATTGCAGTGTATTGTATTGTACCACTTTTAAATATTCTCCTCGTCTTTGAATAATTTATAGTAAAAATACCTAGTTGATGTTGTTAATATCCTTTAAACAATGGAAAGTCCGTTGTCGTGTAAGACACAATTTTGATTGGATGGATGTCACAGTTGCGTTTTGTTTGCTTGCACGGACGAATGGTCGAATTAAAAATAAATGATATCAAATTATTTATTCAGCAAAATCAAATCAAAGTACTGAATATCAAAAATAAGTATATTTCTCAAATAAAATTAATCATAATACTTTAATTAAGCACATTATGCATTAATTTTTATTTGAATTCAAAATAACCTTGTTTGCAATAACGAAACGCAGCAAAGGCTGTCGGAGGGCTTCGGTAAGCGGGGTACCAACATCTGTTCGTAGCAGGTAGTCGATGTAAAAACTTTTGGGAACGTCTTTAACGGTTTATTACTCGTAACTCAAAAACGATCCGTCACTGATGTACAATAACTATTCGTTAAATATAGGAACCGGGCATAAGAAAGTTCTTTCATTTGAAAAGAGATTTCGTGAGACTTTCTTTGATTTATTGTTATCCCTCACCTACACTTATCGGTGTAACCTGCAGATACCATTTTTCAGGAATAAAGAGGGTTGGACACTATTTTGTGTGTATGTGTGTGGGTGAGCGTGTATTTACTTGAAAGACCACTATTTTATTTTCCTCCCGATATAGAACGTTCTAAACTTCACTTTGGTTGGTACACTGTCTATTTTCTTAGCCTGAGTTTTAAACACGGTACGTGTCTCATGTTACATGCAAGTGCATAGCATTTTATAAAAAGCCGGTTGGAATAAGTTTGTAAGTTATAAACAAAGTCATTTTTATATCAATAGGTTTGTTTACTGTATGCAGCAAACAAGCAAGGCCCGTCCGATGGTAAGTATTTACCGTAGATGCTAGTAACTGGGGTATCAAATGACCCTGAAAAATTCTGACTCTTTTCCTGGTCTGAGTTCGCACTTTGGTATAGGTTGAAAAATTTTGCGGTTAAAAATAAAATTACAACGAGATGCATTTGTTATTGTTGTGATGTTTATACCTACTTATTGTAATTAGGTATTAGCCATCGAAATATAACGTAGTATTTATTAGCTTTAAATGTTATTAGCATTTTAAATATATAGTGCTAGGTAACTGCTTAGAAGGATAAGTTATAGATACATACTACTAGATACTTTCTTCAAATGCCCTTTTGGCCTATACCAGGGGTGGCAAGTAGTTATAGGTGGGGTCTGGATCTTGTTGAATTTTTTGATCGAGGGTCAGAAAAAAAAAGATTATTATTAAGTAGGTAACATAACTAAACAAATCACATCTATCATAGGTACTTGTAAAATAGGTATAGGTACTAGAAAATATTTGGTATTTCAATTAATATGTAGGTACTATAACCATTACCATGTTTTGACAGTAGGATTAACTTTGACAATGACCGATCTCCCTCGGTCGGTTATGGTTACGGTTAAAATTTTAGTTAAAGTGACAGGAGCAACTCAGTTTACTTTCTTTCTGCGGTTAAAGTTAACTATAACCGTATACTATGACCGCGCTTTATGCAACCGACCCTTACCCTAACAAAAATAGAAGAGTAATGTTCATTTATTGTTGTCAAATGTCCCCTAGTATTAATCCGGTTTCGGTTCAAAAAATAAATAATAAAATTCATTTATACAAGTATTGCATCGTGGAGATTCTTGGGGGCTTTTGTCCAGCAGTGGACGTCTTTCAGCTAACATGAATTAAAGTAATAATCTAAAGGAAATTATGATGGTTATAATTACTTTAAAACCTACCTTTTTTATGTAATAGACATGGGTAGTTCCCGAACGATTGAAGGAAATGAACTACTTCAGTCCGCAAAATAAACTTATCACTCATTCAGTAATAGTTCAACTGTGTCTTTACTTCATTTAATTCAATAGATCTTTTAGCTCAATCGTTCTCTTCCTTCGCTCGCCGCTCGTATGCACGTAAAAAATGAATGCATCTGTGTGCATTTCGCGAGTCGAAACGAGATATTAGTAGAACATGCTACTATGAACTTTAGAATAATCGAAATAAGTATAAAGTTTCATTCGTTGTTACTTTGATGGTCTCATAAAGATAGTGATGTGATAGAGTGATACACTACGCGAGCTTCATCACTCTTTATAGGAGTCGTTCAGATATACTGAACTAAATGAAGTACTGAACTAAATGAGTGATCTACTTCATTGAGCTAGAAGATATACTTCATTCATTTCTTTTCACTGACACATTTTGCGCATATTATGTAACGTAGGTTAGGTATTATAGCGGTACCTACTGCTAATCGCACTATCTCTTTCTTACAAACATAAATAAAAAAGGATAGAGAATAAATTAGTCTCGAGCCGTATTCTGTTACAGATTAATAGCCGTAACTAATTTCGTTGTAAAGTCACGTTGAAAGAAACCCATATTACTTGCTCCCATTATCAGACGTTGAAGCAAAAATTCGGGTAATTGAAACCAAATCACGACCAATAATACAAAATATTGGAGAGTTACGTATTATGGACTCAAATCAATATTGAATAGGTACTCTTTTAAAATAACAACGTCCGTTGCTAAGCTCCTAAATTTAATTATAAACAACGATTATTTCACCTGTCTTTTCAAACGCTTCTTCAAAATTATGTTCTTTCAATAAAAACGCATTCTCCTCTGACTTCTCCACATCAGTTCTAGCAGCATCTTCAGACATATTGAGTTTTTATGTCAACATTAAACTTAAACAATGCCTTTGACGTACACAAAATACATGCCACTTTAACCTAGCACATTACACTAACTGGAAAACGGATCGTATTATCACACACTAAAGTTCAAAGTGAAATGCCAGCTAGAGAACACATGGCGATTAAAAATAGATGTAGTTACTGTAACCGACCACTCCGTGCGCTATAAAGGTATGAACTGACTGACTAGTTAAAATAAGCGGGAGCGCAGCGCGGGTTAGATTGTGCGCGTACGCAAGTGACGTATGTGCATGATCGCACTAGAGTTGTACCTATAAAATTATTAAACACAATACGATAGACTTTATCAATGTCATGTCAATACAAAAAGCCGGATAAGTACGAGTCAGACTCGTGCATAAATGGTTCCGTCCGTATTTATGGTGTAGATGAGAAAATAGTCTCCCATACATCGATATATTAGTATATTTATTAGTTATTATTTTATGTTGGTTATTTATATTTTTCTATTGTAATTTTTTTTTATTATGTTTATTTACTTTGCTTATTCTACCTACTTACTGTTCTTGCTTTGTGATGTCTAATAAGGTCACGGTTACTTCTTCAAATGCAAATGTAATCGTATTTTATTTATCGATTTTTAGATTTATTCATACTTACTTGTGTTGTGAGAGCTTGCTTCTTGTTAAATTTCATGTTTCTGGGTCCACGGGAAGTACTACAAGGCACTTAGGCTGAAATCTATAGAGCGTGCTTAGACTTTGCTCAGACTTTACTTAGGGTATAAACCTACGAAATATAGTAAATATTTGTGTGTTTTAAATTGTAGCCAAGTTTTTGGTAAGTCGTCGATTAGGTGCACATAGGCTTTGCTTAGCACACAGTCAGGGAGATTCGAAAAATGCATTTTAAATACCGACTTTGTACGGTAAAGTCTGAGCAAAGTCTAAGTTTGCTCTATAGATCTCAGCCTTAGACAAAGACATTAGTATTTGATATTAATTTTAACTCGAAACCTGAAACAACATCTTGAACACACACACCCACACACACAAACAGAGACGGACAACGAAATGATGTAACTCAAAAGGATAGGTTCCTTTTTTCTTTGAGTAACGGAACCCTAATACGTTATTCAACATGATGTATTATCAAGTCTTTGACAGGATTTTTTTCGTTCGATTGGATGGTTCGATAGTTTGTATTTCACATAAACTCATTACTCTGTCATATTTTACGTCTCATTCATACTTATTGGTTTGTAGTAGAGCTTTTTTTTACATTATTCCATCACTTCGCTATTTTTTAATGGTTTGCGAGGCGTCGATGTGTTATGGACGCGATTCTTGGAATGAATTCCAATGAATTATGTACGTATAATAAAAAAAAATATTAACATGTTGTCATCTTATTTATGTGGTGTATATTTTTTACATAAATGTGAATCGTTTTTTTTTTGTTTGATTTGGCTAATAGGTAGGTATGTAACGTTGGTTGTATTGTATCAAAGAACATAAATAAATTAAGCATAAAACAAATTTCTTTGCTAGAAAACAATACATTCGCTAATAATAGTTACATATTTTCGCTGATTTGTTTGCAAACGAAATCTCACTATATTATCTCATTCTAACAAAAAATCATACAAAACGGATAAAGTAAATTTAGTCCTGCCTGTCATAGTTATGTCCTCCTTTTTCAATAATGATTGTTAGAAAGAGACGGTCGTTATTAAAACTAATTCGTTTAGTTCAGACAAAATCAGGGTCATTATCTATTCAGTTGTTATCTTTAATTTGGATATTATACATCATGGCATGTAAATACACTATCTATTATATACATGATTTAAGTTTAAAAAAGATAATGCTATCAAATTGAGTTCAAGGGTAAAGTCTTAAAAAATCCACTTAAGGGGTATAATAAAAATCATTCATTACCGCGCCATTCAACGCTATTGGCACAATATATTCCCGCGTTAGTTCGACTGAAGTCAGCGTTGGGAATGCACGTGAGTTATTTATTCCCTACACTTCAGGACAATTTAATGGTACAGCTATTTATTTTATTTTCACTATGACTTCGTTAAAACGTGGTAAGCCGTATAATAGTCAAAGCCGTGAAATTATTTTTAATGTTTATCAATTTATGAGTCAAGAGGTTACACTCCGTGGTGTAAAAATATAGTTTTTGGGAAAGATCACCTTCAAAACCTTCAAGAGCGAACTGCGAAAGCAACTTCTTTACTGTCCTAAATTTAAATGACTCATCATCATCAGACAGCGACAAATCGTTTGACGACGACATTCATCGTTCTACCCGTGTACCCTCCATATCGAATGTATATAAAAAAAAATATAAACAAATAATACAATTTAATACATACTTTATCAACGTGATCACTTATTTTGGAAATAAGTGTATAAACATCTACGCATCAATTTTACGAATGTATTTGATTATTTAAATTTAAAAGTTATTGCGTTGGCAGAAAGATAATTTTCGTCTAAAGTAGTAATAAACATGGGTAACTTCATCTATGTTGTGTTATACTGTACACACCTAGCTTAATAAACGTAACACAATGTTTGTAACGAGCGAGTAGGTCATTGGTCTGCCTTCTCAATAACTGATTAACTTATTGGATTACCCTATTTACGTCGAGCTAGAATAGATATGAATATTCATAATAGAGTTGTCAAATGTCAACGGCCTTAAAGATAAAAAAGTAGTACTGTGAAACTTGAATATGTCTGTGTACCTACGTCTATTCCTAGATTAAGGCGGAGGCTTCGGTTGGAGCGCGAAATTCAAATTTTATCACGTTTTTTGCAAATTGCAGCTCAGTTATTGGTCGTAAGTTATCAACATGTTATTTGCGACAAGAATGGTAGTATATTTACTGATTAATAATAAAAGAAATCATCAACATATTCCTCCAAGGTATATTAGTAACATTTTCATGAAATAGTCGTATATGTCAGTAATATACCTTGGATGAATTAAATTACAAGCTCAGTAATAGGTTTTATATTTGTAAAAATGTGATTTGCGCCTCATTAATATGCCAATTGATTACTGTATGTATACATTATGCTTTTTAAACTATTCAAATCCATACATTGGTTCCTTTTCGATAAATAACGCGCAGGCACCAATGTACAGTTTTATAATATTTTGAATGCAAAATGAATATAGATAGATCTGTAGCCATATTTTAGTGTCGCGAATCACATTTTGACAAATAAATGACCTATTACTGAGCTGCAATTTGAAAAAACCTACAAAAAATTGAATTTCGCGCGCTGTGAGGCCCGCGAGCAATTAAAGCGTTCCCGAGGAATCTTATGTCCCCGAGGGATAAAACGTAGCCTATGTGTTAATCCAAGGTCCCAGCTATCTCCATACCAAATTTCATCAAAATTGGTCCATCCGTGAAGAAGTAACAAAACACTCACAAACTTTCGCATTTATAATATTACTAGCGACCCGCCCCGGCTTCGCCCGGTTTTTCTCAGCTTTTCTGTACTATAACATGCATGTATTCTACATATAAACCTTCCTCTTGAATCACTGTTTCTATTAAAAAAAGTCGCATCAAAATCCGTTGCGTAGTTTCAAAGATCTAAGCATAAATAGGGACAGACAGACGGGAAGCGACTTTGTTTTATACTATGTTGTTGATGATAGTGACTAGTAGCAAAGAATCTAGTAGGATTAGGATTTAGGACAACATTTTTAATTTTACCAAAAGCGAAACTACATTAAAATACATGAATGACTAGTAGGTAAATTTTGGGGGCGTTGAATGATAAGAGGTCAAAGTCACGAGATAATAGAAGTGTAATACCTAAATAACTAATTGATATTGTTTTCCTTAAATGCTGGTATTTTCGTATTCATTATAAGTAGGTACTTATTTTGGTAGGTACCTATAGGTTCAGCTTCGAGTTGGCCGTCGGTAGTCAATAGTGTCAATACGTCATAGGTACAAATAAAACAATTTATAATCGCAATAGCGACAAAGCCCAAAATTGATTAAAAACACAATCCTTGCTAATCTTGCTAGCATACCACATAGATTTTGCGCCGCGGCTCGGATGCGTAAACGAAATTACATAAAAACTTTTCATAAACATGTTACATTGAAAAATAAACATTAAAATAAACCAAACGTGTATTAATTTTTTCCTTTAGATTCTTACGTAATAAATATTAAACAGGGTTCGGCCTATTCTTATTTTTTCTTATAATAGGTGGGGCGAGGGGGTCAAAAACTAGCGAAAATTGTCTTACGTACCTAATTAATGAATGGCCCCTAGTCTATGGTAATACGGCGTCGGCGACCGTAGTACTATTTGTAAAATCCGTTACGCTACCTCGTCATTATAATTTCACGTCAATTTATCGAGTAATTGTAAATTTGTAATTCCGGACTAATAGTTTGATGACCATATCTAGTTTATAATGAAAAGTGCCGAAGCAGTTAGTTGATTATAAGGCGGAAGTCTTTAGTTACGAATTTAAGTAGGCGCGGAGAAACTCGGTGGACTATTGATTGATAATTTTCTAGTTTGGTGGTCTATGAAATCAAGAACTATGTCAAATAATAGTTAAGTAGGCTCCGGCCATTTCGGAACTTAGTGGTAGGGTGGTAGTTAATTTGTTAGGAACATACACACACACACACACACTTAATCTAAGTAGGATGTAGGTTTCCCCATAATGTTTAGGTACCTTCATCGAAAGATGGTGATTCCATACCCTTGTTTAATACAAAGTATAAAGGACACACTGTTTAGCTAACTCTTATTGATAACAGCATGGTATGTAAATCTGTGATTATAAGATTAATCCTTTATGTTGCCATAGTTTGCCAAAGTACACACCTGCAGGTAGATAGGGTTTTTTTTTTGGGAGGACTAAAGTTGGTAGCCTCTGATGGCTGCACCAACATTACCGGACAATCGGCGGCTCTCAGCCGGGTAACATTTAGGTAACAACAACGCCTGAGGGCACCCCCGAATGGGGTACGAACCTCGGCTCAGGGCGTTACCGGGGGAGGGGGAGGACTTAGTACGAGTTACGACTAATTGGGGGCGGTCGGATTACTAATGGCAGCTCGGACCGCTTGAACGGGACGAGTCTGAGTGGGACGTCGCGGCGGTCCTCGCCGTCAAGGACGATAGCGTAATCAGTTTGATCTATGCTTAATTTGTAGGTAGATAAGCACCTGATAAGATATTGGCGTGTTTTAAATTTAAAATTAATAGTCTAGATCTCCAATAATAATTATTCCAATGTATATCTTCACTAAACAGACATTCAATCCCTGGTTAATATTTGAACAATAGGATTTTACCATTTGTATGGAAGGAAAATACTACTCCTGCAAATTATATAATAGCAATATCTATTACAAATAACTTTGCTACACACCAACCAAAAGGCGTATGTGTTTATCGTGGAAAATGATTAGGTATATGTATTTGCAGCGCACACCAAATACCTAATGACTTTTAATGGTAAATACTTTGAGCTACATTATTGTAATTTTAAAATAGATTTCTAAGTTTTTAAAATAAAATACAGATTATGTTATAGCTTTCTACATAGCTGAAATAATTTTTAAAATCAGTTTTAGTTTATTCATTTCATTTTTTTCTCTTTATAATTATTAATGTAGATATATACCTAGTTATCTGGTTTCCATAGTACTTCTCTGCTTAGTTTGGGATCAGAACGTCTCAGGATATGAGGATTATATTATTGGACAGAGAGTAACCTAGGTTACTTTCTATCCTGGAATTTCGGGTAATACCCCGGGGCGGAAGCTAGTATATTAAAAATTAAAATTATATCATATCTAAGAAAGTTTCATGGCGCAGCGATACCGTTCAATCGATTTAGAACTTGTGCAATATTGTAATAAATGAATTCAATTGCGTCAGATACGTCAGATGCGTCAGATGTGGATCTTATAAGCGTGTTGGATATTTTTATGTTCAAGTGGTACACGTGGCTGCACAATATCCTAAATGGGATCCAGCGAGATGCTCATCATTGGATCAATACTATGTCTCTACTAATAATAAAGCTGATCAGTTTGTTTGCTTCTTTGAACGCGCTAATCTCTGGATCTATCTAATGTCGGATTCGAAAAATTCTTTCATTAATAGGAAGCTACATTAGTAGCCTCGAAAATATGGGTGAAACCACAGGGAACAGCTTGTATTATATTAATATACAGCTCCGAGTATTATTAAAGAGGTAAAGGTTGACTATTTGTTTGAATATAGGAAGTAATCTTTTATGGCGATGATAGCTCAATGGTAGTGACGTCGGATGCCGCGGCGAAGGTCGTGGATTCGAATCCTTCAATGAGCTTGAGCTTTCGGTGAAGGAAAACATCGTGAGGAAACCATAGCACGGTGGAAGGGTACTTTGTAGTACGCGTCTGGCTGGCTACCACCCTCAAGTTGAAAATCTGTCGCCAAGCACCTACCGGTGTGTTCCGACAGCTGCACTTGAGAGCCAGTTCCTTTCTAGGCTTTGTGTGCTTACCATCATCGGCCACATCATCACTGACCACGGTGAGATTGTGGTCAAACACGGGCCTATTCATAGTAAAAAAAAATATATAAAAGGAAAAAGTGACTGATCTTTCAACGCACAGCTTAAACCACTGAACGGATCGGGCTGAAATTTGGCATAGGTACAGGCGTTCCCGAGGAATAAAAAGTAGCCTATGTGTTAATCCAGGGTATCAGTTACCTTCATACGAAATTTCATCAAAATTGGTCTAGCCGTTTAAGCGTAACTTTTGGAATTCCAAAATTTGTTAATTTTGGTTAACTAGAATACTCCCATTAGCCTTGTTCCTTTTTTGACAACGGAACCCAAATAACTAATGATTTTATTGTCTACCGCGTTGAAATCTTCATTTACATGATTAATTAATGGTGACCATAGCACAAATATGTATCAAGACTCAACAGTCTATTAATTAATAAAGTACGAGAATACCATAGGTTAATTAAGTTGTTTTCCTAGTTGTACATGTGATGCGACAGACAAACATAAAATACATGATACTTGTGCCTAATTGAAGCCTTAACTAAGGCATTTTAATCATATCTAGCTAGTCGCGCCAGGGTCGTTGCCCGGGTGATTTTTAACAAAAACACCATGCAAATTTCCTTTTTTCCCAGTGGATTTTCCAAATAAATCTTAGTCGTGATGACGGTTCGAGTCCTACCAAGGGTGGGACCAGGATTTCAAATTGATCCTCGTCTATATATATCCCGGAAAAACATAAGATCCCTCGGGAACACGGGTGAAACCGCGGCGCGGAAGCTTTACTATTAAAGATCGTTTTGTAACAATTTTAAGGACTGTTAAAATAGAGACGTGTTTATAGTAATGTAACGGGTCTATTCGCGCATAGAATATTATCAAAATATAATTTTGACTAACCTCGACGTTTCGATCAAGTTGCATTGATCGTGGTCACGAGTGGACTGGAACAGCGGGTCAACATCTTGCTTGGCGAGAGTTGTCTCCAACTACCCGCAATTGGTCTTGTAAAATATAACTGTCACGATTACAATACATTACTTTATACATGAATTGTGTTCGCGAGAGTTTAAAAAGTAAGAAAGAGACGTGACGTCATCAAATTAGTTCAGTTTTTAAACAACAGAATCGGCTCCATAATCTATAATTAAAACTATGTCATTGCTGGCTAAGTGAAATAATGTTGCCATGCGTTGAGTTGCCAAGTGTTTACCGACAGACTTGGAATTCTGCCGCGTTTTATATTTTACTAAAAGTCGGCCAAGACTTAGTGGCGGCTATAAAAATATACGAGAACTGTGGAGATGACGTCATGGGACTACCAAATGCGATGCCAAATATGGTTTGGCCTATGACCTTACTGATCCTGGAATAAAATGTGGTCTACGTCTTTCTCCATATCGAGTGCCAATTTTTTCAGTGATGTGAAAAGGTAACAAACTCACAATTTGTCAATGATATGCATATAGAGATTCCATATTAATAATAATAATAAATAATTAAATGAATGAATGTAAGTTGGAAGAGAATGGTTGTAATGGAAGTAGTTACCGTGAATTTGCAATATCAGAGGTATTGCCAACCTGTTACAATACCGAGAAGGCAACTAGCTCTCAAGTGCAATTGCCGGAACACACCGGTAGGTGCTTAGCGACAGATTTTCAACTTGAGGGTGGTAGCCAGCCAGACGGGTCCTACAAAGTACCCTACCACCGTGCTATGGTTTCCTCACGATGTTTTCCTTCACCGAAAGCTCAAGCTCATTGTACGATTGGAACCCACGACCTTCATCGCGGCATCCGACGTCAGTATCAGCTATCATGAGTGTACTGCTACGAAATTGTTCAGAATAAGTCAAAAGCCAAATATTGCAAATATATTTTACAATAGTCCTTGAAAATAAACAATTACTTACTTGTAATGTCAACTTATTGCAATAAAAATAAATTGCGTTGTCTGAGTTTTTGTATTATTTCATTTACTCGTTGTATAATGTAAATAATAATTCGTCCTTCGTACTCAACGAAGACAGTAAGCAATACAAATCCACCAATCAAAAATTGGTCTTAAGGTCACATGGTTTTATTAACTTATTCCAAGTGTTTTCTTTCATAAAACGGCGATGTTTACTTTACATTTGTTACGGAGAGCTTTACATGTATTTTAAATAAATTATGTAATATTTATTTTTCTTCATCGTCTCTGTATGAAATTCCTTATTGAGTTCCCTTGGAGTATTGTTCAGATCTGAGCCACAACTATAAGTAATTAATTAAATAATTAAGAATCAATTTTATTTGCAATTTGACTGAAGGAATAAATACCTATTTTGTAGTGTATTTTATATTCTACTAAGGTGGTAAGCAGATTAGTTGGACACTCAGAAAGAATTTTCATTTTCTAAAATGTGCCAAACACACGGGTGCCAGTTCCCTTCTAGGCTTTGTGTGCTTACCACCATCGGCCACATCATCACTGACCACTGTGAGATTGTGGACTAGGTATCACTTGTGCATTTCCCAGCCTGCAACAATCTCTTCACAATTATCTGGAAGACCCCATGCTGCTGAGAGATTTTTTTTTGGATTGGTCTAAAGTGGCCTGATGGATTTTTCAACCATACCGGACAAATCTTAAACGAGAACTTAAACGAAGTATACGAGATAGTATGTAGTACAATAGTACGAATTACGTATTGGGACCTCAGCGGGCTCAGACCGCTTGAACAGGACGAGGATGAGTGGGATGTCGCGACGGTCCTCGCCGTCGAGGACGATAGCGCAATCGGTTTTTACAGCTGGCCCCTCCTAGAAGATGAAGGAATGCTCACAAACCTTTATCTATATAAGTATGTATTTACAAAAAAAAAGTAGTATATCAGTTATCTGGTTTCCATAGTACAAGCTCTGCTTAGTTTGGGATCAGGTAACCGTGTGTGAAAAAATGTCCCATGATATTTATTTTATTTATTTAAACCGAATCTGAGGTGTTAAAACGGTTTTGTGAAGAACCTCGTCGACTACTTTTTTTGTAAAATAAATTCACTGATGTATATTTTTTTGCTTATGCAGCATTTACCTTAGATATATTTTTGATTTGTTACGCCTGCCCCCCCTTAACAAAATCCTAGCTACGGCCTTGGCCGGGCGGTTCTTCCGTTGTTCACAATAGTTGCATATGGAGTTTGTCACTTTTACTCAAATAAATCGTACTATAACCCCATGATGTTATTAATAAACTTTTTACGTACAATGAACTAAATACTAATGCATTTGGAAGTATTTATACGTAAGAGTCAATCGTCACGCGACCTTGTACACTGTTTTGTTCCTATTTGGCATTATGCCATAGATCAGGGCATTTTTAATGGGATGAATATTATTGCGTACCATTGCTCGTCTTCTATGAGATTTAATAACAGAACTTGGTTGAAAGCGTGCAAGAGATGACTCGCATTGAATTTCAAACGATAAATAAATTGGTTTCAATATTACAGTCGAGCTGAAAACACATTGGATGTTTTAAGGAACGACGTGTAGAGAGATGAAAAAACGCGAACAAAATACTATTTGCGCTCGGTGTCGCCCGAGTGATTAGTGATTTTTATTGAGATTTTCATACGGTAATACCAAAAAGAAATCTTAAATATAAACCTTGTCCTGACAATTACAAACACAACAAAAAATAAGTAACAGCCGTTCTGAAGTGATGCGCTTATTTGTATTGTATTCGATAATTGATTTTTATTTAGGTATATAAGTAGGTAGATGTGAAATATTTAATGCTTGTCTAAATCACACTTTGGATGAAATTTGGCTTATTTTTTTTATTCAAACTGCATATTAAAACTTTAGATCAAAAAGAGGCCAGTATTCAACAGAACTGTTGTTTCGTTCTCTTGTGTTGTATGTTAAGCGAATGACATTACTCTGCCGTTTTCTGTGCGTTTTCATGTAGTCACAGTGCGTCTCACTTATGCTGACTTGAAAATTACAGCGTAAGCTTTCATACAAATACGCTCAGTTTCTTTGTGCCGGTATAAAAGTGCGCACGCAGTTCCGCTGATGTGTTGGTGATCGGAAAAATGCTCGACAATGGAAAATCTGAGGATGCACCAACACCTTTCGAGGAAGCTCTCAACAAGACCGGTATGGAGTTCCTCGATTTTATCATCACCAGTCTTTTATGTGTATATTTATTTTAAAAAAAGCTTCTTTTATGAGGATTTTGAAGTTCGAAAACGCACCGAGGGGGGGCAGGAGGTGGAACTGCCCCCCCCCCCCCCCCGTGGAATCAGTAAATACATGTTGTCAAAATCTCCCTCCCTAGGCCAAAAGCAGAGTATTTCCCCCCCTTGAGCTAAAAGCTGGGTACCCCCTTGCAGGAACAGTTTTCTTTGAAAAGAAGTTAAAAAAATATGTTTTTATTTCGAACAAAGGAAAGTTTTGATGTTTCCATTTTGGTAGTTCATAAATGTTTTTAGATCAATTATAGATATACCTAAAAATATTGTATTGGGTAACAATTGGGTACTAAATTAAACCACAGTGGCTCTTCATAGAATCCGCCTGGATGTCTACTTACCACGTTGTCAGGTTGATAATCGGTCATCAAGCACCTGTTCCGACAGGTACACTTGAAATCCACCTCCCTTCCAGGCTTTGTGTGCTTACCACCATCGGCCACATAATCACAATCCCACTTATATTGTAAAAAACTAAAGTTTGTGATGAATGAATGTATGGATGTTTTACTCTTTCACGTAAAAACTACTGAATGGATTTGGATGAAACTTGGCACATAGATAGATCATACCCTGGAACAACATTTAAACTAATTTTTATCCCGGGAAATCATAAGATCCCCCGGGAACGTGGTTGAAACCGCGGGGTGGAAGCAAGTATGGAATAAATTAACGGATACACATACTTTTAATGACACTAGCTTCCTCTCCGCGGTTTCGCCCGCGTTCCCGAGGAATCTATGTTTTCCCGGGATTTCATTACTAACGGCCGATCATTTCTTTATTTTATATTTTCCTCTTTTAGCTATATTTTTTTTGGAAAGAACTAAAGTTGGTAGCCTCTGATGGCTACAGCAACCTTACCGGACAAAACTTTTAGGTATAGATAATATTTATAAATACTTATTATAAACTGAATCATTATTATATCCCGGGAACGCGGGTGAAACCGAGGGGGAGAACTAGTATTATTAAAAAAGTATGAATCATAGTTAAATAAAAAATATACCTTAAAGAATTCATTCATTCATGACCTGACAATAAATACTTTGCACACAATTTAAACATTACGTCAAAAATATCAACAAATACATATTAATTGTACATAAATATTAGTTCAGGTGTATTATCAATGACAAATAGTCTTAAACACAATAGTATTGTAATAATTTATGTGTCTATGAATGTATTATTAATATTTTTATAATAATTGTTAAACTGTTGTACTGCGTAATTATGTAGGTATCACTAATTGATTAAAAATTATGATAATGATAATCAATTTGTAATAAACTCCACCTTAAGAGGGTTTATCTTAAGGTGGAGGCTTCGGTTGGGGCGTTAAATTCAAATTTTATCACGTTTTTTGCTAATTGCAGCTCAGTTATAGGTGTCAACATGTTATTTGCGACAAGAATGGTAGTATATTTACTGATTAATAACAAAATAAATCATCAACACATTCCTCCAAGGTATATTAGTAACATTTTCATGAAATAGTCGTATATGTCCCCAAACGAAGGTTTACCCTTAATACGTGAATCTTGTAAACCCCAGGCTTTGAATACTCTTATGAATTATGCTCCAATAGATTCGTACAAAAAAAACATAGGAGGATCTTGAATAACCAACCGTCTCAGTTCACCGCATAGAAATTTCTTCCACTCAACATTTTTTTTAATTTCCTCGTCACATATGAGTTTACAAATATTTATAAGAACCGGCAATACACAGTGATTACTCGTTACAAGTAATCTGGGTGTAATTATCTATATATGTATTTACAAAAAAAAAGTAGTATATCAGTTATCTGGTTTCCATAGTACAAGCTCTGCTTAGTTTAGGATCAGATAACAGTGTGTGAAGAATGTCGAAAAAGAAAAAAGTTTAGAGCATAGCCTATATTTACAATCTGAGGGTCTAAAACACCAGCGCTAGCAAAATTGTTATTTACACCAGATATTTAGAGCAGATGTTTGTGAAAAGCGATTCATTCAGTGTTATGGCTTTAGATTTATCTAAGTATTCATTTTGCATTCAAAATATTATAGAACTACATTGGTTCCTTTCTATATCTATATTAATAACGGAGATTTGTCATCTCCGTTATTTAAGGAACTAATGGGAGGATTCAAAAGCATAAATTAATTACATATACCAAACATAATACCTACACCATAATCAATCGATATACCTAATGTCTTAGGCGCTAATTACAAAATTCATCAATCTTAAAATGGAGCTCGAGTGGTCACAATCTTTATAAAGAGATATCAAAACGCCTGGTCGAAGCATCTCGTGACCAGAATGCTGCCTATACTTGGGTCAAAGAACCAGTATTGCCACCCAACGTGGCAATGCCGCTAGTATTCTGGGAATGATGCCTTCTGACAGCGACTTTTTCATTTAGTTTAGTCCTTTTTATATAAATAGTTTTTAGTTGTTGTAAATAATCGATATTATTTACATCATTTAAAGGTATCAAAAATTAACGCAAAAAGTATGCGTTCAAAATTCAAAATGATTCTCATTACCAAACAATTTGCGTACCAACTTCAATAATGGAAAATTATTTAATTTCAGGTAACGGTCTGTACAACATTCTCCTGCTAATGACTGGTTCCCTGATACTCCTCGCCATAGGAGTAGACCTGTTTGGCTTCAGCCTGGTGGTGGCAGCAGCCTGTGACTTGAATCTCACAGTCACTGAGAAGGGAATCCTTACATCCTTGCCGTTTATTGGTATGTAGGTATTGGCTATTTCAACTGACTGATTAAGGCGACTATATCCGAGAAATGATGATTCTAGATTCAGTTTTTCTCGGCATTCTTTGTTGCAAGAGATTTGTAAAAAATATACCAATTTTAAACTAGAGAATATGTGACGGGGATTTATTTTTTAAATTGGGATTTTTAATAGTAACGTCAGAAAAAAATCCTCAATATGCCCCTTTTTAAAACTAAGAATGCATTTTTCTCTTATTTGAGCCATCCAAATAACCTTAAAATATTAATATACATTCTGAAATCCATTAGAAAGGGAATAGTTTTATTACTTTTTTTTAAAAAAAGGCTTAGTTTTTTTTTAAATAACATAAAAGCGTATTTTTTACTAAAATTGCGGCTCTCCTGTCTCGCAAAAAAAAATCAAAAAGGGTTCACCACGCTGCCTCAAAACGGTCTTCCTCGTAGCGCGTCATTGGATGAAATTATAATGGTGTTAATTACGATTACCATCAAAGATATGCGATAGCCCGGCTTTTCCTGTTTACACTCTCACTATTAGAATACGATACTATAAAATTAACTAGGTTATTGCTTAACGTTACTACAAACTACTATTTGTAAATCCTCCAGCTACTGCTACTACATATTATCAGCTACTATATTACCTATACCTACTATTTGTAAAACTATTCTACTGCAAAATTGCAATTTAACGCATGTATAGCACTTTATGAGAAATAATCATTCTAAATTAAGTTTTGTCTGCAATATTTATTACAAGAAAATAAGGGGTATTCTCATTTTTTTCTGACGGTATTAATAATAAAAAAATCTTGCATAAAACTCCAAGATTGAAAACGACTTTTTCTCCTATTTTGTTAATCTAAATAATGTGAAAATTTTAACATACATTATACGATCTAATACAAAAGGAACTGATTTGTTATAATAAAAAAAATATATAGGTATTTTTTAATAAAATTTAAGCGTCTTCTAACTATTAAGAGCAAATAAAACGCAACTATATAATATTTATATAAACTTTCTCAAAAAATAACAATACCTTTACCGTCCCCCTGTAGGCCTCCAGCGCCCACAAGGGAGCGTTATCGCGTCCACTTTGAGAAACACTGATCTACACACTGTCTCAAAATTAACATCTGGTTGTAGTTGGCATAGTTTTTAACAGACTAGACACTTACATACTAGACTGATACACTTCATTATTACGTTGTTTTTAACCAGTTGTCCTCAGCCACAAATAACGCTTCAATTGCCTGTATGATAATATAATAATTATA
The DNA here is from genome assembly GCA_963555595.1 of Tethea ocularis. Lineage (NCBI taxonomy): Eukaryota > Metazoa > Arthropoda > Insecta > Lepidoptera > Drepanidae > Tethea > Tethea ocularis. Next base: position 10,721,280 of record OY741969.1, on the reverse strand, counting down.
ATTAATGCCTGATTTTTCCTGCACTTAAAAAAATATTTGAAATTGTTCTCGCTATTATTTTAGATAAAAACACAAAAGGAAGATACGGTACAGAGTGAGAACGGATAGGATAACAAAACTACATCTAGCTGACGTACTGTGATTTTGCATAAGCTGTTAAATAAACAAGAGGGCACTCTGATGACAAAAGTGAGATTTGGAAAACAACAAAGAGCTCATGATGACAGTTTGACAGTGACTAGGTGCAAGTGCAGATCTACCGCTATAGGCACGATGGGCATGCGCCCACAACCCAAATACACTTGTGACGTCACACTTTCACGGTCTATAAGGACCTACTTATGCAAGACGGAACCAATCCACACACATGCCAAAATCGACATAAGTATACAGCTTTCAAAATACACCTATCATATCGACCCTGTAAAGATCAAAATGATGTGTCAATTTTGACATAAACGGCTTTATCTCAAAACTATCAATGTGTGGGTTGATTCCGTCTTGCATAAGTAGGTCCTATTGAAGTCGATAGATTGAGATTATTATATTGTACGTGATTCGTAAAACAGCAAATTAGGTAACTTAGTCATGACCAGACAGCCAAAAAACTAACGTTTTAGTAATTTACTAGTGTTCGCTCCACGACTTTGCCAACTACCTATACTACACTGTACGAAATCTTGGTCAGAGCGTCATATGTATATTTTGTAAACATCTCCATCTTTGTAACAATGCTATATCCATCATGAGCGTGTTCATACTCCGACTTGCACTTTTGGCTGATTTTTGGGTGACTGTGACGACAATCTTTTTTGAGGGCTGGATCCGCACCTGACTAGGTGATACGCACCTTCCGGTATATTCCGACAACTGCATTTGAGAGCCAGTTTCTTCTAAGCTATGTGTACTTACCACCGTCGGCCACATGACTGCGATGAGGTTGTGGTCAAACACAGGCCTAAACATTGTAAAAAAGAAAAATACTCTAATAGCGCAAAAGCTAGACGTAGTTTGTTTGTTCCTCTGCGGACTGTCTACCGTATCTTCCCTTTTGGTTTTAATCTAAAGTTATTGTGGTGTTTATGAGTAATTGTTGGTCAATTGAATTTTATTGTTATAATATGAATAAAAGAATAATTTTCCATTGTAACAATTAATTGCGGGTACAAACACCGTGTGACGCTTTAGCGTGCTAACATATACCTTTGTAGGTATTTCTTTAAACGTGCACGCGTCATTGTTTCTTTCACTTTCTATTACAAACGTTATATTCGGGTAGAAAAGAGACAAGTATATCTTTCAACTCGTGTCCCATAGCTACTTTTACGATATCAATTGCGGGGCTACCGCGCAATTAAATCATAATAAACTTCATTGAATTTTGCTCGCATTATGTGGAATTCCATAATTTAACTAGCAGAGGGTTAATATCACACTAGAAAAGAGGTGATGATCTTTAAACGGCTGAGTGTTAAGGTGGAGGCTTCGGTTGGAGCGATTCAAATTTTATCACGTTTTTTGCTAGCTGAGCTGCAATTAGCAAAAAACGTGATAAAATTTGAATTTAACGCTCCAACCGAACGTTTACCCTTAAGAACACTCGATAGACACCTTTCAAGCGAAAAAATCTTATTTAAAATCTGTTCATCCTTTCAGAAGACATAATGCCACTTACACAAATACCTCTCTTTTTCGGTAGTTAAAATTTATCTTTTCTATTCATAAATTATTTACCTGTTTATTTTATGTTTCAGGTATTCTTCTTGTGTCCTATTTATGGGGCTACATCTCTGATACTAGGGGGCGAAGGTTTGCCCTCGTGATACCTTTGCAAGTAGCCTTTGTGCTGTCCTGCATCAGCAGCTTCTCACCAAACTGGCTGTTTTTGGGTCTCATCAAGTTTTTATCAGTTTGTTTGTGAGTACCTAGAAAATTTATTTACTTTGCTTCAGTGTTTTATACTTTATGTAAAACTAGTTGTGTGCCCCCCCCCCCTCCAACCCTCATTAGGTTTTTCGTGAAAGAGTAACAAACATCAACACAAAAAGTAGGCATTTTATGTTTTAATCCAGGTTATAAACTATCCGTGTTCCAAATATCATCCAAATCCGTTCAGTAATTTTTACGTCAAAGAATAACAAACATACATCCATACTCACAAACTTTCGCATTAGAAAGAAATAAAGAATACTTATTCGTCCAAACGCTCGATATTTCTATGAATGGATTCATGGATTCTCCGAACCGTATAGAATAGAGATAAAAGGAAAACCACAGATGTCAATTGTAAACAAGGAACTATTAATATTAATACGACCTACATAGTATATTAATTACGAGACAGAATGGATGAGGTAAGTATGTATATCTCATAGTTTCATTGTTATGAATGTCAAGAGCGTAATCATGAGATGATTTATTTTGGAATGATTCGGATCTTTTATTGATATTGATTGATTGTTATGACTCCGCTGATAAATTTAGTTTAAATCATTGATATGTTTATGTGTACTTTGTTTTTTTGTTGTTGTTTATTACTATTCAATAAATCTAATAATTCTATAAAAAGATACAGAAGGCGGTACTTCTAGACACGGCGGGCGTCGTCAGGAGGTTCGTCTACCCTAACCGGTAGCTTAGGTCTTACCCCGCTATTAATAATTACAAGTTATCAAAACAATAATCGTATACGTAATATGTTTATAGGGTTAGGTCTTTTATAATATTTTAGATTTTTAAATTAATGATATAAAAAAATAATTTCAAATTTAACGAGAAATACAGAGCATAATAATAATAAAATATGGTTTATTGGACAACCAAATTACTAAACATAATGCAGCCCTGTCTTCTAAACTAGCGTGAGCTGTGTCACAGAACATCTGTAGAAATTAATTAATTAACTCACAATCATATCAAGAAAACAATTTACTTTAAATCGATCCACTTTTTCAGCGCCTGGTATAAAATAGGGGATCGTGGAAAAGCTAGTAGGTATAATATAACCTACTAGCATAGACTCTCTATCTTATATATTTCATTGTAACTTTCAGCTCCTGCGCAGCCAATTCCGTGACCTACACGCTGGTAGGCGAATCATGCGTCCAACGAGTGAGGAGCAAATACATGTTGCTGATGACTTGTTTAATATTGCTGTCACCTGCAGTTGCTGGGAGTAAGTACCATGATTTATATCAACCATTAAACAGGCTGCTACACGGTTGTCAACCGGCTACCGAGGGCATAGAGGACGTTAAGCACCATTCGAGCGTTGTTGAATATGCCTGTGTTGAATCCAGCTCGAAGAACCACAATGATGAATCTGGTCTGCTTTGTTCAAAGCTGTCTGGTAGATTCTTATTGCGTATATGGATTGGTGGGCAGCCTAACTATCTTGCTTTAAATTTATGATAAAATGAGACTGGAATTAACAACATTAAGATGATTATGGCGAATAAATATAAGGACAGTACATGTAGTTTAAAATTTGAAATTCAAAAAAATTTGCAAATGAATCTGTTTTTTCATATCCTCAAATCATTTTTTATTTAAATTTCAGTCCTCACATATCCAACCCTAAAGCTAGACTTCGCTGCAAACATAACCTGGCTGGGCATTGTATTTAGGCCATGGAGGCTTCTCATCATAGTTCTGGCCCTTCCTTCGGGAGTGGGAGGTATCCTCATATACTTCTTCTACGAATCTCCAAAGTTCCTATTCAACTGTGACAGGAAACAAGAAGCTTTGGACGTAATGAAGAAAATTTATTTAATCAATCATAGGAGTTCTAAGGATGAACTGAAGGTACGGATGACAAGGTGATGTGACTTTAAGATTATTGAGATTATTTTCCAGTTTTTTGTGGTTCAGAAAAGAACGTTGAGATTGGGCAGCTAAAAAAATACGTATTAATTAGGACTACTCTCTAACATATATCAAGAAAAATCTCTCTGAGCATCGGACATTTGTCCGGCTCCGATTTGTTAAGTTAAGTTTAGTAACAATATCTTATTATTGCAGGTCCACTCCTTAACATTAGAAGACCAGCAAGCAAAGAAGCCAATGTCAATGTGTCGCGCCATGTACGAACAGAGTGCTCCACTATTCCGACCTCCGTACCTCTGGAGGACTTTGCAGCTCTTTTATATAGTTTCCATCGTGTATGTAACGTAAGTATTATTTATTCCCATTCTTCAAAGATCTTCTTCATAAAAAGCTATTCAAAGTTAACACATTAGCAATCGGCTTGGCTTAACCAAGAGGTGGACCGCCTGTCTGCTTTTCAATACATTGCAATCAGAACTTTTATATACTAATATGATTATGAATAGACTTACCTTCACTCGTATATAACAGTCAGTTAACCAGAACTATCTGATGACCAACTCCCAAGATCACAAAATCCAAAAATGTTGAAAATATGACTATAAACACCTACTGGTGGGGATCTAAAAACTCAATTTGAAAACCAGTTCCCTACTTTGTGTGCTCACCACGCCACCTTTGACTATATCATCGCTTAGCATGGTGAGATAATGGTGAACGAACGTTTCCTTCACAGTAACAACAGCTTCCTAGTATGGTTGCCTCATATGCTGAACTTGGTGCGGCTATCTTTGGAGTCCAACATCACGGACCCAGGGAACATCTGTTCACTGATCAGTACCACAGGAAATTCAACTACCTCTGCTGGAGTTGTAAGTAACTATGGCATAATTATAGTCATTGAATAAGCAGACAAATCGTTTTTCATTGTGATCAACCGAGCAATACCAAATAGACGAAATTTTTAAACATTTCAGAGCCCAGAAGTTTGTTTAGGAAGAATAGAAGACAACGTCATTTTGACACTTATAGCGTCTCAATCAGTGTTCTCATTCCTCAATTTTGTCATATCCTACCTTCCAAATCGACGGAAGACTGTGCTGATAACTATCCTATGTATGTCTGCATCAAGTGGAGTCGTCTTAAACTTGATGCCGGAGCCTATTTCCAGTGTATTCTTATTCGTGGTCTTCACTTGTACCTGCCTGGGAATGGGGATCCTGGCGTCTTATTTTGTGGATTTGTATCCCACTTCTTATAGGTGAGTGATATTTTAATAATCTTAGTATAAACCGTTTATCCTGGTTCGGACATGTTATGAAGAGGAATGAAACCCATGTAACTAAAAGAGTCATGAATATGAATGTTGATGGATATACGGGAAGAGGAAGACTGAAAAAGCGATGGATGGATTGTGTGAAGGAGTATGAATGGAGTAAATGCCGATATGACGGATAGAAGGGCTGAATGAAAGAAGAGTACCTACATATTGCGCCGACCACAAATGACTGGGAATAGGGCAGGGAGATTATGATGAATAGAAATAGTTTGTAATTAAAATCTTGATATTTTTCAGAGGTATGGTGACATGTCTAAGCATCATGGTGGGTCGGAGCAGCACCTTCATAGGCATAAACCTGGTGGGGAACTTGATATTCTACCATTGCCAAATAACATTCTACTTGTGGTCGCTACTTGTCTTGAGTAAGCACTTTCTTTGGTATTTAAAAAAAAAATGCATTATCATTTAAGCCCTCATTATGTTCCTTTCGAAAATAAGAGCGAACAATGATTTTCGCAACTGACTTTCAATTTCATCTGAAATCACTATTTATTATTTTCAATTAAAAAATGTTCAATGTAGAGATTACCACAACAAATGGTTTTACGGCGTTCCATCGCAGGCTGGAAGTGGCTTTGATCACTGGGGCTACCGCGTAACACAATGGTAATGAATTAATAACTTTTGTAAGAAAGAAAGATAACGTGACTAATATTAGTTTAATTCGTAAACTACAGAATCAGGGCCAATGGGAAGCAAATTTAATGACGTTCATTATCATTTTCTTACGCAATAGCTCCGGTGATGGGGCTCTACCACGTATCTTTTTATAATCGTAATGAGCATCATTATTAATCACCCAATGAGGGCTCACCAGTTCACCACGCATTCAAGATTGTCTTCGTCGCAGCGCATCATTAGATGAAATCATTAATAGCGTTCATTACGATTGCCACCAAAAGATACACAATAGCTCGGGTGCTCGGAGCATTTCTCCCGATATGTGCTCATCATCTTCCTCGTTGGATATCGGTTCATCGAAATATGTAACCTGCTCATTGCTACTTCACATCACAAAATTTATAAACTGTGGCCATCGCTGAACACTGTCGTTCAGATGAAATTATTTTATCTTTGTTGCTTTCAGGCAGTGTTGTAGCAGCATGTTTCCTGCCACCAGACAAGCCAGCCTCAGATAAATCTATTGCAGTCTAACTTGGATTCTTTTAATTATGATTAAACACAAGAGTCTGTGATTTTAGTTTTATGATGCCAGTGAGTTGTTAAAGACAATAAATTGAATTTCTTAACTGTTTAGGGTGAAAGGTTGAATTTTTCGCCGTAGTAATTATATGGTTTCAGAATTCAGCCTCTAAAATTACGAGTATAATCATTTGTGAAATATTTTGATCGTAAATAATTTTAACATTGCCATATTATTATTTATAGCGATGTATCCTTTTTAATGGTTTTACTATTACTAATGTTTCGATGCAACCGAACCTTAGTTTAGTTTATTTATAAATATCTGAATCTCGGCCAATGAAGAACTAAACTGACAAAAAAATTGTTTGTGTCCATATATATTTACCATTGAAATTATTATAATTTGTAGTTACCGAACAAAATATAATAATGTTTATTTATATTGAAAAAGGTGACACACACTTATACACGGTGATTAGTAGGCCGAAAGGCATTGAAATATTCCAGACAAAGGCGATATAACCGAGAACGCGGGTGAAACCGCAGAAGAGAGCTAGTAAATTAATTATTTTTAAATATAAGAATGATGATTGCTGACAATAAAATAATTGTTATTTTACATAAATAGATGTTTATTTTTAAACCTTATTTATAAAATAATTTCTAAAAATATTCTTTAGTTGTATAAACGCCATATTTTTTTTAGATCACAGTACACATAGTAAGTATGTTTAGATCATAATAAAGTTTGAATACAAACTTTGAAAAAATAATCATACTTCTGACAGTGCATTAAATAATTTTTGTCTATAGTACCATTTTCTGAAGAGTAACAATAAATTTTATTTGGAATATCAAAACTCAGCATTGGAAACGGTGGCTTATCAACCGAATTTTTTTTTCTTCTTTCCGATTTTTTTAAGGTTTTGGCCATAGAATTTTTTTTATCTGCGGATCATCAACCTTAATTTTTTTTAAATAATATTGTACATTACATTAAATTCTAAAATAAATACAAAAGCCTTATTAAAGAATATCGAGATCTTATTCTATTTCAAAAGAGTCTATTTTTGTTTATAACTACATGTAAGTTGATATGTATCTGTCTAGACCAACGTTCTTCTCCATAGCGTTTTCTGTATCAGATTCTTCTTCTTTTTGTGTTTCTTCTTTATTTTCTTCTAATTTTATTATCATGATGGCACCGATTGATACTGAAAACAATATAAATAAATCTATTACCGAGACTGTGAGGTAACAATTTTTATTTAGATTTCTGGGTTTGATTCCCAGGTAATACAAAGCGCCAGGGCTATATTAAAACCTGGATTGTACAACCTGCTTTAAACCATCTCTCATAATAAAACAGGGGCTTTAACATTCTTTAGCTTTCGTATCTTTGGTGGTAATCTTAACCAACACTATTATTGAAAATCCTCCAATGAGGGGCTCACAACACCCCCAAAATGGTCTTCGTCGTAGCGCGTCATTGAATGAAATCAATAATTACCACCAAAAGATACGCGATAGCCTAGCTGGTAGAGGCTAAGATGCTGAAGAAAGCAATGAAAAGAAACGACTGTTTGCTAAGTAAGTATAGTCCCAAAGTCTAAAAATTTTCGAATCCAGTGGCTTTTAAGGCTAGACTGTATGTATTTCTTCTAGACAAGCCTTCTCCATCACAGGCTTCGTCAAGTCAAATTGTAAATAACTCACGAGCTAGTAAAGCGGCCACTGATATGAAGGGCGCTGGGCAGGAGTAGTCCAGGAGTACTCCGACAGCTAAGTTGGAAGCAACACCACCAGCTCTGCCCCACCATGCTCCCCAGCATACTCCAAGACCACTGAGGACAAATAAACATAGTCAACAATGACGGCACAGAATAAGAAACCTATACGAGTATACCTAAAGAACAGAATGACCCAGGCTGAGTGTGAAGAGGATAATCTTTATATGAAGCTTTTGTAGTACTCAATTGCCATCCTTGAGACCATCATCACCACATTTTTATTCATGACTATAATAATCATCGTTGATACCCCACAGCAGAGTTTGTTAGACAACAATCAAGTTATAGTCATGTAAAATTTTGAGAAATCACAACACTCGAATATGCCTACCGTGAGTCAAAATTACAATAAGTACCTTTAAAACCATGAGGTTATAGTATGACATTCTAAGCTCACCTTAATTTAGCCGGCAAAGCATGCAACAGTAACCTAATTAGCAGCACATTTCCATTCAGCGATGCAGCATTAAGCGCTGCAGCTGCCGCTACAGCCACTTTATTAGAGTTGCTGCAAGCACAAGCGCTGGCTGCTAGACAGGCGCAAGCCAGCGCACAGGTCCCAGCGCAGGCAGCGGCTGCACGACGGACGCCCAACGCACCACCTCTAGCGCATAATAGTGCGCATGCAGCGTTGCCAAGAACGCAACAAGCGCCTACTATTAAACCTGATATGAAGACCTGAAGAAGTTATGTTGATGTTAAAAAAAAAGCAATGTAAGCTAGCTAGCCGAGAAATGGTGACGTCAAATGGCGTGACGAAGGTTAAATCATAATATAGTGAGATCGAACTTTCAGTGAGGGAAAACGTCATGAGGAAATAAGAGCATGGTGGTAAAGTAGTATCTGACTGGCTTACTACTTTCAAGTTGAAAAATTTTCGCCAAGCTTCTACCGGGGCATTTGCATTAGAGAGCCAGTTCCCTTTTAGGCTTTGTGTCCTGACCACGGTAAGATTGTGGTCAAACACAGAAATAGTAAAAAAACTGTCCTCTTTCAGTATTTATGTTTGAAAGAATTGTTTATATTATAATTTTTGGTCTAAATCATCTAAAAGTATAATTGGTCTGTCTCAGCTTTGAATCAATAGCCTACTTACATCTTGATCCATTTCAGCATCACAGCTATCATCAGTTCTCCTCTCATGTACATCATATGCTGTTTCATTATATCCTGCATCTAGTCTAGTATATGTGTCGTATATCTTGGGATTTTCACTCCAAGGTGTGCTGCTTGCGTTGAAGATTCTGCTTTCTGGTTGAACTTTGAGGGCAGCCTTGCATTCTCTGCCCTGCATTCTGAGTAGAAGTTCCGGTATCCAGAGGTTTAGGCCGAAACCACTGGAAAAAAGGAAGGGTAAAATGGATGAAGCCAGTTCTTAATAAAATAGGAAGTGTGTTTATTTGTGTATCATACTGTCACGCGGTCTATCATTCGGATTGAAATTGTTCATGGGGCGGAAAGTGATGTATTCGATACTTTTAACTCTTAATGAAAAAGCACGGGGTAATTAGTCCTCCTAATATTACTAATTGGAATATAACTGTGGCTGTCTGTTACTACTTCATAACTAAACTCATCGCTATACAAATTACTACACAGGTACTCTTTAGTAGGTATAAAGAGGTTCATTCCAGGAATGCGAGTGAAACCGCTAAGAACAGCTACTTAATAAATTCTCAATTTTATGGGTAAATACTCACGCAGCCATATTAGCAAAGAAGACAAACAGTATCAAACTGGATTTCAAAGCGTAGCTCTTCGATATGAAGATCTTCAAATCCTTCAGGACTCCCATGAACAAAGCTTTGGTTCTATTTTCATCATCATTTGTTGTTTTAGTTACGAATATGTTCTCTTGTATCAACTTCTTTATCTGGAAAAAAATACATACAGTTCAAACATAGAACCTCCTCCTTTTTTGAAGACGGTTAAAAAAATCTTTGGCTTGGTACTTGAGGCTACAGTAGCCTTTTTATAAGATTTCGATCAACATAGTGTTTTGGTTAGAACATGGTAAGGAGTAAACGAGACGAGAATATGACGTCACGTTGAAGCAATTCACACTAAGGTATTGATTACCATACTTGGTATGATTACTAGGTGCCTACAAATGTTTGGATGTTTGAGAGAGGCAATGATAGCTTAGTAGTTAGTGACGTGGAGTGCCGTGACGATAGTCGTTAAAAGAATGAGGACTACCATTTATGTGCTCACCAGTTGGCGCTACTGTTGAGTAAGGTCTTGAAGTATAGCTTTCAAAGGCGGGCGTGAAAACATTTAAAGCATATTTAATACCTTAAAAATATCGAGCATGCCGCAGTGTTGCGCAGTCGCGTTTTGTTAGGAAAACAAAGACACACAGCATTATTCAAATTAGAAATAAACCCGCGAAACCCAACAAACAGTGACGTTTCGGAGACCTCACGCTACACTAGCGCCTCTAGCGGCGAATTCATATGCGATAGCCCTCATTCTATATCGAAAGTTCTTTGCCTAAATTCTTTCTTTTCTTTCTTTAAAACTCACCTTATACTCATCACTCTTTCCATTATTAGACTTATGGATATAAGCCAGCAATTTCAAAGCCTTATCACTTCTGTTGGTATCCGACAGTAGTCTTGGACTCTCCGGTAAGTAGAGGACCCAGATACCAGCTACGAAGCCTGGGAGACTACCCAGGGCTAGGAATAGCCTCCATGAGTAGATGGGTAGTATTGTAGGGTCTGCAACTTTAAAGGGTATGACGATCCAGGCTATTGCTGAAAAAAAAGGAAATAGTTTTTGATTTAAGGTACTGAGGATTGTGTAGAGAAGTTGTGGATAAAAGTCGAAAACAATTGATTCTTCCACAGGTTCCAATTAAACTTAAACTGAGAAGACTCCGACTAGAAACTTAGCAAGGTATTTTTTTAAGGAACTTAATTATTAAATTACAACCCTATTGGTACCCAGACAGGCGGGTACTACAAAGAACTCTTCCACGGTGCTGTGTGTTGTGTGTTTCCTTACGATATGTTCCCACACCGAAACCTCAAGCTCATTTTCGAAATCAACCTTCGCTACTTAAAGTTAAAACTAAATTCAGATTATCTCTTTCATACATGATCCTTGAATTTGCCGATGATCGGGGGGGGGGGGGGGGGGGTGTTAATTTCACATCATTTCCAGCTTCATGTAAGTTAAATCTGAAGTGAACTTGTACAATGATCATTTCATCGAGTTTCGTAATATCTATAGCCCAATTTTAGGCGAAATTACGTTTCGCTATGTCAGTTAATATAATATTATGTTTTGTCGTAAACTGGCGACATTAGGGGTACCTACTGGTACCCAATGAACGATTTCATAATATGTTGAATCTAATTCTGGTTTACAATATACAGTATTTATGCACGCCTCATTACATATAGCACAATAGGCTTTCAGCGCTTGGCTTGTAGAATTTTACCAATGACACGATTGCTCGGTAGTGATAAAGTTAAGGTCAAAGCCATTTTAGGCCCTAGAAGGTCACTTGTGAAAGACAATGCTATTGAAGGTACTATTAGTTCAGAAGAAGTCTGAGAAGAAATAGCAAGAGATTCAGCAAAGCTATATTTTTCAATATATTTTGGACAATCTTACTTCCTTCTATTTAATATTTTTTTTTTTTAAATATGTATAGGCCTGTGTTTGACCACAATCTCACCATGGTCAGTGATGATGTGGCCTATGACGGTAAGCACACAAAGCCTAGAAAGGAACTGGCTCTCAAGTGCAGCTATCGGAACACACCGAAAGGTGCTTGGCGACAGATTTTCAACTTTATGGCGGTAGCCAGCCAGGCGGTAAAGTACCCTACCACCGTGCTATGGTTTCCTCACGATGTTTCCCTTCACCGAAAGCTGAAGCTTATTGTAGTATTCGAACCCGCGACCTTCGTCTCTACCATTCGACGTCACTACCACTGCGCTATCATCGCCTCTTTCACGCAAAAACTAGGTACTGAACGGATTTTTATGAAACTTAGCACATAGATCATACCCTAGAATAATATATAGGCTACTTTTATTCTGGGAACGCGGGCTAAACCACGGGTAACAACTAGTCTTCTTATATTTCTTTCATTTTTAGTTAACATTTTTCGTGTTTTCAGTCATCACATGGATTTAAAAAAGAAGTATTTACTTAAATTTCAATAATCGTAAACTGAATTGCTATGCGACAAATAGCCTACTATCTCCCTCTATTACACTAACAAATGTGTGACACTGACCAGCCTGCAAATTACAAACACAGTTAAACCACAGGTTAAAACCTTACCTAAAGTTTATGTTAGCATACCGTTATACAAATGAACGGCACCTTTATTACATACATACTGTGCCATTTCGTAAAGTCACATTCTACACTAGGACCTAATTTCCGGAGTTACTGGGGTTAATTTCGCCACAGTTGCAGCTTCATTTAATGTTTCATATCTAAAGTAAATTCCCTGATTGGACCCCAGTTCCAGGTTAGTATGAAAAAGTATCTCGAACAATATTGCTCCATGGAATTATAAAGAAAATTGTCAAATTCGGTAATGCTAATGAAATTAATAAATTGAAACAAGTTATATTTTTAACCGACTTCAATTTTTGTTTATGAATGACTAGCTTTTCCGCGCGGTTTCACTCGCGTTCCCGGGATAAAAAGTAGCCTATAACCTTCAGGAATAATGTAGCTTCCTACTAGTGAACGAATTTTTCAAATCGGTTAAGTAGTTTCGGAGCCTATTCAATGCAAACAAATAAACAATCAAATCTTTCCTGTTTTTAATATTAGTATAGAAGTTTATATAAAACGAGGCTTCAATATATTTCGAGGTGGTCTTTGAAGGAGGTTTAATTACCAAAAAATATTGAAACTCCATTACGATCTAGTAACAAGAAATTAATTTCACCAACAACATTGGGTACTCAAGCGGCCTTTTTAGCCCCTGTACCTAGAACTTTCTTAGATTATAGTTTATTAAATATACATCACTCTCACTTTGAAGTGTTTTGATAAACAGCTTCGCTCAGTAAAGGGAAATTAATAATATTATTGCTTCCAGCGCTTGATGAGAGCATTTCTATACAGCACGACCTTCTTTAATTCACACCGGACGTGAATACAATAGTTTATTCATTAAACGTACTAGAATTGTTTAGATCTCTAATCTAGACAATTCTGGTTTCATTTCACGAACAAGGATTTGTTAACTTACTCTTAGCTTCCGCACCGCAGTTTCTCCTCAAGGCATCTTATGTTTTCCTGATAAACCCGCAAATGAAGGATGTTACGCTTAGTTTCTTGTCAGAGTCTATACCGGAAATTGTAACTTTCGACATCCATAAGTGCCTTATCAGGGCCTAAACTAAATAAATGCCTTGACGTTGATGTGTAGTGATGACGTTATACAACTCCGAAAGAAAACTCCGAAGACGATAATAGGAAAGTTTAAATATTTACCTGGTAAAATAAGCCAGGCGACTACGAAGCTCATGCCGACGATGCTGAGGTAGAACTGTCTCTTTCTCTCTCCTACCAGGTCCGATAAGTAAGAGAAGACGAGAGTCGCCGGACCACCTGTGGAAATAGGAAGAACACCAGATAAAATACAGTAGCAGGAATCTGAATAATCAGTCATTTTCCAAACCCTGATGAAAATAATAGTGTTTACAAAACAAGGTATTACAGTACCCACCTGGTTGGATAAAAACTGTCACCAAGTGCCTGTCTATTTCAACAGCTGCATTTGAAAGCAAGCAAAAAAGGGACATGCCCTTCTAGGCTTTGTATTTGTACTTTTGACCACATCAGCACTGCACAAGTCGACATAGTAGTCAAACACAGACATAATTAAAGATACAAAAAAATACTGGTACGAATTTAGCTTACCAATTAAAAAGCCATTGATAGTCCTAGCTGCCAATAGCAGCCTGTAGTCAGGTACAATGCTCTGTGCGAGGGTAACGGCTGCATCCAGGAGTAAAGTCAAACTCAGTGTACTTCTTCTACCAAATACGTCACCAACTATTCCCCAGAAGAATGCACTGGCTACGCCACCTGCAAAGAAGAAACAATACATTTTTTAAGTATTCCACTAGAGCGGCGACGTCAGACCACCTCTCTTCATTCTCGCACTGTCCCGTTACACGGGGTCGGCTTTCTCAATCATTTGGCGCCATTTTTCTCGTTGATGGGCGTCTTCCTTCTTCAGGCGTAACTCTTTCAGGTGCCCCTGGACATTAGAAAGCCATGTGGCTGGTGGTCTACCCCTTACCCTCTCAACTATTATTACACAAAGCCATGGAAAGACATATCTTCACGACATGATCATCTGGTCTTCGTACAACGTGGGCATACCATCGCAGTCTTGACTCAGTTATCTTATCGATTAGCGACAGTACTTCAAAATTTTATAGTGAGCATTATATGGGATTTTTTATTCCAGGAAATTATAATTTCAATTCACATTAAAATGCAGTTAAAGAGAAGGAAAATAGTTAAATAGAAATTAATTTCAAGATCTAAGGAAATTTGCAATAAAATACGCAAGTTCAGCGGAGTCGATTAATAAATAAATAAAATAAAATACCTACATTAATTTAAATTTATTTTAATATAAGTTAAATGCTACTAAAAATTATGGATATGGTACATGTGGAAGTGACAACGTGAGTTCAAATCTAACCATGAGCTTGAGCTTTCTGCCTCTAAATTTAAATTTTTTATTTATTCTGTACTAGCAACCTGCCCCAACTTCGCAGGGGTGTACAAATCTTTGAATTTCTTGGCTTCTCTGTACTATAATATGCATATATTATATATATAAAACTTTCTCTTGAATCACTCTATGTATTGCTGAAATCCGTTGAGTAGTTTAAAAGATCTAAGCGAACTATTTTATACTATGAAAAGATAATACTGTGTTTGACAATCTCACCACATCGTTGCACACAATGCCTATAAAGAATCTATCTCTCAATTGCAGCTAGAAACACAGGTAGGAGCTGGGCAACACATTTTCTACTTGAGGGTGATATAGCCAGCCAAGCGGGTACGGCAAAGTAATTAACATTCACCAAAAGCTGTAGAAGTCGAGCCCGCAACTTTCGTCACGGCAATCCACTGAGGTATATTACTGCCGATCTCGATGCAGCAATCTTACTTCATGATCTGCCCAAACTTTACAGTGAGATGTTATTTATGTATATGTTAATGGCCGCTCTGCTAATATATTACGTACATACTGAAATAAGTGTGTTCGGGAATGTCGTCCAGCCAGTTGCCCTATCAGGACTTTGCCTGCACAATGACCTTTGTCTTCTAAGTGGCTTAATAGATGGACAGGTCAACGTATCTGGTTTTTGATTCCTAATAAGTAGTAACACGTCCATTACGAGTTGGCCGTCGTCGAATTACGTCATGTATGATATTGTGGACACCTCAGCGTTATAATTTTGCGACAATCTTTTCAAATTTAGGTATGACTTTGGTCGCAGTATTTAAATTTTTTTTAAACCAAATTTAGTTTTTTTTCTTACACTTATCCGTCTGTCTGTCAAAACCCTTTTTCTCAGGAATGCGTGGAGGTATCAAGCTGAAATTCATATCAAATACTCAAGTCTACTGTCCCTTAGAGCTGTGAAAAAATCACACTTCTAAGTCAACGCAATCAAAAGATACAGCCGTTAATGTTGAAAATTTTCGACACTCTCAAGGGAATCAAAACCTACAGGGTACTTCCCATGAACTCAGAATCTTGAAATTTGCTACTAAGCAACGTTTTATAGCACAAATAGAGGAAGCATTGTGAAAAGCATTCATTTTTAGTTACATCTCATAATAAAAATATTTTTATAAATTGATAATGGTACGGAACCCTTCGTGTGCGAGTCCGATTCGCACTTGACCGGTTATTTTTATTTCTGTTACTTGGCGATCTGTGCCAGCACAATAAGCCATTCAGGTGGTGTAAAATGCTCTTTATTAGGAGAAGGGTCTTTTGGGAGTCCAATTGATATGCTGTTGTCAAATCTCTCAGTCAGCGTAGAGACTATGCCACTTTAATCTATCTATGTGTTACACTTCCGGTGCCTTCTAATTGGATGCCAGTTTGTTGACGTGATTTAATATTCTTGTCTGATACTTTTCACAGTGTTTTCTTATTCCAACAATGACATAATATATAGAACAGATATGGAAGTTCTAAGTAATGATCGAACCATCCCCTTTAAGGCATTATTAACACTGTACGTGAAACAAACATAATATTATCAATTTAACTAATGGCGCAGTAACATTGTCTTGAAATAGTCATTTATGTCAGTAATATACCTTGGAGGAATATGTTGATGATTTCTTTTGTTATTAATCAGTAAATATACTACCATTCTTGTCGCAAATAATATGTTGATAACTTACGACCTATAACTGAGCTGCAATTAGCAGAAAACGTGATAAAATTTGAATTTCGCGCTCCAACCGAAGCCTCCACCTTAAGACGTAACAAGAAGGCGTGTCATTACACTTTTTAATTAATTAACGTTTTGCCGTATTGGATTTATTTACGCTAATTAGTCTGTAAGTAGCTGTGAAGTCTTCAAAATTGGATAAAGCCTTTTCTAATTGATCTTCAACGGTCTTTAAAGCCTATCAAATATGTTTTCTGACGGACCGGAAACGGAGGACTGGAAGATGTGGCAACTACATTGTGAAAGGCCTATGTCCAGCAGTGGACACCTCCAGGCTGGTGATGAGTGTGATGAAAGAATAATAAACCTTATTGAGTCTTATTATATTAAATTTATAAATAAATCCATACTAATAATAGAGCTGAAGAGTTTGTTTGTTTGTTTGATCGGTCCAATTTGAAAAATTCTTTCACTTATAGGAAACTACATTATCCCCGAAGTATAACCTTTTTCCCGGGAATGCGAGTCAAACCTGCGGTCAAACCAGTAACACCAGAGATTAGCGCGTTCAAACAAACAAACAAACTCTTCAGCTCTATTATTAGTATGGATTTATTACTATCGAAAAAAAAAAAACAAATAATTATATTATGAAGCAATACGGTTTATTTCATTGACATTCCTAGATTCCAAGGTGTTTCTTAGATTTGATAGGGTTTATTTTAATTTTTTTTTATACTACTAAGGTAGCAGGCAAGCATACGGCCTACCTGATGGTAAGTGGTTACCGTCGCCTATCGCCATTTGCAATACCAGAGATATTGCCAATGTGTTGCTGACCTGTTACAATGCCGAGAAAGCAAACTGGCTCTCAAGTGCAATTGCCGGAACACACCGGTAGGTCCTTGGCGACAAATTTTCAACTTGAGGGTGGTAGCCAGCCAGGCGGGTACTACAAAGTACCCTACCACCGTGCTATGGTTTCCTCACGATGTTTTCCTTCACCGAAAGCTGAAGCTCATTGTAGGATTCGAACCCACGACCTTCGTCGCGGCATCCGACGTCACTACCACTGAGCTATCATCGCCTTAATTGCGGTTATTTTGTATGACTACCAAAAAAGAAACTAGTATATTAATACTACCTATTTAGATATTAATTACCTTTTAGCTGTTCCTCAAAAATATACTATTGTTTGTTTTGACAACTAGGTAATAATTGTTACCCAAATAATACCCAATTATCACTGTATTATTTTTAACTTCCCCGAAACACTATATTATAAAATGTATTTATAAATTCCTAGAACCAATGAGCACAAAAAATCGTTTCATCAGAATTCGTTTTTCTCAAAATATTTGCTGCACAATTTTTCCGAAAGACGTCGACATTTCAAAACAATGTCATCTATACTAATATTATAAAGAGTAAAGATTTGATTGTTTTTTTGTTTGCATTGAATAGGCTCCGAAACTACTGAACCGATTTAAAAATTCTTTCACTAATAGGATGATACATTATTCCCGAAGGTTATAGGCTACATTTTATATCGGGAACGCGAGTGAAACCGCGCGGAACAGCTAGTTTTTATAACCAAAATCTTATTATGGTAAGTAATGTGGTTAAAAGTCGTTACGACGCATACTTGGTCTAGAAAGAAACTGGCTCCATGAACACACCGTTAGGTACTTAGACCGTTACTTAGAACTTCATGACTAAAAAAATCCTCATAATACTTAGTAACTTGAGGATTATTTTTAATCATGAAGTCGACAAACAACAAGACCTACGGTATCAGAAAATAAAATAACAGTGTAAAAGTAAAACGCTAAATGGGCGTGATAGAACAAACCCATCAGCATTTCTCGCTATTCCCTATACTTTAGGATTTGGTCACTTAAAAATTCACCTGTATACATTCAATTAATAAAACAGACAAGTGAGTCTGACTGGACCGAGGGTTCCCGGACAGACAGACATATTGATAACCAAGTGATTCTATAGGAGTTCCACTGTTTTCCTTTTTTCTGTATCAAACTTACGTATTCTCTTTCCAATACTTACCACTCATAAAAGCCATGTTGATGAGTCCAGCCTGGTACGTCGTAAGCTGCAGCTCACACCTGGCAGCTGGGAGCACGTACGACATCATACAGTTCCCAACTCCTGATGAGAAGAAGGCACATGCGCACGCCCCGAGTGCACTTCTACTGAATCTGCCGTAACCTGTGAAGGGGACTTGAAATCAATTTAAGGCACGAGATTGATAGGAAAATATGGCCTGTCGAAAAATATTATTTACTAGATTCCGCGGTTTCACCCGCGTTCCCGAGGGATCTTATGTTTTCCCGGGATAAAAAGTATCCTATGTGTTAATCTAGGTTATAAACTTTCTGTGTTCCAAATCGAGGAATGTCCCGTGGCTCCGCCGGCAAAAGGCGAGAGAAGGAACACCCCAGGGTTTTAGTCAGTAAGATTCTGACATAACCCGGCCACTCCCCCCGGAGTACGGCCGGGTATCCATGAGGATTTCCCTGGGTCACAAAAAAAAAAAAAAAAAAAAAAAAAAAAAAAAAAAAAAAAAAAAAAAACTATCTGTGTTCCAAATCCGTTCAGTAGTTTTTGCGTGCAACTTTCGCATTTATAATATTAGTAGGATGTATTTAATAGGAACGGCCAACAAAACATACATACACCAAGAAAAACAATACAATGATGATAAGCTAAGTGCAGACAAAATGCCCCCGATTCCTGTTCTCATTACATCTTCTTCTAAGAATAACATAATATCCCCCGGGAACGCGGTTAAAAGCAGGGGGCTGTAGGTAGCTAATGGGTTATCAATAACTAAAGAAAATGCTAACAAATTACCAGTTTCAATGGTCTATTATTGTCAAAATGCATTCTCTCTGGCGTCCGCGGCTAGCTTTACCAATAGCACAAATTAAAGAATCACCTATCCAATAGGGTAGTTGACTGACATATCAAATCAGCTACCTACTTTTTAATAAATGTCAAAACGATAGTTTATACCACGTTTATATTATTATGGAATTTTGTATGAAATACTACACTATGACGTCATTATTTCACAACATCAAATGATCTACTCATAATGGTTCTTCTGGTAATTAAAAATCACAAAAAGCATTAAATGTACAACATATTTGATGATTCCACGTGTTTTTGATGTTTTATGCATTGGTGTTTGGTGATTTATTTTTGACACTGTCAACTAACCTATTTAATACCTACCAATTCCAGATATATTTTATACTAGCTGTTGCCCGCGACTTCGTCCGCGTGGAATTTAGTATATTATGGGACGTTCTTCACACACGGCTATCTGATCCTAAACTAAACAGAGCTTGTACTATGGACAACCAAATAACGGATATACAACATATATGTAGGTACTACTTATTTTATATTATTTTATTTCATAGATCAGGCTCATAACAACTAGAATCATAATCCATCTGCCCTTTGTAGCTACCAACAAAAAAAATATAATTCTTGCTCTCAGTAGTCAAACCATACCATAAAATAATAATAAACTTGTCGATAAGGATGTCGTAAAAAATACAACCAATTTATAACAGCAGTAAATATCGAGGAGTGTTCATTAATCAGTGGCTCACGTTTGTTTCAGGGTTTGATGATATTGGAGTAAATTCCTTATTCTGAGCTTCCTCAGGTTCTCCTTTAAATACTATTTAAATAGAGTCTTATTATATGAAATGGTTCAATGCTAAGTGTTATGATTCCCCGGCTCTTTCTGTTATATGACACAAGAAAGTTACGTATATAATTTAGAACTTGGGTTTTACTGATAATTGATTGTAGATTCAGCATTTCTTTTTAATACTTCTTTTCATCACGAATTTTAAGTTCAAATTTGGTGTAATTTTTTCAAATCAAAAAATTTGTGATAACAGCCAATTTTTAAAATAAATAAATAAAATGTTAATGTATTGAAGCCGTAACACGACGACTTTCAATGAATCAATGTTTTTGTATCACAGTTAGGTACAGTTATTATACATTACAATAATATTTATAGTTATACATCGCATTGAGCAATAACATTATAGTTGTATAATCAAAATTAATTGATAAAATCTCTGTGGTACATCATCTGTCACTAATTCCAAAACTCTAAGCGAAACACTAGCGAGAAAATTTTCGAAAAAATAGGTAGGAGCTTCTTTACTACATATAGGGGAGTATAGCTGTTATTCTAAGCCCCAGCCCATAGGAAAAGGCGACTAAATGGGGTCCTTTGGGGTCGTGGGCGGGGGCCCCGTGTGATAGTAAAGCAAGGGTCCTGGGGGAAGTATCACATTTCCCCTGGGACGGGTTATCTAGCGCCGTGCGTGGAAGGGGAGTGAGTAATGTTTGGCCCTCTTATACGCCACGACGAACTAATAAAAATCATTGTAGAAGGAAAGCGAGGAAGACCACAAATAAGCTTTATAGACCATGTAAAAGCAAAATTGGACGTCATGTCGTTTATATAAAAGACAGTAGAATGGAGGACGCTACATCGATAAGAGCCAAGCTCGATATAAAAGAATTCATAATTTTATATTTTCTACTGCTTTCACACCTCCATGAAGTATCATATGTTTGTAATCTAGTTAATGAATTGATAGTATAACACGTACAGTTACACTGACGTCACGTCTGACGATGTTTAAAATTGATACGCGACATATTTGTAGATATACGCATTTATTCACTCTCGGCAACATATCGTTCTTATGATTTTAGTTTATTACGCATTACGCACGTGACTCTAAATATTTCTGCAACGAGATGAATTTTAATTGTTATTGTAAAATTGATTATTCCAAGTAAACGTTGCCTCTACATGTATGATTGGAATTCATGTTTTTATTGAAGTTAGCTTGTATTTTTCCGAAGATTTCCTATCTTGGAACGATCTAAATCTCGTTAGTTTATCATTTAGCCTTTAAGAAGCCATAGCTGGAATGCCTCTTTGCATCATTCATGCATGCCATCAGCATCCAAGCTGGTTTCCAGACGAAGTACAGGTGTGAAGAGATTTCTGTAAAGATAGTGATAGCGCTGGTGCTGGTGTTGCAAGCGTCATAAGGCCATCGTGATTTTCATGCTAGCCGTATGCTGTTTACTACCTTAGACAGTGATGAGGGTGGCAGCAGGCCGGTACTACAAAGTACCCTACCACCGTACTATGGCTTCTTCACGATGTTTTCCTTCACCGAAAGCTCATCAAGCTCATTGTAGGATTTGAACCACTGAGCTATCATCGCCTAGTGATGTTCATAAGTACCCTGTGAGTATAGGTAAGCATACTTGCCTGCAGCATCTAAAGCCGTTTCATAGTCTGCAACTTCTTGCGTCGCTTCTTGTGTGTCTCCGTTCACTCTTCGAGTTGCTTGAACAATAAGAAAAATATTTTAAAAATCATTCTGTCATATTCAAAAAAGTTTTTCGTTCATTTAAGTCCAGTGTCATTTGGGATGATAAGAATCCTAACAATACCCCATACAGCCAAATGTTTAGGCATTTATAAGTTATAGTGGAAAAAAGAAACTAACATACATACATGGACCCTGATAACATTACATTCTTGCTTTGTCGTGTAAAAAAAATCTTATAGTTTTTTTTTGGAAGAAATTTTCTATTGAACATTTTATGGCAATTTGTTCAGAAGTGCCTTATCAGAGACTAAACTGAAAAAAAATTAGTTATGATTGACTACGTTTTTTTAAGATAACTAATTGACTCAGGCGTGACCCGGTCTACAACGTCCTGATGATGCTTCGTGAAGAAGCGAAACACGTGTCGATTTCCTGTTAATTTCCTTGTGTGGGACTTGACAGAGAAAGAGATCCAGCGGAATTACTTACTAAATATTTGTCTTCTGTTTAATCTTAATTTTTTTTTCATTGTCATCATATATACCTATGTGTTTTGTATATCATTATATTTATTGTAAATAATTAAACATAAATAATATTTACAATTATTTACAGCAAATATACAAACTTACATATAAAAAAAATCCTCAAGGCGTTGTAAATTGTATAACAGAAAAAAATACATATCGTATACATAGGTATTTTATTGCCTAATAATATTATGATGTCCTAAGTTCCTAACATAATAATTTCAATATCAAAATAGGATTTTTGTAACTGTGGAAGTTTTTATTGCATTTATAATGATAGCTAAGTCAGTAACAGTTTAATTTATCAACAGTATGGATAAAATGTTATTACATAATTGATATAAATTATTTTTCAATTTAATTACAACAAATTCTGTAGTCTTCTCAGTTTACGCTTTTTTAGAGTTCCACACGCAAGAGGTGTCAAAGGAACCCTTTTTTTTTTTTTAAAGGACTAAAGTTGGTAGCCTCTGATGGCTGCTCCAACGTTGCTCAGGGCGTTACCGGGGGAAGGGGAGGACTTTGTACGAGTTACGACTAATTGGGGGCGGTCGGATTACTAATGGCAGCTCGGGCCGCTTGAACGGGACGAGACTGAGTGGGACGTCGCGGCGGTCCTCGCCGTCGAGGACGGTAGCGTAATCGGTTTTGTGTAGTGTGTTGTGTACTTTTACGGGCTTCGTCAGCTTCGATCTGAGCTAAGGGAACCCTGTTACTAACCATTTGACATAATACGAAAAGGTTTGGGTACCTCGGGGTACCTACTACAATATACGAAAATATAAATATTATGTAATAGGTATCTTATTGAGATATAAATAGTCTTAAACCATAACTAAACAATTTATATTTGAAACCAAAATAGTTAGAAACAACCATAGTGGAAAAGTTTAAAGTATTGTTATAAAGAACATCACATAAACAATGTTATGGTACACACGGGCACAGATCAAGCTACACATTTTTGTTGCAAAATAGCGCCTATTAGAACCGCATAAGGTGCCGCAGTATGTAGCTTGATCTGTGGCCATCTGTACATATAGTAAATAATCATAAGAATGTCATTATGTACGTAAAATTTATTATATTGTTATTATCCTAATTCAAACGCGTAAATCACCTATTATTAACTCGTTACAATAGGTAATCTAGATTCATAAAATATTTCGTCTAATGCATTAAAACCATGCATTCTATAGGGTTCCGTAGTATTTCCAATTTTAAAATTCAAATATGAATCGTAAAGATAAGTTAAATATATATTTAAAAAAAGAATAGTTTATTCTTGAAATAACATTTTTATATTTTAAAATATAGCTAACTCCTAAGAAATTGTTTATGAAACCTCACAATGTTTTTTTCAGGCCTTGCCAAGATATCCCACATGGTAGGTATACTAATTAATTTGACTATGGAACCTTAAATACGGCCAAGTGCGAGTTGGACTCGCGCACGAAGGATTCCGTACCATTATCTATAAAAACGTCATAAAAGTTTGTTGTATGGCAGCCCCTCTTATGCATCTCTTTTTCGGTCTTCCCCTTCCCGTATGTCCAACAACTTTGACATTTATAACTCTTTTAGTCACATGGGTTTCATCCCTCCTCTTAAGATGTCTATGGACAACCACAAAAAACGTGTCCCTCTCAACTATCTTATTTATAGTGTGCCTTCTTTTTGGAACAATAAATTAAAAAAAAAAACCCTTCAGCACTCACAATCGTAGGAACGCTCACGCTAGACTTTTTGGCGGGAACTTGCAAAGTGACGTTGCGTTTTCGTTTTATTTTCATAAAATCGCGTATTTTGAGTTTTATTGAATATTAACGGTGGTATTTTGTCCAATAAAGATCAATACAAGTGCAACAGTGAAGTGAAATGAAATGATTACGTGTATAGTGGCTTTTCAAGTTGTCTCAAAAAGTATGTGCAAAGTTTTAGTAGAACGGCCACCATTGTACTAAAACCTAGCTTGGACTGACTGACTGTGACTTGAGGATGATTTTGCATGACTTGAACATAACTTGACGAGGATTAAATACATGAAGATTATGAAATACATAACTTAGTACACTTGAAACTGGCAAAATACACAAAGTGTGAAGCCAAAATTAAAAAAAAAAAAACTCTCACGCTTTATCGTATAGTTTCATTAATCGTTTACACATGTATACATACATGCTGTGAAACAAAACAATGATAACAATGTTTTGTGTTTCTGAACCAATGAATTGCCGCATGGGCACAGGTATGGGGTCGAGCCGTTTGTGAAAGATGAAAGACAATTTTTAACTCTCGACGCAAAAACGACGGGGTGTTATAAGTATGACGTGTGTGTGTGGGGGTGTGTCTGTCTGTGGCCTTATAGCTCCTGAATGGATGGACCGATTGTGATTTACTTTTTTTTTTAGATTATTAGTTTGGTTATAAAATTTAATTATACCCAAAAAGAAAGGCAGCAATCAACGTACTGTGTACATTAGGGTAATTTTTTGAAGGAAATAAATGTAAAAAATTTGCATAGTAGGTACCTAATGAATATCTAATAGGTATTTATGTAAGCTTTGAATATTTTTTGAACACCTATTTTTCCCTTTTTTGAAAATTTTATATTTTATTAAAGTTTTAGCTTAATTTAAACTTTAACTTCTTTCTAATGTTGATATTTATTTTATCTTAAGCATATACCTAAATGTAACAAATTTTATATTTTTTATTTGATTGGCATGATTTTTAACATATTTAAATAACGCATTTTTCAATGACTACAAAATTATAGAAATGCCATAACAAATATATACAATAAATACTTACGACTGCCAATTTTCGGCACGACTTTGCAAACCATTTTTTTTATTTTATTTTATGGCACTTAAATTAATTATAAAGACCGCGTCACACCATACAGTTCCGAGATTTTTTGCCGACTCCGCGCGACAGAAGTCCTGTTTTTATCGACTACCACTTTCGCTGACCGCGCGTCGCCGCCCGCGAACAAGAATGTACTGGCCGCAATGCCAAACGGCTGCGGCCGTGGCATTGTCCACCTTTACAGACTTACATTTGTGTAGATATGGCTGAATTCACGATTTGTTGTAACACATACGATTTCAATAATTCTTATGTATTGGGCAGTGTATTAGCCTTGCTAGCATGCTCTTTGTGAACCCTGCCTGCAGGCGGCAATTTAAATGCTGTTTATTAGATACTTAAATGTTATAAATTTATACGATTAATTCATTTTTTTCTTTAATAATTTTTTCAAAAATATTTTGGTTTTTGATTTAAAAAAAATACAGCTTGTTGTGCTTTTAAATTCTTTTTTTTTTAGATGCATATCATGCATACCTATTGGGCGTCGGCCATCTGACAGCGGAGGTCACTGATAGCTAGCTAACATTGTTTTTCCACATAAAATTTTCAAAATAAGTTCCCAGAAACAAAAGCGTTTAAATGCCGTCACACGGTTGTCTACTATAAAGGGAAATCTATTAAATGGTGGCGACGCCCAACAGGATAACATTTTTACTTGTTAAATTATTCGTTTTTAATGTAACAAGTGCCAGCGAAATACTCATTAAATCAGTAGCTGACATTACTAGAAAATCAACTTTATTGCAGAAATTGATTTGACTATCCACTTACAACTCTTAAACAAGTTTAGACGATATATTTAAACTTATAAGAACCATTTTTGATTGAAAGTATCTCAGTAGTTAATCTGGCGCCAGGCGCCTAGACCTGAGATTGCAGGTCCGATTTACGCGCAATTACTTCATGAGGTATTCCCGTCAACTAGAGAGTTAGTGATTGTATTATTAACTTAAAAAAAAGAGTAAAACCTCCATAAAAGACAATAAAATTTAAATGTGACCACCTGACAAAAATAATTATTAAAATCGGTTCATAAAAAAATGTTATGCGCGAACAAACATAAATACAATTGAGAACCTCCTCCTTTGAAGTCTGTTTTTTTTATTGTTTTTTTAGAATAAGATAAAGTACCTAATAGGATTTATACCGGGGAAACATTAAATCGTTCAGATGTGCGAATAAAATCGTAAAAAATTGCTGATAGTAGGTATATAAGTAAAGCAGCTGTAATTTTATAATGTTTTGGACGGAATTTCATTAAAATTGAAAATCTTAATAAAAAGGTTTACGTAATAATAATAATAAATCTTTATTCCAAGCAATTACAACTCATTTGTTAGTACTTACATCTTATATCCTATGTTAGTTAATTATAGAAATTAATTATTAAGTTATTAAATCACTGCCTCAGGGATACCGCTCCCGCGGAGACCCTGCAGCAGTGGTTCATGTAGGAGCAGTCCAGTCTGCTTGCAATCATGCTCAGGATGCTGTTGGCGCTGGCCCGCACCCTGCGCACCAGGGATGCGCATCTCTTTCGCATTACAGCATAAAAACAATCTACGCGTGCTTCAGCAAACATCCCTGATGCGCTACAGAAACGGGGCATAATACTTATTTATTTAGCTTGATGTACCTAAATAGAAAATTAAAGTAAAACAAGAATTTTCATATAATTACAGTTAATTTTCCTGATATATCTCAACGCACAGTTAAAGACCTGAGCTGAGGAGGCTTTCACTTCCTTCAAGATAAATAAGCATCCATTAACATGGAATTTCACTCTAAATTACACCTTACTTGCAGCCTGTCTTGTACAGTGCTTACTCAATATTACTTTAACGATGTCAACTTATAAATAACTTGATTTTTCTTGGTTTTAGCAGTTATGTATGTTAATCGACTAAGAGATACAAATCCTGTAATATTATATGTAAGTATATTATCTCTTGCGCCTCAAAAGAACAAGCAATCATGATGCAGGATGATATTTTATCTTGGAATTGCTGGTGAGACGAATAGTAATTAAATATGACATTTAAAATCTGGTAACAAATTGAAAAATAAGATATGATTATTATGATATTTTTTTATGTTTTAATTCAAACTCTAACTAGGTACTTACGTATGCATTGAGTATTCATTAAAATTCGTCAAAAAAAATACAAAAATCGCACTGAATTTTTTTTTTTATAACTTTTTGTGTTATAACATTCTTACAATAGTAATATTTTTTTATGAGTTAGTTCTTTTTTAAGATATTTACCACTTTGGGCCATATCATCACTGATCGTGGTGGGATAGAAGACAAGAGCTCAAGCTTATCTGAAAAAAAAATCTCGATAATTATCAAGTCTCACACGGGTGATTTTACCAAATAAAAAAATAGATATTATTTCTTTGTTGTGATTACGATATTTATGTATATGATATTTATTTACAATTTATTTGTAAAAAGTCCATAAAAATGAATTTAATTGGCAAAATATTATTTTCAACAGTTTTTTTTATTTTCTGTTCTCTTATGCTTAAATAAGCTTATGTAAAGTAATATTATATTATTTAACTGAGAATACAATAATTAATTTAATAAAAAAATAAGCCTCACATAAAATACTCAATGGCATTTCTAACAACTTTCTTAGCTCTACGATCGCAAAATTAAGTTCTGTACTACTTTGACATTAATTTGTATCAATTTTAGGACAATTTGACAACATAATCATATTAACAATGGATGTAATTAATTTAATTCGGTATTTTTAACTATTTTTATAACATGCAAAAACGCTTTTATTTCTAACATAGATAATCAACATTAAAAAAAAGGGTAAAACCTCCTTCAAGAAAATTAAATTAACGTGACCATCTTGGAGCTATACAGAACCCAAAACTAAAAGAATTATTAAAATCGGTTCTTACGCAATATGCGTGAATAAACATTAAAAAAAACCGGCCAATTCTGAATCGGACTCGCGCACGAAGGGTTCCGTACCATTATCTATAAAAACAAATCACGTTTGTTGTTATATGTGAAAAATCTGGTTCAAAAGACACAGCCTGGTGACAGACGGATAAACAGACAGACAGCGGAGTCTTAGTAATAGGATCCCGTTTTACCCTTTGGTTACGGAACCCTAAAAAATATCTGTCCACCTATTACGGTTTATGAAAACTAAAAGACAGGCCGATATCAAAATCAAATCAAAATCAAAACTTATTTATTCAGTTTAGGCCCTAATAAGGCACTTATGAATGTCAAAAGTTACAGTTTTACAATAGACTACTACCGGTTCTGAATACACTTGAACTGAGAAGACTCCGGCAAGAAACTCAGCAAGGCTTCTTTTTTTGGTGGATCTTTTTTTTTTAATTTATGTAATTACAGTTTTAAATATACATAAACTTCATACAATTATCACTTGCTTGATATTTTGGTAGTTTTTCAGAAATGTTTCATGATATGAATGTAAAACCCATCTTCCGTAATCGATTTCCAGGTCGCTCAGACGCTTCAACTGCGGAAGCGACCATATTTTTTTCTTTGTTCTAGGAAAGTCTACACTAAGTAATTAAAGAGTTAGACAAATTAATTACTACAGTTTTAATCGCTCTTACAGCTATGGCAATAAAGTTTATTATGATTAGAATCACTGGCACGGAAAATTGGTAGGTTTACAGTTCGCTAATCACGCTTCCGAAAGTAAATTTTGTGTTAGTTTTTTTTTTTATAGAATTTGTCGTTTGTAATTGTTTATTTTATTTTTGATGTAATTGATTTCACACGACAAATAGAAGATCCTATATAATAAATGCGAATGTTTCTGTGGATGTATGGATGTTTGTTACTTTTTAAGGTAAAAACTACTGAACGGATTTGGATGAAACTTAGCACGTAGATAGATCATACCCCGGAATAACATTCGCATAATGATTTACGCATAACTTTTTTGCATATGAAACGATTTTAATAATTCTTTTAGCGTTGGATTCAGTATGGTCCCAAGGTCCCACAACAATTTTATTGTCTTTGAAGAAGTTTTTACTGTTTTAAAAGTTGATTATTCCAGCAAGATGAAGTCTAAACATCTCCATTAAAATTAGGTCTAAATTCGTCCAACAATAAAATCTAGATCACCTAATTTTGTTTTATTACTATGCGTAGGTAGATCGTTTAGCAATTGTCTCTCGACAATTAAACTGAATAAATAAATTGTTCTTACATCAACTTGTAATCGGTACAGTCATCGAGAATCAAAAACTCGTTTATTCGATTTAGGCCCTGTTTCGATTTTTTTTCGATTTTCGATTCAGTTAAAGTTCGTTTCCAATCCAATTCTAATTTTACGAAAAACGGTATTCCACTAAATAAATGAAACCGCACCACAATTGGATTATTATGATTGTAATCGTTGTGGCCCTTGGTAACCGAAACATCGTTCGTTCATCGTTGTCAGATTTATTAGTGAAATACGAAAACGTGCAAAAGCCGTCATTCAGCTGCGATCCAATTGTAATCTAATCAAAATTTATTTGTGGAATTGCCCTCTGGTAAGGCACTTATGAACGTCGATAGTTACAATCATTACAATAGACTTTACCACCGGTTCGGAATACACTTTAACTGAGAAGACTCCGGTAAGAAACTCAGCAAGGCTTACAAGATGATAGCTCAGTGGTAAAAACGAATTGAATCTTACAATGAACTTCAACTTTGGTGGAAGAAAAATATCTTAGGATACCTTATATAATAAACGTGTCTAGATAGTGGGTTCGCGCGTCTATATATACCCCAAATAATATCTAATTCTAAAAAAACTCTAAAAATTAGAATGAGGAATAACAACAAAAAAATCTAATTAGTCCGTCAGTTAGATTATCAAAAAATATTGGATACGTATTTTTTATTTTGATCCGAAAACAAAAAATAACGAAGATACCTACAGTGCGTTAAAATTTTCCGGTCTGCAAAAAGTGTACTAAAAAGTAGTTGTACAATGACGTCACAAGCCCCAATCCTGCACTTATCTTTGTAATTTTCTTATTGATTTGGTAAAATAAAAAATACGTATCCAATATTTTTAGATAATCTAACTGACGGCCTAATTAGATTTTTTTGTTGTTATTCCTCATTATATAATTAAATAGAAAATTAAGAAAAACACTGGATTTCAAAGTGAATCAAGCGTTTTTTTTTTATCTATCTAAGTATATCCAAATACCTATGGTTCATATATCCTATTGGGCGTCGGCCATCTGACAGCGGAGGTCACTGATAGCTGGCTAGTTAACTTTGTTTTTCCACATGAAATTTTCAAAATAAGTTCCCAGAAACAAAAGCGTTTAAATGACGTTACACGGTAAGTCCACTATAAAGGCAAGTGGCGACGCCCAACAGGATATAGATATGATGGTGTCACCTCACGAAATCTATTAAAAAAGAATTTTGAGGCGATGATAGCTCAGTGGTAGTGACGTCGGATGCCGCGACGAAGGTTGTGTGTTCGAATCCTACAATGAGCTTGAGCTTTCGGTGAAGGAAAACATCGTGAGGAAACCATAGCACGGTGGTAGGGTACTTTGTAGTACCCGTCTGGCTAGCTACCACCCTCAAGTTGAAAATCTGTCGCCAAGCACCTAGCGGTGTGTTCCGGCAATTGCACTTGAGAGCCAGTAATTGCCATCTCGGCATTGTAACAGGTCGGCAACACATTGGCAATACCTCTGGTATTGCAAATGGTGATAGGCGACCGTAACCACTTACCATCAGGTGGACCGCCTGCCTGCTTGTCAACTTTCTGACATAAAAAAAAAATCCTTGAGATGACAGCACCTAAAAATATGGTTTTTTCCTTAAAATAACATTTAGAACGTGCAAGGCTGATGTTGTATGTAATGTTTGAATTACACCATAATCCTGTATAGTAAGTACAGTACAGGTTATCATGCAACGGTAGGTTGCGCACACACTACGCTGCCACTCGTAAATCATTTATTGAGCATGCAATCATGTGGCACGCCTTGACTTTGAACTTGAACAGTCGCGTGCAAAACTCCATTGGTAAAAAAAACTCTTGTTTTCGGGATTTTTTTCGTTTTTTTTTCAACAATTGGTAGTTTTAATTTATTGTAGTATTATAAAGTAAGATAAGTATATTTAGATTAATTAATAAGTCCAGCATTTTCAGCAGTAAAAAATTTAAATTATTATATGTATTTATTAAATATAATTTATTAATATTTTTTTCCTTACTAATATTTTACTGGGTGATTTTTTAATCACCAAATTTTGTATGCACAACACTAAAAGGTTATATTTTTTAGAAAAAATAGATAAGGATTTTTTTAATTTTTTTAATGTAAATATGTTCCTGAATGAATTATCAATCCTGCGTAGTAACTAAGGAAAACATTGCAACTTATGACTCTTATATTTATGCACTTAATATTACAAACCAAATATATAAAACCAATTCATTTAAATTTTTTCCTCATCATTTACGCTTACAAAAAAATAAATGACAAACGGAACTTTCTCTCGTATTTTTTTTTTAATTTCATAAATCAAAACGAAGTCTCACTCGCCTGTACACAGTTGGAAATATTCGCAGAAACAGAAGTACAGACAAACCAATTTGATTCGTGTATGTTTGCGATCCGGGCCCAAAAACTGGACACGTTACATACTGGGTACATATTGGTTGCCTTTATGTGGCCAGTCGGTGTGTAATGAATTGGTCTTAAGATACACTCCATACGACATTGTCATGGTAGGAAATTAATATTTAAGGCTAAGTTAGGTTTAGAAGTAGTAAAATTTTTCGGCGTTTTTCGAAATTCATCAAGTTTACGGGGGAAATATTTTAATTATAGGTACCTAAAGTTATTTGAAACGTAGTATTACTTTACGAAGTAATTCATGTATTTTCCCAAATTTGGCGTTTTTCGAAATGCAAAACCTAAAGGGCTAAAAAAGGGGAAACAAAAATTGTATAGACATCTTAAGTACGCATGTATTGTATCATTAATATTATGAATGTGAATGTTTAGATGTTTTTGGATGTTAGTGACTCAATAACTCCTCAAAGCTGAACGGATTTACATGAAACTTTCTAGAAAGTTCATACACTATTTTAACTTTTATCCCGAAAAAAAGCAAGAAAATAAGATCCTCAAGAATACGGGTGAAACCATGGAGCGAAAACTAGGTAGTAACTAATAAATATCAATAGTTAAAGTTAAGTTTTTAGTACTTTGAAATTTTACTGGAACATTTTCATATTTCCATTTACCTTTGAACAAGCAATTTCTTTAAATATTTATTTGCAGTAAACATATAAAATATTGCGCGTGAGTTCATTTTGCGGATAACTGGATATCCTAGAATATTCAAGATGGTTCTACTAACTGCATAGGTTATTTATAAACCATGCTAAAATTAACCACGACGTATATTTTTAGCCGCCATTGCGGAGAAATACTTACCATCAAGTTAACATCCCATGTTTTGTTTATGGTTAAGCAGGTACCAGCATACTTATTCGTATGAATAATTAAGTGTTAAGTAATTATTAATATTATTATCGTTTATTATAATAATTTATCTCCCGGGATGAAATTATGGAGTCTAACAATACTTTGATGGAATAAAAAAACGCATGATGATTCTAAAATGCGTTTTTCTCTGTATTCTTTATTCCAAGAGATTTGGAAAAATATATGATAAGCTAGAGAATATGTGACGGGAATAGTTTTTTTAATAATTGGGATTTTTCATAAGTAACGTCAAAAAAAATCGTGAATATGCCCCTTTTTAGGGTTCCGTAGTTCACGTGATAAATACATATTTTTTACTAAAATTACTTCTCCCCTGTTTCGCTTGTCTCCGAGCGTAATCTATCTCTATGCAAAAAAAAACATCGTTCTGATACTCCGTTGCTGCAGGAAAGAAGGCATACCAACAAACACATTTTCATATTTATAATTATAGTAGGGATAATAATTATCATAGACAAAATAATGTTATCTCGTCTGGCAGTACCTTAACACAAAAATGTTAAGTCGACATTATGCATTTTCGTATATATTTATGGTTCTCTGTCCACGGTTCAGAGTATTTTAAACTCACGAGAGGATTTAATAATTTTAGCACAATCGTTGATGCATGGCTAAGATTGTAACAGATATTTCTGTGACAGCTCTGTGATTTTAGGGCCCCGTAATGCGGTGCACAGGATGGATAAACCGTGGAAAAAAGAGAAACTAAATATAGTATAAAAAAAACTTTTAACAAAAAATAGAATCGTCAGCATGGTACCTGGCATATTTTTTTCTCTGACTTCAAAACTGTCAGATTATATTTCCTACATAGTTTCCTACTTATATTATGCTTTTTAGCGCCTTTGAAGACAGTGTTATTTTAGTTAAAAGCTTTTTATTTTAAAATTTTCAGTTTTTTTTTTAATTATCGTGGAAATGATAATCATAATCATCATACTTTTTTCTTCTGTATATATCAAGATAAAATAAGGCTATGCGTTTCATAATTTAAATTCTCAAAATTAAACTAATTTTGTATGGAACCCCTAAAAATTTACAGCATAAATCCTGCAGTGAGTTCTTAGTAGTATGCGTTTTTTTTGTGAGCAATCACCAAATCCACGCCTCGTAATAAAAGCTTTAGACAGACATTATTTCTGCTTATAAATAATGATAAAATAACTCTTATGTTAAGGTGAATGGTCGGCAGTTTGAATGTTTAACGAATATTACGTTCGTTTCACTTAAATACGTCAATTTTAAAGGCCTGATTCGTACTTTTGTGATTAGCTACTTAGGGTTATGACTATAGATACTTATAGATTCATTTTACATTCAGATAGAATAAATCAATTGACATACGTCACAGGCACTAGTCACAAAATTAATCATACCTAGATGAATAGGTACTTAAAATCGATGTAATCAATTAAAAAATATAGTAACGTAAAAAATCAAAATGCGGGTTGTTTCACACTTGCCTTGATCATTATTTAACTAAGTAAAAAAAAAGTTCACAATAACTAAGAGTATCTATACTATTATTTTAGAAAATGAATTAGAGTGCCGCACAAAAAAAAAACACGGGAACGCGGGGAACAAATCCATATCTATGTCACCGGAAATGTATGAAACATAGGAGGAATTGTACACAATTCCTGTGTATTTCTCCTAGGAAATTTTATTTCAATAATGATACTAGGAAATATATAAATTCTATTGAAAAAAATAGGTTATTTTTTTTATTTTGCATAAATTTGAAAGTATTCGCACCAAAATAAATTTCACTTACAACCCCCCAAATACCGCTATCCTTACAAATATACCGAATGTAGTACTCCGATAGATATTTAGGAAATGTATGGATTTCCTAGGAAATGTATACAATGACGGATTAGATACTTTTCCGTTAACATATATACTAATATTATAAAGAGGAAAGATTTGATTGTTTGTTTGCATTGAATAAGCTCCGAAACTACTGAACCAATTTGAAAAATTCTTTCACTAACAGGAAACTACATTATCCCTGAAGGTTATAGGCTACTTTTTCAAAATAAAAATCAAAACTCATTTATTCAGTTTAGGCTCTAATAAGGCACTTATGAATCTCAAAAGTTACAGTTTTGTCCCGGGAACGCGAGTGAAACCGCGGGGAACAGCTAGTCTATACTAAAATAATCTATACTAATATGTACGTAGTATATTATTTATTCTTTGCTAATATTATAAAGAGGAAAGATTTGATTGTTTGTTTGTATGTTTGTTTGTTTGCATTTAATAGGCTCCGAAACTACTGAACCGATTTGAAAAATTCTTTCACTAACAGGAAACTACATTATCTCTGAAGGTTATAGGCTACTTTTTCAAAATAAAAATCAAAACTCATTTATTCAGTTTAGGCTCTAATAAGGCACTTATGAATCTCAAAAGTTACAGTTTTGTCCCGGGAACGCGAGTGAAACCGCGGGGAACAGCTAGTCTATACTAATATTATAAAGAGGAAAGATTTGATTGTTTGTTTGTTTGCATTGAATAGGCTCCGAAACTACTGAACCGATTTGAAAAATTCTTTCACTAATACGAAGCTTCATTATTCCTGAAGGTTATAGGCTTTATATCCCGGGAACGCGAGTGAAACCGCGGAGAACAGCTAGTATTAAATAAATATAGTAAGATGCGTAGGTGTCGCCGCGGGTATAAGCTAGTAAAAATGCAATGAACCATTGACACGTGCGTCGTTGCAGGGTCGATAGGACAGGGCGAAGTGTTTACTCTGACACGACTGCGACGATCAATTAGAAAATTAAATGCTATATCATTTTCTAAGAATCACACTAAAAACTAAGCTATACCTAATGCAATTTTTTTGTTTGTATGGAAATATTTTAGTGTTGTTTTCAAGTGATTTTTTTTATAAGTACTTCAATACCCTTCACTTCAGCCTACTAACCATCTCAAAATCACCATAAAATATGCTATTTTTAATTTGAATATGGATTCACAGATGGCGTTGTAGTCCGGTCAAATTAGATCAAAAAATAGAAGTGAGGTTACAAAAATAAATATCACACTCGGCAGAAAATTGTTAGGATTGTTCAAAACACTATTTTAAATGAAATGTGAAAAGACCTCATCGATCGGATGTCGCGACGAAAGCCGTAGGTTCAAATCCCTTTCGGTGCAGGAAAACATCATGAAACCATAGCACGGTGGTAGGGCACTATGGAGTACTCGTCTGGCTGGCTACCTCAAGTTGAAATTCTGTTGCCAAGCACCTACCGGTGTGTTCCAGCAATTGCACGTTGTCTTCTTAGCATTGTCACATCGGCAACACATAGGCAATACCTCTGATATTGCAAATGGCGATAGGCGACGGTAACCACATACCATCAGGTGGACCGCCTGCCTGCTTGTCAACCTTCTGACATAAAAAAGTTCTATACTTACACTTATAATTATTAGTATTCTGACTATCGATTGTTTTACGTCGATAGTATTGCATGAAATACAATCTATACTATCTAGGTATCTGTGTATCATACTTCAACACGATCGGTTGTGCCGTTGAGGCGTCAAAAGGTAACAAACAAGCTCACTATGGCATTTATAATATTAGGAAGGATAATGACAAAACATACATTGGATTTGAAAATATGCCTTAATCAGATTATCCACCATGTATAGGGCATAAGTAAAAATAATATAAATCAATCTGAATGTATTTTATTCGATTTGTAAAATGACTAAGTATACCTAATATCGTGCGATTTATTATAAAGGAGCTCCAATTACGTTCATATTAATTAATATTTACTATAAAAAAAACATTATGACAAGTACTTTATCATAACATTTCTTTTTAATTACATTACCTACACAAATATTTTTTTACTTAAACTTAAGTAATATTATTTAGTTTACAATTCTTTATTACAATGATTGACTTACCATTTATAAAACATGCAGACACAAGAATATAAAACGAAAAACATTGTTCACTCTTTCATTCATTCGTTTAATAACCACCACTCACTCTGTACCGACCCATACAATATTTACAAAACGATACCACCTCAATCAATTAATGCATCTGTGATTAATAGTACCTAGTGGCTAGTAAAATACATCTACTAAAAATTAATATTTACAGTTATTTGATCGCATGAGTGGGAACACAACTAAGTCTTACAGTTTCTAAACTAAATTTAAAATAACCTTCTCCATATTAACTATACGCCATGTACTTGAAAAATTTAAAAATGTATTGTTTAATAGTTCTCCCCATCATAATATACCACCATAATCAGACCCCCCAATTCTTAGATTTTTTATATGAAAAAATCATTGAATCAGGTACTTTAACAAACCTAATGAAAATGAAATCCAAAATTGATAGAAACAAAAGAAAAATAGAGGCACTTGTCAAAACTAAACCAATTATAAGCTTCTAATTAAAATTTAATCAGTAAAACACAATTCAAAAGACGTCATCCTTTGCGTACTAAATTCCCACTGTTCGGGCTTCAGAAGGAATCTAGAAAGCAAACTGCGTAATGGAAATAATTATAATCAAAGTCAACAAACGTTCAAAGATTTGTGTTCAATTGAATCAAACGAGATGGTAATCAAATATTACATTACAAGTATTGACATTGTCAAAGGAGGTGCATGCAAAATAGATATGATCGCTTCTTCAACATAATCAAATAATTGTAAAATCAACAAAGATGTTCTACAAGTGACCGAAGATGAAGATAAAGCAGAGAAAAGCAATAGGAATTTCGGAAAAGAGATGGAACCAAAAGAAAGAGAGCAAGATTTGATTTTGGATTTCATTTACATTTACAAATTCTGAATAGTCTTAATACTTTCAAACCGACACGCCTTGTGTGATATATAAGAGGAAAACAATTAAGCAATTTTCCACAAGGAAAGAATACCTGCAGATATAAATAAAATTTAGAGAAATAAATACATAGTGGAAGAAGGTTTTATTTTTGGAGCTTCTGTTTTAAAATTATATGTATTGACGTTCATCACAGGGTATTTAAATTTCCGTGAACCTGTTCAAGTCCAAAGCTATATGTCTGTCGCAAGGCACTGGTTCATTCCTGTAAATTGCAAAAAGTAATAAATACGTGCAATTAAAGGCGATGATAGCTCAGTGGTAGTGACGTCGAATGCCGAGACGAAGGTCGCGGGTTCGAATCCTACAATGAGCTTGAGCTTTCGGTGAAGGAAAACATCGTGAGGAAACCATAGCCCGGTGGTAGGGTACTTTGTAGTACCCGCCTGGCTGGCTACCACCCTCAAGTTGAAAATCTGCCGCCAAGCACCTTTCGGTGTGTTCCGACAGCTGCACTTGAGAGCCAGTTCCTTTCTAGGCTTTGTGTGCTTACCATCATCGGCCACATCATCACTGACCACGGTGAGATTGTGGTCAAACACAGGCCTATACATAGTAAAAAAAAAAAAAAAAAAAAAAACGTATTTCTTTCGTCTGTAATAAAAAACGATGTTGTGATATTTTTTCTCGTTGTTTTCGCAATGAATAGAAATAAACATTATTCTAAAACTTATCAACCACCAACCACCTCACATCATACCAAGAACCCTAAAAACTTATCAACCACCAACCACCTCACATCATACCAAGAACCCTAATTCTGTACGTACCCTTGAAGATCAGCTCTGATGAAAGCTTGGAGAGGTAGCGAGAAGAGTTCTAAGCCATCTCTGTTATCGCAAATAATTCTAGATAGTGTCACTTTCTTAATTTCTGCTAATTGACCTGAAAAAACCATAATAATCTTTATACTAATAATAAAGCTGAAGAGTTTGTTTATTTGCACGCGCTAATCTCTGGTTCTCGATGCTACATCTAAGTTGTGTCATACTGTACGTGTACCCAAGTACTAACGCCACATCATCACCAGATACATTTTAGAGTGCGAGTAAAGGCTTTTACCAGAGATTATAATTTTTATTTTCTAATTTTACAATCTTACTCACTCGGACTAAAAGCACCAGGGTTAACATCAGGCCCGTACTCATAGTAATATCTATCTCCTCTCTTCAGTTTAGAAAATTGGTCTGCAATAATGTGGGCAAACGTTGGCCCAACAATACCGCCTTCCACTGGTTCTTCCAACAGCCCACCAATCCAAAGGTCTATGTCTTCTGGACTCTCATATACTGTAGCTAGGCGTTTTGCAGCCTGGAATAATAATAATAAAATTCTCGGATATTCTTCACATACGGTTATCTAGCCGATGGCCGCTGGGCCAGAAGGGTTCTCGAGTGGCGACAACGAACTGGAAGACGCAGCGTAGCCTGCCTACGCTGCGTCTCCCTTCCACAACGTGGACCGACGATCTTGTGAAGGTCGCGGGAAACCGCTGGATGCGGGTAGCGCAAGACCGGCCATCGTGGAGATCCTTAGGGGAAGCCTTTGTCTAGCAGTGGACGTCTTTCGGCTGACATGATGAACTAAGCAGAGCTTGTACGATGGAAATCAGATAACTGATATGTCTACTACAATATACTACTTTGTTTTATTGTAAATACCATCGCACATTCTTTTTGTTGTTATAACGGCAACAGAAATACACTACTGTGAAAATTCCAACTGTCTACCTATTAAGATTCATGAGATACAGCCTGCTAACAGACAGCGGAGGCCTAGTACCAGTAATAGGGTTCCGTTGGATAAGGAAAAAAGTAATGCTACTCACGTTAGGTGCAAATAGGTGGAAACTGTCAAAGGGTTGCAAACCAAGTAAACGTCTATATTCATTGTAAGAGCGCACGCCGTAATCCCTTCCTCGTTGGATGTTGATGGCTGCCAGATCTAGTCCATATGGCTTGCCTCCGTGGAACAAGTAACGAGTTAACTGTAAAATATACATGTTTAACTCCCTTATCTAATTCCTATAACACAAATTCATAGCTTGATTGAAGGCGATAAAAGCTGTGGTAAGAACGTCGGATGCCGCAACGAAGGTCGTAGGTTCGAATCCTACAATGAGTTGGAGCTTTCAGCGAAGGGAAACATCATGAGGAAACGTAGTACCACAGTAACCACATACCATCAGATGAACCGCCTGAAATTAGATAAATCTATCTAGTGTGGTGAAATACTTACCCCTTCAGTGACAAACGGGTCGACCATCTGCATCGGCTGCCAAGCGAGCCCCATTAGCATGCGGTCCAGGAACTGTCGGAGGCGAAGTCTCGACGGCTGAAACATCACCTCCGGTAGGGATATCGTCTCGTATACCCCACCTGTTCTTGGACTTGGGACCCTGGTGGCAGGAATAAGGAATATGCACAAATTTTGACATCTTCATTCGTAGTCTTCAAATTTTTATTATATTCCAGGAAGTTGACTTTTTAGCCGACTAAAAAAAAAGGAAAAGGTTCTCAATTCGGTTGTATGTTTTTTTATGTTTGTTCACGCGTAACTTTTTTTGCTTATGAACTGATTCCTGGTAAAAACATCCCTTTTCAATATTCCCTTAGAACTACATTTAATTTTAAGCGCTATTGAATTTTAAAAGGAACTAATGATCTCGAAAGAAACGACATACATAATTTTTCCATCGACGACAGAATGACCGAATCTCATGGCAGCTGCTGAAAACTCAGTGGACAGCGAGGGATTCACGTGGGGATCGTATGATGAAGAATATCCTGGAGATGGGTATAGATCATAAACCTGCATGATTCCAGGACCTGATAAACCAGAAATAAACAAAGTTACTTTTAAGGGGAGGTTTTTTTTTAACTACGTCTTTGACGTGGTCAGTGACGATGTGGCCGATGGTGGTAAGCACACAAAGCCTAAAAGGAACTGGCTCTCAAGTGCAGCTGTCAGACGGAACACACAGAAAGGTGCTTGGCGACAGATTTTCAACTTCTTGAGTGTTAGCCAGTCAGGCGGGAACTACAAAGCTACCACCGTGCTATGGTTTTCTCACGATGTTTTCCTTCACCGTAAGCTCAATCTCATTTTTTTATTCATCCTCAAGTAGTGCTTATCGTTTTTCATTTATTCAAATTCCTTTGCTTATTTCCCAATTGTAGTGGGCTGTGTGATAATGACGTCCACATTTTTTTCAAAAAAATATCCTAGTTGTAAGTATGTAGGTAAGTAGCTGAACAGCGATGTCACAACCACTGAGCTATCATCACCATAAAATATATTTTTAGATTTCATTCCAAAGTATCCAAGACCCCTTACCCAAAAGCAAAGGCAGCCACTCATTATAAATAACATGCTGGAACTGAGCCTGCAATATTCTCCGAGACTCCATGAAGACCATGTCCTCTTTCCACTGAGGATTGAGAGTCGTCAGAGCTCGAGCGACGCGGTTGTGCTCCCGCGTCCAGATCGTGTGGAAGACAGTCAGGGAGATCACTTGGTTGCCGTGGTTATCTCCTAGAAGTATGAAAAAATATATGACATTTTATGGTCCCTTCATTTGAACTAACTGACATAGCCCGAAGAATTGCCAAACTTAAGTGGCAGTGGGCGGGGCAGATCGCTCGTAGAACCGACGGCCGCTGTGGCTGAAGGGTTCTCGAGTGGCGACCACGAACCGGAAGACGCAGCGTGGGCAGACTCTACAAAGATCATCTGTCCAACTTGTGGACAGATGATCTTTGTAGAGTCGTGGGAAACCGCTGGATTTTGGTAGCGCAAGACCGGCCATCGTGGAGATTTTTGAGGGAGACAGCAGTGGATGTCTTTCAGCTGACAAGGTGTATGATTTATTTTCGACCCCAAAATGTTCTAAGGCAGTTTGATATCATAATTACCTGATTCAAAACAAGCCGCACCATTCTTCATAGTTAGGCACTCACTCCTCTGCGTGAGAGGAGGCAGTTCCCTCCCATAATCATTGAAGGTATTCAGCAAGCCACCTGGAGCTCTAAGTGATGCCAGTTTTTCTGCCGAGCTGCCGTATAGATGGGATAGGTCGGGATAATGGGTAGCGCCATTCATCTAATAGAAGAGCAAAAATATCATACTTGTTGCTGTTGGTAGTCTATTCATAGCTTTATTTATTGCAGAACTTTTGAACTACTTAATCATGAAGTCTTAAGAATTGATTTCAAATATTTTTAGACCAACGAATAGGATTATTTGCCGCCATGTATGCCATTCAAATTGAGTGTCCGCTGTGAGTGTTCAATATGAGGGTCCGCTTAACTTCTAACTAGTATTTTCAAATGTCAATCAAATGATTTGAGAGTTAAATCAGCTGAGCATCTCCTAATCTTGACATAATATGAAAAAGAAATTGGTGTCTCAAATATTTGAGGCGCTCCTATTACTACTCTTCTAGGATACTTACTTGTTTTGCATATCCCACAGAACAATCATCTGCTGGAGCAAGCTGACCTCTCACAAAGTTCAAGCACGTATGCCGAAAATGCGAATAGAAGCCATCTTGAAGGTCTACGCTGATTGGTGCACACGCCCAGTGCTGCAGCTCTAGTGGTAGGATGTCTTCACCATCGTTGGTGCAGCAGGAGATCGCGCTACCATTTCCTGGAATTTGGCTCACTTATATGACTGCAAGTAGTAGCTGTTGATAAACACTGGAGTGACAGATATTCAACCTAAGGATTAACAACATGTACAAATAGCAAAGTTATTAAGAAGTACTCAAACACCATCTGATTTTAACGATTGGCAACTTTACAAGCTAAAATTATGTACCTGCCGCAAGAATGAGACCCTATATACACTGGAGATAAGAAAATAAGGATCGCATTCTTAG
Source organism: Tethea ocularis (assembly GCA_963555595.1). Classification (NCBI taxonomy): domain Eukaryota; kingdom Metazoa; phylum Arthropoda; class Insecta; order Lepidoptera; family Drepanidae; genus Tethea; species Tethea ocularis. The sequence continues at coordinate 10,678,612 of OY741969.1, read as the reverse complement.
CAGAATTTTAGTGGAAAATTCGTACAGAATTAGCCACTAGCTTTTAAGAAAACAATGCAAAGAACTAAAAGTTAGTCTAGAGAAAGAAAACAGCAACAAGATACAAACAAGTGTTTCCTTACCAATAGTAAATACAATACCAGCACTAATGTCATGTGCTATGAACTGTCCAAACTGCATGAACATCAGGTTGTGAGTCGGACTGGGGCGGCTGCCGTCCAGAAGCAGCACTTCACTGACTGTCCTTGCGCCTTGCAGCGGAAGACCAGTTGCGGATCCACGTATTGACCAAATACCTGAAACGTTACCAAAGACGTGTAGATTCTGCTGTCAGGAAGATGAAACAACACTTCACTTCTTGTATCAATGCTTTCTACTTATGCCTAAACCTAATCCTGGGGAATTACCTGTTGCACCCAGATGAAGTAAAATCCATTACTGCTAAGAATATAGTACCCACAGTTTATTAAAGTACGTCTTGGCGGTTAAATTTAATTAATGTGGCGATCACAATAGATCTAGTCAGGTCGCAGTGATACAAGCTCTGTGAAGACTTGAAACAGCCACTTAACCCAAATAATAATACCAAAGTATTGGAGTCTGGTGGTGTAACTATCATTTAAACTGTAGAAGCTATATTACCATCACTATAATTTGGAGGCAGAAGTCTCTCGAAGCCAGTGTTGATAGCCCCCCAGCTAGGAGAGGAGGGGTTGTTGCACTCTCCATCAATACTTCTATAACGGCTGGGCGGCGATGAGCACGTGGGTTGTGGCGGGCAGAAAAGACCTGCAAATTTTAAGATATTAATTCTTCGTAGTCGTTCTCTTCATTGCTGAAGGTTGTGTCCGTCCTGAAACGCCTTTGTGACTTTGTTATAAGTTGTCTCCATGTTCCCCTTTCCTCGGCTTTCCTCATAGCTCAAAGATATTAATAGGCTCATCAAAATAATAAGTCTAAATTGTTTTTTTTTGTGTTTCAATAAATTAAAAAAAAAAAAAAAACTTGAGAAGAGTTGGGATTTGGCGAGGAGTTGGGACTTTACCTGGGTTTCACATTATACTGGATATTACGTTTAGGCTACACGAGGAAACGGATATACATAAGTGCGCACGAAATACATTACCCTCCTTCTGGGCCCATCGGGTAATTAAACCCCACTTATATGAGTTTTCTTCATCAAAAAATATCAAATTACCATCTGTATGATCAGTAAGTCCTAATGCCAGTTCATCATCAGATATTGCCTGCCGAGACTTCAACTCCTGTGCAGCGAACATGTTTAGCAACCCGCCTCGGCCTAAACTTTCAGCTTTTTTGTCGTATGTTCTAACAGACTGAAAAAATAATTGCAAATTGGCACCAATACTTATAACTTACTAGTTGTACCCCTCGGTTTCCCATATCCCCGGGATAAAAAGTAGTCTATAACCTCGGGAGATAATGTAGCTTCTTAATTAGTGAAATAATTTTTCAAATCTGACTGGTAGTTCCAGAGATTAGCATAGATTAGATTACCTACATTATTATTTGGAAATAATCACTAAAATTTCAGTGCAATGTTTTAAGTAAAAAACTTTTAAAGAAAAAAAAAAATATAAAGACTGGAAATAAAACAAAACATTCTAAGGCAGAATTATAGAAAGAAAATTAAAACAACAGATTGAGTTGATCAATAATAAACCTTAAATCATCGAAACAAGCCACAGAACATCGACGTTATACTGTGGGGCAGTATAATAAATAGTGCCTTTGACAGTTAAATAGGGGCTGACGTCCAAAATTTTAAGCGGCGTTTCAGTATTTGGTCCTTTCACGGCGGACTTTAGGAGATTAAAATAAAAGTTAATTTACCAAATGATGTGCATAACTAGGCGCAGAAATGTTAACAACAGTGCTCCTAGCATGAGCTAGTAGCTTATCAGCTCTGCTCAGCCATTGTGCTAGTTTCTGCTGCGACAGACTACGTGCAGACTTCACGTCCACAGCGCTGATCGACGCGGATGCGCGGGAGTTGCGCTCGGATTCCGCTGTAAATATTTTAGTTAGCCTACATTGGAAATCATTTAAGTTGGCAACTCTGGAGTTGCAAGAGACTATAGACCAATATTGGTACCTTGTTTGACCACAATATCATGGTCAGTGACGATGTAGCTGAGGGTGGCAAGCACACAAAGCCTAGAAGGAAACTGGCTCTCGAGTGCAGCTGTCGGAACACACCAGTAGGTGCTTGACAAAAAACTATTAAGTTAGTAGCCAGCTAGGCGGGTACTACAAAGTACCGTACCACCATGCTATAGTTTCCTCACGATGTTTTCCTTCACCGAAAGCTCAAGCTCATGTTTCGAACCCGCGAACACGACATTCGATGACACTACTACTGAGCTATCGTCACCTTCGCCATCACCTTGTGACGAAGCGACCTCTTCTTCCATTCAAATCATGTTATTTTTCTGGTCATGCACCTTCGATCAACAAATCGAAGTCATGCTATATTTTCAAACTTCATAATATACGGAATATTGTCTTCAAATTATTCCAATAAACCAATAGTTTTTGTAGAATTACAGATGTACATAAAAATGTTTAATTGAATACAAACCAGCATGGCTTCTGCCTGTGAAGCAGCAGATGCCAACAGACCCACCAGCATCAATATGGCACTCAGGATTAAAAGAACCCGCTCTGACGTGCGCCGGGCACTGTATGTGGGGCACACACTTCCCTTGGCGGGGGCAAACTGCGCATGGACGCTCCTTGTGATTGTGGTCTGAGTGGTTTTTACAATTATTTACAACAAGTATACAAAATACAAACATGTATTTTTTTGTTTTTTTAAATAATTATGTCAATAGTACTTTAGTTAATTAAAGTAGTTACACATAATAGCTAATTAAATATGTACACATGGCCACAGATCAAGCTAGACATTTTTGTTGCCAAATAGCTCCTATTACAACCGCATAAGGTAAATAATAAATAAATAAATAAATATCCTGGGACATTCTTCACACACGGTTATCTGATCCCAAACTAAGCAGAGCTTGTACTATGGAAACCAGTTAACTGATATACTACATATACAACTTTTTTTTTGTAAATACATACTTAAATAGATAATTACACCCAGACAGGTGCCGCAGTGTGTAGCTTTATCTGTGGCCGTGTGTACATCAAAACTAGGAACTAAAATATTTACATGAAATAAAATAAAAACAAGACTTAAAATCGATCAAAATAAAATAAAATGCATATAGACCTTTCCAGGCACTTATGAATGGTAAGTAGGTACCTACCTATTGTACTGACATATCAAATTAGCTACTTTTTATGAAACATAGATAATAATATAATACTTTCCTAATACCACTAGATTTAAGCATCAATTTAATTTCTTCTCCTTTAACATTATTTCTATAGAAACTACTTTTCCATATATTTTTGTAACCTTACCCTTTTCAACATGCGTCTTGTAATGGCTTCCCATGAATTTCCCATGTGCTTGACTACTCACTTCTATTACTGGACAAACAATCACCACGAACACAAATATACGCAAAATAACATGAAATGATTTCATATTTGACACTTTAATAAACAATACAAACAAATTTATATTTTAATTATTTTAAATTCATAATTTATTGATAGGTACGCGTTGATTGAGTTCGAGCATAGATACAAATGAACGAATCTTTGTAATTTTATACGGTTGTGATAAAAATTGAGGGTAGAATGAAATAATTTCGGACGTCTCTTATAAAATAAAAAAAGTCGTTTCATACGAACATGGATGAAAAAGGATGTTTTATATCCATGCGAGTGTCAGATAACTTTTAAATACGCACAAAAAATCTGTGGGTAAATCACATCGTACTTATATCAGTAGAAATCCTTTTATCTTTTCTTAGGGTTATTATTATTGCATAAACGTCTGTTGGATTGTTTGTTAGGCCTTCTTTCACGGATCTATGATATTTTTATCTGACTTCAAAAAAAGGAGGTTCTCTATTCGGTTGCAATTTTTTTTTATTACTTTTTATTTTATAATTATTTTTGCGGTAGGTTCAGTATAACATTTACAGGAAGTTATATACACACACACTAATCATCTACTAAACTCGAATCATGAAATACGACACTTTCCCGCTGCTCTGACGCATACACTCCAAGGTAGTCTTATATTAATCTTATTATTTATATTAGGGGGGGGGGGGGTAAATTAGATTTGAAAAATAATTTGTTCTATACCTATAGTTTACAGGAAAACCTCTAAGAAGTCTATGGTATTGAAAAGAACATAGAAAATTATGGAACCCTCGATGTGCGAATCAGATTCGCACTTGTCCTTTTTATTTTATTAATTATCGTTCATATTATATACGGCAACAATGATTCTAGGTTAAATCGTAGTTGTATACAAGTTATGGGTTGGAGCCTAACATGATCTACTTTTTGTATCCGGAGCCTAGTAAAAAAATAAAACAAAAATCTCATATATTTTTAATAAAAATAACACAACAATAACAAAAAACTCATTCACAAAATCCTTAACATTCCAATAATTCTTATAATAACGTACGTATAAAATAAATAGGTAATAAATATAAATTGTTCAAATCTTCAAAGATTTATCCTGAGCTGCAATTTTGGCATCGGATGGTAACAAAAATCCAATTACGCCACCAACTGTAAGCAATCAAAAATATTCGTCAACATCAACATCAACATTCAGGTAATATCAAAATAAATATTAAATATCAACAGCATTTGGTCACGGTACTTCTAAAAGGGATAATAAACCATAGATAGACTACTATATTATTTGAGTTTTCGTAGGGATCCCCATTTCTTTAAATAGCATATATTTTTTAGTTATAATCATTCTACTTACAAAAGGGCATAAAAGTTTCCAGTGACATGACCAAGGCATGTGTACTATCGACAAAGTTGAAGCATGATCACCTTAAGGGTGTATTTTGCGTGCAGTGACCAGCCGCTACCTGTGTCTCACACAATATAACCAGACAATGCGCTTGTCATAAAATAGTAGATTGTCATTGTCAGTAAATAGTCTAAACAAAAGATTTTACAAGAGACCGTTTTATTGTCAGGGCAAACTATGATTACTGACTGCAAGCGAAAAGGTCTCAAAACTGATCATGCTTCAACTTTGTTGATGGTACATGAGGGTTAGGTATTCAGGCTTCAAAGCATTATTAATCCACTGGTACTGCTAATACCAAAAAGTGACGAGGCCACTTTTTGATGTGGAGTCAGCCTTCTGACGGAATATCTATCTATATACTAATAATAAAGCTGAAGAGATTTTTTTTTTTTTTTTTTTTTTTTTTTTTTTTTTTTTTTTTTTTTTTTTTTTTTTTTTTTTTTTTTTTTTTTTTTTTGAAAGGACTAAGTTGGTAGCCTCAGATGGCTGCGACAACCTTACCGGACAAATCGGCGAGCGCAGAGGGCTCTCAGCCGGGTAATATTTAGGTAACAACGCCTGAGGGCACCCCCGAATGGGGTACGAACCTCGGCTCAGGGCGTTACCGGGGGAGGGGGAGGACTTTGTACGAGTTACGACTAATTGGGGGCGGTCGGATTACTGTAGGGTACAGTTCGGGCCGCTTGAACGGGACGAGACTGAGTGGGACGTCGCGGCGGTCCTCGCCGTCGAGGACGGTAGCGTGATCGGTTGTGTGTAGTGTGTTGTGTACTTTTACGAGCTTCGTCAGCTTCGATCTGAGCTAATGTAATAGGGTCATCCGGCTCGCTGAGGGCTTGCCTTGGTCTATGGATACGGAGTATACGGGAGGGCGTGTACGTTGCGGCTTTCACTATAAGAGGGTTGCGGTGATTAACGGCGGTATTGAAAAATCTGCGTGAGGTGCGTTTTATAAATTGTTTTATCGTGGGGAGACCTAAGTCAATGTGGAGATTTTCATTACGCATGTACCACGGGGCGCCCGTGGCCTTGCGCATGAAGCGATTTTGAATCACCTGAAGGCTATGGATCCGTGATGGAGCTGCATGTGCGAACACAGTACTAGCATAGGTCATGATGGGGCGGATACACGTGGTATAAAGTCTAACCTTGCTTTTAAGTGCAAGTTTAGATTTACGATTTAATAAAAAGTGGAGGCGCCCTAAAACAAAGGCGGCGCGCGCGCGGACCGCTTTAATGTGGGCATCAAAGGTCAAACGATCATCGAGAGTTACTCCGAGATATTTGGCTTGCCTTTCCCAGGGGATTGGTTCACCGAATAGAGTAACTGCCTTTGGAGGGGAGGGGGTACCTCGATGGTAGGGTCTGTAGAATAGGACCGCCTGGCTTTTGACAGGGTTGATCTCGATCCTCCATTTCCGAAACCAGGCGCCTAGGGCGTTAGCCGCGGTTTGGAGGTTCTTAACAATGACTGAGGGGGACTTACTAGAGCAGTAGACCGCGGTGTCGTCCGCAAAAAGTGCTAACTGCACCTTGTCGGTCTTTGGCATATCACTCGTGTAGAGCGAAAATAGCAAGGGGGACAGTACCGAGCCCTGTGGGACACCGGCACCGATAGGGTGAGGGGAGGAGAGTGCGCCAGGAATGCGATATCGAAAGTGGCGATTTGACAAATAATCTCGTAAGATGAGCACGAGTCTATGTGGGACACCTAAGGTAAATAGCTTAAAAATTAAGCCATTGTGCCACACTTTGTCAAATGCCTTCGCGACATCGAAGAATAGGACACCTGTCATGTTGCGCTCTTGGTACTGAGAGGAGATGTGTTCAACAATACGATGGACTTGTTGAACACAAGAATGTTTGGCTCGAAAGCCAAATTGTTCATCAGGGATGAGATTATTGGCGTCGGCATATGTTTTGAGGCGGATATAGATCAGTCTCTCATACATCTTGCCCAGGACATTTAATAGACTTATAGGGCGGTAACTGGAAGGCTCGGACCTGGGTTTGCCGGGTTTATGGATTCCAATGACATGGGCCTCTTTCCACTGATATGGAAAAATATTACAAGAGAGGGCAGCGTTAAATATGGAAGTTAGCAGTATTATGAGGTGGGCGGGGAAGAGTTTTATCACTTTGTTAGTGATTTTGTCCGAGCCCGGGGCCTTCCGCGGGTGTAAATCCCTGATGATCGATTTGACCTCGTCAGGGGTCGCCGGAGGGAGGGGGTCATCCTCTTCGCTGAGAGGGGGGGGTGGTAACGGGAGGGCGGCTCTCCGTTCAACTTCAGAGTTAACTTCCTCCAGATGACTCGGGTCTATCGGGAGGGTACTGGGCGTGCACTGAAACTCTAAGCTTTCAGCGAGGCATTCTGTCTTATCATCGTCATCAAAAGCGGGAGGGAGATTGGGCCTATTTAATGGGGGCATGGGTGCTACCGTGTCCTTGGTAAGGGCACGAGAAAGCTGCCAAAAGGCTTGATGAGAGGGTCTAATGTCTGTAAGGGTCTGGTCCCAGCGGGCCTGTCGTACCTCATCGATGCGTGACTTAACGTCACGCTGGAGAGCACGCATACGGATGCGGTTTTCCTCTGAGGGGAAACTATCATAGGCGCGAGTGGCGGCATTTTTCTCTCTCAACAAGTCACGTACGTCATCGGGCAAGCGCCAACGTTGATCACTCTCTGCTGGCACTGTCCGTGAGCAATCGCTAATTAACGATTGCACGTGGCTAGTGAGTGAGTCGATTGCGCCGACAGCCTCATCAGCGGTGTTGAGGCTATCTGGTATCTGATCAAGGTGGACGGAAGTGGTTGACTTGAGGCTTTCACTCAGTCTATTCCAATTCGTCACGACCTTTGTGGGGGGGGCTTGACCTGCATCAGGGGAACCTATGCGCCCTGCTAATTCTATGATAACAGGTCGGTGGTCGGATGTAAGCTCGTGTAGCACTGTTACGTCATGCACACGTAGGTTTACATTCCGTAACAATGCCACATCAAGAATATCAGGTCTGTGTGTCAGTTGGTGGGGATAGTGCGTCGGGTCCAGGGGTGCGATAATGTCTATGTCTAGAGGGTCAAGGAGGGATTCTAATAGTCTACCTCTGGGGGAAGTTGAGTGACAGTTCCAGAGTATATTTTTCGCGTTCAGGTCACCTGCCAGAATGACAGAGTTACCTAGCGCGAAAATAGACTCTAGATCGCTTTTGAGTGGTGAATCATTGCGGGAGGGAGATATATATGCTGATACTATAATTATAGGTTGGTGTCCTGTCATGCCAAGCCTACAAACCGATGCTTCAATGCACTGGAGGGAGGGAGGCGGATCCATGGGGGAGCAGTACAAGGACCTTTTGTAATAGATAAGTGTGCCTCCTAGGGCAGAGTCAGTCCTGTCATTGCGGACTACTTGGTAGTTTGCAATTTTAGGGTCCCTAAGAGAAGGTTTGAGGAAGGTCTCTTGTATCAGGAGGACGTCAAGTTGATGGTTTCGCAGGAACTCTGCGATATCATCGCGTTGACCTTTAATGCCATTTGCATTATAGAATCCTACTTTGAGGGATCGGGGTTTAATTCTACACGTCACGGTTGTATTATCCATTATGGTTTTACGCGGAAGTTGGAAAGGACTGTCACGATGCTTTGGAAACGCATCGCGATGGAAGCGAGGGCACGACCGTTGCCCTCGTTCGCTCTGATCTGGGTCGCGAGGTCCCTAATTTCGTTGAGATCTATTGCCTCAGCGAAGCGCTCCACTAAAGCGAAGTCCGGGTCTTCGATCAGTGGTAGTTTAGGTGCGTTTGCGCGGCGGTTTTGGGAGGTTGCCGGGGGGGGACGTTTGGGTGGGGGAGGGGGAAGGAGAGGTTGCGTGGGTGCGGAGACGGGTTTAGGGGGTGGGGCAGTTGGGGGATTGACTGCTGGGGTTTGAGGCACTGAAGGTGCACTAGGTAATGCTGGAAAGTCCTTGTCGTAGTTGACAAGATTCCAGGGCGAGGATCTTTGTGGGGCTAGGACAGTCTGGGAGGGGTCAGTGAGGGGGGCAGTGCGCGTTGAGTTGCGCGATGTGCGCGAGTTGCGCGGGGGGCCCGAGTTACGTGATTTGCGGGCGGGGCGAGGGGCTTTCGGGCACCCGCGGTAATTAGCGGGATGGCCGAGTTGGTTACAGAGAACGCAACCTGGCTCCTCAGTACACAGGGCCTTGTCTTTCGGCCTATCGCACTCAGCGGTGGAATGGGGCTTAAGACACTTGACGCATCTGGGGGGGGCATGACAATTGCGGGCGGTGTGGCCGTACAATTGGCAATTGTGACATTGGGAGGGGTACACTCCCTTGTGAGGTTTCTCAAAAGAGATACCGGACAGATGACAGACGTGGCTGATCTTAAAGATCTTCTTAGCCTCGTCGCATTGATCTAACTGGGCGAGAACCATATTATACGGGGTATGGCCACGCCCTTTGTACATTCGATGTACGGAATGTACGGGGATAGATTGGTCCTTGAGGGACAATGTCCTCAATGTCCTCGGTGGTTATTTCGTGGGGAATCCCCTTAATTACCACACGGAGGGCACGCTCCTCGGGGAGGCAGAACGTGTGAAAGGCTACTTTCCTCTCCTTGAGCAGCTTAGTTAGGGCTCTGTGGTCCTGGGAGGTAGACACTGTGACACGGATTCCGTGCTCAGTGGGGTGAGCATTGGTGAAGTTGATGTGTGCTCCCGGTGCATTACACCAGGATGACACATCGGGCCATTTGCCCTTATCTTGGATGAAAAGGGGCGGGGGTACGTCCTTCTTCTTTGGAAGCTGAGCAGCAGAAGGGGTGGGTGCTACCTCCATGAGAGGAGCAGATACTGGGGTATCCATGAGCGGGGGAGGGGAGGAGGTGCCTTCCCAGGCGGCAACGCGCTGGGTGGAGATGGGGGTGGGGGCAGGATCAGTGTTTGGAAAGCAGTCGGGGGAGGGAGGGGTCACAGGATAATCCTCCGGGGGAGAAGTCACCTTAGCCGCCTTGGCGGCCGCCATGCGGGCCTTGCGACCTCGCTTACGACCGCCAGGGACGAGCTGGTAGCTATCGTCCTCTTCTGACGATTGGGTAGGGGGGTTGGTTGGGATGGGTTCAGCGACTGACTCGGAGATGGACTGGGTCGACATCTCCGAATCAGCGCGGGAGGAGGGACGGCTTTGGGACGGGGTGGGGATCTGGTGTCCCGGGAATTTAGCTTGGAGGTACCGAAGTACCTCCTCGTCTAAGAGGATGTCCTCGAGGGACAGAGTTGGAGGTTGGCTGGCCATGGTGGCCAGCCGGGCCTTGCGGCCGGGGAGCTAATCTAAGACGACACTATTGTGACTTCGTTCGCGTGGCGTTCCTGAGAGAAGAAGTCACAAGAAACTTCAGGCAATCGCCCTAGCTAAGACCTATCTATTCGCCCCGGGTGGGTAGGCCCGGGGGTGTGTAGTATCTCTCCCAACCGGGTATAGGTTGGGAGGTGTGTAGGCCCTAGGGTGTGCCCTAAGCTTGTGCTCCCACTGCCAGTCTTATTGTGCAGTGAGTTCCTACGTCCCTGCCTAGCGCTAACTGGGGTCGACTAGGGAAGCCCCCAAGGCCGACTGATCCAGTCCCGTCCGGGTGTACGTTTTCCAGAAGGGAAACCGTGAGCGCCCGGGGCACGCTCGAACTAACTTCGTTGGCACCGTTAGGTATCCGTTAGTTCACCACTAAAAGCGTGGATTTCACAAGTTTGATGACGGTGTCAGAAACAATGGAATTGTTATCGTGGTAAATACCCAGGTAATTACCACGAAAACAGTAACGCAGGTGTCTTTCGACGAAAAAATGCCTGATAAGGGACCGAGCCAAAGCCAGGTAACAAATCGAGCGATAAATTCGCGGAAACGATACGGGTAGCGCACGGAGCGCAAGGGTACGTCCGTGCAGTACGACGGATCGAGTCGGAATCGAAGCTGAAGAGATTGTTTGTTGTTTGAACGCGATAATCTCTGGTGTTACTGGTCCGATTCTAAAAATTCTTTCACTAATAGAAAACTACATTATCCCTGAAGGTTATAGGTTTATCCCGGGAACGCGAGTGAACAGCTAGTAAAAAAATAAAATTATATTACCTAAAGTAATACCCCCGAAGATATAGAAAGCAGCTTCGCAGTCGTCATCGAGCAGTTTTTTCAAGAGATTAATTCCAAATACGGCACTGCCTCTACCCACCATCAACGTCAGGCATACTGCCATGGCCCTGGAAATATTATCTATCAATATAAAAAAATTATACTTTTGTGGTTAGTTATATTGATCGATTTGGCAGTCCTTCATGTATGGACTTCAGAACTTGGAAAATTCCCAGCTGTTCAATTTTCAACTCAAAACCTTGAGTGGTTAGGACTATAATAATTCTATAAGGACAGTCGGGAAGAGTCAAAAATCTCTGAGTGCTACAGCGCCCAGCTACCTGCAGCTTCATAGTACACCTTTTGGGTATATTCAGAAGGTTTTTAATATATTTCAGTAAATGATTCTAAATATGGATCTTGAGCAAACTACAGCACAGTGTATCTTTTGAAGATTTCCACCTCGTCAATAAAAAAAAAAGGATACTTTGAATTCCCCACTCTGGCTGATTTCAATCCTCAATTTGAAAGTAGGTACGTTGTAACTAAGGTATATTCCAGTCCTTTTAACCATACCATGAGGACTCAAGTCTAGGAAACTATATACATAGGATAAAAAATACATAGAGGTACACACTTGACATAAGTTGGAAATATTTCCACGCTAAATGAGGCGAGCATGCCGAAGTTTAAAACTCCCCAGAGGAAGGTCATGAAGAGGACTGAGTTGAGGATCCACGTGGAGCTGACAGTGATGCCTAGTGCTGCTGCGCCGGCTATAAACTAAAAAATAGAATGGAGATTTACAGAATAAAAATATTGTACAATGCGGGATAAAGTAAAGCATAAATTATAAAATGTGAATTAAACATAGAAATCACATGAGTAAATAAACAGTAATGGAAATGATAAGAATCGTAATGATAACTAATCAGAAGCAATAAATAAGTAGAAGGTTACTTTAAACCAAAGTGTAAGTCAAAGATCTATACTAATGATAAAGCTGAAGAGTTTGTTTGTTTGAACGCGCCAATCTCAGAAGTTACTGGTCATATTCTAAAATTTTTTTCTCTAATAGGAAGCTACATTATTCCCGAAGGTTATAGAATGCTTTGTATCCCGACAACGCGAGTGAAACCGCGGGGAACAACTGATTTTATAATCAGGTGAAAAAATATTTCTACATGAAATTCTCAGAGACGGAATAGAGTAAGGAACTAGGTATTCAAAGCTATAACAAACAGGCACAATAATTTATTCGAAATTATTTAATAACCTTTTTTTCTAGATAAGTAAAATTATAAGAGCTTACCTGTATACCAATAAACAATATTTTCCTACCAACCAAGCCCATTACACTACTCATCACAATATTGAGCACAGCGAGGAACAGACTGATGCCAAAGACCAGCGTCATTGCAGAATGATTCATTGAGCAATCAGTTTGCTGAAAAAATATAAATAATTAGAAATTCGATTCCTAAATACTAAATTCAGAAGTTTTAGTAAGCTTGCTGAGGTCAGATAATTTCTTGGTGCAGAATTGACCTAGAATAGCAGCTTACGGTGGTTATAAAACTACTAGCTTCCACCCACGTTCCCGAGGGATATTATGTTCCCGAGAGATAAAAAGTAGCCTATGTGTTAATCCAGGGTGTCAGCTATCTCCGTACCAAATTTCTTCAAAATTGGTCCTGCCGTTTGAGCGTGAAGAAGTAACAAGCATACACACTTTTGCATTTATAATATTAGTGGAATTAAGCGGGGATTTAGAGGCTGATGGGAGTTCGTAGACAAATAGCACAGTGAATCATACACATACAGGGGAGAGAACACGCTTCCCCCAAGAGGGGGATCAGCTATCATCCTCGTGCGTGAGAGTAGAGTTTTTCAGGATGTGATTTATAATACTTTAATTACATTATCAGGAGATACTGAGTTTAAAAAACTTGTAAGTTGTAAATCATATGTAGAACATACCACTTTAACAGTAGCGGTATTATTCACCATAACCCTCATCATCTGACACAGGGACACATCCCTGTTACCACTTTCCACAGACTTCATCACGACATCAACAACAAATGGCAACCAGACCATCAAAGGATTCATGCTGAAAACACCAACCAGAAAATATTACAGGTTATGGCTATACCAATCAATAAAATGTAGGGACTAGTTTGAACAAAATAGTTATTTTATTGTAGGATTTAGCTCTTTTTTTACTAGTGGTATAGGTACTCAAGCAATTGCCGGATGTAGGTAGTAGCTAAAGAAAGTGGTTTTGGTAAATTAATTTTAATAATTTACTGCAATCTTCTTCTCCTATCTTTTTCCATAAACCAAATAATGAGCTATAAAAGGCTACCATAAAACTTGACATGACCCATCACCATCAACTAACCTCCCTATCATAAAATGTGTGTGTCGATATGTAGCAAAGATCATCTAATAAACTTACCAAATAAAAACAGTAACAAATAAAACAGACAATAAAATAGTACTCTTCAATAGTGGTGGTTTTAACATGGGAACTGTCTGTGCAATCAAAGAAGCCCATAGGCTTTTAACTTGCGCTACATTATCTTCATCCAGAGCTACCGAGTTCACCTGAAAATGGAAATAATATTAATATTCTAATAATTACATGTGACTCATACAACTTAGAGTCTTAGATCCATTATTCAAGGTCCTAGCTCTTAGAGCTGTCGTCACCAACCTGATACATGTCTCCATCTTTACCAGTGTTCATCGCAAACATTGCCCTTAGTACTTCCATGGCTTTCTTATCCTCCCCTACACTAAGCAAGTACTTAGGACTCTCGTAAGAACAGGCGGTTCCAATTGCACAAAGGCAGCATGGCACGCTGTAGATCAAGCATAGTAGACGCCAGGAGTTGAAATGGATGTTCAAATATGGGACGTAGTAGGAGAATTTGAGTGAGAGGACAGGAATTGTTATCGCTGAAAAACAACGTTAAATAATTAGGCTGAAATTGCTCATAAAGGAAAAGTTAATGCAAGAAAAAGTTTTTGAATAAAATAATATTCATAATGTACCGATCCCAGATGATTAGAATCAAGGTATCTGCCTGATGATGGTGATAAATAATAAGTTTCTAAAGAAAATACAATTATAAGATATTGCCCATCACCTACGCAACCTTAGAGTAATGACTAAACGTATAATGAAGTAAGTAGTAATGACACAAAGTACCTGCCATCAAACCCATGCTCATTAAATTAACACTAGTGGTCAATATCACTAGTGTACTCCTCTTAGACTGTGGAGTACACTCGCTCAATAATGTTATCGATATAGCGAAAGCACCGGCCACTCTGAAAAATAATAAAGATAAGAATTATTATAGTAGCTTAAAGAAGCAGAAATATAAAATCCATGAAATAATAACATAATTAGATATACTAATAGAGGAAAGCCTGGGTAATAAACTTGATAAAAGAAACTCACGCTGACGAAGAAACAAATTTCAAAACTCCAAGCATGATCCAATTGGGAGACAAAGCTGCTAGTGCTCCAGAAACGAAGCCTATTCCCATTGAAATAGTCAATATCTTCCTTCTCCCTCGAGTGTCTGCGAGATAGCCCCATATATGTGATGTAGCTATGATACCTGCAATATCAATCATAATCTTTAAGTCTATAGACATAATCATTAATATTTGCTTCATTGGTTTCAAAACAATTCGTAAATGAGCCTCTTCATTCAGCCCTTCGTCACCATCCATAATCATTGTTGCTGATTTATTATTATTACTGTCAGCTTTCTTGTACCTAACTTACAATTAATTCAAGATTCTTTGGAGAAAAAGAAATTCTTTAGTTGTACATCTACATTCTTTTTCACAACTTTTTAGGTCACATTTAATTATGATATATTAAAAAAATATTTTGAAACTCTAGGTAGTAGATTACAATCCTCATAATCACCATCCATATCACCGTGTCATACATTCATTAAATAGTTATTTTTATTATCTACTGGATTATTATAAAGTTGTGCCTTACCAGCTAGAGGTACTCCGGCAATAAGACCCTGCTGCGAGCTCGTGGTACCCAGTTCACAAGAACTACTCGGTACCAGGTAAGATACGGAGAAGATCTCAAACGTCATCCCAACTATGATGCTGGCGCATAATAAGGATAGTAGAATATTGAATTTACTAAATCCTGTAAGGACCATAATTTTATTGAGTAAAACATTTAATAATTTTGCTTAAGTTGGTTTCAGTATAAATTATGTGTAAACTCGTATTTAAACACCATCTCACCATAGATGATATAGCCAAAGGTAGTAAGAACACAAATCTAGAATATAAGTGATTCTCAAGTCCTGTTGCCGGAATATACGGTTTTTCAACTCAAGGATAGCCAAGCATGCGGGTGCTATAAAAAACTTTACGGTGCTATGATTTCTTAAAAAAAAACCATTACCTACAGCTTAAGCTCATTGTAAATTTCGAGCCCACAACTTTCGTCATTACATTCAACGTCATCACTTACATGCCTTATTGGATCACTATCATTAATCATATCACTACTCTAAATAGCGTTTTGAGGAATATATAATTTTAGTACAACCTGTCATATTCAATGCATCTTCGAACGGTACTGTATCCTTTTTCACTACCATTATGCACTTTTGATTCCACTTTTAAATTCACAATAAAACATGTATTAAACTCCATTAAATATTAAATCAAGTGCTCTTGACATTCATGAAAGATTTAATAAAACTGAGCAACAGGTTTTATAATAAAAAAAAAATCGCTATTTACTATACAAACATGATATGGAATTGCTCTAAAGTAAACGTTTCTGAACGCATAATGCTTGATTGATAAGAGGTCGTCTTTGATATCATATAATTAGAGTTTCATTTGGTTCATTAACTTTGTGCGAAACTGATAAGTTAATTGGTGCTTATATTAATAGATTCCGTAAATTACATGACATGGATTGTTTAACTACTATTGCTAAGAGGCCTGTTAAAAATTATATTAAAAATGGGCGAAATGATGACAAGGTAAAGATAACGAAGTTAGAAGTAGGTAGACTTCACTATTAGACGGTATACGACTGTAACATTCTAAGGTCATGGTAGAACGTAAAATTATTGTTCACTTTCAGAAGACAAGATCATCTTTTGTTAGATAATTGGTTACTAATATAACTAATATCATAAAAAGGTAAAGTGTGTTTTTGAGCAAAGTCCAAGACAAACTTCAGATTTAACAACATATATATTTTAAGAGAGTGGGAAATTAATTCCCCTTGCCTTATTAAAGGTTAATGATATCATCCAATGACGCGCTACGACGGAGACCATCTTATGGACCACATAGAAAATATATGTCAGCAAGCCAGTAAGTCACTTGGTTTCATAATGAGGATCGAGTACCTTCACAGACACTAAATTTGCATTGAAAAGTCTAATATTATCGCAATCCTGAACTGTGTGAACATTTTATTGGAACTTGCTTGAACCTATTAATCGATCTCAGACTCAGTTATAATTAGCCCATAGTTTATTAATACAGTCGCAGGGCTGCTGGAAGAAATTTCTACTGGAAATAAGCAGTCTCTTTGTGCATTTGTAAAAAGAAAAGACAAAGTAAATATTTTATCTTTTCTTTTGACTTGTCTGTGTGTACATAAATAAATATTTAGAGAACTCTTTATTGAACCAAAGAAAAAACGATAACAAAAGTAATCATTTTAATTATTCGTGTTTAGGAGTCGACTTTGTAGGGATAAAAATGTACTATTTATTGCTAATTTGTTTTCTGTTTCTTTATTTAGGTATACATACTTACTAATTTTTAAGGGTTTATAAAGAACACATGGTTGCTTCCTGGACTATGTCATCGCTACTTAATAAGTTAGCTTCAGTTAAGAGCTGTTACTTTTCAAAGGCTTTTGACGCATTCTCAAATCAAAATGATCTTACTCCGGGTTGAATAATTACTATGGTGATGCAACTATACTATTTGACTTTTATCTTATGTGACATTATATACAAATCACTAGTTTATAACCCGTTAAGGTTAGATTTCGTTCTCTTGATAGGATGCCCTTACAGGGATCCATCATGGGTCCTCTTTTATTTATCACATATATGATTGACTAGCGACCCGCCCGGCTTCGCACGGCTTTCTCGGGTTTTCTGTACTATAATACACATGTATTATACATATAAACCTTCCTCTTGAATCACTCTATCTATTAAAAAAACCGCATCAAAATCCGTTGCGTAGTTTTAAATATTTAAGCATACATAGGGACAGACAGACAGCGGGAAGCGACTTTGTTTTATACTATGTAGTGATAGTAATGATGTCAACAAAATACTATACAATAATTTACAACAAACATAAACTATATTTTTTTTAAATCCATGTGGCGACCGCTGCTGCCGATCAACGGCAAAGTTCCTAGAAGGCTGGCAGCGGTCCCTCTTTGGATGGCCAAGCTAACGCGTTGGCGGAAAACATTATTGTTAAAAACATTTTAACTGTATCATTTAGTTAAATGGGTATTTTCCTAATCAAACATTTGCTCGCTATATTAAATATAATAAACACAAAATATTATAGTTATATCTTTATACTTTAATGTTTATTTATGCTTACAATAAATAATAATGTGACAGGCAAATAAGTTATATAAACACTTCGTCGACTGACTATTTTCATATCTAAAGCTGATGTTATACTAAGATTGCTGTAGAGATGTAGGCTTCTGTTTTACATGGAGATATGTACTTTGCAGCACCTGCCCATCTGGTACGATAGCCATGTAGAAAATCTAGCGCCATGCTCATGGTGCGTTCCGATATCTATGCTTGAAAACCAGTTCCCATCTAGGCTTCTAACGCCAGATCATCATCATATGACGAGGATGTCTTTCCATATCATATACTTAACAGGTCTTTACATAACATCTGAATAAGACTCATCTTCTGATGTAGTTCTTTAGTTCTATTGATTGCATCTCACACGTATTACCCATGTTCTAAAAAAAGGAAATCTTTCACGGCTTTATAATTAATCTGCTTAGTTTGGGATCAGTTAACCATATGTGAAGAATGTCCCAGAATATTTATTATTTAATGCTTTGTCTAGCAACTTTAGAGGATTTAGTTATTTTCACATAATGGCTGACACAAGGTGGAAGTTTTATTACTTATTTTTTACCTTTGCGGTCGAGACTATGGATCCTTGGGGGGTCCGAAGCTCGCTGATTTTTTCGAACATTTTCAAAACTTATTAAGCCTCGGGAGACGCGCGGGCGGGGCAGCTTTTTCCCCCAAAGCGTTAGCTCGGCCATCCAAAGAGAAAACGCTGCCAGCCTTCTGGGAACCTTGCCGTTGATCGGCAATAGCGGCTGCCTCGAGGATTTTTTTAATATGTAGTTTGTATATTTGTTGTAAATATTATTAATAATAAAGTATATAGTTAATTATAGGTTGAGAATGACGATGACCATGTGTACTTGGCTTATTCCATCCTGAGGGGTTATATTAATGCTATAGAATATATTTCCGCTATCTTCTTAACTCAACATGAAACGGTTTTTGTTAATTATTTTTGCACGGTGGTAGGGCACTATGTAGTACCCGTCTGGCTGGCTACCACCCTCAAGTTGAAAATCTACCGGTGCGTTCCGGCAATTGCACTTGAGAGCCAGTTGCCTTCGTGGCATTGTAACATATCGGCAACACATGAACAAGCTCTGGTATTGCAAATGGCGATAGACGACGGTAACCACTTACCATCAGGTGGACCGCCTGCCAGCATGTCATAAACCTTCTGACATCAAAAAAACATTTCAAAGATCATGAAAATTACCTTATAGTCGCAGCTTTATTGAATATTTGATAAATATCAAGCATCAAATGCAATAAAAAGTGTCATTGCTTGGTGCATACTGATAACCTTATAAGAGTCATTGTACACCTACTGTTCCTTAGAAATGACTTATTTAAATCACCAGTCCGATTTAATTGATATTTAGGTCTATATAATTATCTTGTCTTGACTGACAGCCCCCCAAAAAAACACACAAAACAACGGTGATTTGCGATATTTTTCTAATTGTACATACGTAAAAGAAAAAAAATATTGTAACTATAAATATTTTATTTTAAATAGGTACCTATTTCTGTTGATCTCCAAATACGATAGGTACATAAAAATTTTACGAGTTCTAATTATATTTTCATAGTATTTATTTGCTTGTCTTTTTGTCTTTAGGCAGAAACAGTGAGGCCAAGACTCCACCTGCGAAAAATCTTATATTTATCTAACATGATAACATGGATTACATCACACTTACGATACAAGTAGGTAATTATTATAATATCTACATAGCTTACTAATGTTTGTATACGAATTTTTCAAGTGGGCGTGGTAGACCAAATCCTAAACTATAGACAACAGCGAAAACTGCTGAAACAAGTCTCGAGCCCTATTTAGATAAAAACCAAAACTGTATCGGATATAGGAGACATTTTTCTCTGAACTACTGGTCCGATTTTGAATATTCTTTCACTAATAGAAAGCTGAACTATTCAAAAGTGCAATAGACTATTTATCTTTTCGGGGACGCGGTTGAAACCATGGGAAAAAACTAGTCTATAAAAATATAAAAGGAAAGCGTGACTGATTGACTGACTGATCTATCAAACCACTACAGGGATCTGGCTGAAATTTCGTATACAGATAGCCATTAAAACGTAGGCATCCGCTAAGAAAGGATTTTTGAAAACTGATCTAAGGGGGGTGAAACCGCGGGGCGGAAAGCTAGTATACTATATAAAGATTAAATTTAACATAAAAAAAGTATTTACGAGTACAGTTTCCAAATAATTAGGTAACTATTTTGTGCTTAGGTACTTACTCAAAACAAACATAGACCAGCCAATGAAAGTGCTCCGACAGTACTCGTTAATGATCACCCCGATCAGGTTGACACCACCAAACGAGACCAGCCTCGCCACCATCACACCCAAGCTCGTAACCAGACCCCTGTAGGTAACAACTTATTAGAAAAAAAAACCGTTCGAATTGAGAACCTCTTCCTTTTTAGGGGTCCGTACCTCAAAAGGAAAAAAAGGAACCGTTATAGGATTGCTTTGTTGTCCGTCTGTCTGTCTGTAAAAACGCTTTTTCTCAGCAACGCGTAGAGGTATCAAGCTGAAATTCATATCAAATACTCAGGTCTACTGTCCCTTAGAGCTGAGAAAAAATCAAACTTCTAAGCCAACGCAAATTTTGATCTGGTGCTGTCATCAACCTCTACCATCACCACACCCACGACATACCTAACTCATAGCATTCCATCGCGGCAATATCTACATCAATCTTTTGGAAACGAATTATTATTCAAACAAGATACCTATCTGCTGATAAATCAATAAATTTACATGTTTAGATAAACATATTATCTCTCAATCGTAGATAGAACGATAACTTATTATTTTATATCTAAAATATTATCGATAAAAGGAAAGCGTGACTGTCTGACTGATCTATCTACACACAGCTCAAACCACTGGATTGATCGCGCAGAAATTTGGTATACAGGTAGCTAATGATAATTTGGTATGTAGGTAGCTGACCACCGTGGGTTAACATATAGGCTACTTTTTATCCTTCATGAACGCGAGTGAAACCGCGGGTGGAAGCTAGTTAACAATAATAATTTAAAAGAAAAACATTATCATGAGAATCTTATATGATTTTAATGAAACATGGCACATGGATTTTTCCTACCCATACGAATAAGATCCTGAACCATAAGATTCGACAACACGCGTTAAAAAACCACAGACAAAAGCTATCAATATAAATCTCACCTGCAAGAAGTGGGATACAAATCAACGAAGTATGACGCAACTATAGCAATCCCAATGACTGTGATTTGCAGCAACGTAAACAAGATCATGTTGACAATCGGTTCCTTAACCAAGTCCACCAGGATCCCACAGACCGCAGACACGAGGAGGACTGTGATGAGGACCAGGCGACGCCAGGAGGCGAGCGGTGAGACGGCCAGGGTAAGGACACAAAATAATAAACCGTATAGCATTCCAGAGTAGATTGTGTTCGGTGATATGGTATCGTCGCATGTGTACTGAAATCAGATATTCAAATAATTATTTTAAGTTTAAGCATACAGCCTGCTTGATGGTAAGAGGTTACCATAGCCTATGGACGCTAGCGACACCCGGGGCACTTATCATATACTAAATCACCGGATACCACTCCCCGATGAGCTCTGGTAACCCTCACCACGTGCAAGAACTTAAGGTGGAGAAAAATATCGCGAGTAAATAATACGGTGACTTGGCATTGCGCCAATGGCTATGTTCCATAAGTTGCATTTGAAAGCCTACTAATATTATAAACGTGAAAGTTTGTATGTACGTATGGATGTTTGTTGCTCTTTCACGCAAACACTACTGAACGGATTTGGATGACACTTGGCATATAGATAGATCATACCCTGGAATAACATAGGGTACTTTTTATCCCGGGAACGCGGTTGAAACCGCGGGGGACTCCTAGTATTTTATATAGGTTTGATGTACTTACCACTATTGTCTACGTCATCAATAGCTAGATGAGTTCATACGTAAGTCAGTACGTTAGTCAGTACGTTAATCAGATTGAAACAGCTGAATTTGGAACTTAGATCTATTACATTCGGTTTGTTTTCGATCAACACAATGTATTCTTGAGACTAACTTAAGGGAGGTTCTAGGTATTATACTTACATCATTGACATCAGTGATTGTGGTATTAACAACAATTCTCTCACAGAAGCTCTTATCACTGCTCCATTGCCCAGAGAGGGAGTTGAAGAAGATGTTCACGATCATAGGGTACCACATTATGAACACGTTGTTGCTGGAAATATACAGGATGTAAGTAACTTAGTTACGAAAACTGATATAATCGATAGCTTATATGATATTAGATAGCTCGGCGTTTACATTTTGCGTCTGTACTTTTATTAATTTTACGCTCAGCGCTTTGTAAAAAAAATAGTTTTCGCATAATTACATTGTACCTAACTGTAAACTGTAAATTCTGTACATGATTCTAGACATCTCAGCGATTGAATTTGGCGTAGGTTAGAAAATCTATAACCTTAAAAAAAATAAAGATTTAAATTTTACCCTCAACGATTTGTAAAAAAAATATTTTTCACATAATTACATTGTACCTAAACTGTTAACTGTAAAAACAATTTGCGTCTGTCTTTTAATGAACTTCACCCTCAACACTTTGTAAAAAGATGTTTTTCATTAATTACATTGTAAACTGTCAATTTCACGGAAAAAGTCAGGGTAGAAGACACAGTCATGGTATCTGTGAGATTTTGTGCCATCAAAAATATTTGACCAATAATTTTGCAGATAAACTGACGTGACGTGATATTGGTACAATTTTATTGGTTAAAAGTTCTGAACGATTATCGTATGGGTGTGTTTTTTTTTTTCAGGATAAGCTACTTACGTGCTACAGCAGATAGCCATTAGATAAAACAGTAGCAATGTCTTCCAAAGCATGGGTGGTTTGAACAGCGGTAGCGTTTTGGACATCACAAAAGTGCAGACCTGTGATTTGTTATTCGTCGAGTCGCTTTCTGATGTTAAGTATTTCACCTGTAAAATGGTCCTTTAGAAGTCTATGCTCGGTAACTACATTATAATGTAGGTCTATGGATTTACCTATATTTCGATAGAAAGGGATTATTATACCTACATAAAGAATATGAAAAAAAAATGTAGAATGGAAATGAAAACGTCACAAAAATATTTCCATACAATCAAATTTGTTTAACAATAAAATATAGCTCAGTACCAATTACATTACTCGAGTCAGTTAGTTAATGGACAAAAATTTTTCCGAGAAAGATTATCTGTAAGAAAAATACTTAATTGGCAATAATATAAATTCTTGATAGAGTGTTATTGCATTTATAATGTATCTAGGCGTTGAAACTTTACACACGACGACTTTCTTACGCGTTTTTATTTCTCTTTTAAGAAGAGAAGACTCTTTAAAATTAATAATTGATTCGAATTTTAAATAACCAATTACCAAGATATTTTTGCGGCAACACGTAAGTGACATGGTCTATAGGCTACGGTCACCGCTTACCATCAGGTGGGCCGTATGCTTGTTTGCAACCTTAGTAGCATAAAAAAATGAGATGGATGAGAGGTACTTTTATTTGTTATCTTATGGTTAAACAAGTACGGAACAAAAAAATATTTGTACCAACTAATCTATTTATTTCGAAAAAGTTGTGATGTCAAATAAGGCGACTGATATACAGCAGTGCGCTAGGTATCCAACAGTAAATTACGCTTTCTATTCCATTCTTATAGCATAGATTCCAATATTTACCTGATATTCCTCTCTCTTTCCTCCATTCATCACGTACATCTTCCTCAAGACCTCCAGAGCTTCATCCGTCTTCCCCTTATTGGCCAGGAACTTAGGGCTCTCAAATAGAAATAGCATGAGAAGAGCGCCAATACCCAGAGGTAAGGCTTGTACGAAGGTGAAGAGTCGCCATGATCGATAGGTGATGCCAAGCCAGGAGACAGGGATTTTGAAGGTTAAAGGTAGTATGAAGTAGGCAAGTGCTGAAAGTATAAAATAAATGGATTTACTGAGTAGGTACCTACATTAAAATTAGATTTAATTACATAACAGACTTTGTGACAATGGGACCACCTCAAGAGTAGCTATAAAAAATATATTTGAAAATAGGTCGGCAATAGGGAAAGGGAATAATGCATGTTGAGTGAGTGTAACGTATCTGTCATGAAACAAAATATTTCCATTCTTTCTTTCTTTCATGTTTTTTTTTGTTTAATTATAGCTCATTCATAATATATAAGCAACATACGAAAATATTCTTCAAATAAATAAAAAAATAAGCAAAATATATAAACCATGAAAGATTTATATCTTTTTCTAGCAAAACAGAGTTTGACATGGAGCTTATAATTTGAATTGAGAACCTTCTTTTTAAAAAAAAACTTACAATAAGACAAGAGTTCCGAAGCCAGGTTCATGCTGTTCATGATGAAGAGATACCGACCCCTGTTCCTGGAGCCGGTGCACTCGCCAAGATACGTTATCGTGAGAGTGAAGCTGGCTATCGAACTGGAAACAGAACAGAGTGTGAACTAAGTTTGTGAATGCAAAACATCATTACCTAAACCTATTTACTATTTACTTCCATGGTGCCAAATTTATCATACAACTTGTTTTAATTTTTTAAAACCTCAGACTCGGAACCTCCTTGGTGTACCTACTTCTTTTTAATTTGCTTTTTTGTATTTAGTCATTTCCTCGCTGAGCTGGGGTGAAAAGTTATGGTTGGAGAGCGCACTGTAGTAAACCCTACCTCATAAGGTAAAAAAATACAAATTACAAATTAAAATAACGCGCCTCGTAACGTTGTCCGGTGACCAGAGGGCTGATACTTACCTCGGTCAAAGGATTAGATTAAAGATTAATATTCTATTTGTAATATTGAGTTCATAAATATATAACGGAATAGGATATTTTTATTTTGTATATATATGATACTTCTTTAGTTTTTAGTTAATATTTTAGTTTAATTTAATGTTTTCGTGTAAATAATTGTAAATATATAATAATAAACTAAATAAATAATAAAATACCAGTGAAGTGAAATTAAACAAATTAAAATACAATTTTTTGTTTTACATGTTGCACTCTAGTGCCAAGATTTTTCACGTCGCGCGTCGTGCTATTTTGATTCCCCAGCTAACGCCCAGGATTCTCGGTCATAAAAATGGAAGGAAAACGTGACCACGATACGAAATTATGGATACTTTATCCATGCAATTTATAAATTGTAAGAAAAGATAACTTATTTGCAAATCTTAGATAAATTCATAGCATAAGAGATCAATACTTAAGATATAAATAAAGTTATCAATAAAATAAATAAATAATGATTAATATTCTGAATATCATTTATCCATCTTGATTTGTAACATGTATATTACACATGGAGATAGTGAGAATGTATTATGTATCCTACTAATATAGTAAATGCGAAAGTTTGGATGAATGTTTATTACTCTTTCTCGTAAAAACTACTGAACGGATTTGGATGAAACTTGGCACATAGATACCCTGGAATAACCTATAGGCTTCTTTTTTTTGCGGGAAAACATAAGATACCTCGGGAACGCGGGTGAAACTGCGGGGCGTTCCATAATATTTTACATAACGAGTATAAAATACATGCCCCTCTGATTTTCCAGCATAGATTATACATACATGCTTGATGTTTATACTTTTTTTTACCGTGGGTAAATCTCATGGGATACACGGCCAGGCTATGCCGGACTCGTACCGGATAAAACCCCATGGTTTTCACCATCTGGGCTGTGGAGGGGGGTACGCGTACTCATTCCCCTCCATGCACGGCTAGCTAGATAGTCCATCCCGGGGAATTGTGATAATCTATGGTAAATTACTACAAAATGTAGAAAAACCTTACCTTTACGCAATAAGGTCTATTTTTCTTAAACAATCCTAAACGCCAAATGTTCTTAGATTTGATAGACCCTAATAATGAGATAGAAGGTTAATATAATACTCACAAACAACATCCAATCAATTTGAAGACCAGCATGTACTGCCAAGTTGGAGAGAAGCTGGTGAGGGAAGCGAAGAGGAAACCAACAGTAGTGGACAGGAGGAGGCTTCGTCGCCTGCCCTTCGCATCAGCATAGAACCCCCATGGTAAAGCGAATAGAACACCTGGAACACAGAATATTTATCCATCAGAAGTTTTCTATGAGGGGAAAATATCTCAAAATAAATAAATATCCTGGGACATTCCACACACACGGTTATCTGATCCCGAACTAAGCAGAGCTTGTGCTATGGAAACCAGATAACTGATATACTACTTTTTTTTAATACATACTTATCTATACTAATATTATAAAGAGGAAAGATTTGTTTGTTTGTTTGTTTGTAATTAATAGGCTCCGAAACTACTGGACCGATTTCAAAAATTCTTTCACCTTTGGAAAGCTACATTATCCCCGAGTAACATAGGCTATATTATATTTAAAAAAAAATAGGGATCCTTACTAAAACTCCAATAATGTAACATAAGGTGTAAAAAAATGACCTGAAAAATTCCTTACGTCGCGTGCGCTGCGAAAACTATTGATGATAGAACAAAATCATTTACTACGACTTTGCAGAACTCATCATTATCTACAAAAAGTGTCGCGACAGCATATGTCTAAATATTATAGTTATGTCACAGTAAGCAGTTTTTTATTCTAAAATATTAATTTATATATGCCGCCTCTTGAAAAGGCTCTTCATTTGTACCTTGGTATTAATCCTCATCAAAATAAATTACTTTATATTCAAGACGGCTTTAATACCTTTTTATAACTTTTTGAATTATTCAACTCGGACATTACATTCGGAAGATATCACGAGTTTAAAAATGCAAGTATTAGAAAAAAGTCGCGTGGTTGTCGCTCACCGCGCTCAGCTAGCCAGCATGTCACTGGGGTACGGGGGGGGGAGTCAATGCCGATGCAAAAAAAGGGTGTATGTGTGTGTGTATGTACCCGTGCGAAGCCGGGGCGGGCCGCTAGTAATAGATAATTACACCCAGACACAGGACAAACAGACATGTTCATGCACACAAATGTTTGTCTTGGATGGGAATCGAACCCATGACCAGCGGCGTGATAGGTGGTGTCTTAACCAACTGCGCCAACTGGCTTATCAAAACACTGATGTGACTTTCCTGTCTATCGTTGAAAGAAATCAATGTAGGTATGTTCAACAGGTTTATAAGTTGACTGACATTCGACCTGATGGTAAGTCGTCATCACTGCCGATGGACATTGCAATACTAGGGGGGTTATCGATTAGTTGCCGATCTTGAACAGCTTTTTCGTCTATTTGTTTGTTCTAGCTAATTTATAAAACGACTGGACCGATTTAAATGAGACTTTCAATGACAGATAGCTTACTAATATTAAAAGCGAAATTTTGTGAGTAAGTATGTTTGTTGCTTCTTCGCGATCAAACGGCTGGACCAATTTTGATGAACTTTGGTAGCTGGACTACACAGGCTACTTTTTATCACTAGTAAGGATATACATAGGCTACCTAGAAAGACTAGAAACCCAGGAAAAGAAAGTCACAAACCTGCAAAGGGCACTGAAGCCAGTATCCCGGTCTCAGTAAGTCCTAACTTCAGATCACAACTAGAGGCGGCCACCACTACGCTGTACCCGAACATGTCCAAGGCAACCGCATTTGTGATGATGGAGCAAGCTACGAGGACCATGTAATTGTAGCAGCCATGTCCTGGAATCATCATCATCATATCAGCCGAAAGACGTCCACTGCTGGACAAAGGCCTTTATGATGATGCTTCGTGAAGAAGAGAAACACGTGTCGATTTCCTGTTAAGTTTCCTTGTGTAGGACTTGACAGAGAAGGAGATCCAGCGGAATTAGTTGTTAAATATTTATCTTCTGTTTAATCTCGTAATGGATGGTCACGCCTGAGACAGTTAGTTAGTACACACAAATAAAAATAAAAACTTCTTACTACCTACCTACTTATAAGTAAAAAATTTGTCCCAAATCGCTGCCTAGCGGTAGCGTGCCAAGAAGGCTGGCCGCATTGCTACGCTGAATAGCAATGCTAATTCTTTGTGCAAAATACGTGCCAGCCTTCTTGTCATGAGAGGCCTGAATGAGTCGATAGGAGACCTCTTTGAACAGAAGATGAGCCTCCGGTCCCCAAGGCCCTAGAGTTTCTACCCCAAATGCCAAAAATATGTTGGTCCTCTGTAGACCAGCATATTTGCGACGCTTGAGGCACTCTTGTTGTGCAGCCGCAGCGCCGGCAGCTACAGACGTGTCTGTAAGATGGGAAGGCGCAAGGGTGTCGACGCACGTAGCATCCCACACCAACGGCCTTCCCATCTTCCACGGCACCAATGACATTCCATCTGGTCTCTTGCCATCGTCGCGCACCAGGCCATTTGGTTCTAAAACTGCCGGTACACCAACGGTGACAAGAGCCCGACGGATTAAGAGATAAGTATAGATGTAGACCTTACCAGTCAATTCCACAGCTTCATCGTAACTATACGTATCTATTTTGTCACTACTGACGTGTATCTCCTTCATCTTATCAACAATATCTAAGAAAATACATTATTATTATTAGCCTTTATTGCTGATACTAAACAATGATTTTACATACAAATTTTAAACTTAAATCTAATACATCGGTTTTCCCGGTTCAGTGGTCAGCGTGTCTAGTGACACATAGGCCTCTTCCAGCTTCTTCCACTCTTCTCTATTGGTAGCTTTTCTAGACCAGATTGTCCCTCCAATCAGCTTGATATCATCTGTCCATCTTTTAGCTTGCCTTCCTCTTTTTCTTTTGCCATCACGTGGCTGCCATTCTGTTATAATTTTAGTCCATTTCATTCTGCTTTCCCTTGTCATATGTCCTGTCCATCGCCATTTTAACCGTCTTATTTTCTTTAGTACGTCTTCCACCTTAGTTGTAGATCGAATGTCTGCTGCTCTTTTGCGGTCTTTTAGCGTTACGCCCAACATACTCCTTTCCATCCCCCTTTGACACGATCTTAGTTTTAAAAGATGTTTTTGAGTCAATGCCCATGTTTGGCACCCGTACGTAAGACATGGCAAGATGCAAGAATTAAACACTTTTTTCTTGACTGTCATATGAAAGTGTTTGCTTTTAAATACCTCTTTAAGGGACCAGTATCTTTTCCAAGCACAGGCCACTCTGCTTTCTATTTCTATGTCTGTCCGGTCTCGAAAAGATATTAATTGCCCTAAGTATGTATAGTTATTAACATATTCAATGTCTTCATTATCTACTTTTATGAATATTTCTTCTCTGTTTGTCATTACTTTTGTTTTTGACTTATTTATAGTAAGACCAACCACTCTGCTTGCCTCAGTTAGCTGTTGTAGCATATGTTGGAGGGTATTCGCGTTGTCAGTTATTAGGATTAAGTCATCAGCGAATCTTAAGTGGGTAAGTTGTCTACCGTTGATATTGATGCCAAAATTGTCCCACTCAAGATCTCTGAATATGCTTTCCAAGACTGCTGAGAAAAGTTTTGGCGATAGCGGATCTCCTTGCCTCACACCTCTGGCTATTGGGAACTCTTCACCGGTTGATTCCAGTTTTATTTGCGCTGTGCAATTTGCGTATATATTTTTAATTATACGTATGTATTTTTTTGGCAGTCCCTGCTGTATTAGAGCCCTCCAAAGCGAATCGTGTTCTATGGAATCAAATGCTTTACTATAATCCACAAATGCGATGTACAAGGCTTTACCGTATTCTTGACATTTCTCAATTAGCTGTTTGATGACATGCATGTGATCAGTAGTTGAAAACCCCGCTCTGAAACCAGCTTGTTCTATAGGTTGTTGTTCATCCATTATTCCTGTTATTCTGTTCAGTATCAGTTTGGAGAACACTTTATAAATATTCGACATAAGGCTTATAGGCCTGTAGTTTTCTATAATGTTCCTATTCCCTTTTTTGTGTAAAAGTAAAAGTATAATTGTGCTCTTGGTCCATTGCGGTGGTATACATTCTGAGCTTAAAATAGAATTGTATATTTCCGTAAGTTTTCTTAGCTTTTCCGGTACTCTAATTGAAATTTTGATCATTTCATTTGAAATCTGATCTGGTCCAGGAGCTTTGTTGTTCTTTTGACTGTTGACAGCTTTTTCTATCTCTGGTTGTAGGAAAACTGGTATGTCTTCGTCCATGTCATCATTATCAAGATTTATAGTTAAGTCTCCAGTATTCCGTTCTGTTGTATAAAGTTTTCTATAGAAGTCAGTTGCTGTCTGTATTATAGCTTTTCTTGTCGTTTGCTGTTTTCCTGCTTTATTTTTAATGAAAATACATAGTTACTCTAAAATAAACTACTTAAATGTATTGTTACGTAATTCATTTCAAGATTTCCGTATCGTAGGTATCTACCATTTGAGAAAGCATCTTATCATATGGATGACAAAGTTTAATATCATGTGTTATTTGGCGAAACGAGAGGAGGGGAAATTATCTGATAGCTGCTCATCTTTACATAATATAAATACACTGAGACGTAGCTAACTGATCCATTATCAAAGTTAAAGCCATTTTGTATACTACCAATGTAGCAAACAAGCTCGCATGCTTGATGGTAAGCGGTTTCCGTAGCCTTTAGACGCTTGCAACACAAGGGTATCACTCGTGTTACCGACCCTGCAAATTTCCAATGCGTGCCCAGTACCTACCTACCCAAGAGGTTCACTAAAGAAGGTTACTTCGAAATTAAATCTACTAAGGGCATAAAATAGTACATAGCTGGCGAAATTTTAAATAGTAAGATGAATTTTAAAATCAGTTCAGTAGTTTTTGAGTGTATCCATTATTATTATTATTTAAGCCTTTATTAATTTCCATGACATTAAAAGATATATGTAGAAAAACTATTTTTAACATTTCCGAACGATATTTTATATCATGCATGGCCCCTTTCGGGTATAGGCCTCCTCCAGTTATCCCCATTTTTTCCTGTCGTTACCTATTGTCATCCATTCTCTTCCTGTCAGTTGAATTATGTCGTCTATCGAGCTTTCGGTCTGCCCCTTTGTCTATTACCTCCAGGACCTGTCCATTTTGTTACACGTTTAGGCCATCTTTCTTCAGAAGAACGGGCGATGTGTCCTGCCCATTTCCACTTCAACCACTGTACGTGCTGTTTATCCATTATAAACAAACAAAAAAAACAAATTTTTCTCTTTATAATATTAGTGTATAGGTTAGCAGGGTGGGTATTTCTTTATCAATCAGGGTTCAAACCCATGACCTCCATTACTCTTTCCGTATATAATACACAAGTGACCACGATTTTATTTATTAAGGTGTGTATAACCTCAAACAAAGTAACAAACACGGTGATAACTCCCTTTATTTCCTGATTTATAACCTGAGCGGTTATTATGTAGTTCAATTGCAATCAGTTTCAATAAATATGCAAAGTTTTGGGCTATAGGAATGTTTACATGAAAATCACGGCGCTTACGATTTTTTGGTCACGAAAAAACTATGCCTTAAAAGCGTTCTAGGGCTACGTGTTTGAACTGTCTGGCTAGACGACTATTATTGTTTCAGCGCTGCAACGAATATTAAGAAAATGGAGCATGACCTTTGCTTAGGATAGCTTCTCTATACATATTAATATACTGATGCTAGATAATATATTAATTCATTGATGCTAGAGAGATTTTAAGCGCTTTCAAGTCTTTAAATTTGAAAAACACAGAAGACTTATGGGGTTTATCAGTTAAAGTCATCGGCTCAATTATTACTAGTATTGCACCTATCTTAGCAGGTATTTTTAATCAATGTATTGATAAAGGTTCTTTCCCTGATTTGATGAAACAGAGTAAAATCGTTCCCATTTTTAAATCCGGTAGCAAAAATAATCCTTCCGATTATAGACCTATCTCAGTTCTCCCAGCGCTAAGCAAAATCTTCGAGAAAATAATGCTGAATCAATTGTTAGCACATTTCAACAATAACCAAATTTTACATGAACACCAGTTTGGTTTTACAAAAAGGCGGTCTACGACTGACGCCGGAGCTAAACTTTTGAAGCATATTTTCGATGCTTGGGAGAACTCTCAAGATGCGGTTGGCGTATTTTGTGATCTTTCCAAGGCATTTGATTGCGTAGATCATCACACCCTAGTTTTAAAACTTCAACACTATGGCGTTCGTGGAGTGGCACTAGATCTTGTAACATCTTATCTGTGCAGTCGCCAACAAAAAGTAGGTATTAGCGGTACTACGTCTTCAGGGTCTTTAGTTAAAACAGGCGTACCGCAAGGATCAATTTTAGGCCCATTTTTGTTTTTGGCATACATCAATGATCTGCCCTATATGGTAAATGAATTGTGCGATATAGTTTTATTTGCAGATGATACTTCGCTAATTTTTAAAGTGGATAGAAAAGACACAGA
Source organism: Tethea ocularis (assembly GCA_963555595.1). Lineage (NCBI taxonomy): Eukaryota > Metazoa > Arthropoda > Insecta > Lepidoptera > Drepanidae > Tethea > Tethea ocularis. The sequence goes on along the minus strand of OY741969.1, from coordinate 10,646,390 downwards.
ACTTACGCATCTCAATAACACGTTATCCACTATATCGAAATGGTTTGCGGCCAATAATCTCATGCTTAATTCCTCTAAAACTAAGTGTATAAGGTTTTCTCTCCCCAATGTTGCTAGGAATGACAGTCATGTCCTAGTCGATGATGTTAGACTCGAACTAGTTGATAAGACAGTTTTTCTCGGCATAACATTAGATAGTAAAATACAATGGGGTCCTCATATAGAAAGCTTAGCTAGTAAATTGAGTTCCGCTGCTTTTGCAGTTAGAAAAATTAGAAATATAACAGATGTGGCTACAGCTAGATTGGTTTACTTTGCGTATTTCCATAGTATAATGTCCTACAGTCTTCTACTATGGGGCTCTGCTGCAGAATTGGAATCTATCTTTATCTTGCAGAAAAGGGCCATTCGTGCAATCTATTGCTTGGGTCCTCGCGAATCCTTACGAAATCGGTTTAAGGAATTTGACATATTAACCTTACCGTCGCTATACGTTTTTGAAAATATTATGTTTGTCCGTAAAAATTTAAATCTATTTGACACAAACAGTAGCCGCCATAACCTAAATACTAGAAACAAAGATAAAATTGTTACACCTAGATTCAGGCTAGCGAAAGTCAATAAGTCTTTTCTCGGGAACTGCATTCGCTTTTATAATAAAATCCCATATGAAGTAACTAAGATGTCTTATAATAAATTCAAAGAGCATGTTAAACATAAGTTGATCGACAAGGCCTACTATAAGGTGGCTCATTACATAGAAGACAAGAATACATGGTTGTAGTAGCTTCTCTCTGCACTTGCAGCCCCCTGGCCAAGTGATAATTGTATGAAGTTTATGTATATTTAAGACAAAAACTGTAATTACCTACATAAATTAAAAAAAAAAAAGATCCACCAAAAAAAAAAACGCCTTGCTGAGTTTCTTGCCGGAGTCTTCTCAGTTCAAGTGTATTCCGAACCGGTAGTAGAGTCTATTGTAAAACTGTAACTGTTGACGTTCATAAGTGCCTTATTAGGGCCTAAACTGAATAAATGAGTTTTTGATTTTGATTTTGATTTTGATACCTCAGTGGGCTCTACCGCATATTTTTGGTGGTAATCGTAACACACCTTGAAAAACATCCAATGAGGGCTCACCACGCCAGAAAAATGGTCTACGTCGTAGCGCGTCATTTACTTCAATTACCACCTAAAGATAGATGCGATAGCCTGGCAGATCCCAAACTAAGCAGACCTTCTGCTATGTCAACCAAAAAAACTAAAATTCCAAACAAAATACATTTTATTTTATATTTGTTTTTATAAATTAATAGATTGTTTCAAATAGAAACAAAGTTACAGTGTACGCATAGCAACTAGTGTTACGGAAGTCCTTTTAAATGACAATATATAAAGGATTTATTATCATCTAGCAGCGACCTTCACTCGGTGAGCGACAAGTCATTGATCGACATCCGCACTGTGATATTATGGCCAAAGAGTAAATAAAAAACTCGGATTAAAAAATACTATATTTCTGTTTTAAAAAAAATCTGCTGCAGGTGAAAAACAACGCTCATTCGAAACTAGCAAAAAATATTTTTTGTATGTATGAATTTTGTATCTGATAGGGCTTCCATTTTATAAGACAGAAGACATGTACATAAAATAAATCTAATCGAATCAAATATTACATTCATTCATACTAGCTGTTCCCTGCGGTTTCACTCGCGCTCCCGAAATAACAAGTTTTGACAAGCCAGTTGGTTAAGACATCACCTATTACGCCGCTGGTCATGGGTTCGATTCCCATCCAGGACAAACATTTGTGTGCATGAACATGTCTGTTTGTCCTGTGTCTGGGTGTAATTATCTATATAAGTATGTGTTTACAAAAAAAAGTAGTATATGTAGTATATCAGTTATCTGGTTTCCATAGTACAAGCTCTGCTTAGTTTGGGATCAGATAACCGTGTGTGAAGAATTTCCCAGGATACATAAAGTAGCCTAAAGTAGTATAACCTTCGGGGATAACGTAACTTCCTAATAGTGGAAAGAATTTTTCGAATCGGAGATTAGCGCGTTCAAACAAACAAACTCTTCAGCTTTCAAAATAAAAACAAACTAAAGCAATAATAAGAAAATATCTCATACAATTGATGTGATGCCAAAAAGGACTCCCACTCAACAGTATATGCTGTGGCAATCACCATCAGCACTGATTTTCTGAGTAGTATTTTCTTTTAATTAGTTTTTTATCTGACTTGTACCTTAAAAAAGCGAAAGTGAGTAAGTGGTGCCGATTCTGATGTTTACGAACTTAACTAATATTAGACAAGTCACCTCTCTTTCATTTTAACCTTATTGAAAGAAGAGAACATTTTTAATGCTGTCCGTTTAATCCATACCGTCGTAATGTACTGGTAAATAGTCGTGACCAATAAAGATCGCTTAAATTCACGTTGAAATGTGTGATCGGATTAAACTGACAGGACTAAAATATCTTGCATCCCTTTCTTTCTTTATCTTGCATGTTTGTTACCTCTTGTCGCTTTAACGGCGCCACCAATCATAATGAATTTTGGCACCCAGGTAGATCACAACCTAGAATAACATATAGAATACTGTTTATCCCGGGAAAACATAAGATCTCTTGGGAAAGCGAGGTAGAACAAATACAGTAGTATTATCATGATTTAAAAATATTTTTCCTGCTTTTGTATCACAGATTAGGTATTTAATGATTATTTAACATTAATTATCACGGACATTATCGTGTCATCTCATTTTTGATTTATCTTTGCTATATTTTAATATAATTTTATCAATACACGTGCACACGTGACACAAAAATCTGTCTAGATAGGTAAATATAAACCTAAAATAAAGTAGGTATAATATATATTATAATCTGAATGGCTTTGACTTTGAATGTGAACGTATTACCAAACAAACACTAAGAAAACAAAAGTGCTATCATAATCTGAATGGCTTTGACTTTGAATATGGACGTATTTCCAAACAATCACTAAGAAAAATTTAAAGAAACGCTCGAAACTCACTAGAAAATTGGTGATAATTTTCAACTCTCGGTTAAGTCACCTTTCAAACAAAAAAAAAATCGGTCCATCTGTTCAGGAGCTATGAGGCCACCAGACAGAAATACACACACAGACTGACAGACACGTCAAACTTATTTACCCCGTCGTTTTTGCGTAGAGGGTTAAAAAAGGACGAATTGACCTCAATAATTCGTTGACCTATGAAACCGAAGATAATCAATGAAGGTACAGTAGAAGATGACAACATGACATGTAATGGACAGAACAAACATGAAAACAAGTGAGACAGGTTATTGATGACCATACAGAATTCAAATCATCACACAAACACCGGTGAACAGAGTAATATAGTATAGAGTAAATAAAATGATAATAGACATGGCAATACATTTAAGTTATTGAAGTTGTGAAGGCTTTTTAAGGTTCCGTACCTGAAAAGAAAAACAACGGAACCCTTAACACTCGTGTGTCTGTCTGTCCATCCGTCTGTCACAGCCGATTTGCTATGAAACTACTGGAGTGATGGAGTTGAAAGGTACATAATGTAAATCGGTGACCAAACACAGACGTCTAACGTAATAAATTAATTTTAAATATGGGGGCCACTTTTAGGGGGTAAATTAGATTAGTTTTTTTAGTTTTGCAAACTATATCGTGTGATATCTCAAATGAACTGATATATTTGTTTGTGAACGCGCTAATCTCCGGAGTTACTGCATGTCGATTGTCTATCTCCGATTCCGATTACGAGGTCCCTCGTAATCATCTCGTATTGTCTATCTTAGGTGAACAACAACTAAACTGCGATTGTAATTACTTCTCATAATAATTCAAAAAAAAAAAAAAAAAACAAAAAACTAATTTATTCAATTTAGGCCCTGGTAAGGCACTTATGAACGTCGATAGTTACAATCATTACAATAGACTCTACCACCGGTTCGGAATACACTTGAACTGAGAAGACTATTAATCATTTGAAATTAGTCATCGGAATCAAAAAAGTTAACTGATTTCCATAGTACAAGCTCTGCTTAGTTTGGGATCAGATAACCGTGTGTGAAGAATGTCCCAGGATATTTATTATTATTTATTTATTACTTTGCTCAGACTTTCCCGTAAAAAGTTGGTATTTAAAATGCAATTTTTGAATCTCTCCGAGTATGTGCTAAGCAAAGCCTAAGTGCATCGACGACTCAAAAAACTTGGCTACAAATTAAAACACACAAACATTTACTTTATTACGTAGGTTTATAGCCTAGGTAAAGTATGAGCAAAGTCTAAGCACGCTTTATAGATCTCAGCCCTAGATAGACACGCGTCGCTACATAGCTTAGCATAAGTACACTAGTTGCGCATGCACACATTTCACAGCACACTACGGCTACAGATTCAGTCATAACTAGAATATGCAGCTGAATGCGGGTTTAAACGTGAATTACCTATCCAGACTTGGTTACATCACAAGCGTGTCTACGTAATCCACTTAAACAGTTCATTCACACTGCAGCTTATCCTTAATTTTAACTCTACAATTTGTACTCTCATTGGGAGTAATGGCTGCAAGACACATATTTCTACTATTCTCAATTTAAGAGGATGCTCTCAGCGAATGATTCCATTCCTTACTAAACTGACGCTGGGACAAGCGAGACAGGCGAGGCCCACTTTTAGTAAAAAGAAACCGGCCCATTGCGGCGCTTGTCAGGCCACGCATAGAATAAAGTTCCGTAGCCACCCATAATGACACGTGGACTTAGAAGATCGTGTCCAATTGATAATTATTAAGATTTTATTTTTAATATTTTACATGCTTACTTATTATTGTATGAAGTTTTCCTCTAGTTAGGCCTCTATAAGTCCTGAACTAACAAAGTTATCTATGTCGTTATAGTTTTCCTTTAAAGTTCATCACATGGACTACCTTCATGATTTTTTTCAGATTTTTCGAGCCAGCCCTTTAGCTTTTAGAAGACGCCCTATTTTAACAAAAAAATGCGCTTTAAAGTTGAATATCTTGCAAACGGATACCTAAATCAAAAAGTCCTCTTAGCAACCTCTCAATGTAAAAAAACCTATCTAATGATACCCCACACAATAGGTGTATTACTCCACTATAAAACGTATGTAGGGGAGGTACTTACCCCAAAAAAATTTTTTTTTCGTGATTTTATTTTAGCACTTTGCCGACGTAGTAAATACACATATCCATACATAGTTTCATATTTCTAGTACTAACCGTTTGGAAGGTAAGCCGAGGACGGACGGACGGACATGACGAAACTATAAGGGTTCCAGACGTGAACTACGCGACCCTAAAAAAACGGTAATTTAAACAAAAACTAAGCCTTTTTTTTAATTAAGAAAACTATTCCTTTTCTAGGTATTAGATCTCAGAATGTGTGTTAATATTTTCAAATTATTTGGATGGACCAAATAAGAAATATAGGAAAGGGATAAAATAAATTTAGTCATGTGAAATTTGTCCGATTGTTTGTTTTAACTTGCTCTTCGACCCATGTTTTGTACCTACATAAGTTTATTTTCTCATTTTCACTTCGTTTTCAGCAAAAAAATGGTAATAAACGATTTGGGATCCCCAATGGAAAATCCTACTTCCTATTAAGACCAATAAAGTTTTTTAGTGACCCAGTCTTGACATAATTTGGGGCCTATGGCCAAAAAATTATCTGATGTGATGATAAAAGAGATAAAATATAAATAAAAAACATATATTCAGAGCAAAAATATCAAAACAAGTAAAAAAGAAATTCATTAAAACGTACGTTTGAAGCATAGCTTTATATGGGTGTAAGACATGGACAATGACGCAAAGAGACAGGGAAAGACTGGAGGCTTTTGAAATGTGGTGTTGGAGGAGAATGGAGAGGATTAGCTGGACCGAGAGAGTGACCAACGAGGACGTGTTAAAACGGGTCAAAGAGACAAGAACCTTATTAGAGGCGATAGAAAATAGAAGAGGAAAGATGTTTGGCCACCTTATACGTCACGACGAACTAATAAAAAACATCATAGAAGGAAAGATAGAAGGAAAGAGAGGAAGACCCAGACTGAACTATATAGACCAAGTGATGGCAAAAGTGGACGTCGTGTCGTATAGGGAGGTTCAGGAAGCAGCGGTCAACAGGGAGAAGTGGAGGAGGCTACACCGAGAGCCAAGAGCCAGGCTCTTAAATATAGAAGAGAGAGGTGATAAAAGAGTACTTATTAAAAGTACTTATTAAGTAGTTAGTAAAACATAAATAACTTACACGAGTCATGTGCAAAATCCATAGTGTAACATAGAATGATGTAACTTAAGGAGCGAAATGTCCAGAAACGAACTTTATCCAATATTCGTACGGCTTTATTGTGGATAATCCTTAATTTGTTCCGTCCTCGTATTCGATATCACACGTTTATATGAAACTGGCTAATCTCGTGGCTTCACCCGCATTCCAAGAAAAAGTAGTGTATGACTCACCTCCTTTCCTTTTTTCCTCTCCTTAACATAGGCTATCTATGTGTCAAAATTCATCGCGATTAATTCCAAGGTTTACTTGTAAGAATGTAATAAAGATAGTTAGACAGAATCAATTTTCGTATTGAAAAAGTTATTTTTTGATAAATTAATAAGACAGGTAATATTTATAATAGTCACGCATTTTATATATTTCGTATTTGAAAATCCTGTATCCGATGATAATTTGGGAATTCAATTTCAAAATCTATTTCAAGAGACTCCACAAAAAAGAAAAGAGAAATTATAGACCAGTGCAGATAATTTTTGAAACCAAATAAAATTATAGTAGAATGAAACCCAATGAAAATTAAGGTTTAAGGGTAAAAAACGGTTTATCTCGATTTCCGGCAAAACTAATTTTCAGTCGAAACAATTTTTGGATCAAGTTTTTTTCGTTTCTTTGTGTTTTCTGAGAACATTTACCATAGTAATGTATATTTTTTATACCATCAGAAAGTAGAAATTTCAACGAACAAAAAACCCACCGAATTTTTAAAAAAAGCAGATATTTTGAAATTAAATTATTTTTCCTTTATTTTTGTTAAATTCTCTTCCTTTTCCAATGGGTTTCATTCTACTATTTTTTTTTCACATTTTACCATTTTCAAAGGCATATCTGCACTGGTCTATAACATTGAATTAAGTACAGATATATTTTCTGTCTATTAATGGCACATTGCTTTTTTATCTAATAGGTATCTATTGAAAAAGCAGGTCATTATTTTTCATCTATTATTATTTTATACTTAGTGTCATAAATTTTATTATCATATGCTAATAAATTTAAGTAATGCTGATTTAATACCAATTAATCGGTGTTTAATCTATGACTAGACAAGTTTTTGTTACGTATGTACTTTTTACCAGAAGCATGGATTCAAACAACTAAGACGATCAGTAAATTGCTGTATATACTGTGCCATCGCATTGGATATGCACTCACACCCCCAGAGAATGTATCACCCGCAAGGTAACCGCATAACAGTACTCGTGATAGTTAAACAGGTTTCACTATCATCCAATCATTTATGGTTTTGTGCCTATCATATGTCTCCACCATTTATGACCAATCTAAATACCTACAAAGTAGATGTTAGTCATTAAGTAAAAAAAAACAGCGACAATTTCCTCAAATAGTAGATAGTATGTTTGTCTAGATTTTATCACTCTAAGGGCTCTTTAGAATTTTCGTGTCGTACTACTACCGCACGTTTTGGTGCTGCTTACTACATCCCGCTGTAGGACGACAGCAGTCCGACACCAACCTTCTAAATTGAAAACGCCGATACGTTTAGAGAGGTCCTGTAATTATTTTGTGCGATGTCTTTCTTGCTTCTTAGATTTTCTTAATTAATCGAGCCATGGACACAGACCAAGAAACATTACTGTTAGTGCTGCACGTGGCATTTGCGACGTTGCCGTGCGCATGTGGCACCGGCGTCGCAGCCCTAAGAAGCAGTGTGACGTCTACAAGATATCTAATTTACATCAGCAATAAATTATAAAAGATTACAATAAAGACTCTAATAGAAAACTCATAAATTATGTCCAGTTATAAAAATTGAGTAGGTATTTAGATAAGTTCATATATCAATCACGCTGTGCTTCGATGATGGGATGGGAATTCTTGTAGACAGTTAGGTACAGCTTTTTGGTATGCATAGGCATGTTTTTTACTACAATCTCACCGTGATCAGTGATGATGTGGCCGAACGTGGTAACTTACCACTTTGCTTACCAGTGGTAAGCACACAAAGCTTGGAAGTCAGAAGTGCAGCTGTCGGAATCAACCGGTAGATGCTTAGCAAAGATTTACAACTTGATATAACCCGATAGACGGTACAATTGAACAGACAGACTTAGTTTTTAAGGCATTTAGTGAGCTAAAGCAGATAGGCCGCCGTGTTTTCATTAATTACAATAATTTTAAGTAGGTAGGTACTTATTGCAAGAATTTTGTGATTAGCGCATGAAACGCACGTCATTCTAGTTCATTGTAGTTTTAAAACTTCCTTATCAATAAGTAACTGACATTCTTCTTTTTTACTATGTATAGGCGTGTGTTAGACCAGAATCTCACCGCACACAAAGCCTACAAAGGAACAAAATATATCATGCCCACATCAAATTTAGGTCTTGCCCCGCCCCTGTTACAGTAACACACCGGAAGTTGCTTGGTGATAGAAAATTCGTAGTAAAGTACGTACAGTTCTAGGAAAATTAATACATAGATAAATCTATATAATACCCCTCATAAGCTAATGAAAAATTGCGTTTCATAGAATTTTAAACGCAGGAAATATATGCGTTGAAAATTCAAAGTTTGGACCATCCTTATTTTTTTTTTTATACTACTAAGGTAGCAAGCAAGCATACGGCCCACCTGATGGTAAGTGGTTACCGTCGCCTATCGCCATTTGCAATACCAGAGATATTGTTAATGTTTTGCTGACCAGTTACAATACCCAGAAGGCAAACTGGCTCTCAAGTGCAATTGCTGGAACACACCGGTAGGTGCTTGGCGACAAATTTTCAACTTGAGGGTGGTGGGCAGCCAGGCGGGTACTACAAAGTACCCTACCACCGTGCTATGGTTTCCTCACGATGTTTTCCATCACCGAAAGCTCAAGCTCATTGTAAGATTCGAACCCACGACCTTCGTCGCGGCATCCGACGTCACTACCACTGAGCTATCATCGCCTTTTTAAAATTAATTTGCGAATCCTTATTAAAGCTCTTCTGCTTACATTTAGTTCATCACGGATTAAAGTTTATAGTGCAGATATACAGAGTGGAGTGTGCTCACTTCCCGAGTGTGATTTTTATTACTAAATTATTTGACCTGCGCACGGCGAGACTGGAGTTCATACCTATGTGACACACGGCTGGTAAGGACTGCGAATAATTAATAACCACATATATTTTTAAGCGGCTATAACAAGGCGAAAGTCAGTTATGCTCTAAGCGAATAGCTCCGTCCCGTACTAAACTGATGGGAACAAGTGAGACAAGCAAGGGGAACTCTTAGTAAAAAAGACGATTTTTTTTTAGTAACATAACTAATCCTATTAGATCTCAGAATATATTTTAATATTTTCAAGTTATTGGAATGGACCAAGTAAGAGAAAACATCGTTTTTAAGTTAAAAAGGGGCATATTCACGATTTTTTCTGACATTAGGACTAATAAAAAGTACAAAAAAATATTTTGGACAAATCTCTTACAATAAATAATAGCAGAGAAAATTCTTTTTTTAGAATCATCATTTCTCATATACTCATCGCCATATAGATATAATATTCGTCACTATCTAACAGAAAGATCACTTCTGTAACAATTTTATAAAAATATATATTATTATACTTATATATCACGGTATAATTGAAGGATATAATTTAATTGAACTTCTGATAAATTGAACAAAGACAATATCTAATCTTTCCGTTTTTATTAGTTTTTTATAAAAATATTGATCCCAAGTATAATTAACTTGGAACAATACTAAATTCAATTTATTTTCACTTCCTTTGTCAATTGATTCACAACTAAATGTCACGACATTCCCAAAGGTCGATAGATACAGACTATAAAAGTTATAAGTAAGTTTAAAAAGTATTTTTTAATGTTTTATATTAAGGGGGAGGCTTCGGTTGGAGCCTCCACCTTAAATAAATACCCACAAAATCCATACTAATAATAATAAATGCGAAAATAACTCTATTTGTAAAAGGTATTTCTTAATTAACGGTTTTATTTCTTTTTTCTGTTTCTAAACACCTGAACCGATCACGATGAAATTTAGCACGCAGATAGTCTATGATATGGAGAAGGTCATAAGCTACAATTTATCTCAAGAACGTGGGTGAAACCGCGGGTCATAGCTAGTTCTTTATAAATACCAAACTATTCACTAAGCTGTAATTTATTCAGTTCATTGTACTCTCCTATGTAGTATTGTACTTTTGTTGTCACTCCGATCTGTCTGTATGTCACAACCTACCTATTATCACTTTAACTCGTGTATCAACCGTTGTTAGTAGGCTGAACAATTCGTTGTGTGGTGCATGGGACAGATAAAAAAGAAATAAAAAGAAAGATTAAAAATAAAAATATGTATAAAAACCGGGTCATATGTGCGTTATGTATTAGTAATTGCATGCTTGCGCATCGATGCGGATCTTTTAATTAATTTAATTTAGTGTTTACGCTAAATTAACTTTTATTTATTATTTATTTTATTGTGTAAAAAAGGAAGGAAATCTTTAAGTAAATATGTTTGCGTTTGTTGTTATAGTGTTGGTCAGTGTTTTAGGTGAGTTTTTATTTAGATTTTCTTTTTTATTTTAATAATTAGGGATAGGTATGTTCATATTATTTGAATCAAATACACGGCTCTTAATTAAAAAAATAAGTTATTCTTTTTAAATAATTTTATTTTAATTCAAATATAGCTAGGTGAGCTTAGATAATTAACGGAGCGGTTCAAAAAAAATATTCTACAAATAACTGATAACCATTTTTGATTTATCCATAATGTATTTTTATGAATTAAAATTGTTTTAAATCATCAATAAAAAAATATCTTATTAATAGTACTGTATTTGTTTTCTAAATCAATAGCGAAAAACTTTGAGGTAACTTTCTCACAGTCAAATAATAAAATCTAAATAGAAGTCTATAAATACCAAATTACTTTATCTTGCAGCGGTAAAACTAAGAACTGGATTACAAAGAAAGAAACATATATTTATTTTTGATAAAAACATAAAACAATAAGTACAAAGTATATATAAACGGTCAACTATGCTCGAAAACAATAACATTTTAAATCTACACTAATATATAAACAAGTAAAGTTTGTGAAATGGGATGTTTTCCGGAGTTACTGGTCCAATTTGAAAAATAAATAACTAATAAGAATAAAAAAAAAAAAAAAAAAAAAAAAAAAAAACTAATAAGAAGTTACGGTACATCCCCTAGTGCTATAGACTACTTTTTATACAAGGAACGCGGTTGAAACCGCGGGAAACAACTATCTTTTATAAATTAATTCACACTTTCACCCTTGAAATTGCAGTGATAAAAATATACCTTACTAATTATTATAAATGCGAACGTTTGTTATTTGATCAGAGTGTAGGTCTCTAAGCCTTTTAATGCACGCCACTCCTTCCGGTCTTGTGCCTTCCACATCAAATTTTTCCCTGCGATATTAACCAGGTAGTCAGTCCAATGCATTGGTTGCCACATTTCTAACTCTGAGTCACCATTCAAGCACTCTTCTGCCCCATCTGTGCGTAGCGTATATTCTCTCGTAGAGATTCTCTCTCTCGTATAGACTCATGTACTAAAACAGCTGTTTCGCCTCATCATTAAGTTTCAGAGTGCGAGTAAAGGCTTTTACCAGATAATTACGCTAAATTGTAAATTGTTGTAAATTCGTAAGACGGCTCATGAATTAATTATAATTTGGCTCCCATTTTCTGGAATCTAAATGACGAGATGGGGAACAAAAGCGAACTTGTCCATTACTTGTTTTTTACACTAGAGCAAAAAAAACTGAATTCGTATGTTACAGATTAACTGAAAATTGCACGAAACCAGCCTTTTTAAACGCTGTTTTCTATCGGTTTAAAGCACTTTTGAAGCAAAATATTCTAAGAGTATATAGATGTGGGCTTAGAGAGTATAAAACCATGAAAAAAAACGTTCAGTATGGACAAGTAATTGGTCAGTGGACAAGAGCCAAGTTCAATAGCATTTCATTACTCGGCAGTGGACAAAAATATTTTATTTCAAAATCCCGCATCTTCTTGTAATTCCGTCAATAAATATAAATGAAGAGATTTATTCCTAAGCTTAATTTCGACGCATTCTAAAAGGATTTTAATGTATAATAAGTTTGGGACATCCCTTAAGGCCTTTAAATATTAAATACGTTCATGACTGGGCCCGTATCTAAGCTATTCGTTCCCGAAATGATGTTTAATTTTTAAAGTAATAGGAATTACGGTGTTTATGAATTTATATCAATATCTAAGCAGAGCTTGTAATATGGAAACCAGATAACTGATATACTACATATACTACTTTTTTTTTGTAAATACATACTTATATAGATAATTACACCCAGACACAGGACAAACAGACATGTTCATGCACACAAATGTTTGTCCTGGATGGGAATCGAACCCATGACCAGCGGAGTGATAGGTGGTGTCTTAACCAACTGAGCCAACTGGTTTTTTTCAGTTAAATTTTAAACGAGCATTTTAGTTTTAAAACATGTTATTTTAAATTTTAACCATTCGTTTTGATTACAATTCGTAACATTATCTTGTTTTTATTGTTATGTAATAATTAAATTTAATACTAGCTGACCCCCGCGGTTTCACCCACCCCCGGGAAAAGTAGCCTAAACTTCGGAGATAATGTAGCTTCCGTGTTTTATTCTATAATATACAATATTTACAATTATTTACAACAAATATACAAACTATATATAAAAAAAATCCTCTAGGCGTGTGCTGCTGCCAATCAACGGCAAGGTTCCCAATAAGCTGGCAGCGTTCCCTCTTTGTATGGCCAAGCTAACGCGTTGGCGGAAAAAGCTCCCCGCCCGCCGGTCCCCTGTGACCTCAATTAATTTTGAAGATAATGTTCGAGAAAATCGGCGAGCCTCGGACCCCTAGCTTCCTATATTAGTGAAAGCTTTTTTCGAATCGGACCAGTAACTCCAGAGATTGGCGCGTTTAAACAAACTAACTCTCAGCTTTATTATTAGTATAGATATTACATACCTGTATTCCATACATAATACAGAAGAAATGATAGCATCTTACCATCGTGCTATAGTTCCCACACGATTATATTCATCAGTAATCGAACCCACAACATTGTCCTCCACTACGCTATTGTCACTTTACTGTAAGCTTATTTCAAATTGCCAATTTTTTGTTTCAGGTTTAAGTCATCAAGCAGATTGGTCATATAATTGTAAGTAAATATCTTTAACCAAGTTTCAATGTTTCAGTTAACACACTGGGGATTCCATATTGTTGTATAACTCATGACCATAGTATAAAAATATATCATACATACCATAGGAACATAGACCTCCTATATAGATTTCATTTCCAGAATGAACAGTCTTTCTGGCACTTCAACTAGTGACTATACTAGAAAGGTTATATTAAAAAGGTCAAAGATTGTCAGTATCTACTGACTATTCAGGTCCGTAAAACCTCAATCCAAATTGAGAGCCATCATCAAAATAGGGGAACAGGGATGATGACTGGGTAAAAAATAATTAATTCTGTTTAGTCCGTCAGTAAGATTATCAATAAATATTGGATACGTATTTTTTATTTTATCATATCAACAAAATATTACAAAGATAAATCGCATCAAAGTGCAGGAGTGGGGACTTGTGACGTCATGTCTCTGTAAAAAGTGTACTAAGATGTGACGTCACGCGAAATTTTAACGCACTGTATCTTCGTTATTTTTTGTTTTCGGAACTAAAGAAAAAATATATGTCCAATATTTTTTGGTAATCTAACTGACGGACTAATTAATTTTTTTTTTAGTCATCATCCCTATTGTCTAAGTACTTTGTTATCATTCAGGTCCGTAACACCTCAATCCAAGTTGAAACCTATCATCAAAATAGTGAAATTATTCCTAAAGCAAAAAAATTCAGTTGCAATAATTTTTCTAACCAGATGAAACCCAGTGGCCTGGGGTATGCAGAACGGGCGAGCAACAATCCCCCATCAACATCATGACCAGTTCTGCTGTACTTGACAAACATGGCGCCCATTTGAGAGGCCCTCTGGATTTCCGAGGCTACAGAGACGTGAGGGTATCGGCTAGGAATAACGGACACACGCGTAAGTATCTCTGTAGTTTTCCCAGGAGAAAGCAAAATGGGGTGCTTCAAACTCAAAAGTCATTTATTCAGTTTGGGCCCTGATAAGGCACTTATGGATGTCGATAGTTACAATACCACCGGTTTAGAGGTAAAAAGACTCCGGCAAAAACTCAGCAAGCTTTCTTTCTTTTCTCTTCAAGAAGGGTCATTAGATTTTTGCAGCGTTGGCAACGCGCGAGTATTGCAAGTATTTTTAGAGTATAGTAATGACAATCGCGGGAAACCGCTGGATGCGGGTAGCGCAAGACCGGCCATCGTGGAGATCCTTGGGGGAGGCCTTTGTCCAGCAGTGGACGTCTATCGGCTGATATGATGATGATGAGTAATGACATTCCATCAGGCCAGCCGAATGTTTGTTTGCCACCATAGCATAAATACACTGAATAGTTATTAATTCTCTGGTTTAAATTTTGAAGTGAGCCTCTCATGTACTATCGACAAAGTTGAAGCATGATCACCTTAAAGGTGTATTTTGTGTGCAGTGACCAGCCGCTACCTGTGTCTCACACAATATAACCAGACAATGCGCTTGTCATAAAATAGTAGATTGTCATTGTCAGTAAATAGTCTAGACAAAAGATTTTACAAGAGACCGTTTTATTGTCAATAATGGACAGGGCGAACTATGATTACTGGCTGCAAGCGAAAAGGTATCAAAATTGATCATGCTTCAACTTTGTTGATGGTACAACATAAACATTTTAAAATTGTTTTTGGTGTGATAACTTTAGAAATTCAGACAACTTCTAGCGTTCTTCTTTTTTGATCTGTAATAACAATGTTGTTACAACAGTGAAATGGTCGAATGACCCAGACAGTCCAGCACCAGTGTTATCTGGCGGTCCTCTTCGGGGGAACTACACCTTCTTGCAGTTCCATCTCCACTGGTTATCGGAACACGCCATCGACGGTATGAAGTAAGTACCACGTTTTATGAATTACGCGATCATCATCACCATCATGTCAGCTGAAAGACGTCCACTGCTGGTCAAAGGCCTCCCCCAAGGATCTACATGATGGCCGGTCTTGCGCTATCCGCATCCAGCGGTTTCCCGCGACCCTCACAAGATCGTCGGTCTACCTTGTGGGGGGGCTGCTCACGCTGCGTCTTCCGGTTCGTGGTCGCCACTCGAGAACCTTTCTGCCCCAGTGGCAATTATGCGATGCTTCCATTCAAAAATATGTTAGCCAATACAAAAACCTGGCCATTAAATTAGCGAATCGAGCTCTGAGCGATTTAAGCCACGTAACCGAGGCATATTTCACATGTCTTTGAATCGGACTTCTCAAGTGATGATGATGATACAAATGATCTTTGCGATGCTTTCCTTTACCTAGAAGTGTTTGATGAAACCGCAATGATCAAAGCTCTAATCCTTTGTGCTTTTAAGTTCCACTATCGCTTTTTATAGTAACAGCATGGAATAAACCCAGATTCGTCTGCCTTGATTATCTAAGTATAATGATAATAGGTACAGTCAACTTTTCATTCATGTCATAAGCAAAAGTAAAGTGTTTATCTCATTGTAAACACTTTTTAACAGCAACCGGCTACCGCTGGCTTAGTTAATCAAGTGTCATAATATTTGGCCAATTATTTGAACAGCGATTAGGCCATAATGCCTCCTCTTGGACAATAATCTTTGACAAGAGGTTTTATGTCACTGACACTTCCTATTTTATTTTTATTTGTCTATTTTAGTGGTAATATGAACTTTAGTCGGATGGTAGGCCACAGCGGATATTTTTTGCGTATTAATTTGTTAAATCAATCGTAAGTACATATTGAAAGGAATTTTATGATAAGCGCCTGAGACGAATGTCAATTGATTATGCTTTTGAAACTTCATAATTAAATTCATACATTGGTTCCTTATCAATATATAGCGGACATTTGTAGAAAAGAACCCAATGAACAGTTCTATAATATTTTGAATGCAAAATGAATACATTGATAAATATGTAGCCATATCGTCGCAAAGCGAAAAGTCGCTAATTACAAAATTACGACTCACAGGCGCTTGAAACTATTGATACTTATTCGTTAAAAATTCAAACTGCAGATTAAGTTCCACGTCATTGATAAATAGGTAGCCGGTCTATACATACATAATGACGATTTTTCCTGGTACATATCAATAAAAGATGATAATTTTGTCAGATACCCTCTGGAAATCCACATGGTCCATGTCAAGACAGGTCTAACAACAGATGAAGCAGTTCTAAGACCTGATGGTTTGGCAGTCATTGGCGTATTATGCCAGGTAAGAAATACGACAGGAGATCTAGTCACATGTCATGAATAGTAAAGGTATATTAGTATTAATCCTACAAAATTTCAGGAATTTCAGTACTCCTTTAATACCGAGTAACAGGTCAGCAACACATTGGCAATATCTCTGGTATTGCAAATGGCGATAGGCGACGGTAACCACTTTCCATCAGGTGGGCCGTATGCTTGCGTGCTACCTTAGTAGTATAATAAAAATAAAAAAAAAAAAACTCCTAAAATCACTCTGTATTCTTAAAAGACACTGTTCACTTCTAAAACTGCAAATAAATGTCGAACAGTTTTTTTCTTTCTTCTTATTACTAATTTATTATAAATTGAAATAATTCACATTTGAATTAATATATCCAACGAAAATCCTGTATCTAGACTATGTATAACAATTTCTTTATATAATTTGGTAAAGTTTAAAGAAAAACAATATTTAAAGAATACATATATTTTTTAATAGGTACGTGGCGATGATACTGGTAATGAATTCGCATTGGAAGAAATAATGCCGAAGGTACCGAAACTGATCGACGAAGCCGAAGACACTGATTTCGTTAATATTGATCTCACGTAAGTACTTCTATTTAAAATTAATAAAAACAAATTCAAACTTCATCTGTAAATTTTGAAAAATCTATTGGAACGCAAAAAGCATATTTTATAGTTTATCATTGACGAAGGCTAATCAAGGGCATAAATAAGATAGCTGACGCACAAAAATAAAACAAAGCCCTAAAGAATCAAACACACAGCAATAGCGGACAAATCATGGATCTTTAGATTTTTTTTTTACTGTGTTTGACCACAATCTCACCGTGGTCAGTGATGATGTGGCCGATGATGGTAAACTCACAAATCCTAGAAAGGCTCTCAAGTGTAGCCGTCGGAACACACCGAAAGGTGCATGGCGACAGATTTTCAACTTGAGGGTGGTAGCCAGCCAAGCGGGTACTACAAAGTACCCTACCACTGTGCTATGGTTTCCTCACGATGTTTTCCTTCACCGAAAGCTCAAGCTCATTGTAGGATTCGAAACCGCGACCTTCGTCTCGGCATTCGACATTACTACCACTGAGCTATCATCGCCATAAAATGAATTTCTTTTCTCAAGGTTCAATGAACAAAAAATAAACAATGACAGGTATTTAGTCTTAGTTACGGTTGAGTAGAATTTCTATCTTGAAATACGCGTAACTGATACACGTCCGCATATTCATGAATTTGAACCTTTGAAAAACCTTTGAACAAATCCGATCCGATCTTGGCTTTACCATCATTGTCATTAGAACTTACGTACTAAGCTATAACCATGTGATGGTCTATCTCTCTGTTTATTCTAAAATTTGTATAATGGGGAGCGAACTCTCAAGAACTTTTTGACCTGGTTCCATCATAACGTTTCTACCATCGAACTGCTTGCAAAACTTGCGGCGGCAATCACTCACTCTCATTTGGATTGTCTACCTCTTGTCAGTTGGTGCGTTTGTTAAGTAGAAATCATGGGTAACTTTTTTTTCTGTTTCATTTAGCCGTCTTCTCAGTCCAGAACCCCAGTCGTACTACACTTACCACGGCTCACTCACCACGCCTCTGTGCCACGAGGCAGTCACGTGGATCGTCATGGACAAGCCCTTACCCATTTCTGATATCCAAGTAAGTCCCACATTGAGTTAACGCATACCAAGCAAATTATTAAGGCTAGGATCTCACCGTCAAAATAACCCAAAAATTGTTTTTGAACTTATCTCCGTATATTATGTGCCAGAAAGTGGTAAGGATACAAAGCCTATGCTACTGTCATACACAACACAAGTCAGGAAGATGGTGAATTCTGAACGTTTCTTTTTTAGACATTTATTTAGTTACAGAACCTTTTAGCGGTCGAGGTAACTACTATTATGTCCACTTATGTTTTGATAATGATCAGGTCTGATCCTATTACCTTCACCAAAAATTGAAGAAATATTGAAATTAGGCTCTTTTGGCGACAACGAACCACAAGACGTAGCGTGGGCAGGCCTCTTGTAACAGTCGCGGGAAACCGCAGGAGACCGGCTATCGTGTAGATCCTTGGGGGAGGCCTTTATCCAACTGGACATCTTTCTCGCTGACATGAGGAGGCAGGCTCTGATGTAATTTCTCTAGGACACACTTAGGACTTCCAGGACTACAATTAACCTTTTCTTCAACAGTACCGTCAGTTCAGCAAAGTTAACATTGGTGGGATCGACAACTACCGCAGCCTGCAGCCAGCCAACCGTATAGTCTATCGGTCTTTAGCCTCGTGCTCCTCAATCATGGTGCCCAGCATGTTAGGCACGCTAGCAGGCCTCTTCAGCTGTTTATCGTCCACAATCAGCTCAGGAGTGAGCAAGGGTATCTGCTTCGTCATCAGTATGAAGAGGAAGTTCTTTGGAGACAGTGTTCAGGAATGTGCTAAGAGGAGCTAAGTGATAAGACTGAATGTAAAAACATTTGAGATTATTGTGGTAAAAAATGATGTAGCTCAGTTTTGATTCAAGCGATTTTTCAACACTTGAGGTTTGTCTATTTTCAAATTATTTTGGAAAATATGATGATGGGGTTAATGGTGAACAGTTTGATGGTGATTTTTGAGTGAGACGTTGTTTTTTTTTTTGAAAAGGATTAAAGTTGGTTGCGTCTGATGGCTGTATTAACCTTAGCGGGCAAATCCGCAAGCGCAGAGTGCTCTCAACCGGGCAGGAGACATTGTACCTAATGACCTGTTAACTCTATATATGATAAAAATATTATTCTTAGAGTGTTTTTCCAATAGTAGTGTGGTAGTGATTCCAATAGAGCTATAAATAATTGCAATTATTGCAGTTGATGTGATATTATAATTGATCGTTTTTAAAATTGCCATTTTAGTACCTAGTAGCGATATGAAATGTTACATAAAAATAGTAATTAAGCGATTAATAAAAAGATAAACAATTAAGTATATTAAGGAGTCACGCTGTACATTACACAGCTTATGTGCAAGATAAAAGTGGCTCAAAGAACCGCTTTCTCATCATAAGATAAAGCATTAATTCTATCGAAAACGATAAATCAATAACTGGATCGAACCAGATAATAATCTGTCAAAATAATCATTTCTAAAAACTGATAAAAATGTACATATTGTATTTTATTTATGGCTTTTGGGTTTATCACCGATTTATGTCTAGTTTTAAGTGAATTCAGGCCAATTCAAACTTTATTTAAAAATTAATGTATAATCGTTTAAATACATGTAGATTATTTTATTGTATCTGAGGCTTTACGGCTACAGTGACTGCATGCCTAGAGTATAGTCACAGAGGACCAGCAGAGCTCCCTGTGAAGTGGCATAGTCTTGACGAGATAAAGATTTAAATATCACTCTTGTGATATGACATCACGGGGTAAAAGATCCTAAAATACTACGAAATATACACGGAGGCAATATTTATATACTTATCTGGGTTTAAGTACAGTTTATCATGATGAACAACTTTTACTGTGTTGGCCAGTTACGAAATTTTCACCGATCAAGAATGCAATTTCAAATTGGAAAAAAATACATCCAATATAGTGACGTAATTATAAAATATTTATTTATTTAAAAAAAAGTACAATTGAATACATTAGGTACTGCATTTATTTAGTGACTTATCGAAAAAGCGATCTCTATAGCCATTATTATATGGGTTAATTTTCCATTTGCGCAGGAAATGCAAATTACAATATAACGGTCGATAAGTTTTGATGATAAGTACATTTGATGGTGTAAAGCCCCTCATACACGCAGCTATAATATATACTAATTAAATGATGGCTTGACATAATTACAATATATTTTCTATATAGTTATCGTAAAATTTTCTTTTTATAATATTTTTTTACATTATTATTTTATTGCAATATAAAATGCTATGAAGGCATTAGGTAAATGTTCAGCTTCTTTTTTGAGTCTCACTGACTCAATAATAATTGTTGTAACCATTTATTTGAATATATCACCAATGTATATAAATAAATAGCAAAATATATGTACATATATTTATATATTATAGCTACGTATGTGACTGGCTTTATCAACGTAATTAATTATAGCATTGAAAATACTAATTATTTAAATATTATATACAAAATTATGTAAATTTATAGTAAAAAATCACATCTATAATAGGTATTTACTTGAACATCGAAAATGTTCGTACCTTTGTTTAAGTTTGAAACTGTGCCATAAATATGTGCAAAAAATAGATCGAATTTTGATCACAGACGATTCCGGATAATTCTAATACTATTTAATAAATTCGCTAGTACTATAAAATAACGCAATTTATAGCAATAATAAACTCACAAAAAGTAAGTCATAAAAAATTAACAAATTCATATTTGCACACTGACAAATATTGAATCATTGTTTATAACTAACTTCTTCATAAAAAATACGTCATTACTTATCTTTGAAGTCTATAATAAAAATAATTATGTATATAATCATAATTTATATACGGTTATTGTAATATATTCTAATATTATCAATATAGCACCTAATATAACATAATCTCTATAATCTATATAATATATATCTCCGTAATGGCCGATTATATACACGTTTACTTATTATAATTATAAATAATAGATAAACAAAATGACAATACTTTTATGACAGTTCATTGGCTCAATCGAAGTAATATTTGAAAAAAGCTCTATATTATATGGTCAAGGTATTGGACTGTATGTGAGGTTCAAAGAAATATTGAAGAGACTTTCCAGAGTAGGTAGGAGGTGGTGATTTTTTTACACACTGAGTATAAGTATAAGGCTGAACATCGACAATACCATTTTTATTCTGTTTTAAGATATTATTTATTAATTATTATTATTATTATTATTTTTTCTATTTTTTTATTTTTATTTTTTGTTTTTTTTTTTTTCATTGAATGGCAAATATGTATATCAAATTATTTATGTAGTTGGGTACGCACCCATAGTATTGAGTATGTACATTGTTATTAAGGTAGTTTAATAAGTAGTCATCTTATTATTTTATTTAGTAATATAATGGTATGGTACACACAGCCACAGATCGGGCTACACCTTTTTGTTGCAAAATAGTTCCTATTACAACCGCATAAAGTGCCGCAGTGTTTACCTTGAATTGTGCTTGTGCGTACCACAAGATTTCAATCGCTAGGTAAACCACGGTTGTCGTCACTCACTAGTCTTGAGGCCCTGCCAGAATACCAGCGTTGCACTGCATTATGTAGTGTAGCTTTATGCTGAGGCAGGGACCCTTTGACCCCGTACATTATACCTATTTTTTTTTTTTTTATTTATAAGTCTTTATGTTTTTGAAATAATGGGTCAATAAATATTTTTTCTTTCTTTCTTTCTTTCTTTCTTTCTATAGAATATATTTATTGAAATTTGTTCACATTTTTTTTTGGTGTATTTCGTATGAGTAATTTTCTAAAAGTGACTCTTTTGTTTGCATATTTTTCTTAATTTCTAAATTCAAATTATATTAATAAAAAAGTTTTGTTGGTTTCCAACAATATTAAAATTTTCATCATATTTTTTTTTTTAATCTTTTTCAAAACACAAAAAGTAACTCACTTTTTTGGAGCTCTTCCATATTATGTTTAGCAAGCAAAGTTTGTACTGATTCAGACACTTTTATTCTGTCCATCTGAAAATTATTGAGAAAGTTGTACCTAGTTTACGCTGTAGTAAACCATAAACATTACTTTTTATTGTAGGCTTGGTAAATCAGTACGTACACACAGCCACAAATCAAGCTACACATTTTTGTTGCAAAATAGCTCCTATAACAACCGCATAAGGTGCCGCAGTGTTTACCTTGACTTGTGGTCGTCTGTACCAAATGTGTAAATGTAAATATAGTTTTTTTTTTTTTTTTTTTTGAAAGGACTAAGTTGGTAGCCTCAGATGGCTGCAACAACCTTACCGGACAAAGGTAAATATAGATATAATGTAAAACCAGACTTTTCAATATCTTTCTTATCAGTTTTTAGGTAGATATGTATAACTAATTAGAATTACTAATCATAATCGGTAATAGTGTCGGTCGGCTCACCTTTCTTTGGCTAGACATGTAATCCATGACAAGCAATATTTGTCTGATAGATAGATAAAATCCGGATAATATGATATAGAGCCATATATTATCTACTCTATACCACAGAGTAAGATAATAATATTTATAATAGAACTTTTGAAAATAGAAAAAAAAACTTGATTGTGTAAGTATTAATATTTTCAAAAGTTTGCAATGTAATTTCACTTTCGATACTACAACAATATTAGGTTTTATAAACATTAGAATAACAGCAATATTTCGTAATATATTTTTTTTAATAATATTTCTATATGCTTTAACTATTCATTAAATAATTTATTTTTAATTAATTATATAAATTTTTAAATTATTTTTATTAAGTAGTTGGTTGGCTGTGAAAAGCTTAGGAAATATGTATGTTATTTTTATTGCTTTAATAAAAGCCCATTCATATACTATAAAAGTTTAAACAGTAGAAAAAATATAACTTGTATTAATATACTCAAGATATAAGCTATCTGTGATATAATCATAGATGGCTTATATCAAAACAGCATTTAGCATGGGCATGGCAGTTTATATGGTCGTATTGCCCTATGACGTCACAGGGCATGTCGGATCTCTCTGTCTAATTAGTAGTTTAGGTATCCCTATGACGTCACAGGGCATGTTGTTGTAGTAGTCTCTCTGTCTAGTTAGTAGTTTAAAATGCTTAGGTATATCATTCGTATTTCTTGGCCGATTTTTATTTTATTTTCACTTGTTGTCATAATTTTTAAGGTATTTTCATATTTTTTTAAGAAATGCAATAAAAATAACATGCATTATACCCTATTGAATGATTTGTGTACGAAAATGTGATTCATTAGTTATTAATTAAGATTGTACAGTTGATTATAAGGTCATTGCGCTAAGTAAAATTATTCAAAAGAAGATATTTTTTATTTACTTTCTCCTTTTGATTTAGGGTCCCGTACTTGACTGTAGGGTTCATAATGGCTTACGTACGTACGTACTGACGTACGTAGGCATCCGCTAAGGAAGGATTTTTAAAAATGCTACTCCAAAGGGGGTAAAATAGGGGATCGCGAGGAAAGCTAGAAAAAAACATTTCATTTCACTTCATCTGTTCCCAAACTATGCAGTTTGTCTTGTCCGGAAGTTGAACCCACTCCTAGAACTATGATCTGAGCTTAGTTGATAAGCTGTATTTATTTCAGAGAGCATTACTTGGAGAAAATAGCCGTATACCTATCAAGTTGTGGACTGCAAAGCAACTCTGAAATGGTTGAGAAAAGAAAGTCCAACAAGATGGCGCATGACACTTTGAAACTCAAACCTCATCCTTGCCTTTTATTACTAATTTTATAATATTAATAGGTAAATAAATAATTAGATTGTCACATTGTCAGAAAAGAACCATACATTGGTTCTTTTTTGACAATGTGACATTTGTATAATATTTTGATTCCAAAATGAATACATAGATAATTCTATAGCCATAACCGTGATTTGCTAATCATAAAATGACGACTCATAGGCGCTTGAAAAAGACGTAATACTTACACCTATTTCTTCGTTCCAAGTTTATGTTGTAGGAAGTAACCAACTCAAGCATTGTTTCTACAAATACCAAAATAAGCGTTAATAATTAGCACTATTATGGTCACAATTTCACTAATTCCAATTTTATGCGTGATTCGTTATTGCTTTGTATTAAAGGACGTCTATTCTAGGGGCTGTGTTTATGATATACTATATGGCTTCCGCTCTGCGGTTTCACCCGCGTTCCCGAGGGATCTTATGTTTTGCATACATATTGTATGCAAAAAATCAATAAAATAAACAAACATTATTCATCATGGCGCCCAAATCCGTGTAGGGAAGGACTCCTAAATTGAGATCTCTATCGCATAGGCGACCACAGACAAAGTTTGCATCTAAAATTATAATTGTTTAGTCCTGATGTCTGGCCACTTATAATGTTTTTTTCTTTATTATTTTGTTTGACAAGTTGACTGACAAGTTGAAATCTGTTTATATATGTTTTTATTTATAATTTAATTTAATGTTTTATGTGAATAATTGTAATTGATTAATAAATAACCTTTATTTATATAATATTTAATCTCCTCCCTCCATTTTAGCGTCGTCTGAAAATTTATTTACTTTTAAAACGTAACCCTGCCCTGTATCGATGGGTTTTCCTGTGTACCTACCTACATAATAGAAACGCATTGAATGAAACAGTCAAGAATCCGCTGTGCGTTATAAAAATATTATTTTTATCATTATTAAAGATAAAGATTAAAGATAAAGATTATTATTATTATTATATACATATCGTACAGTAAATATATAAGTACGAATACTTTTACGACCATTTTTTTTCAATTATACATGTATGTACTTCCAGTTATCTACTATTTAAAAAGAAATAACTGATATAGATAACTGAAAATATTTACTATGTTTACTTTACATAATATGATTATTCCATACACCTATTACTTTATTTACTTTATCGATACTGCTTTTTCTTTCAGCTAAAATAACGAACAAAGATAATATAAATGGATGAAAACTCAAAAAAAAATTATTTCAACCTTGCCAAAAAAAATCCACATTGCAGTACACATTTAAGGGGGAACGTTCGGTTGGAGCGCGAAATTCAAATTTCGAAAAGAAATCATCAACATATTCCTCCAAGGTATATTACTGACATATACGACTATTTCATGAAAATGTTACTAATATACCTTGGAGGAATATATTGATGATTTCTATTATTAATCAGTAAATATACTACCATTCTTCTCGCAAATAACATGTTGATAACTTACGATCTACAACTGAGCTGCAATTTGCAAAAAACGTGATAAAATTTGAATTTCGCGCTCCAACCGAAGGTATACCCTTAAGAGACTCTCTTTCACACAATAAGCCTAATTACCGACTTCAATGTTTTGCTAAAAATCCCATACTTACTTTTGGGGAATGCGACTCATCTCATTGGGTAATATTTATGGTCTTTAACACAATACTCCGACTAGTTTCGTTAGTGGTCGCTGATGGGGCACAGGACTGAACAAAATGCCCGTTTCCTTTCAATAACTGCTAGAGGAAATATAAAGTTAAGGAATTCATGTTATTGGGTTCATTGATTCATTAATATTTGCAAATTCATATAATTTTCAAGGAGAATAACTCATGTCATTATCGACACAATAAATTACGTTTATATCTCTGTCACTCATTCATATAAAAAGTCATAAATTTGTTACAACCTAAATACCAACAATAAAATAATAAAAACGTGCATTCACAAGTATAAATACCTATGTATTATGCATTTACTATCACTTATCGGCTATGTAATGCTTTAAACGTCATCAAATCGATTAAATCCTTTTTTTGACGCACATTTTTATGTACCTACGTATATAACACTAATAGAACTGCATAATTGTGTACGCTATTTTTATTTATAACTAGCTATTCCCCGCGGTTTCAGTCGCGTTCTCGGGATACAAAGTTTCCAATTAGTGAAAGAATTTTTCTAATCGGACCAGTAACTTCGGAGATTAGCGCGTTCAAACAAACACACTCTTCAGCTTTATTATTTGTATAGATATAGATGATTTAAAAAATCCCTTTGTAACAGACTTTGTCAGGTGACAGCACCTATATAGGGACCGTCCATTAATCACGTGAGGCTTGAATGGGGGGGAGGGGGTTTAGCAAAAATCACGAAATATCACAAGGGGGGAGGGGGGGGTGTAGTAAGATATCACGTGTATTTATCTTTTCGACAATCGCGCGATTTCTAAACCGAAAAGCGAAGTAACATTGTAAATTGTCACAAGCAATTTGTCACTTAAATTTCAGAATAAAATTAGATTATATTTTATACCTGTATTTAAAGGTAATATTCTAAAAATAAGATTATTTTTAGGTACTAAAAATACACGTGATTTTGGGTGGGGGCGGGGGGGTCAGTCTTAAACCTCACACGTATCACCAAGGGGGAGGGGGGGCTTAAATAATGCTAAAAAACCATCACGTGATTAATGGACGGCCCCATATCTATTAGAATCATCCGGTATAGTCCCAAATAAATCGCCTTATATAATCCATTCCGGCCAGGGCACCGGTCCATCATACGTAATAGTTAAACTAGGTAAGCACCAACGCCCGGTCTAGATTTCCTGTTCAGATTATATGCGATGAAGCTGTGAGGGGCCGTGATATCAGTCATTATCTCATCAACTGCATCCAGATATAGCACGTTCCACTACTCTGATGCATTTCGATTATAGCCTGCTATTCCGGGTTTTTTAAATTAATAAAAAATCGCTTATGCTCCTGAGACTGCTTAACACAGAACGTTACATTTGAGAGAAATGTAATTTAAAAATGTAGATATATCTATACCACAATATTTTCATACACCGAAATACTATTTCGTACGCGATGTGTTTTTCGCGTGTTTTTCTAAAGCCCTAAAGAAATCTTACATTCATGATGTATTATTCACATGCAGTGCTTATGAGAACCTACATAGTCTGTATTTTAAACAATTACCTACTTTATGATTTTTCAATACCAGGGAAATTGCCAATGTGTTCCTGACTTTGAATACCTCACCGCCATATTATAGCGCTGAGAGAAAACCGTATTGTATTGCACCCTAATGGTCCGCAGTAGGAACATCAGTCAGTATCATTGAAATCTCAATATCAGTGGTTCTTTACCGGTGGTCCGCGGATCACTGGTGGTCACTTGAAGCACCCGAAGTGGTCCGCGAAGCCACCATAAAAATATTAAACAAGGCTTTGAACAATTTTATGCAGGTTTTATTCATAGATAGAACAACTCTTTATTCATTTATATTTACTGTAGGTATATTTCCTCCAAACAGTTGGTGGTCTATGGTAAAACAGAAATTTTATCAAATGGTCCCTCCTCACTAAAAGGTTAAGAACCACTGCTCTATAGGAATAGGTACAGCGCCTCTCGCGGACTTTTATAGAACTAATTTTCCCACTCAAACCTTTTGTGAATGCAGTAAGGTAGTATGACATATCAAATCAGCTACTATTTAATAAATGTCAAAACGATAGTTTATACTTATGGAATTTTGTATTAAATATTACACTAGTCTTAGTGGTTCCACTGGTAATTAAAAATCATAAAAAGCATTAAATGTACAAGAAATTTGATATTTCCACGTGTTTTTAGATGTTTTATGCATTGGTTAGTGTTTGGTCATTTATTTTTGACAGTGTCAACTACCCTATTACAATCAGGGTAGGTACTAGTTTACTTTAACTTACCGTTATTGATAATGTCCGTTCCGCCGAAGAAGCTCTCATACTCCACAATTGAATATGATTTATAATTTAAACATGATCATTGTGAACGCATTTATTTTATAAACATGACCTTTATTTTATTTCCAACATCACATTTTGAGGTAATTCTTTCATTACGTGAATCTCGTCCATTGAAGACGTACGGACAAATTTATTTTATATGTATATATTTAATTTTACCTAATGTTGGGTTGTGTTCTTATAATTGTAGTGTGTTTAGGTCGGTATGTGCTTTTTTGTAATTTATTTAGTAACTAGTCTCCGCCCTGTAGTTTCCCGCGTTCCCAAGGTATCTTATAGACCTACCAGAAGGATAAAAAGTGGCCTATAATATATTAATCCAGGGTGTCAGCTGCCCCCATATCAAATTTCATCAAAATTAGTCCAGTCGTTTGAAAGTGAAGCAGTAAAAAACATACAAACACACACACTCACAAACATTCGCATTTATAGTATTAGTAGAACTAGTTTTTGCCCTCCGGTTTCACCCGCATTCCCGAGGGATTTAATGTTTTAATTTTTTCCCAAGATAAAAAGTATCCTACAAGAACGCGAATATAGTGTTAGAAGACCATCCCTTATAGTTCCGTATATTGTTATAGCTATCGGCATTTACAGATTTAGAAAAAAATTACAATCAGCGAGAAATCGGCGATTTTTCAAAATATTTTTTATTAGCATAATGAATATTATTGAATTTATTTTCAGAAATCGCATCACCAACGTACAGCGGACAAATTTGGAGTTACGACGGTCAGACAGGATTTTTATTATATTTTTAAAATGTATAACGGCTTACGTTTGGCCATCCACTCTGTCCACTACCTTAGGAGTTAAGACAAGGCCAAGAATGCCCAGAAAATGCCTATTGACTTTGTTCTTGAAAATATTTAGGTTATTTGTGTCAGGAAACACGACTCTGGTGTATTCATGTCACCGTATCCCCTTGCTTCACTCATCTACATATCATCAAACTAGTAAACTCTAGAGTCCTTGGTTCACTCAGGATCCAAGATACCGATAATCTACTTACTATTAATTAATTTGCAGATGAGACGAAATGGCCCGGCAGCCATTGCAAGGAAGGTGGTAAAAGGCAGTCACCTATCGACATCCGCACTTCAGAGGTCGTTATGGATTTGGACATGCACTTTATAAAATATGGCCCTTTGAAGTTCCATGGGTACAAAAGGGTCCTGGTTTCGGGGATCAATAATGGACATACATGTAAGTGCTCTAGTTCTTATATAAATAGCTTTCCGCCCCGCGGTTTCACGCGAGAACCCCATGTAGAAGTTGAATTTTCAAAAATCCTTTATTAGCGGATGTCTTCGTTCTGTATGCCAAATATCAGCGCGATCCGTCTAGTGGTTCGAGCTGTGCGGTGATAGTCAGACAGTCAGTCAGTCGACCGACTGCGGCGACGCCAAAAAAGGAGGGTTATGTGTTTGAATACTAAACGGCTGAACCAATTTAATTAATAATATGTTGTTATATTATTTTTTATTGCGCGAGTGACGGATATTTTAGTTTTTTACAACAATATGCTATACCTATTTTGATTACTTATGTAGACTACATAAGTCTTCAGAAGGTTTCCTTACGCATAAAAAGTAATCACCACCAGGCACATGACATTTGGCCTAGATATTCGACCTAGCTGCTACCTCGTTGCGTTACAATTTATAAAAGTAATAAGCAAACTATTGTATGTAATTATGCCATAATAAGCTTATTATAACATATATTGTGAAATTAATAATTATCTATGAAAGTAATGGATAGTCCAAGGTTTGTTGAAGAAAAGTTTAAGGTCAGTCATGAACACTATTTACGTTGAAGCTTGGTATAGTACCCAGAGAGATATGAAAATGAATCATATGCTATTGTAATAAGGTTCATCTGAATTTACATATACTAAATCATAGATTAAACAGATGGACTTTATTGGAAAGATATAAGGTGATGAATTTTAATTTTTCAGTCGCTAGATAAACCTCGGATGAAAGACAAAATTAAAAGAAATTAAATGAAGCCATGCTGAGTTTCTTGCCGGAGTCTTCTCAGTTCAAGTGTATTCCGAACCGGTGGTAGAGTCTATTGTAATGATTGTAACTATCGACGTTCATAAGTGCCTTATCAGGGCCTAAACTAAACAAATGAATTTTGATTTGACAACTATTTTTTCACAAATTTAACGGCTTACATATTTCCAGTGCAATTCAGCTCGGAAGGCGTGGAAGCTATCCACCCAGTCCTCACTGGCGGCCCTCTGAAGTATTCCTACAGGTTGGAGCAGGTTCACTTTCACTGGCTTTCTGAACACGCTGTCAATGGTAATAAGTACGTATCTCTATTATGTTATGATTTTTTTTTACTGGCCATGGATGACGAAATGCTCAAAACTTTGTGCAAAGGACAAAGACTTTGGTGGCCTATAGTGGTGTCGGTCGACCGCCATCAATATAAAAGAAATGAGTTTCTCCCGTAGTATAAGTGCGCGATTTATTCCGAAACCACTCGGATTTTCTATAGAACACTAACATATGCTATTCTTTCGCTGACTTGAAAACAGAACTTAACCAGTTAAGTTGAAGTTTTCACGTCGTTATTTTATATTTTAAACTCATTCAAGCATTTAACTTGGCTAGTTAGTATGTAAGCTGAATACAAAAATTATTGTTCGTAATTTATTTTTACTTTTATTTTTTTAACAAAAGAAGAAAAGGACCTAAGTTTACGGCTGTTTTCATTCAATTAGTGATTGTGTAGAAGCGGCTTAAAGATGTGTCCTATTTTAGATACCCAATGGAGATCCACTTCGTCCACGTAAGAACTGACCTGACAGTGACAGAAGCTCTCAACAAGAAGGATGGTCTGTCCATAGTGTCAGTTTTCTGCAACGTGAGTTCATTTTTGTGATTGGTATTATTACAAAACGTGTAAAACAAACCCGGACCGTTTAGTTCTAGTTTGAAACTAGTTTTAAGAAGATTTTTCTAATAAGACTGTAAGCTTTTTCTTTCTTTTCGGTTCATTTCGGTTTCTCTCCCAAATATTGGCAACTTGAACTATTGATAAAATATTTTTTTCTGTACAAGCATGTTTTTAAAAACACACATGTTGTTTGACATATTTATTATATTTTATTACTAGCTGTTCCCCGCTGAAAGAGCGGGTTCCCGGGATAAAAAGTAGCCTACAACCTTATTGTAGGGGATAAAAAGAAAGATAACAAAGGGGATAATGTAGCTTCCTATTAGTGAAATATTTTTTCAAATAGGATCAGTAACTCCGGAGATTAGCGCGTTCAAACAAACAAACTCTTCAGCTCTCTTATTATTCGTATCCTAGAGTTGGCAAACAGTGATATCAATTCCAGATTTAAGGCAATTATAGGTCAGTATTTACATCAATGCCTGTGAATGAAAAATGACTTGATATTTGCCCAAACCCACCTCTCCTACGTGAGATTCAGTGAG
The DNA here is from genome assembly GCA_963555595.1 of Tethea ocularis. NCBI lineage: Eukaryota > Metazoa > Arthropoda > Insecta > Lepidoptera > Drepanidae > Tethea > Tethea ocularis. The sequence goes on along the minus strand of OY741969.1, from coordinate 10,614,676 downwards.
TAATTATGTAACAGAAATTAAGTACTCCATGTAATTAATGGGCGCCCCCTTTGCAGGTCCAAGCAGAACTGGAGGATGACCAAGAACAAGCAGAGGAAATAATGCAGCATGTACCCAGGCTGATGGAAGCTGGGACCATAGTCAGTGGGATTATACTTGATATTACGTATGTAAATGTTCGTAGAAATTTGGCACATAGTAACTTTTTTTACTAAATCACTATCTAGGTATTAATGCGATGATAGCTCAGTGGTAGAGACGTCGAATGCCGAGACGAAGTTCGCGGGTTCGAATCCTACAATGAGCAGCTTTCGGTGAAGGAAAACATCATGAGGAAACTACAGCACAGCGGTAAGGCAGCTACCATCCTCAAATTGAAAATCTGTGGAAAAGCACCTTCCGGTGTGTTTCGACAGTTGAATTTGTTAGTCAGTTCCCTTCTAGCCTTTATGTGCTCCCACCATCGGCCACTTCATCATTGACCACGGTGACATTGTGGACTATAGGTACCTAGCAGTGGCGAAGGGTCCATACAAGCCGATTCCCACTTACCTTTTAAAAATCCCAGTCCCACAGATTCATCATTTCAAAGCCACTTTTATATAAAATACACTGTAATTAAGTACAAAATTATCGGTGTTTTTTGAACGGCTTACCCTCGCCACTGGTACCTAGTAAAAAAAAATCTTGAATTTTCAGTTAAATTCTCATTACCAATCTGATCTCAATCTGCTGTCTCATTATTTCCATGTTAACCAAAGACATAAACTAGTAATAAGACGGGATTAAGTGAGCTAAACCATTCTCCACGACTTGTACTACTCATTGGTAACTAGTCTGTCATTCGGGCAAAGGCAATATGTGAGGAACTCTACGGTTTTATGATGATAGACCAAATCATTCACTTTAAATTAGGAAGGTAAATAACTGCGTAGGTAAGTATTAAATTTGATTGACCTTAATTTGGTAAATGGTTAATTTCGGGAAAATCAGACTAGAATTAGAGTAAACTTCCTATGGAACGTCTATATGGTTAGATTGGTAGGTACAGGTACCTACCTACCAATCTATGATTAGTAGGTCTACTAATCATCAATGATCGGTCATCTGTACGTTTTTTAGTGTAGTTTTTTTATGTGGATAGAGAGGGATGCACTTCCATCTTAAAACATACCTACTTAAAATTGATTTTCCTAAATTCCTCGTTACTGAAACCAGGAACTTCAAAACAGTACCGGCGTTAGGGTAGGGCGCGGTAGGGCGATCGCCCAGGGCGCCAGGCCCACCTTTATTTCCGGTCGCTCATGAGCGAGTCCTGCTATCTCGAGTCTAAATAAATAAATAAATTCTCAAGTCTAAAGATAAAATCCCTTTTGTAGGCGGGAGAAGGGGGGGGGGGTTATCACATCTCGCCCAGGGCGCTGGTAGAGCTAAAACCGGCACTGCTTCAAAAATCGACCTATTATTTAAAACTAGTTTCAGCTCCGCGGTTTTCCCCGCGTTCGTGACGGTCCAGGGTATCAGCTACCTTATTACTAAATAATAGTGTAGAAGATATATCAGTCATCTGGTTTCAGATGGGCGTGTTTACTAATCTCTCAGAAAATGCTAATTCTTGACAGGAAACTCCTGAGTCCAAACATTAATTCGTACTACACATACTCTGGCTCGCTCACGTCTCCAGAATGCAACGAGGTCGTTATCTGGATCATTTTCGACCAGCCTATTCACATATCCGATGCTCAAGTAAGTACTACATCCTTGACTCTGTATTGAGGCGTCTATAAACGCACACGGAAATAAAAGCTGCATACAAACACTGAGTTATATTACTACGCATAGAGAAGCTATCCTAAAAAAGGGCGTGCTCCATTTTGTTAATATTCGCTGCAGCGCTGAAACAATCATTAGTCGTCTAACCAGACAGTTTAAACAAGGTGTAGTGTTTTCGCGACCAAAAAGTCGTAAGCGCTGACATTTTCATGGCGCTTACGCGTTTCGTATTTATGCAATTAAGTGAAGTGCGGCCGGATGGCTGCACTTGAACGGAACATAGCGGTTATATGTGGCGTCTTCTCTATACGTAGTAATATACCTCTATAGTACTACTACGTTCGCTTGGGTACTCCCGTTCTAAATGCCCTTGTTAACTCTAGTATTATTGGAAAATAAACCTCAAGTGTTGATACCTAGTACCGCCTCTTCGGCAAGATCGGCGTGGGTAGGCACAACTTCAGGAGTCTACAGAAGCTGAATCGCCACACAGTGTACATTCCTCCGACCCTCCGGATCAACACGCCGCAGATTGTAGTATTTATGGAAGATGTCTACCACGCCATGACCAACTTCTTTAAGAATGTTACAAGGTGGGTTTATGGTATTTTCGAGTCTCACTAAAAGGTCTATTCTTTTAAGGCGATGATAGCTCATTGGTATTTGACGTCGAATGCCGAGACGAAGGTCACGGGTCCGAATCCTACAATAAGCTTGAGCTTTCGGTGAAGGATAACATTGTGAGGTTACCATAGCACGGTGATAGGATACTTTGTAGTACCCGCCTGGCTACCACCCTAATTGAAAATCTGTCGCCAAGCACCTTCCGATGTGTTCCGATCCACTTGAGAGCCAGTTCCGTTCTAGGCTTTGTGTGCTTACCAGCATTGGCCACATCATCGCTGACCACGGTGAGATTGTGGTCAAACACAGGCCTAAAATAGTAAAAAAAAAACTTGTTATGACTCAATTACACATAAACGGCTCAACGGATTTGAATGAAACTCCGCATATAGATCATACTTGGATTTGCATATAGGATACATTTTTCCCGGGAAACGATTTCTCTGGTACACGGGCAGAGGCAAGTTTCTCATAGTGTAGACATAGACGGACAAACAGACACACGAGTGATCCTATAAGGGTTCCGTTTTTTCCTTTTGAGGTACGTATCCCTAAAAACATTTTCAATTCAATTCAAACGCGAGTTAAGAAATCCAGTTCTTTCATTTTCAAGCCCAAGTCCCTCTATTTTGATACAAAAATTTTAAGTAAATAATATTTACTACGTTTTATTTTACAGTTTCCTGAAAAAAGGTTTCTACGCGCAATAAAATGGAGTGAACGCGTACAGATTTATTAGCAACATTTCTATATTCGCGAAAACACTTTTATCAGGTCGTCGTAAATAGGTTGAAACCTAAAAATAAGGTACACATGGCCACAGATCAAGCTACATACTGCGGCACCATATACGGTTGTAATAGGCGCAACAAAAATGTGTAGCTTGATCTGTGGCCGTGTGTGTGTACATATTTGCTTTGTGAACTATTTTGAAACGCTAAAACTTCAGTATGGTGCCGATCCCGTCGCCTTATTTCTTTCTTACAAATATTATTGAAAAAGGAGACATTTAAAAATATAAAATAAGTCTATGCAATTTCCAAAAAAAAAAAAATTGCTTTGAAATAAGCAATCGGACTAATTTGACAGGACTTTTATCACTTTCATATGTTCATGTTAGAAAGCGATATAAAGGGATTAAATTTGTTTAAATTGTAAAAAATCGGGGCCAGGATTGGTTAGTCTGGTTGACAACCGGGAAGCAACCCTATCTGTACTGTAGATACCCAACTTTTGATTGTTATGTGTAAGTTATTGGTTTAAGTGTTAAGTTATTATAATGAGAATAAATTACTGAAAATAATTATGTCGTATGTATCACTTATAGTACTACTATAGACCATTAAAAATGAGAACGTTTGTGAGGACAGATGTATGAATGTTTGTTACTTTTTACATAAAAACTATTGAACTGATTTGGATGAAACTTGGCACATAGATAAATCATACCATGGAATAACATATAGACTACTTTTTATCCCGGGAAAACATAAGATCCCTGAGAACCCAGGAGAAACCGCGGGGCGGTGGCTAGTGACAAAAAAAAATATTTTAATACAACAAAGTTGGCAAACAGCCTGCTTGATTGTAACTACCTACTTAACATAGCTTATAGAAGTTTGAAACACCAAGGGTCATCAGCAACGCTTTACCTACCCATCTCCCCTCCCCCCTCCACTATGAGCTCTGGTGACCTACCTATCTCATGCTATCCGAATATTATAAACGCAAAAGTTTGTCTATTGTTAATTTAATCCAGTAAACTTGGACCATAAATAGATCGAGCTTTTTATCACTTAAAAACTGTTGGTTCCTAAAAATAAATAAATAACACATTTTCCTATTAAATTCTCATTTATTTAAATAATATTAACAACCATAACTATACACTCGCTCATGTACACGATCGTTCATTTTACAATAGTGTTGCACGAGTATCGATTATTTTTATATCGATGTCGATATATGAAAAGTAACTTGATCATAGACAAAACAAATAGAGGTCTAATTTTAATAATATCGAATTTTTTTCAATAAGATATATTCATATTGCTATCAAGAAATGCCTATTAACCACACACAACATACGAAATCGTTTTTCACGCAACACTATTTTCCGTTTGTCATCAATTAAATAAATAAGCAACAAGATTATGTGTTTATTTTTGTCATTTATGTTACAATTTGAAGAAGATTCTTTGAAATGCGGGGTGAAAGCCATACTCTTTCCTACAAAGCAATTTCCACCTTTGCGTCTTTTAAATACGGACTGCAACTGCACGGCAGAGGACGTAAGTCACGGGCGCAATCATCTATACTTTTACATCGTATTAAAACGAAGCTAAGGTTGAAAGTCCTTTGAAGATAAGCGTCGCCATATGAGTGTGGCATGCACGTAAGGTACAAAATGGCAAAGTTAAACACATATTTCAGTAATAGACCACTGTCGTAAATAGATGACAAATCTCAATAGTAACAACATTACTAGACCCAACCGAGCCATCTGAAATTGTATTCTGTTTACTACACCATAGTAGTCAATTTCATGTGTCATCTAAATAGGACTTTGGTGGTCAGTTATGGCCTGCACAGTGGCAGACTGGACGCCAGAGTATTTAAAATTTATCAATCGAATTTAATAGTTATCCAATGCAAATATGGTATATATTACAATGCTCGGTGATCGGCCTCGGAACATCGCGGCGCAGTTTTCTCGAAGAGCACGCTGTTGGAATATATACCTTATTTCGATTGCAAAACTATTAAATTAAATTGATATCCTCTGCCGTCCCGTCCGCCACTGTGTGCAGGCTATTAGAGTACAAATCCATAATTAAACTGTACATAAATAATAATACGCTCCCACTACTGTTCCTCATAACATTTTATGTTAATCACAGGTTTTTATTAGGTAACAAAATGAACTATCCCGAAAATCTACCATTTTGACTAATTTTCGGTTATTCTAACCCATTTCATAGAAACAGACACTATGTAAGTTAGTTAAGTATGTAAATTATAAATTTACTGCAATAATTATAACGGCGCTCAAAATATCGAAAATTGATGTATCGAATGTTGCAGAAACTTTATGGGCATATAAAATTAAAATACATTATCAATCTTTTTATATATATTTTACGTAAAAGAGGTTTATATCTGACCACAATCTCCGTGTTAAGGGATAATATGAAGGAGAAGCATTTCAGGACAGGAAATTGGAGACAATAAATTTTAATATATTAATTTCAAGTCACGAATAAAACCTGTTTAATATTAAAACATGATATAAAAATATGCAAAAATCTTGTGGCGAAAAATGGAGTACTCATTTTATGGCTCAACTCATTGGTAGTGACGTCGAAAGCGGTGGATGTCTTGGATCGGAATGCTACAATGAGTCTTGACATCTAAGTTTTCCGTGACGAAAAACATCTTAAAGAAACCATAGCACGGTGGTAGAGTATTTTGTAGTACCCACCTAACTCAAAGCACTTACTGCCCTAGTATGGCAAACGTCGAATAGAGAAGACTCGAGTCTTCGACTATTAATCGCAGATCATCATCTTATGTGATTTCATTGGCCAAAGGTTCGAGTAGTCTACGCGTGCTATGCTACGGGGGCTGATATGTTCCGACAGCTACACTTGAGTGCCAGAATCCTTTCTAGGGTTTGTGTGCTTACTACCTTCGGTCATCATCATTTAACGTAGTGAGATTGTGATTAAACGCGTCTATTCCCAGTAAAAATAGATGTTACATATTTTATTATTTTCTCATCATCCTCTCTTATAAAATGCAAACTATCGATACATCGACATCGACTATCCGCAACACCAAAGACAATACACATTCTTTGTACAAGATTATCTATTATACATTTGCCTATGGACTCAATGGTCTATGACGGCGTGGTCTTACTGCTTACAATCTGTTTCAATCTCTTTTCTATGTACTGAACCCTCGTTACTAGCTTGTCTTTGGGATTGTACTCGGTGTATGGAATCTGGAGAACTTCGTAACCCTGAAATGTAACATTTACTATTAACCCAAGTACTATTAAGGTAGATGGGCCGCATTTTGATTTTTTAACGGATTTTTACCTTAGTTACCTGTGCGATAATATATCAGTCAGTTAGTGAGCGAGTGAGTCAGTCAGTCAGTTTCTTCTTTTATTTAAATATATTTAATTGTCAGCCAGTGTGTAACGGCCGCACTCAGAGTCGTCAATTAAGTTTAGTAATAGATTATTTCTAGAGCTGTACTTTTCTATAGTTATTGAATAAACAAAGAAACTTTAAATGTTATTTAACGTCTCTGAGTACGGCAGTAAGGGTCATATATTCAACACTCAACTAGTCTATTGAAAACGTCAATGCGATATTCTGTTTCGTTTGAAATAAAAGTTGGCATGACTGATTCTCAATTCCCTGGTGCAAGCAAATGTCGACTTTAAGGTGAAGAACCTTTTCCCCTACTGTACGAGTGTTTTTTTTTTTTTTGAAAGGACTAAAGTTGGTAGCCTCTGATGGCTGCACCAACCTTACCGGACAATCGGCGAGCGCAGAGGGCTCTCAGCCGGGTAACTTTTAGGTAACCACGCCTGAGGGCACCCCCGAATAGGGTACGAACCTCGGCTCAGGGCGTAACCGGGGAGGGGGAGGACTTTGTACGAGTTACGACTAATTGGGGGCGGTCGGATTACTGTAGGCAGCTCGGGCCGCTTGAACGGGACGAGACTGAGTGGGACGTCGCGGCGGTCCTCGCCGTCGAGGACGGTAGAAGCGATATAACGGTATAAGTGATATAACGGTAGTATAACTGTACCTTAAGTTGTAACAGCCTGGTGCACAGTTGATTGATGCCAAGGGGGGCGGCCACCTTCCGCGACATGTCGTGGTAGTCCAGCCCTAGCACGGCTATCCGGAATATGCTGCAAATATTCCAACAAACCCATCATCATGTATATCATCACCTTTATTTTGGTACATATACGACCCTACCCCCCTAAAAAACCGGACAAGTGCGAGTCTGACTCGCACATCGAGGGTTCCGTAATTTCCTATGTTACTTTAAATACCATAGACTTCTTACAGGTTCTCCTGTAATCTATAGGTAAAGAACTATTTAACGACAGGCCAGTTGGCGCAGTTGGTTAAGACGCCACCTATCGCGCCGCTGGTCTTGGGTTCGATTCCCATCCAGAACAAACATTTGTGATCATGAACATGTCTGTTTGTCCTGAGTCTGGGTGTAATTATGTATATAAGTATGTATTTACAAAAAAAAAGTAGTATATGCAGTATATCAGTTATCTGGTTTCCATAGTACAAGCTCTGCTTAGTTTGGGATCAGATAACCGTGTGTGAAGAAATGTCGCGAGATATTTATTTATTATTTATTTGCTGAATTGTTCAGTGAATTGTCAACATTTTTGGTCCAGTAGTTTCGGAGATAAGTGGGGGAAATGGTAAATTTTCGACCCTCAAAAGTGGCCCCCATGTTTGAAATTCATTTATTTAGACGTTACACGTCCATGTTTGGGTCACCGATTTACATATGTGTACCAAATTTCAACTCAATCCAGTCCAGTATTTTCGAACAGATAGACTCACGAGTCATCCTATAAGGGTTCAGCTTTTTTTTTGTATATTTGTTTAGAAGCCCTAATAGATTATCATACGTGTCGAACCATTCTTTTTTTAAGTCGGTTAAAAACTAGAGGTGAATAATTAAGTTTTAAAGATGAATTGCAGATCCAGGCAATCTTACTGATAATTCAATCATTCAAGAAATATAAGAAATCACTTACTTCTTGTTGTTAACAGCTTTATCTAATGGCACCGGATGACATTTGGCATCCACTGCGAATTCTGCATCTGTGGATTATTAGAAATTACTTCTTGCAAGTGTCTATAGGCAATGGTAACCACTTACCATCAGAAAAAATTATGCTCTTAATCCATTTAATTTATAGCTGTTCCCCGCGGCTTCGCTCGCGTTTACGGTATAAACAGTAGTCTATTACCTTCGGGGATAATGTAGCTTCCTATTAGTGAAAGAATTTTTCGAATCCGACTGCTAGATCCAGAGGTTAGCGCGTTCAAATAAACAAACTCTTCAGATTTATTAAGTAGTAAGTAAGTATAGACTAGCTTTCCGCCCCGCGGTGTACAAATGTAATCTCATTCTAACAACAAATATAAGAAAGGGATGCAAGATATTTTAGTCCTGTCAGATTAGTCCGATCACTTATTTCAATTTGAATTTAAGCGCGACCTTTATTGGTCACGACTATTTACCCGTACATTACGATGGTATGGATTAAACTGACAGCATTAAAAATGTTCTATCTTTTTTCAATAAGGTTAACATGAAAGAGAGGTGACGTGGCACCATTGTGCTTAAAAGCTCGAAGTGTTTAATACTTACCATACAGGAAGCCCATGCCGGAATTGCAGTCCTTCTTCATGAAAGTGTCAGCAGAGACGAGGGATTTGAAGGTGTCCATGATGGAGTGCACGTAGAGTGTCTTCTCGTTAGTTTGCACCACCGGTACCCCCACCGTGATGTGGTCCCCGAGTCGAGGGGGGGGCGACGGTGACGTCACGCTGCTGTACGCGTCTATCATCATCAGCTTACGACGGGATGGGATCGGGATCTCTAAGCATTCAAAATACATTACACACTTTTATCGACAAATCGAGTAAATAACAATTCAGTTCAATTTAAGGCGATGATAGCTCTGTGGTAGTGACATCGAATGCCGAGACAAAGGTCGCGGGTTCGAATCCTACAATGAGCTTGAACTTTTGGTGAAGGAAAACATCGTGAGGATACCATAGCATGGTGGTAGGGTACTTTGTAGTACCTACCTGATTAGCTACCACCCTCAAGTTAAAAATATGTGGCCAATCAGTTCCCCTCTAGGCTTTGAGTGCTTACCACCGTCGTGGTCATCACTGACCACGGTTAGATTGTGGTCAAACACAGGCATCACTGACCACGGTTAGATTGTGGTCAAACACAGGCCTATACACAGTAAAAATAAATCTAAAAAATTTCTGATGAATCATCACGAAGTTATAACTATTTTAGAACTCGAAACAGAAAAAGGAAATGGTGTTTTTTAATTTACGGTTCTGATGAATCATGATTAGAAAATAACATTGAGATTCTAATACTTAGCCACCTTGATATCTAAATTATGCTATAAAAATGATCCCTAAAGCTATTACAATATTTAAAATACCTCCAGCAGACAGTAATTTATCGATGAACTCTGGCTGAAGTGTGGAGACGAGGTGATATTGCTTCGCCTTGTTCAGGATCAACAGTGAGAAGACCATGTCCAACCAGCTAGAGGGTCTGTTCATTTCCTCTTCTTTTAGGGCCAGTGCTGCCTAAAAAGACGTTTATTTTTACAAGCTTTTATTTACTTTCACCTGTCCCGTTGTCTGTAATGGAATTTTGCAAGTTAAATTTGACCCACTATCCGGTTTTTGATTGAGTTGAAATTTTACACGAATATGAAAATCGCGAGACAATGCAATATTATGATGACGTGGAGCTGATCTGATGATGGAGCTGGAAGGTTGCCATAGAAACTCCGTAATAAAACCACATAACCCCATCGAGTTTGGGCTCATTGGAACTGTCTTAACGAGTAATTGAAGACTGTGCAAAAAAAAAGTACAGTCGGCAATAAAAGCTTGTAACAAAAATGAATTTTTTGACAGAAACTTGTTACATTCCTAGCTTCCTTACTTAGGATTGTTTTGATAACAATTTTACCATAGCAAATTATTTTGATGATGTGGGCAAACTGCAAAGGTGGTAAACATATAATGCCTAGAGTAATAGGGGTGATGACTAAAAAAATCTAATTAGTCCTTCAGTTAGATTAAATAAAATATTGGACGCATATTGACGTGACGTCACGTCTTAATACACTTTTAGTTAACTTTGATGCGAATTATCTTTGTAATTTTTTATTGATTTGATAAAATAAAAAATACGTATCCAATATTTTTTGATAACCTAACTGACGGACTAAACAGAATTAATTATTTTTTACTTAGTCATCACCCCTATTACTCTAGGCATTATATGTTTCACCTTTGCAGTTTGCCCACATCATCACAATAAAATGCCATGGTAAAATTGTTATCAGAATTTTTTACCCAGTCATCATCCCTATTGAATATTTAAGGGAATACTCCCCTACCTTAAAAAGCGCATCACTATCAGCCGGCACAAAGTCAACTGTAGCCAATGTTATGACAGCAGACGCAATATCCCCCGCCCTGCATATATTCATGTGTGTTTGAAGCCACTCTGTTAAGGCCGAGAGCACCGCTTCGTGCCGGTACTTGAGCAGGCCTAGGGAGACGGTTATCGAGTTCACCACAGCTGGCTTGTCATTGTTCTCTGGTAGTGATTCTATTACGTCGCTGGAAGTAAAAGAAAAAAAAAACAACTTTTAACAATGAGTAAAACCTCGTTCAAATACAATGAAATTAAAATGGGACCACCTTGGAGCTAATACTGAACCCAACGCAAAAAGAATTATTAAAATCGGTTCATAAACAAAAAAGTTATTCGTCAACAAACATAAAAAAAAACTCAAAAATTGGTGTTAAAAATGGCTGAGCGGATTTTCTTGACACAAAGCTACTAAGTACACTGTTGAATAAGCAAAAAAAAAACTAAATCGAAATCGGTCCATCTGTCTATTTATATACCCATAAATTAACTGTTCTCACCCACTCACTACACACTTCCTGCTGTTGGTATAATGATCAACTCCATTGGTTGTAAACATTGTAACATAATACTGGAGGAACGCTGGTCCCTAAGATACAGGTCTCGTACTTAGTTTAGGGATCACAAGTCCGACATTATCCAATGTCCTTGATGTACAACCCTTGTTAATTTTGTATTGTTAAAAATTTCTGTGTAATTGTACAAATAAACGTTTTTATTATTATTTTATTATTATTAGCTATGTTTTTACAGACATACACACAGATACATACTACAAACTAACACCAAGATTGTATTTTGTATATTTGTTGCAAATATAAATTTATATGCATAATGAAAATATCTCACTTGCATATCCTGTCTAGCAACAGAGGGTCTGGAAAGTTGAGCGAGGCCATGGAGTAAAGTAAGTCAGCTGATTTCTTCAGGTCGATGACCTCCGTCTGTTTGGTGATGTTGTGAGAGAGGGCGCGGAGGAGCGGCGTGCTACGGCGCCCTTTTTGATGGAGGGCTTTCATAACCTACAAGAGATTGTTTAGGTTGTGTAAGTACTATCTAAATATATAAGGAGAGCATGACTGATCTATCAAAGCATAGCTCAAACCACTGGACTTGGCCGAAATTTGGCATATAAATAGCTTTTATGATGTGTAGGTATTACTTCTTTCTTCAAATGATCATTATAATGATACAAAGAATTTCATTAAGCACCAACCTTTATCATCTGTGGCAAAGTCAAATTGGTGATCAACCTGGCTGCCTCATCGTCTCCTGTGATGCCCAGCACAGTGCTCAGGTCCTCTGCCATAGTTAATGAGCTCATGGCTTGTGCAGTTGGAGTTCGTGCTAAGATCCGACACAGCTTGAGGAAGCGTGGGTCTTTCTCAAAGTCAGACAGCTTCACTTTGTTAACGCTTGACCATTCTGATAGGATTGACACCATCTGAGGATAAGGAAGAGGTTTTTGAGTAGAATTTGTCATCAAGCACTTACCGGTGTGTTCCAATGGCTACATTTGAGAGTTATTCATTACACATTTTCTTCTAGGTTTTGTGTGCTTACTACCTTCAGTCACATAATAATTGACCATGATGAGATTGTTGTCTAGCACAGGCCTGAATTAATAAGTAATTTTGTGTAAACATACTTATTTGATTAGTAAAATTCATAAAAACAAGAATTAACTACCTTCAAAGCATGTTTCCTGGACACAATAGGGCTTTCGGCAACTCCCAGCAAGGTATTAACATCTGTAGCTTTCTGTATTAATCCGTCAACTTGCTGTGTCCGATTTTGTTTCATAGACTTTGGGCTTGGTTTCTTTTTATCGTCTGGTACATCTATATTGAGTGAGGCAAATGCTGCTGCTACTAAGCCTAGAAATTATATTAACAAGGTTCAAAATAAAATTGACATACTGATATTTTGGCCTCCTGCAGCTCTTACACTATTTAAGGTAACAGTAGCCAGAGAGATATGAAAATGAACCTCATGTCTTTGCAATAAATCTATGATTCAGTTTATGCAGAATCAAATGAATCTTGTTGTAATGCAATATGGTTCATTTTCACATCTCTCTGGCTACTGTCACCCATACCAAGCAGGAACATAAATATTGTTAGTAATGTCCATTTATTTGCTTTTGTTTTACAGTTCTTTACTACTTAGATTATCGATTCTTAACTGCTAAGGTTCATTGTATTTTAAATTTTTAATTGAATAATAAAATGGAGGATTCCACACTATTGCTCAATAGTTAGATTTCTAGTTTTTGTAATCAGGGTACAAGAATGAGATTCTAATAGCCTAATACTGAAACACCAATTAGAATTTATAGGATTGGGGTTTCAAGTAATTTAAGACGCTCATAATTTTGGCGTAAGACTCAAAAGTGACATAAAATATGGACTTTAATAAAACATTTTTTATTGTCTGTTTATCCTGCACATACCAGCATTCTCTTTTTCCTCTTCAACCAGCTTCACATTTTTATCAGTTAAGCTGCTAGATGCTTCCAATTTCTCAGTTTTGAATACTGTAGCTCCAGGAGTTGAATATTTCCTTATAAAGGATCTGGTACCTAACCTCCAAATTACTAAACCACTGAATTTCAACATCTACAACAAACAATGAAAAAAACTGTACAGGACACGCAAATTTAACACTTCATAAGCATATTGAAATGAATAAATGTTCATAATTTACAAAGAATATGGTTAAAAACTAGTATTATTCACCATCTTACATCACGACATTGAACTGATCTAACATAAGGAATATGAAATAAACTGCGGTTAAAAGAGAAGAGTCATTAGTTAATAATATACCTTTTAGGCTAAATGATTTAGTCTGAAATAAATTTAGCAGTTTTTAAAACATTTACAATTTGTAAAATTATTTATCTTTCGTGACAGAAGTTGTTGGTGTTGCCAACGTTTTATAATCTTTTTGGGTGTTGCTATAATGCATGTAAAAAAACTCACTTTTTTTATGCTGCGTCCACACGTATATGCGCGCGATAACGCGAAGATATTTCACATTTTTTTTTATTTCTCACACACACCAAAGGGTTTTGTGGCTTCACTTCGCGCGCTTTGTTGACAGAAAAAAAGATTAGACTGCCTCTATAATAGAAAAGGTGCAATAAACAATTAATTACCGACATGTATCTTCCATTCTATAATGTGGCCAACCAGTTCAGTTCATCATAGATCGAACACAAAGTTTTATCACAACAACGCGAATGCGATATGTTTCAAAATTCTAACTTTACTGGAAATAATAATTAAACTCAACTCTAATTTGAATCGATTAAAAACATGAACATGATCCATGAGCTACACTACACTGAAATAATGTCAAACACTAACCGATGTTTACCGAATAGCCGAAGAAAGAAGAACAGAACATCACTAGTTCAGAAAATTGCAAACGGCGGTCGTGGGTGGGTGTTTTGTTGTGTTAATTTGTTGTTATTTTGCAAGAAACACTGAGACCGGTATTGGAAATCATTAAAATGGTAAGTTTATCTCATTTAACATAAATCAAACTGAAAACTCGCGCCAGTAAAACAATAAAAACCTAGAAATGTCGACAATTTCGTTTCGTTGGATGAAGCTGTTCAAATTTGAACAACCTTGCATTATTCTTGAAATATCTTTCTTTAAATTAACAGAAAACATCTTCTACTAAAGACTTCGTTACCTACTGAAAACTCCAGTCTTGTTTTATAACCAAATAACACAAATTAAGTATTTCTAAAATTGTATCGAAAAATCACCTACCTCCAATCCAACTGATAATAAATTAATTAACGGAATTTCATTTCTCGATGCTCTTATCATACTTAACCTTTCGCTGGACCCGATATTCTACAATATATTACTTATATTTACCTATAAGGTTCTTAGATTAGGTACTTAGTTTAATTTTCCTAAAATATTGACCAATAAATAATTTTAAATTAGTTTAATTAGTGTAACCAGTGTTAGAGTAAATTTTAAATGCAACTATTAAATGTCCAGGTATAAGGTACTCTACAAGAAACCTGATACTTGAATTCATCATAATAACAAAGTCTTACTTGATAAATACGCCAAAAAAGGCAAAAGAAGCAACATCTCAATTTAACTTGTTCACATAAACCAGACCAATCAGGACAGGACCATTCACAATTTAACAGTTTGGCATGGATAGATAATACACTATTGAAAATTAATGTTATTTATTACTTACTTTACTTACTATGCTTAGCTCTACTTTTACAGGGTAAATTCCCTATGTATGTTAAGTTGTATGCAGTATGGTACAGTTCACAATTTATTGACATTTTACTCGAACTGTGTTCACACTCATATGGTGATATTAATAAGCACAAGGCTATTTCAAGTTTTGAGAAAAAAAATTACACTATTTGTAGCAGGTGACAGTAGCCAGAGAAATATGACAATAAACCATATGACATTGCAATAAGGTTCATCTGAATCTACATTTACTTAGTCATAGATTTAACAGATGAAATTGCAAAGAAAAGGCTCATTTTCATAACACTAGCTACTGTCAAAATATACTAGAGCTTTCATAGCTGACCATAGTGAAATTGTGGTCAAATACAGGCCTATACTGTATCAAAAAAATTAAAGCATTTTATTTTGTTACATGTTAAAATCTTTTTTTTATCTTGTTCCATTTATTTAGTACTTTCTGATCCTGGCCATTTTACCTGTTACGTTATATAGCTAATTGTCCTTAATCAAGGGCTATCCAATGCAAAAAGACAGGCCAGTTGGCGCAGTTGGATAAGACGCCACCTATCGCGCCGCTGGTCGTGGGTTCGATTCCCATCCAGGACAAACATTTGTGTGCATGAACATGTCTGTTTGTCCTGAGTCTGGGTGTAATTATCTATATAAATATGTATTTACAAAAAAAAGTAGTATATGTAGTATATCAGTTATCTGGTTTCCATAGTACAAGCTCTGCTTAGTTTGGGATCAGATAACCGTGTGTGAAGAAATGTCCTGAGATATTTAAGTCCTACATCATATAATAAATTACTTTAGCAGGTACAAAAGTACTAAGTATTATGTTCATTGCTCTATTTCTACAAGAATCAGGTTGCACAACCAATTTATTTAATCCAATTATATTTCCACATCTGAGGGAAACTGAAGCTCACAAGTTACTTAGTATGTATTCTGTGAAAATTCATATTGTCATATCTGTGAGGCATACGCTAGAAACCATGACTGGCTGTCATACCTCTGGTTGTGCATTATATTTGGAACCCAGGACACACTTTATTGTGCATAAACATGTTTCTTTGTTTTATGTGTCTCTAACCTGGTTTCCATAGAAAAAGTTCTGCTTAGTATGGAATGATCTGAATATCTAATTACTTTAAACAAGCAATATCTCGGAATTTCGGAAACTGCTCTTAACAATTTAGATCAAAGTTTGTATTTATTTAAGCTTTTGCTTTTTAAGTTTATCTATATGTTGTCTTTCCTGAAAAAACAAAAAACAATCCCCATCTACATAAATGTAAAAGAAAAATAAAATTGCCACTGTATTTTGTAACTTATTAATTCTGAAATAAATTCTAATTAAATTCTGATAAGAAACCTGAATGATTACTATGGTCGGGAAGTAATATTATTGTTTCATTCATGTAAGTCTAAGTAAATACCTATACATGTAAAGCCTTGATAAATTAATGAAATAGATAAGCATAACCTTGAATTTATCTTTCATTCATTACATTGAATTTAAAAGAACAACTTATCAAAGTAGGTTCAAAATGCTTCCTTGAACTAAATTGATTGTCTTCTTTTAAATACTAGCTACTATATAGCTGTTCCCCGCGGTTTCACCCATGTTTCCGCTATAAAAAGTAGCCTATAACCTTCGGGGATAATGTAGCTTCCTATTAGTGAAAGATTTTTTTTAATTAGACTGGTAGATTAAGAGATTAGCGCGTTCAAACAAACTCTTCAGCTTTATTATTAATATAGAGTATGTAACTCTCAAATTATCATGAATTAGCTTTCTGTCAGGCTTGAAAAACCCTAAAATAGTGGATGTTGTTTAAGGAACCTGTGTGCTTTCAAGTCTAGACCCTGCAGTTTGAGCTGCGTCAGTAAATTTCTCCTTTTATAATTTAGGTGGATTCTTTGAAATTGTATTTGTAATGGAATAACTTTTACTATCATATCAACTCTATTTCCAGAAGTAATTTAAAACTTGCTTAATCATTAATGTATGAAAAATCAAGCTCCCATGGTAAACTTTGCTTAGACTTATGAACCCAACAATTAACATAATTATATGTATATTAAAAAAAATGCCATCTCAAAGTTTATACATATAGACTTAAGTCAATTCACACATGGCCATCTGATCACAAACTAAGCAAAGCTTGTATATAAACGAAATATACATATATACTCCAAAAACTCATTTTTATATATTCACTGAAATAAACTACCTTACCAACCTATTTCCACCTTCTTTTAGTTGAAAAGAATGATAACTGATGCATACACAAAAACAATTGGTGTTAAAAATACATGTAACATAACACAAGCGTAACCAAAGGGCTTAATTAATATCCGTCACTATGTGCGTCAGAACTGTCTGTAGCTAGAAATAGAGTTAACTTTTTATTTAGGTATCTTCATGGTGACATGAGATTCTGTGATGAAACTCGACTTCGTAATTATACCATGTTAATTAATACTGGCAGTTTTGAGATAAAACAGATTTTTGAAATAGTTCCAACGTTAGAAGAGATTAATTAGTTATTTGTCAGAATAGTACTGTAGTGTTGATTAAGGATTCTTAAGCATAATTTTTTTCTTAAAAAATATTTGTTTGATTTATGGTAGTACCGTCGGTACCACTACCATCTTCCTATAGCTACACTTAAGAGCCCGTTCTCATCAAGGCTTTGTGTGCTTACCACCTTCAAATAAATAAAATTAAAATGGGACCACCTTGGAGCTGTAGGTACTGAATCCAACGCAAAAATAATTATTAAAATCAGTTCGTAAACATAAAAGTTAAGCGTGAACAAACATAAAAAAAATACATCCGAATTGAGAACCTCCTCCTTTTTTTTAATAGTCGGTTAAAAAGATGATGAAAGACGCAACCAGAAGCCTGTTAAATAATCAAGGTAATCCACACCTTATGTCAGTTGTAATATGATTTGTTTTCCCCAGGCGGGGGCCGATGGCGTTGGTGCAGCTCTCTGAGCGCGCCCCGCTCCCCGCCCCCTCCCGCGTACACAACAGCTCGGGTAAGTTATCACCATCCTTAACTATCATCAGCAAATCATTTGAGAACCGTGAAATTTTGGTAACGAAATGTTCGAATTCTACCGAATGTTTGTGTGTAAATATGTTTGTTACTTCTTCACGCTCAAATGGCTCGACCAATTTTTATGAAATTTGGTATGGATATAGCTGACACCTTGGATTAACACGTAACGTAGGTTACTTTTTATCCCTCGAGAACATAAGATTCTTCGGGAACGTGGGTGAAACCGCGGGGCGGAAGCTAGTTCTACAATAATCGTGACGAAATCATAGCTGGCGTCAAGTTGAAAAACTGTCGCTAAGCGTACCGGTTTCAAACATGAACTTCATACACAATCGAACTAATTTAACTATAGTGCGACCGTATAACTCAGTCCACGCCTGTACTCTGATATGACACGCAAACGCTGCGAGCGGCGAGGCATTGGTCGATGTGCATGCTAGTTTTGTGGGCATACTATTAAGAGTACTGTTATGTAAAATATAGATAAAAAGTAACCTACGTGTTAATCCAAGGTGTCAGCTATCTCCATATTAAATTTAATAAAAATTGGTCCAGCCATTTGAGCGTGAAGAAGTAACAAACATATTTACACACAAACTTTCGGTAGAATTCAAACATTTCGTCACCAAAATTTCACGGTTCTCAAATGAACGTAAATAAAAAAAATGGCTAGACAGTAAGTTAAAAAGCAAAGGGTTGGGTTATAAATTAAGTTCCCCCTTCCCCCTTTCTATGTCATACGAGGTTTATGCCATTTGTCACGTCGTCGCAGAACACCGCCACGAAATTCCTAAAGGGAATAATTTATTGCGAACGAAAATATTCTGAAATTCAAGCGCTATAAAGTATCATAGATGACGTCGGATGCCGCGGTGAAGGTCGTGGGTTCGAATCCTATACAATGAGCTTGAGCTTTCGGTGCGCATAGCACGGTATTCATAGCACTTTGTAGTAACCGCCTGGCTGGCTACCACCCTCAAGTTGAAAATCTGTCGCCAAGCACCTACGGGTGTGTTCCGACAATTGCACTTGAGAGCTAATGCCTTCTTGGCATTGTAACTGGTCGGCAACACATTGGTATTGCAAATGGCGATAGGCGACGGTAACCATTTACCATCAAGTGGGCCGCTTGCATGCTTGTCAAACTTCTGACATAAAAAAAAAAAGTAAATCATGAACAATTTTCCACAGAACACTCGATAAGGGAGGTGTCGTATGTCCATACGAATTGTCTTGGAGACGCTCCGATGGATCTCACGTCGACTTGTATCGAAAGGTATGTTTATTTTCATTTAACTACTAGCTTCCGCCCCGCGGTTTCACCCGCGTTCCCGAGGGTTCTTATGGGCCAAGTTTGCTCTTCAGTAGTTTTTACGTAAAAGAGAGTAACATCCATACATCCTCACCTGCTATCTGTTTGCCAAATCTAAGCCCGATCCGGCCAGTGGTTTAGGCTGTGAGTTGATATATCAGTCAGTCAGAGAATTTTATATACACAGATTAATTGAATTGGCGTATTTAAAACAATACATAAATACCACTTTAGTATTTAACAGTGTACTTAATATCACGGAAATTCCAAATGTCAACAGAAATATGCCTTGACCTTCTTAAATCCAATAAGTGGACTTTATTTTGAAACAAGCGTCCGAAATCGTAATTAAATTCGGATATTAATTGTACCACATTAGTCTGGCTGCAATATTTTTGTCAACGAGCAATAGACACGAAACGGAAGTAAATAGTTAACTTAGTTTGTTATATGAATACTAGTTGTCTTCCGTGGCTTCACTCGCGGTCCCGGAATAAAAAATAGAATTTATGCGCATTCAGTTTTAGTTACTTTCTTAATGAATTTCGAAAAAGATATCCTCCACAATTACAGAACAGATCACTCACAGGTAGTGGGTTATATTCCCACCCAGGACAGACATATGTGCTTGAACACGTCTGTTTGACTGCATATTTTATCATCTATCTGGCAAATTAAATGTTAAATGCCATAATATAAATTTACCTCCTCCCTCCCTGCAGAGTTTGTCAAAAGTACCGACTTGGTCCTAAATCAAACTCAAAACTCATTTATTCAGTTTAAGCCTCTGATAATGAACGTCAAAAGTTACGTTTGACTCTACTTTACCGGTTCGGCATCGTTATTCAAAACCCGAAACCAAGTCTATGAAATGTTAGCAAACCCAAAATAAGAGAAAACAAAATGGCCATCCAAAAAACTGCACTGCACCGAAACAAGAGTTATTCCCCTGTATCCTGCCCGAGTGAGCTATAAGCATAGCCGGATCGATATGAGCCGCCAGCACGCCGCGTGGGGTTCGATCTCCGGCCACCCCGACCTTACACAAACCGAAAAGGTTCCTTATTACCTTACCTTTCGTAAAGGGCTTTAAAATTTAAGATAAAATTTCTGAGCTGGTGGAAATAGTCATGTACAAGAAAAAATCTAAACTGAGTTTCGCGCAACCCGCGGGTGAAGCTTAAGTATACTGGGCCTTCTAAATCTATCTACCTTTAGCCTATACTAATAATAAAGCTGAAGATTGTTTGTTTGTTTTCTATTTCTACAACACACTGTCATTAGTCTTCCTGATCTCGAAATCCTCCAATCCAAGTCCACCTAGTAAAAGGCGCCTTCGCATCGGCAATCATTGTCAAAGAAAAGACAAACTTGCTAAAAATAAATTGGAAGAAGGGATTTGAATGCTCTGGGGAATAAAATATCGGATTATCTCATTATATTCTGTGACGGTATATTCGCTGTTTGAGATTCTACAGAATATCAGGTTTCTAATAAATTCGACATAAAACCGATCATTAGGAGTATACCTCAACTCATATTTACGCTCCGCTAAACTCAATAAATAACTGTACTTTAAACAAATATCGTATTAATTGGATCCCTCCACAATATCCACATGTCAGTTGCACTAGCACATCAACAAATTCACTGCCCACCCCACTGCACCCCATAGTATTGAAACGTCTGAATAGTTCCCAATATATCAGGGTAATAGTTGACAGGGGCGATAATGCTGATATCGATTTATGGGCTTAGTCTGTGGGTACGTCGTTTGTTTTGGATTTGGGAATGCTTATGGCGGCTAAAAGATGTTAGGCGTCGGTACTGCTTTAGTTGGTATAGCTGTTGAAATGTTGATGCAGATTGATTGTGTGACTGCGCAGTTTCTTGAGGATGTCTTCTGGATGACTGGATTACACTTACTTGGATGTATCGTTTCTGAAGATTTTTCTAGAGTTGATCAGCATTTCCTAACACGAGAAAATTTGTCTAGTTGTAGGAGAAAAGCTAGTTGATTAAAAATTTAAACGAAGTGGAAAATTATGTCGAAATCCATGTAGAACTCCATGTTGTCTCAAGGGAAATTATTCATCCCAAAATCTTTGCCAATCAAGTATGATCATTGTAATACCTTATCAGAAATTGCCGAAACGACAGTATGTATTCGATATTGTATTGTATCGAGAATTTGCGACTTAGGGGTCTTACGGAGTCAGTATAGACAAATAGATGCGCCAGACAAATCGATATTGTTGTCTTCTAACAATAGAATCGAAACCAAATATTTTAATTGGAAAGACCGTGCTTTCATTGTCTTTTGTTAACTTATTTTACCACCAATGATCATCTTCCCATTATTATTCATATTAGTGGAAGTCATTTCCAATATTTTTTTTGTACCGCAGATGCGTAAATACCGACAGTCTTCCAACTGCTTTCAATATTCATTAACTTTTCATCATTCACTGACTCCCCTTCATGTAATATGATTGCAGTAACAAAGTTATCTTTTCAGACATTAATAGCGCGAAATTGCAACGCATAGAGTAGGGGGGAATCTAATCTCCGCGCAATAAGTTGTAATTCCTGACTTCCTCCCGCTTAGGGCTTTACCTCCGGGAACGCGGGATGTGGGAATTAATTCATTGCTTTTTTAGATTCTATCGACTGTTCGCTTATTTTGCTAGATCTTCTGGGCATCAGAGAATATAGAGTTATTTTTTGTGGCTTATGACGATCTATAAGCTAGTTTATATCAAGTTATATTAAACAAGCTATGTTAGGTATTTCAGTATATATACGCTTCCACTTGGAAGAAACTAATATCCACCAAAACAGCAAAATCTTTAGCAGTCGAGACGAGACTGAAGCAGAATAATACGCAATTTTACTTTGGATTGTTTTGGCTTCACCAATCATCCAATTAAAAAGCAATTACTAGTTTAAATAAACATCTCTTACACGGCTTCCTTATAATTTAAATTGAAACATTGAAACTAAACTTGAAGTAAACGTGGATCAATAAGGCACGTGTCAAAGTTCAATATGTGTACATGTGCAAGACTCTTGCGGCTTCTGACGTGTGGGCGTGTGGCCTGCTTTATATCGGCCCATATCGGTGTTATTGTATTATCTATTTGCAACTAACTGTGATTTGTTGTTTATTGATTCTTCGTAGTTGTTGATAAAGACCGTCTCGTGTCAGAAGCGGCAACAGCTGGCTCTCTGTCTCTTGAACTTTGTTTTTTTTTATTTGATTTTTACAGTCTCAGTCATTAATGTCGAAAGTTTAATTGATTATAAAAAAGTAGGTCCCACTCTGCAGGTAAAATAGAAATAACCCTGTATATAACACTTGTGCTGGTCGTGTGTATTTGCAAATGTATCGATAGCTTCCGTTATTATTAATTTTTCCCTCCAATTTGTATTCGAATGCAGCCGTTTCCTTCGGCGCTACGTGCCTCGAATACATTTATGTTTGTAATGATAATTGTGTGTGCTGAACGCTATTTGATACTCGAATCAACGGAGGCGAAGTGGCTTTGTTATATGTGCCATGTCGCGCTAATTTTGTGCGTTCCCCTAATTTACCCCCTTTTGAAAAGCCTTCGTAAATGCCTTGGTTTGTGGTTTGAGCTTTAAATTTGTCTATTTTCGAATCATAATTTTGATATAAATCAAAATCAAAATTATGAGTCAAGTATACCAAAAATATTTAAACTAAATTTGCACCTAGCAATACTGCTCTAGTCTAGCGGCATTTTTTTAGGTCCCCAGTAATAAAGTATACTATTTCTACAGTCACTGGCATTGTCTTTTGAGTGGTATCTTCGAATCCTACACTGAGCTTGAGCGTTAGGTGAAGGCAAACATCGTGAAGAAACCATAGCACGGTTGTAGGGCTCTTTGTAGTACCCGTCTGGCTGGCTACCTACTACCCTCAAGTTGAAAATCTGTTGCCAAGCACCTACCGGTATTTTCCGGCACTTACACTTAGAGCCTTCTTGGCATTGTAACAGGTCGGCAACAAATTAGCAATACCTCTGATACAGCAAATGGCGATAGGACACGGTAATGACTTACCATCAGGTAGACTGCCTGCCTGCTTGTCAACCTTCTGACCTAAAAAAAAGTATAAAGGTTCTAGCCTTCCCTTGAATGCAACTGATCCATCACTTTAAAGATAATCCGAGTACATGTTGTTAAACGTCAGTCTGCCTTGGACTTATTGATTGGTGACAGTCTCCCACCCACGTGGAAATTGTATCATAACAGTTGTGTCTTTATCTTATTTGCTAGTTTTCTTATCATATCTTGGAATGTTATTTATACCACTTATACTGATTGATAGATTTATTTTATACGTTCTATCATTGATTTGGTAATGGACGTGTCTCGCTCTTCCCTTCGGTTTATGTAATAAATTCTATCATAGAATTTCCCATGAAATATGCACGGTGTGATCTTGCAGGGGCGTATTTTATTAATTTTAACTACCGTCTGCTAATGGCATGTGTCCCAACGAAAGTGGTTTAGCACCAAACATGTTCATGAAACAACTGGGCTCTCAAACGAATTATCGTTCATCTGGGTTTATGTCACACAGTGGAGACCCAAAAGTTTATATTCATATGCTTATATTGGCAGCACTAACAAAGTAAGGTTTAATGAAAGCGCCCGGTAACAGCCCTCCACGCGAAACAACGCCCTCCCTGCCGTTTATCCCCCATTCAAGCTTACTGCGACCGCACCTCATCCTTAGTTTTCCTCATACAATCAACTACATAAAATATCCCACTGTAAAACGTA
Source organism: Tethea ocularis (assembly GCA_963555595.1). Classification (NCBI taxonomy): domain Eukaryota; kingdom Metazoa; phylum Arthropoda; class Insecta; order Lepidoptera; family Drepanidae; genus Tethea; species Tethea ocularis. Next base: position 10,590,567 of record OY741969.1, on the reverse strand, counting down.
GGCCATAAAGCCCCAATTTGGATATCAAATTTTGTCTCTTGTGACGTTCTCAGAATAAACGTGTCTTATTTGTTGAAATTAAGTTGCTTGTTCCAAATTAGACTCTATGCGCGAGATTGCGAGGTTGATAGTCGATCGTATGTCACGCGCACATACGCAGCCTCCCCTAGGGTTGGCACGGTCGATCCGACCAGTCGCCTCGCCGGCGTAGCCCGGACGCGTTCCCGGTTCAAACCATAGCCAAAGTTTTTAAAAAAGAAACAAACAAAATCCACATTCTCCTTTCCCAGTGCAAGGAAAAATCGTTGGATGTGATCAATTGAAAAATTCTCGTTTTTAACTCGGTGTGGTTAATTTCGTTGAAGTATTGTTCAGTGTATTAGTCAGCGGTAGTAGAAAATTCCTGGTTTTAGGATCTGCTACCCGTTTGTTGGAAGTGTTGTGAAGAAGTGAAGTGATTTATTAAATTAAATATACAAGTGACGTATTTCGGGCTCGTGTTTGCGATTTTACTGCATTTTATTTAGCTTAGTTTACGAGGCTTAGTTAGTACAGTATATTTTGATTGAGGAGGATTTCCAAGAGGTATTTTTTGGATTTAATATATTGGATATCGTCGTGTCCGCTTTGTAGTTAGGTTTGCAATATGTGACAACGCTTTTGTCTGTGTCGGACAAAAAGAGCTTTAAGGTTGCAACTGCAGTATTAATACTGCAGCTGACAATAATGCGGATCTCACTCAATCTAGTGCATTTTATTGATTATCGAAACAAGTAGACAAAAATACCTTTTAAAGTAGTATTAATAAATAAGCAACGCCTTTTCTATTTATGAAATTTTTTAAACTTTATACAATAGGATTATATAATGGGAACATTAGGGGACCAAATATTGTTCCTTGCGAAATCTCTCGTTATTCAATATCTTCGTTTGATCAATTGAAATTGACCAAAATAGATCAAGACTACTATTTCGCGTCAGGATATTGTCAAATATCATGATTGATGAGATTAATATTTTCTCTATGATAGTTGGCACAATAACTCATGCTGACGTAATTGCGTAGTCGATAACAAATGGGCATCGCTGATTCATGACATCACATAACTGAACGTTTTAATATAACAGGTACTGTTAGAAGGGATAACGAGGTTATTTTTTGCACAAATTATGGTAATGACAACGTGACTAGACGTGAAATATTTATTGTCATTGGCCAGTCAGTGATATTTAAATCGGGTTATAACTATTTTAGTACCAATTAACACCACAAGGAATTGCAATTGCATGCAAGAATGTCTTTGAGCCTTACCTAGAAATATTGAAAGATTATTACGAAATGTTGAATTTACATCCAATATGGTTGGGGCATTTTTGAGTGAAATCTTAAATACATCTCATGTATGTCTTCTATGTTATAGTGTATGTCGCTTATCTTTACTTATAAGGTTTCTACTGTATCGTCTACTGAAAGTTCAATATTGTTGATATTATCACGATTCCAATGCCACGTATTCAACAGTTTGACATTGATTTTGGATGAGCCTTATCGAATATTGACGTCACGTAAATGTTCCCATAAACTTTTATTATCTGTACTATAACCGTGGGGTGGGTAGTGAGGTACATGTTTACAGTCGCAATGCGCAAGTCTGACTAGGTACGCTGTCGCCTCGACCCTGGCTTTCCGCCAGATTATCAGCTGATTTGGATTCCAGTGTCTTTTATGTTCGTAATTCTATTGGGGCTTCGTTTGGAATTTTAATGGATGAATTTCTAGTATTGATTATGTCTTAATCTTATATATGTGAGCTGGAATGGATATCTACTTTGTATCTTATTAGTACCGTTTACGCGTCATTATCGTTTTATCAATATTTTCAGTAAATATGCTGCTTGCTGTAGATCACCCCAAAAATACCAGCTTTTTCTGGGTATCACCCGCGTTTCCGGGATATGAAGTAGCCTATGACCTTCTCCATATCAAATGCATGTCAAATTTCATTGCGATTAGTTCAACGGTTTAGGCGTGAAAGGTAACAGACACACAGAGTTACTTCCTCATTTATATTTCTATGTATAAGTAGAACTATAGATTATTTTATCCCGGTATTTTCAATTTTTTTGGTATTTATTCGTCTCCTCTTTGGGTGGCCGTATCCCTGTTGCCATAAATCTCAATTCATTTCATAATGCAATTTCCAGATCATAGTGCCATAAATTCACACAACTTGGGCTATAAAACTCCATGGACTATAATTTTAGTCCTGCCTGCTTTATTGCAGTACAGTACTTATGTGTAATATCCATTAGTTTGTCGTCCTTTGTCCAAGGAGTGGCCTTAATTAAATTAAATGTCACTACGCTTTGAGATCTGTATTGTAGATTATGATATGCGAGAATTACTTTAGAATATTTTTTATCAAAAGGTTTTGGAATGATGGTGATGTGTCCTAAAGTATTTATTAATTCGAGGAATTATTTTCTGAAATTTTCTAAATGTAAATAAAAAAAATAATTTATTATAAATAAAAAACCTCCCCTAACTCCTCCCCTGGTGGCAGAGTACCAAGAATACTGGCGGCATTGCCTCGCTGTATTGCGATTGTAATCTTTTCTTATATATCAAAATAGCTTTCTGCCCCGCAGTTTCACCCGCGATTCCCTTTTAGGGGTTTTCCAAAATCCTTTCATCGCAAAGGCCTACGTTATTATAGCTCTCTGTATGCCAGTTTTTTCCCTATCTGTCCAGTTTGAGCTGTTGATAGATCAGTCAGTCAGTCATCTTTTCCTTTTATATTTAACATTTTAGCATACAAACATCTTTCATTACACTTACCGGCATGTTATTTTTAACTTGTATGTTTCTCTGTAAGTTAAATATGGATATGTTTTTGATGCACCACTATCTCATGGTCTAAAAGGTAACACACAAAGCCTAGAAGGGACCTGACTTTGTGATTCTGCTACCGGACGGAACATAACGATAAAGTGCTATGCGACCGATTTCCAAACACAGTGCAAACCTTGATATCCCTCAATTCAAGCAAGATTCCTCTTTCATCGGACTCATGATTTCAATAACTCGACATAACATACAAGTTGCCATCGTTTGTTTACCAATAGACACGGCATTCAGAGCGTGGCGTTGTCGTCGCAACCTCGATGTGCGATCGACTTTACATTGCTTGTTACTCTGCGAACCATTCTGGAAAGCCATTTGTGATTGGAATTGATTCTGATTGTTTGATTGATTTACAGACATTTCTTCTTTTTGCGAGTGCAGAAAGTCTTCGGTTTTTAAATGGACCATGAGTTTATTATTGAAATTGATTAATTGGATTTTTGCGGCTTCTCTTCTCTACGGGTCGGTTGCATAAAGTGCGGTCATAGTAAACTTATAGTTAGGTTACGGTTATAGTTAACATTAACCGCCGAAAGAAAGCAAACTGGGTTGCTCGTGTCACTTTAACTAAAATTGTAACCGTAACCATAACCGACCGATGGAGATCGGTCATCGTCAAAGTGACTATTCGGTCAAAGCATGATAATAGTTAAGTTAACTTTAACGAGCAACTGACCCTGAGTATTACTAATACTAGGTTTAACTGTTGGAGTGTCATACATATATAAATTTGTAAATAGGAGCAGTCAGCACCAATGTACCGATGGTTTGTTTATCGTTCAGGCTGCCTTTACACAGCCCACATGGTAAGATGTCCTGTGGGCTATATAAAAATGTATTTTATTACTCAGAGCGTGGCCATATGTGACGAGGAATTAGGTCACGAATTGTTATGACGTCAGTCACAGACAAGTGTATTATTTTATTAAATTTAGACATTATTTTAAAGTACTTATGTCTTCACAAAAAGCCCCAACGAAAAAGAAGGATGTTATAAGTTTGTAGGTGTCACAGAAAGCTGTGTCTGTCATAGCTCCAGAACGTGTAAACCGATTTTAAGTTTTTTTCGTTTGAAAGGTATCTTAATCGAGAGTGTTTTTAGCTACATTTCAATCCGCTCAGTCTTTTGATGAACCACCTCTTTACTAGTGTAAGGGGATCCTTGATTTTTTTAATTTATGTTTTTAGTAATGTAACGGGTCTATTCGCGCATAGAATATTATCAAAATATAATTTTAAATAACCTCGACGTTTCGATCAAGTTAATAATAATATTGATAATATTCTATGCGCGAATAGACCCGTTACATTACTATAAACATGAATTGTGTTCGCGAGAGTTTAAAAAGTATTATTTTTTAATTTATGTTAATATTTAGGTCTTGTTAAAAGCATATACCTACCTAGACATAAACTTCGGCAAAAAACTCAGCAAGGCATTTTTACTTACAACTTACAAATTACCTCCTAATACAGTAAATGAAGTAACTTAATTTCATGTTTAGAATTATTATTTTATTTTCATTATTTCATTTTTCTTATAAGTTTCTGGAGTCACATTTATATTTATATTTCGTGCTTTCAATTTTTAATTTCTTTGTTATCTTTGGTACTGTGCTGTTAAATTAAATCATTCTTTCTTTCTTTACATACCTACTTCGGCAAGATACTCAGCACGGCATTTTTACAAATTAGGTCCTAATCTCATAGCCACTAAGTATTTTAGTAGAAATCAATACATTACACCAAAGTACCTGTTACATTTAACCTGATATTAACAAACGTACACCAGTATCCTTGATGCGACCACTGATGCGTTGCGGACCTTGTGAAGGAAGTTATTAGTTCTGTACTATTCGTTACATTATACAAATAGAAAATGGCGGACTATGCTTCATTAGAAACGCCTATTTTTGTAAAAAGATTGATGAGAAGGCAGACGATCCACTGCTATTAAGTCAGTTTAAGTATGATAGATCAGTGGTAGGTAACGACGTCAAATGACTATAGTCTAGTCACTAGACGATGGTATTGGGCTCGAATCCTACAATGAGCTTAAGCTTTCGGTGACGTAAAACATAATTATGACGCCATAATCGGCCGTCGGCCTCATTATGACTGATCAAGATGAGATTCTGAATATGAATGTAAATTGACGTACTGACATACGAGAAGATTTAAAGGAGCAAGGCAAAGGTAACCAAAGACTTGTATGCAACCTCTGGATGTAAAAACCTTAAAGATTCATCAATACCTACAGACCTATGTTGTATGACATGTTGCCCTATGCGCTCGCCGATTTGTCCGGTAAGAGTGATGCAGCCATTAGAGGCTACCAACTTCAGTCCTTTCAAAACTACAAATTTATTTATAATCCTTTTGTTTTTTCTAATCGAGCATCTTTAACGATATAGGTCTTTATTTAATGTTGTTCAATTATAATCTTCCATCACTAATTAACCAACTTAGTTGTTTTAATAATTGGAAAACTTCGCTGCGAGTTCTAACTCTCATCAATCACATGTCTTGTCAGGATCGGTACCTCAAAATCTTTTCGAATTAAATTTAAGGTTTCTAACCTGAATAATAACTACCAGACTATGAACAGGGTCGAACGAATTCGATGAAGGAACATTTTGGAAGGAACCTCCATGTCTGAGAATTCTTTGATATCTATCTATCTATACTAATAATAAAGCTGAAGAGTTTGTTTGTTTGAACGCGCTAAACCCCGGAGTTACTGGTCCGATTCGAAAAATGCTTTGACTAATATAAAGCTACATTATCCCCGAAGGTTATAGGCTACTTTTTATCCCGGGAACGCGAGTGAAACTGTGGGGAACAGCTAGTAGATGTTAAGGAAGATTAAGTTCTGAGATAAAAGATATAATTCACGTATTCGCTTAGTTGGCTTCGTAGGATAGGTGATAAGCTGAACAAATCTTCATAGGTTAAAAAGTGACAGTAGGAGCGAGTAAAGAATTTAGATTTCTACGTAGATCAGATCAAAACTTTTGTTCTTGCTATCCTAAATGACTATCCCGGAATGGAATACGAAATGTCTCTTTCTGCATCAGGAGTAGACGAAGAAATAAAAACTGAAGCATCTATTTTGTTTTATACTTATTTCAAAACTACCTTGATCGTCTAGAACAGAGGTTCCCAAAGTGGTCCAGGTTGGAATCTAAGTGGTCTATGAGAAAGTCTGGAAACCTAGTCTAGAACCTTTTGTTAAACTTGCTATGAATAACAATTTCTTGCAGTTTGCAGTAATGTCTTCTATTATTGGCTGCAAGTAAACTATAATTCAGTAGTATAATTCGATAGTCCCATTGCGCTTTTTGTTTTCATTGCGGTGAGCCGGTGAAATTGAGGTTAATGTGCCATAAATCGATGTGCACTCTCGATTGAGGTAAACTGTAGTTGATTAATCGAGCTATTTGCCTAATGATGGACGATGGCTGCATGCAAATTGAAATAGTGGTCTTTCGTGATGTCTTTGTATATGTAATTAGACTGCTATATAACTATTAATTGAAAATGTTGATTAAATGATGTGTCGTGTTGAAAACCTATTTAATTGAATCTCTTTTCTTGATTGACAATGATCAATATTCGTTCGCAAAAGCTAATACGAGTATTAACAACTTCATTTTGGCATATCTTACTTAATGTTATCTACGTTACCGCTAGCTAGGCTATTGACTTTAGTATTTCTGTTAAAAATTTTAATTTCTCAAATATATCCTATTACCGAATCTTCTCATCTGCTTTGAGCCTTTCTTTGCTAAGAATTTAGTCATTAAAACTTCCGCCTGAACTCTAAACTTCCTTCAATTTCAATATAACATTAACCAGATTCACTGTGTAAATGAACTCTATATCTCGGTGTAAACATGCTCGCGTGAAACAATATCCCACCATATCGCGTTCGTTGCATTGCGCATGCGCCCTGCGGTTACGTTGCACGCATGTTGCGTACGCGCCGGCCACTCCAATCAGTCTCCGCACCACGCGGTTACTGAGCGCACACCTCGCCACATTTCTCTGCCGCGTGAATTTCGGACGTTCGTTTTACAAATTCGAATATCGCGTCAGTGAACTTTTTTTCCTAAGTGATATGGCCAGTGATTAAAAGACAGGTGTTGCTGTGACAACTGTTTTGGCGTTAATTAAAAACAATGATACGGGTCTGCTTAATAATTCGCATATGAAACGTAGCGTTATCGACGGAATGCGTAGAAATCGTTACGCACCAGCAGTTCGATAGAAGACCATCATGGAATAACCATCGGGTTGGGTACCTTCGATAATTTCAGGCACCGCTGGCTGGTTTCATGGCGGTTGCGTCGGCGGCCGTATTGTACCGTTATTATACTTTTTCTTTTGACGCTTTTCCGTTGTTCGTTTTGTTTCCGTAATTAATTGTCGTCGTAGATAAGCTTGACATCTGCCTCTTGTCCTTTTGATGATAATATTTAAAGAAAGTAGCATCAACTTTAATTAATAACAAAGAAATCCGGAAAGACGCTCAACTCTCTGCATACATTTTTCCAACAAGAAAAGGCACTCTGTGAAATGAAGACATCTGAGTTTAACTACCGGATGTAAAATATTTTCTTTGCCTGCTCACTCGTTGCTAGTTATTACAATGTGAATACAGTTGAGAATCCCATGCTGCTCCTGCAAGTGGCAATCAGTACCCCATCTAAATCAGTAGTTTCAGAACTTCAATGGCATAGTTTGCCTTCTAAATTTATGTTGTGTTTGGATCAGTTAATGAGTCTCGTGGGTGGTTCGAACGTGGGTGAAGATTGATTTATTCTCAATAATGTAAAAAGACAAGGTACGATGCAAAGACAAGGTAAATGTAATGGCTAGTAGACGAGATACAGCTGACTGCTGAGTCAATGAAAGTAAATTACAGTTTAAAACATACCATTACTTGTCAAATCATAAGAGTATATTATGCAATAACATTTCTTTATGTCTAAATGGAATTATTATAACAAGAATAGAAATGATGTTACCTAATCAACGTTCTACTGGTTTCGAAGGTTTCTTGACCTCTAAGACCAAGTAATATGATCATGTTATATGATCTACTTTTGTTAAGCAAAAAGAACCCTTCAATATATAACGGGATTGTACAAACATAAAGACCGTATAAGTCCATATGTCCGTTATAGTTAACTGAGTAGAACCGATAATTCCTGGAAAGATCCCTCTATGGCAGCTGAGCCAATTCAACTATAAATTGTAACGTTTGTTTAGACTTTAGACATTAAATTAACAGTTCACTTTATGAAAGTGTTCTATGTAACTTCAAAACAAAAAAAAACTTTATCTTGTAAGAGTATCAACGCAAGCTCCATAATTTAAATATCCCATACTAAAAAAAGTAATGTTTGTCATTATTTTATCCTCAAATGTATCATGTTCTTTTCTTCGGGGCTACAAAAATAATTTAAGTGCTTTTAAAGTTACTCCTCACGTCATTCCAACTTCTATGGCTTGATATAGAGCCTATATTATAAAAACTACAAAAAATATGTTAATAACTCGACTGACACAACTACCTAATATTAAAGTGCCCTAACGCGTGTCTCGTGTGAAAGAGGATTTAATTGTTAGGTAATGTATGTATAATTTGATACCTTCTTTTGTTATGAAATCAACCTTGCTTGGTCGTATATATTTTAAACAAAATCATGTCTTGCAATCCATACATCCATGAAGAGCTTAATTATTTATTGCTTTGAACTTAAAACTGAAATATAAGTAGCCTATACAAATTCTTTAAATAAACATAACAACATAATTTATAATTTTCCTTATGAAGTGCAGTGTACATACAGTAAAAATTATAGCGTTATAACTTTCATAAGCTGTGAATTTATTAACTAATCTTCATTATGTTTTATTGTTCACTCCATGTTCCCGTTCATGTCCACGAACATTAGTCCATCATTGAAGCATGGAACACACTTACATTATTGTGATTGCCTCATTTACATGCAATGTTGACAATCTGTTAATAAACTGTTTTTATTATAAAAACGACTTCAATATCCATAATAATGATATTTATTTTTTTGCAGAACCTTCATTGTTCTTCTTAATACCATATTCTCTTGAAGTAATATAGCTCTTTTGTTTTGTAGTCTTAATTAACTCAGTCCAGTATTTCCAATTTCAGGACCAAACTTCTTTGAAACCTCTATTTTAGGCCCGTTTAGGAGTCTAGTTTGGTATCAAATTTGACTTTAAAGTGATTTAGCACAAAATATTTCAATAGTACACGAAAAAGAATGAACATTTTCTCGACAACGATTCCGAAGCCTGTTAAATAACATACCCAGAGTAGTCATTGGAAATCCATAAAGCTTTGTATCAAAAACATTAATTACGATCTTGACCTACGCTCCCCAGATAAACTAAATATAATGTACAATTACCTAACTTACAACCGATGCCGGTGTAACGACCGAGCACCGGCACCGACCAGCGAGAGCGTGTAATTTTATTTATTTCCACCCAGTACCAAGTCGCTAGTGCGAATGACTCACGCACTGGAATAGATGGCGCTAGTGTAAACAGGTCGTAGTAATACATGCTGTTAATTTTAACTTTACTACTGCGCCTACTCGATACAACAGCGTTGTTCCTGAAGGATATTTTATGATTCTCTTTAATTCAGAACTTCGTGTTTACCATATGAATGTTCTGATTCCAAGCATCAAGATAATGAGTAAGATTAGTCGCTGACATGTCCCAGAAAGTTATATCTATCTCATTTACTTACACAAGGGCAAGGCCATTAAACTCTAACCACTGCGCACTGCAATCTATTTTGGTTTACACCTCAGATGCAATTCGTTTTATATATTCCCTTGCACCAAATGAAGCACTCAACGCATGCTTCATTAACTTGTTGACTTCAGCTTCATCCTTAACTGTGTTAACGTTTAGGAGATCAGGTGATGTCACATTGGAAACTTTGTCGATTTCTACTTTAAGATCCTTTGTACCATAATAATTAGCTGTTCGATATTGTAGTCATGTCTGATTGTAATCTGTTGTTTGAATCGAGCTTTAGTATCGAGAATTTCGTTATAGGAGGAAAACCTTTTCTTGATAATTGTTAAGATTCTTATCTTTCATTCCACAATAGTCATCGTCAAGATGTACCAATTTTAAAATGTTTGTACGCTTACGTTTCTGAAAGTGTCTACTTACGAGATAAAATTGAGCTTCTAATTGTTTAAAATTAATGCTGAACAGATTTCGGCGTGAAGCCATGAATAATCTATTCTCTGTGCATAATCTTTACAAAAAGCGTGGTCTGTTTTCTTTCAAGAAGTGGCCTATTATGTCTGGAATTACGTTAGTTGATCTGTTATCGCTGTCTATAATGTATCTTTTCTAAGTTCATGAAGTATTTTATGAAAATTTATGCTGAGGAATCGATTATATATTTAAGGGAGTCCATTTCAAGAATATTTTGAATATATCAGTCGTTCTCATACTAACTAATAATGATTTAAGCGATGGATAGGTTAACATTAAAGAACCGTTCGTCTGTGTAAATTGAGGTCCAATTTTATGAGCAGCTTGGAAAGATGTTGAACTTAATGACATATCTAAATAGTTTACCGACAAACGATATTTGTTTTTTTTTTACTGCTTAATTCAGAGCATAGTATCTAAAGTCGGTCATACATTAATCTAAGATGAACAGAGTGTAACTAAAATAGAAATGATCAGGGACAAGAGTACAAAGACTGTCTGAGTAATGTTGTAATTTTGATTAATTTATGGCCCGAGATACAACAGATCACATGAAAGTGAGTTTGGTTGGTCTAATATAAACTGTATTTGCAAAATAAACATGAGATAGTGTATGATATGTAACAGATGCACGGGAACTCTATAATTCAGTATGTTAAATGCGAGTATATTGTATTGATACACGAATGGTGTTTTCAAATGGAAAATGTATAACAGCTATAAAGATTCCTTACAAAGCCAGGCAAGCAATAAAAATCTCAAGTTGTTAGTGCCATAACCTTTTGAAGAGTTGTTTTGGTATTAGCAATTTCTTTTTTTTGTATTATGTCTGATGCAGAACCAATATTTGGTTCCATCTGTAAAAATAACAGAATCATACCCCTATAAATTATCTCAAAAGAGTCGTTTGTTATTCCCTACTAATTACAAGATGTCTGCTACTTAAAGCGTAGCAGTTACCACAAATTGTTGGCGTGCAGCGATATACTAATTAGCATCGCTAAATTGGCTTTCATTTGCTTTTTATGGAGTATTATTTGATTTGTAATTCACAACTTGGTTATTCTATTTTCCATTCCATTTGCAAGTAAACGACCGTTATCAATTCTTTTACCTTCTAGATCTAGAGTCTTAAAAATGCATCATCTCATTTCGAGCTTTCGACATTAATAGCAAGTTAGGCAAGCTGCAAATTACCAACATAATAAATGTTGGTAATTTGCAGTCCTATGTGTTCATTGTCAGGATTTATAAATCCAGTAGCAAGTGGCCCAGTGAGTGGTCGTCTCATCAAAACATAACTCACATAATCGATTGTTTGTATAGTTAATCGTCAAAACAGTCATTCATTACAGTTCAGTTATTATTAAATGACATCATTATGATCCTGCGCCTACCGTGGGAGCTTCTCATTACATATTTTTATCAACACTCGCTATTATCACATTATTGTCTTGTAATATTACATGGCTATTCAATTTTGAAAGAAATTCAATACGGAGATCAAAAAACTGTCCATCGCGTTTTGAATTTCGCCGGCGGCAGTGACTCACGCGCAGGTGAGCGAGTGGCCGGCAAATGGCGTCTATCCGTCTGCTCCGGACGATGACTCGCCGATTGATATCTGTGTCAGTCTGTACCACACATCGCTTAGAAATCTTGTGGTGGTTAATATCAATTTTTTTGCGATGATGCCAGTCTCCTACAACGTCCTTAAGCTTTCGAGAGTGGAATATATCGAGAAGAAACCATAGTAAGGCAGTGCATTAGCAGTTTAACGATGTTATATTTATGGTATTATGGTTATGGGTATAAATAAATTAAAAAAAAAGTTCATATTTTGTAATACCCGCTTGTCTTGCCCGCCATAAGATGAAATCGACCCTAACTTAAAATTCCTTCCTCTTATGAGAAACAGTCAGTTAACTGTAAACAGTAAACTGTCAGTTTTAATCAAAGTCATAGAACTCTGTGTTTTTGTCTAAGCCTTAGATTTGATTAGTGTTCAAGAAATATCGATTATTTTCTATCTTGATAGAGTGATTTGGGCAGAAAACAATGCATTATAATAATAGATGATTCGTATTTAGCACAATACTATCGATAGTACTATACTATTGCAATCGACACTTACTATAGTACGAGTGATTTGGGGCCCTTGATATTATTGCGGTACTACCGATTGTCCGGCAACACTAGCCATCTGACGAAAGTTCTCCAAATTTAGCGAAACTTTCGAGTCTAATATAACAGCCATTTGTCACAACGATATCAATGACATATCTGACCGACTGAACAGCTCCATGATCTAGTATTTACATAACGCGTTCACATGTAACTGTAACACCAAATGCATCTATAGCCTGCGAGTAAATCGATATCACGTTCACTGATCGTATAACGTTGTCCGTGTTAACTATGTCACGAATAACGATAACCGCAGAACGTGAACGTGTCGTTAGTTCGATGGACAGATCATTGACAGAATTGCCTGAAGCCATGTACGAGAAATAGCTCTAATTCCGGCTTGGTTGCTAAACAGGCTATACTTATTGCATTAGAAACTTGCGCACTATGTTTAGACTGGTTTATGTCTAGAACAACATAATTGTAGTGCTTTCCTGGTTTTATTTTTACAATGTAGGTCATTGTGTTAATGAACTCAAAATGTAGGTTGGTTGGAACTATTTTTCTTTGAAAGCACTTAATAATGTACCAAGATTTATATCGTAGGTACAAAAATGCATCGCTTTTATGCATGTTGGGTGTTGTTTTAAGCTCGTCAAACAAGTGTACAGTCATCCGACACAATGCAGCATTGATTTAAAATTATATTCTTTTTTACCCACGACGGAACGGAGACGGTATATGCGTTTGTAAACCTTTACAACAGAACCTCTAGTTTACTAGAAATTCCTAGGATTCGTTTCTGATTTTACATACTTCTCTCTAGTCCATGTTGTATGATGCTTTGACTATCCTACTTCCAAATTGCCATCGTGATTCGTCATTATTCAATACTATTCTTCGTGTTAATTACAATACGTCATCCTTCTCGACACCTACATCATGATGCGCCAACTCTAATCATTATCTGTGTCTGTTTGCTTGTCGACCTTTTACATTACATCATGTGAATGCCACACTTACCTGCATGACTCAGGCACAAAGCCCGTGGGCGATTGCAACCAACCGGTCCGGTCTGTGTCAGGTTGATCCACGTTTTTATCATCCCAGTTGGGAACGTGCAATCTTGTGGTATTTGTCACAGCGAAATCTGGTTGGACATAATTTTTTACTTATAAACTGCTAGGTTTTTTGTTCAGTTTTGGCGTCGATTATTATCGGATGCTAAAATCGTGATAAAATCAAATCAATATCAAAAACTCATTTATTTAATTTAGGCCCTGGTAAGGCACTTATGAACGTCGATAGTTACAATCATTACAATAGACTCTACCACCGGTTCGGAATACACTTGAACTGAGAAGACAAGAAACTCGAAAAGAAGATAGGCTGTTTTATTTTTAAATATAGGTAGGTACCTAGAGTCGGTAGCTCCCACGGGATAAAATGTTTTTGTAAGCGGATGTTATAAATCGTCGTATGCTATTTTAATGTAAACGTTTTAACATTTAATAATCATTGAATTATTAAATTCGATTAATACCGTCTGTACTGTTCTGAATATTTCTTTGAACTTGATCAACAATCGTTATAAATGTTTATAGTTTTACTTTCAGCTGTCACAATAGTTATACTTTCACTGATCGTTATTATAACCAATTCGTCGGAACGAAATGTTCATGATCGCTTCTCAGATAGAATTCTAAGAATTTTACGATCGAAATTATGCCTATCATTTAAACTTGCGCAATCGTAGCTTTCTTCTGTCGCTTGGAGTAAGATAGGTCTATGTCCTATTCATTGCCTCTATTACGTCCTGTTTAGCTTCATATTGTAACATCTGGTTGTCAAATATCACCCACGTCTTCAATTTCGTCTGGATAAACACCTTTAATGTCGCCTGATAACTAAACATTATCTGTGTCGGCCTACGCGTCTATTTATTATGCACCATTCAAGCCTTCAGATACCTTATTAGGTACCTGCGCTGATGTTACGTGGTCAAGTTTATTAATATTTGCATTCAAATGAGTTAAGTAAAAAAAAGATGCTGTCTTTTCAAGACACATGATTACTAATATTACCTTATTTGTTTTCCTTACCATTTTTGTTTATAATTTCACAGTTATAAGTCGAAACAGAACACTTTTTGCAAAAGCTCTTTCTTGTTATCTATACCATACCATAATCTATATCTATACCAGTAATAAAGCTGAAGAGTTTGAACGCGCTAATCTCTGGAGTTAATGGTCCGATTTGAAAAATTCTTTCACTAATAGGAAGCTTCATTATTCCCGAAGGTCATAGGCTACTTTTTATCCCGGGAACGTGAGTGAAACCGCGGGAAACCTAGTACCTAAAGAAGGGTACCTATCTTTTGTCCATCACTAGTTAACAATTAATTTAACCTTTCTTAAATACTGTGATTAAATGCTGTTCTAACATTTGGAAGTCATGTACTAAGATCTATTTAGAATCTATCATTATGTCACCTTTTTAAGCGAGCAATAAAATAACTATTATCACCAACACTATTTAAACAGGCTGCCGCAGGTAAAACAAAATCCAGGTCGTCATTTCCTATCTATCTTCACGCTGCATCATCATGAATGTTGGTAGCATACTTGACCTCTTCCGGTCGGATATTGCCAAGTGCTTCCCTTTCCATGGGGGTGGAGTTGTTTAAGCTTATTAAAAAAGCGTATACTTTTCTCTTTCAGCTTATCTGTTATTACAACAATCTAGCTAGACTCTGATTTTCTCAAATTGCTATCTTTATCAAAGAAATCAATCTTTATTGTATGTTTACGTCCAAATTACACAAGATGAATGCTAACCTACGATTTATCGTAAAATGCAATGAGAGAGGCCGTGACGTATTCACTCTCACTTTCGTTTTAGTTTCTCGTCTACGGATTCTAATTATTTTAACAGAAACGAATTCATCATCTGTTACACTACGCTATTTCGTTTTCTGTACTTATCCCATTATTTTGATAGCTTTATCAACGTCTCGCTTGTCTTATATTAATACAATTTTGACAACTACTTTCATATCAATTTTATCTTTAATCAACAAATTGTGGTGCTCAAATGTATCACTGTTAATCAAAGCTTGATTCGTAGTAAAAAAAGTAGGCCAATTTCTGATGAAGAAGATTCGCGTAACTTTTTGTCATGTGAATTGTTACTTTCATTTATTCGTTTAATGGAATACGGTGAGAATAATGTAAGGAAATGATCTAGTATATTAGATTCTTTTATAAACGTAACAGAGCAGAGTAATTTTAAGTAGCTTTTTATAATCATGTCATATTCACACTTGGTTACACTCCAGCATTGTTATTTTTCTGTTTTATTACTTTGTTTGGTGTCGCGTACACGGTTCCTTTTTCATCTATAACATTTCGTAATATCTCATTGTTGTATCTTATTAGGTAAGCTATAGTTTTATTGTTTCCTTGATCATCTCGGAAGCGTCTTTTTGTCTTCATATGATGTGTAAATTAGTACCTATATTCTTCATAACAATTCTTCCCTTTTAATTTTCTTAGGCCTTTGTTATTATTTCACGGTTTACAGCCGCGATTATGACGCTTTGCATAGAAAGTTTAATTATATTTGCATTTAGTTAAATAACTTCAACGTAATTGTATAAATTTACTCTTTCCACGACTCCTTTAATCCGAAAAAGAGGGCTTATAAGTGTCTTTAGTGGCATCATAGCTCCTGAACAGATGAATAATTTAGATTGAGTTTTCTTTGTTTGAAAGGTGTCGTAATAATCGAAAGTCCTTACCTATGTTTCAAGAAAATTTGCTCAGCCATTTAGAGATCATCATCTCTTTTGTAGTCTGTTTCGGGGGTTTCTTAAAATTTGTTAATTTTACTTATAGCTCGAAACAAAAAAAAAATTATGAACTTTATGCGTCCTTCAGCTTTCGCCAGACTCAATCCATAACATTAGTACCGCGTTTATGAACATTTTATATCACAAGATCCGATGACGCAAATCAATATCTGGTAATAACTTACATTTACGCCTCATGGCTTATAAAACTTGATGATTTTCTATGGAAAATATAGTTAAACCTAGCTTTAATACTGCTAGTAACTAAGCGAAAGCATTCTCATAATCATGATGCAGTTCATCATAGCAATAACATAATTTGTATTTAACGACGTCAGAAAAAATTCAATCATCTTATATTATCTCTGCATTATTTAATCGTTTCATCAATTTTGAAAGGAGACTCAGAAATGCTATTGATTAGAATCACATAATAAGTATTCACTATCGACACGGAACTATAATACCCACACGGTCCTCATTTTAATTAGAAGCTGTCACTTTGAAAACATTTTGACATGTAGTTTTTTCTACTTGAAGAATTTTGACAAGTTATGTGACCAAGGTGAGATTGCGCTCTACAGGCGCAGATATTACACGTGATAAAGGATGCATCCATCATCATAATACTCGTAATCTAGTTCCAGAAGACCCGACAATATTAGATATGAAGGTCGTTATGCTCGAGCCAAGATATATAGAGCCGCATTGCAGCCCCGATGCAAACCCGTTGCGTTTCACAGAATCGCATATAGGTTAACTGTCTGTTGTCTTGTATGACATTAAACTTCTGACATCTACATTACAACATGATTACAACAGAGTTTTAGTACTGTTGCTCAATAAAATTTGTAGCATTTCTTATTAAAGCGTTTGGGTTTTTGTCTTATCTTTGTTCTTCCATAGTTCCTTAACGATCTGCGTCCTACCAGATGTATCAACTATCTCACTTCCTGATATTATAAGTACATATTATTTGAGTATCTTTCTTACTTATATACGCTTCATATCATGGCTTATCATAATAGTTACATAATTTTCTGTATAGAGATGACTACGTGGCAGAGAAAATACTCGCAAATGAAGAATGTATACAATATCCTCTCCACCATTGGGGGTCTACAATCAACTTTAATACCGATATCGTACCGATAGAACTACAACTACAAGTAACAAAATCTACTACGGACCAATTTCAGCACTTGCTTTCCAATAAGCACTTTTCCAAGACAATCAACTTCATACGTTGTCACTTCGCTATCATCGGATCGTCACCGTCACGATGTGCTATTATAGAATTTCATTGTTCCACAGACCAATCTATGCTCGACTTATTTCTTTCTAATGTATTACTTTCACTTTCGATCTAACGCTATTTTGGAAATTGTAAAGAATGTCATGTTTTGTTTCATTTTACATAGTGATAAAGGTGTCTGTAATATAGACTATAAAACCAAATAGAATAAAATAAATTAATTTGTTAAGGCAGCGTTCCGTTCCATTTATTCATCTAATAAAACTATTATACCACTTAATATTACTATTCTAATACGTATTGTGATTGTCTTTTTCCAATAACACTCTTGTTCGACCTTAATGTCAGATAATAATTGATTAGCACCACGACTTTCGCTTCTATCGTTGATTACGAACCCATAATGATCGGACAGTGATCGCGGACCGCGGTGAACGGCCTGAACCTCGAGCGTCCATCCATCATGAGTAACGCTATACCATGCCAGTCTAGACTGCATCCACAGTCTCACTCCAATTACTATAATGGTTGGGCGCATCGCAAAATTCCATAACAACACTTTCACCACTTTAAGTGGCAGCTTTGCTTTCATGCGTCTAATGGCTCGATAGAATACGCCTGGCGCTTTGGTTTTGTTATTTGTGCTCTGTACATGTTGTTTTTGTGCTTTACTGGTTCTGCCTTGCCTGTATTCAATCACTTGGATTTAACTTTGATTCGAGAAATATCTAGTAAAGTATAATGTGTCGAAGCTGTCGATAAGATTCAATACTTTGCCCAAAATAGTTCAAAGGAATAAAGTTGAAATAATATTATGCATCCTTAGTATATTTACCGTCTCTGCTGCTATTACGAAAGCGTTCATGTCTTTAGCGGTTTACTTTACGTCTTCTAAAACAAATGCTCTATTTTTAACCCCCACACTTCCTGCAACGTTGGGGATTTGTCACCGATCCAAATCTGTCATTAGTTCTGACTCGTTTCCCCCTGTCAAAACTTTTTTTGTTTACCAATGCAAGCCGTTTTTTGCCTCCGATAGATCGTTTGGTCCTTGAAATAGAATTGATTGATGTCTTACATTATTTCAGCAGAATGTGCTCAAATTTATCGCTGTCATTGAATAATTCAAGTTCAGTTGGTATGGTAATATTTATCACCGCTTGACAAATCGTCTTTAAAAACGATCATTAATGAAATGGATTTTGGCAACCTTACTGCAGTGGTATCTATAGACATTTCAAATAATATAATTACTTGAATTTGACGTCACAGATCTGTGGGCGCTTCTATCAATTTGTCAGCAAAGGCAGCACTAAGTATCAGCCTAACCTCTAAAGCTCCTTGCCCTATACTCATCATGCATAATGATAAGTCTACACCTACGTTACCGCCTTCGTGAACGTAGTCATTCGGAACGACCTTTTTTTGCTAATGTTTCACTTACGTAATGTTTGTTGTCAGTTCGATGACCCAGCTGATAGTTTAGTGTTTTGAGTGCCCTAATAACTTCGTTTATTGTTACTTCCTTGGGCCCTTTTGTTATGGTAAAATCGATGCATCGTTTTTTTCTCCCGAAATCACTCGTGCTATCAATTGTTTGAATGCGCTAAATACTACAGTGGATACTATCGATAGTAGAATAAATAGTACGAGTGATTTGACCCTCGATAGTATTGCGATACTATCAATTGTCCGGCAACACTAGTTATAATGTATTTTTTTTTTACATTAGATACACCCCTAAGTTACCTTTTATCTTTCTTCAATATTTACTGATGATATATTTTGTTAGTGTCAGTTACTGAATAAAGTTATACAAAAATCAATTGAATTTTAAAATAGCACTATTTGCAAAGAAAATAGCTCCGTCATTCAAGTCTTATTCAATATTGACTGACATAAGATGCTAACGCTTCACTTGAGAGTTATCTGAATGGAGCCAGACTTTGGTGTTGACAATTACGAACATTGCGAATATTTTTTTGTAATTTAGATGACATTGAGCTCCGGAAGAGTCATTACTTCATAGGTATAATTATTTATATATACTTGTTTTCAAAGGTAAAGTTAGTATAGTAATGTTACAGTAATTACTTGTTTCCTTTTGAAAATGTGTCGCTAGTCAATACTGCTGTAGGCGCACCACCTTATCATACATAGCACAGTGACATTGAAGTAAAAAAAGAAGCCAAAAAAAGCCCAGTGAACTTTCAAGAAGGTCGAATTCCTTTATTATAAAAAAAATATCAGTAAATCAACAATGAAAATTGAAACCGACGGTGAAAAGGCAAAGGGTCATCGAAATATCGTCAAAGCCGACTCGGAAGTAGGTCGAGAGATCTTGAAAATAACTTGGTAGGTTTATTCGCGGCCCTTTGAACATTTTCTATGAAAGCCCTTAGCGCAATCTTTGAATTATTTCTTTATTCTACACAAAATATTTGTCGGTAGTAGAAGACGCAAAAACGACGGGGTGTTATAAGTTTGACGTGTCTGTCTGTGGCATCATAACTCCTGAGCGGATGGACCATTTGATTTCGTTTTTTTTTTTGAAAGGTGTTTTAATCGAGAGTGCTCTTAGCTATGTTTAAAAAAAATCCGCTCAACCATTTAAAAATTATGACCAATTTTCTAGTGAGTGTCGGGGGTTTCTTTAAATTTTAAATACGACATTTAATTTCATAAATATTTGATTATTTAACTTTGGGATATAACTTTTTACTGCCACTATTTATATTCCCATAAATTTAATTCAACCTTCAATACATCCAACATAAACAGTAATTCTGTTTTCACATCGCATTAACGATCGCGTTGTGTATAACTATCCGCCTTTCCGTCCAGACTTCGGGTAATGTGTTCACCATATGTAACGTGTTTTGTAACGCAACTTTTATTCCATCGAAGATCCGATGGCATTAACAATTAGAAATTTCTACGCGCTCCTATTGTTCTTAAATGTTACAGTAACACGAAACGAAAGCATTACAATCGTCTAGAGTGCATCAACATTTTCATTCACAATTTTAACATAAACACTGGCGAGCGAGACGCTCCATTTTAAAAGCAACATTATAAAAACAACACTCCGAAATATAACAATATCGCGCGTTAATCATCAGTCTGGCCGACGGCCAAATAAAAAAAAACGTTCGGTTAAAGATCGCGATTATAAAATTTAAAATTGTATGCCTCCCCGTGAGAGCCCTTCTGAATTCTAAATCTGTTTTATCGCTGACCCATTTTATATCTGCAATCTGGTACGTACGACTTAGATAGAGTGTTGGTCTGTTTGTATCTGAAGCTGTTAAAGATTTATAGTGGAATTTTATCGGCTGGAATTCACCTATAATATTTCATACGCGCAATTTAGATTTACTGCAGATTTATTGCATAACATGGCACACGATGATATCCAATACTGGCCTCCAACGCAATCTCGATCCCCTCCGATGGTTATTTACAATAATAACATTTCCAGCTGGAAACAGTTTAAGAATGATATAGGCCGAACCCAAAGTTAAATAAATACAGTGCAACGATACAAAAATGAGTTCCCGGGACTACTACAGAGTGTCGTATAGGAACAAGGACTCTGGTCGATCCATTTCCTCGATAGACAACCACGATATCCTCGACAATGATACAGAGTTCAATGCTAATCAGTTCAAACTGTACGACGACTTCACTACCGACCTCCGCATCAACTTTAACCCCTTGAGACACAACTACCATGAGATCGCGAGGAGTGACGTCACCAGGAGAAGAGCTGCCGATCCCAATGACTCTGGTGTCGATATGGAGAATGGGAATCCACTAGATGAAGTATCAGCGTCTAACGATAGCGATTTGGTAAGTAATAGGAACAAACTAAGTATGGAATTAGATTCCTTTCCGTTTATTGTTTGATATTGTACAGGTGTGTCCCATATTTCAAGCTCGGAGCTTACTGAACTAATAAATACTCCAATTTTATCTATGTCAGAGTTAAATGTTCTTGGCATCAACTTCAGAAGAATTATCATAGTATTATTTAAGCTTTAGTTATCTAAAATCTAAATGAAAGAGGCTCAAGGTTTTGATAAAAAAATATAAAAAGGAACGTGAAATTCCTTAAGCGTCAATAAACTCCCGACCGGATCCAATCGAGCAATTTGCCTATCGCCGGCGCCAATCCATTGTGTTGGGCGGAACATTACCTACGACGGCACACTGCCCATTGTCCGACCACTGACTTGTCTGTTCTGCATCTTTTTTTAATAAGCACACGGTTAAACGGAGGGCAGACAATGGAAGCTTGTCTTCTTGTCGTCTGAACTTTTGTGAAATCAAAAATATTTATGCGGTGACGTGGCGGTCGCGGTCTAACATTTTCATGCGTTCATTTCAATTTATCCATAGTAACAAACTAATTAAGTAATTACTGTCACAGACCATTGACATGATATGGAAATTATAGGAAAAAAAACACTTATAAGGAAGAAAGTAATAAAGGATGGAGCGAAGTCTTAAAACAACGAATTGTATTTGGCTTTCTTCAGTAGGTATGAGCACTTGAAATGAAGATTGCCTGCTATTAAATACTTGATAGGTTGATGACCCTATGCTTTCACTGCATAGTGTAGTATCAGTAAACATTATTTCAAAAACTAAAGTCTATGAGCAAGTGTTACAAACAATGTCGGATTTAATATTCTATTTTAGTCTCCGGAAAAGATTGAGTCATTCCAATTGCAGACAATTTCTACGCGTGTCGTATTTCATAATGTTGTAATCAACAATCCGAAGGGAACTGGTTAATTTATAGGATGAAATATGACGTAACGAATACATTGTAATTGATGATTCAATAGGCAAGAAGGAGCTTAGACCCCGTACGGGTGGCCACATAAACGTGACATATCTGGCGATCTTATCATTTATATGCCTACTAAATTGGTCATAGTGATTTAGAACTATTAAGTTTACCCTGTAAACTCATCGCAGTTAACCAAAACAGTGATTTTCTAAAAGTGAATGATTCATTATTTCCGTTATCTTCATGTTATCGAATGCTTCGCATTATAAATACAACCTTATCAAATTTAAACTGCTAACAATGCAATAAGTGTATCGGTAAAATCCAAGGTTCACTCAAATAGTTTCAAGTTCTAGTACACGCATAGCATTTAATGTTATTATTGTACGTAATTAGGAAGCATCATACGCATGGTTACGCCTTACATCGCTGGTTGTGCGTGCCTGTGCTTTTTTCGTGTCGGAGCAACCGGTATTTTTACTGCATCCACAAATAAATACAACCTTATGTATGGCACGATTACGCTACGGCCGACTGGCCTTGACCAGCCGATTAAATTCGTTTTGACTTATTTCGGACAACATTTTTCTTAAGCTGATTACCTCACGGTACTTGCAGACCTTTGCCTTGACTCATTTGTCCATAAATGGCCCGTAATTAAAGTTGCATTATCTCAAAATTGTTACAGTTGGAGAACGAAGTGATGGTAGATCCCTGGAGCAGCATGGACTCCTCGAATTCACCGTTAACAGATTCCGGACCCTCGGCCAGCGAAGACTGCACACCTTCCACTTCGAGCGATCCACCTCGTGGGCCCCTAGATGTCTCTTCCCCCCTCTCGCCCGACTCGCGCCGCTTGCCGGACCCGAAAGACACCAAATCCAAGATCGCATCGAAACACATTACCTCAAAAATAACAGACAAGGCGCGCTCGAGAGACCTGACCCTCGAACTAGAGACACTAGAGCCGGACCCTCTCCCACGCCGACCGCATTTTCTTGACGATGATTACCAACCGCCGTCCAGATCGAACATCGAATGTCGAATACCAAAACCGCACTTCCTCGACCATTCACCATCGCCAGACGAATTCGACGAACGTAGTGATATTACAAACCCGAATTTCTTGGACGATGAAGTCGATGGTGACGATAATCAAGCACAAAAGAAAGCCGGCGCTCTGCCCAAAAGGCCGCAGAAATCCCAACCCTCAACCTTTTCAACTCCAGAAGATCGACCTCATCGAACTAGTTACAGAAGTACCCTACATTATGGATTGGAAAGTGCAGCGAGATCCAGTGAGCGCGACAAACGAGCATCTCAACTCTACAGAGGAACATGGCCCGGAGAAAGGGATGTGTGGACGTGTCAAGATTCAGCCAGTGTTCGGAGTTTCTCGAGCAATGGCTCAGCAGACGGACATAGACCATCGTCAAATTTGGAAAACAAGATGGAATGTGTATGCTCTTTAATTTCCCTATTAAGTTTGTCGCCAGAAAACAATGCAGATTTAAGCGGGCCGCTGCTAGAAATGAGTCGCTCAGTCGAAAGCTGCATAGCGATGCGGCAGGCTGGATGTATTCCTTTATTAGTCCAATTGATTCATTCAAAAGTACCTAGAGAGACTCGGGATCGCGCTGCTAAAGCACTACGTAACATAATCCACACACAGACCGATGATAAAGCTGGAAGAAGAGAAGCGCGAGTTTGGAGGTTATTAGAACAAGTTAGAGAATATTGTTATGTGCTAGAAGATGTAGTTGAATCTAGAAAAGATGGTAAAGAGGCTATCGAAGACGATGCAAGCAAACATCCAAGTCAGAGCGTTGCTGCATTGATGAAGTTATCATTTGATGAGGAGCATAGACACGTTGTTTGCCAATTAGGGGGTTTACAAGCACTTGCTGCTTTAGTGAGTGGGGATCAAGCGGCGCATGGAAGCAGAACTGATGATAACACGTGTCTGACGATGAGGAAATATGCGGGGATGACGTTGACGAACTTGACGTTTGGAGATGGCAATAATAAGTCATTGCTATGCTCCTTTAAAGATTTTATGTTGGCGCTTGTTGAACAACTGGAGTCGCCCAACGATGATATGCGACAGGTGAGATAACTCTTTATAATATTAATCGCTGTTCTTATTGGACTCATAATTGCCGGAAAACATAATTTATACTATATTATAATGAAACATTATGTAATTATTTTGTTCCAGGTAACAGCAGCAGTGCTAAGAAATCTATCGTGGAGAGCAGATACAAGTAGCAAGCAAGTCTTAAGAGAAGTAGGTGCTGTCAAAGGTTTAACTAAAGCTGCCATGACCTGTCAAAAAGAGGCCACTCTAAAATCAGTCTTGTCAGCTCTATGGAACCTAACAGCTCACTGTTCTATGAACAAAGTAGCCTTATGTTCTGTCGATGGAGCCTTGGGCTTCCTTGTAGACATGCTTAGTTATGATTCGCCGACGAAAACACTAGCTATTATTGAAAATGCAGGTGGTATCATGAGGAACGTCTCAAGCCACATAGCCGTCCGGGAAGATTACAGACAAATTCTCCGCGAGAGAAATTGCCTAAGTGTCTTGCTGCAACATCTTAAGTCTCCAAGCTTAACTGTCGTGAGCAATTCATGCGGTACTCTGTGGAATCTCTCCGCAAGATGCCCTCACGATCAACAGTTTCTGTGGGATCATGGGGCAGTACCGATGCTAAGAAGTCTCATCCATTCCAAACATAAAATGATAGCAATGGGATCGAGTGCAGCTCTCAAAAATTTACTCAACTCGAAACCTGGTAAGACACACATCATTTCTCTAGATACAACAGCGAGAAGTATGAACTTACCAGCGCTACCGACTCTTGGTGCGAGGAAGCAGAAAGCTTTGGAACAAGAGTTGGACCAAAACTTGGCGGAGACGTGCGACAACATCGAACCGGCAACGTCTCCGACTACCAGTAATAGAGAAGAGAAGAATCTCTTCACGGCTACCGAGAGACAGATCGCTATGAATCTGGAGAGGCATCGAATGACGTCCAGCTCGCCTTTGATGGGAAATTTGTCGTCACAGATATCTTTAAGCCACAGCGCGCACTTGGCTAGCTACTTGAGCTGCAGCAACACGTTGTTAAAAGGTGCACTAGTGACCCGTTCCACTACAGGAAGCTCTACCAACGTTAACAGATCTGAGAGCAAAGATTCAGTAACAAGTACTCATTCGGATTCAGTATTCGAAAGGGGCATGCGCACCGGCAAAGTGCCCATACCGACCCCGAGAAATAAGGATTTGATGAAGAGCGACACGGGAAGCGAAGCGTTTAAAATGGTCTCAAAACCGCTAACAAAGGACGGCACTTTCCTTCGATACCCGACTCAGCCGCCCATACCGCCTCCGAGGAGTTCCACAGAAATGAGAACGAATTATACAGAATCCGGTTTTGACGTCGACCAGGACTCTTGCGACCAGCCTATAGATTTCAGTCGGAAATACTCGGAAACGAAAGCTAGCGATCCTGAACCTTCAGTTGAGAAGCCGAAGGTCGAAACCACCAAGAAGTATTCGAAGAAAGAAAATGCTACGACTTACGGTGATTACCAGGAGACTGATCTGGACCAACCTACGGATTACTCCTTACGTTACGCTGAACATCAATCGGAGACCGGTTCAGATATTTCAGAGCCTCCCGGTCCATCAGTTCACGAGGACACTATTAAACACTTCGCCACTGAAGGCACTCCATACGAAACTCCGATTATATTCTCCACGTCGACATCGATGTCAGACTTACGGATAATCGGGAAAGACGCGAAAGCCAAATCCACGCCGAGCGTGAAAGAAAATCCCGAAGCTATGACCCATTCGGACGAAAAAGATACTTGTTCAATAGAAGAACCGGGTCATGATAACGACAGTGCTGCCACAACGCCGCAAGCTGCAGCTCCTGAGCCGATTCCTGAGAAACGAGGTGTTTTCGACACGAAATTTAGTTCGGGAATGATCAGCCCTGAGAAGCCAGTGAACTATTGTGATGAAGGTACCCCGGGGTATTTTTCCAGGGTTAGTTCACTGAGCAGTCTTGGTGAGCCGACGGAAGGTGATAGTCTAGCCAAGAGGAACGCAATGGCCACTATTAACGTGGATCCCAGTCCACCAGAGCCGAGCACGAATAGTTCTTCTAAGGATAAAGAAGGTGAGTAGCATGAGCTTTTTGATACTTTTGAGTTAATATAATTCCTGCCGATGGAGATTTAATTATGTACACTGCTTCAAAATGGTGTAGTATTGTATGTACAAAATAATAAACGTAATTTAAAATCTCGGGATAAAGTGATTACGACTAAAATTTTCATGAAATGGTGCAACCATGCGCAGTACATTGAACTTACACGGACAGCTACTTCCTGAACGATATTGCCGCTTTACAGCAAACAGAGGTCTCCAATTTCCACTCAACGCCTTAACAAAACAAAAATAAAAGAATATTTTGATGATTTTTTTTTTATTGTTTTGGGCATTTTTTTTTCGACTGATTCACCTGGTAGAAGGTGTTTGTAATTAAATCGGCATCATGTTTAATATGGATATTATTTGGTTGGACGTTAATAATCAAAAACTTTTTTATAGGATGTTCACTTTATATTAGTGGAACCTCCCTTAGCGAAATCTTGATTCGGCTCCCAGTTACATCTTAAACTTTTATTTGACAGATAAATATAAGAAAATCTACCAAAGCCCCATTAATACCCGCAGGTTCAAAAGCAGTTACATTCGCAACGGAACCAGTATCAATGACGCCACAATGTGCATCGGGTGTGGCTTCAGTTCGCACGTCATCTCCTCAGCGGTTCGTGGAGGACACGCCGCTGATGTTCTCTCGGTCCAGCTCTCTCGGCTCACTGCCGGAGTGTTCCCAACAGGATGACCAGGGATCTGTACTCTCAGAAGTCAGGTGAGGGACATATCGAGTAATAAGAGCTCTGATTGTTGCTTCTGACAACGGATCATTCACTGCTGATCTGATTTTCTGTAGCTCTGCTGATCCTTTTCTTATTACTATCGAAATTTTACCATAGATAAAAATATTAGCTTTCTGCACTCCTTCTCCATATAATTTCCGTAAAAAGGTATACAAAGTTTTTGTTTCACGTATTAATTATATTTTTTTTGTTAGAAAAAATACAGTGAAACTACATTAGTTTATTCTGCACCATTAAATTATGATTTACGTCTCTGAGAAAATAGACCAGAAGACCAGGTTCGGCAACTTTATTAAAATGTAATATTGTATTCCAGTCGTCTAACGTCGGGGTGTATCTCCCCGAGCGAGATCCCGGACTCCCCGGGCGGCGTATGCGGCAGCGGGCCGCTGTCGCCGCGCGCGCGCGATGCTGCTACCTCCAACAGGAACACAGCGCCCTCTACGCCGCCACAAGGTACTATATCGCACTGTTTTCTTATCTGTCATGAATTTTTCTAGGTAACAGTGAAAACCGCATTGAAATCCGTCTAATAATTGTTGAACTATAACCATCATTCAATTATGATGATTTGTATTTGATTGATAAGCGTTTCCTTGTACATACACAAACATATTATTATTGTTGGGTAGAAGAAGGCACAAAGTTGAAGACTTTGCTTATTTTAATTATTGTAATCTGTTGTACTAGGTACTATAACATTTTGAAGTAGCTCTTAATTATTTGACACTAACTGTTCGTGCCCGGCGTCAGATGTCAATGACATTTTATTGACAAATCCAAACCTCCGACTCTTCTGGTGGATTTTCCAAAAAAAAAATTATTCTATTTTATTTTTCACCTCATCCATAGTAAAAATAAATCCTTGGATAATGTAATGTTTATCTTAAACAGATGTTGATGGTGATGTAGACGTGGAGGGTGATGAGGGCCCCGGGGTGGGGGTGGGGGTGGGGTCTGTGTTCACGGAACGCGTGCGGCAGTTCGTGGTGGAGCACACGCCGGCGCACTGGAGCACCGCCACCAGCCTCAGCAGTCTTACCATCGATGACGAACCCAAGCACACCAAGGTATCTACTATACTATATACTACCTGTCCCCCGCATCTTCGGGATAAAAAGCTTATAACCTTCGGGGATAATGTAGCTTCCTATTAGTGAAAGAATTTTTCAAATCGGACTAGTATTTCCGAAGATTAGCGCGTTCAAACAATCAAACTCTTCAGCTTTATTATTAGTTTGATTTAGATTAGATCAATGAATATTTTAGTGCTACACGAGGTTTACACTGCGAGGCGACAAAATTACCAAAATTACAACAACACACAATCGTAACGTTAATAACATGACCAAAAAATGTATCATATTATGATACTTTGCCTTCTCTCTTCCAGCCTCCAAACTATCTGTTCTAATCAGGTAAAAACATATAAACTATAATCAATATTTTCAGCAATTCCTGCGACTACTGCCCAAAGTGTCGAATCAGAACTCGCCCGGTATCGCCACACCTGATAATCGTACTGCAAAAGATGCCACAAACAGGTATTCAATATCATTTTCTTGTACTTTTTACTATTATTTTTACACGAAAAAGAGTGTTGAGTGAGTGTGAGAGTTGGACAGAATACCTAAATATAAAAAAAATACGATCACTACATGTTATGCAAACATTTTTAACTTTGTATCGTTTGTTTTAGGGTTCAAATTCAATCAAATTTGACACCGAGGAGTGGCATGCAGAATGAGCCCATTAAAGGTAAATCGACATGGCTATATTGTATTATTTCTCCATCTTATAAACGTTTTCAATTTATCATAACTGCATTCGGTCGACCATTTTGTTTCACTATCTATCTAGTCACGTCGTGCTAGGAGATGTGCAGTTTTATTTAAATCAATTCCGGATTCCTATATATCCTCCCGAAGTATTTCATTTGTTAGTACATATTTCAGGTACTCAAACACCAGGTGAAGTCTGCAAGGTGTACTTCACGGAAGACACTCCGGCGATATTGTCGAAGGCGGGCAGCAACTCGAATTTGTCGGCGTTGTCGATAGAGTCGACATCTGCGCACGCGAAAGAACCTCACGACACCTCCGACAGCTCGAACCTGAGCGACGCCGGGGATCTACTAGAGGAGTGTATACAGAAGGGTATTGCTAAGGTACGATAGATTTTACTTTTAAGCATTTTAACCTGATTTAGTGTTTTATTGGCTAACTATACTTGTTAAAATTTGTGATATATCAACACATGTTAAAAAAAATAATTACTGTCAAAGAAAGAAGAAATAAAATACACGCAGCATTACCAATTACAAATTATATAACAAAACAAAAAAACTAAAAAAAAATGTTGTGGTAATTTTTTTATGTTTTTTTTTAGTATTTTAATACTACACCCAATTCCAAATACAAAGCTCTGGGTCAAGGCATCATATATGTCATTTCTAGATCATATCATACATATTCTGGTTGTCATTTTTTCAAATGGGCGTGGTAGACCAAATCCTAATGTATAGGGAATAACGAAAAATGCTGGAACCATGCCTACTTAAAAAAATCTTTTTTTTAGCTATTGCATAGCTTCTATCGCGGGCCTTGAGCGTGGAGACCGAATCCAGAAATTCCGTAACGAAAATAACCTAACACCCCCCACTCCGACCGGCACAGCGGTGATACTTTTTAGTTTTGCCATCTATCGATGAATAGCAGAACTTTTAATGACTTTTTGAAATATCACGCTTGTCTCTTTAGTTCAGCAACTCGTCTCTAGGTGGCATTGGTTGTATCGGACCACGCTCAAAAAGTGTAACTTGAATTAATATCAAAGAAAAAAAATCAATGGAAAAAAAATACTGCTTAAATAAAATAAATAAATAATTATAATTGCATAAGTTGATAAAAACAGCTATGCAATAGCTTTACCGCGACAGTCTCCGAGTGCCACACGTCTTTTTTTTATATCAGAAGTTTGACAAGCAGACAGGCGGTCCACCTGATGGTAAGTGATTGCAGTCGCCTATCGCCATTTGCAATACCAGAGCTAATTGCCAATGCGTTGCCGACCTGTTACAATCCCAAGTAGGCAACTGGCTCTCAAGTACAGCATCAAATATTTTTTTTGTATTAACTATTCTTTCACATTTTATATTTAGTATAAAATTGCTAACGACATATACTTGTTAATCATAGATGGCAGGTAGCAACTCCAACCTGTACATGGAGGCCCCCGGCGGAGGGGCACCGGGAGGGGGGCCGGCGGACCTACAGGAACACGACACTTCAGACAGTTCCAACTTGAGCGACGCCGGGGATCTACTCGAAGAATGCATACAGAAGGGCATTGCTAAGGTAAATTTATGTTACAAGCTTTTATTTACTTTCACCTGTCCCGTTGTCTGTAATGGAATTTTGCAAGTTAAATTTGACCCACTTACCGGTTTCCGATTGAGCTGAAATTTTGCACGAATATGCAAATCGCGTGACAATGCAATATTATGATGACATGGAGCTGATCTGATGATGGAGCTGGAAGGTGGCCATAGGAACTCCGCAATAAAACGACACAAACCCGTTATATTTGGGCTCATTTTAATCGTCTTGACGAGTAGTTTATCTTTCAATGGTAACCAGGGTCTGATGATGGAGCTGGAAGGTGGTCATAGGAACTCTGTAATGAAACGACGCAACCCCATCTAGTTTGGGCTCATTGGAACCGTTATAACGAGTAGTTGAAGAATGTGCAAAAAATGTACAGTCGGCAATAAAAGCTTGTACAAAAAATGACATTTTTAACAGAAACTTGTGACAACACAGCCAGTTGGCATGGTTGGTAAGACATCATATTATGCCATAGAGAGTGGGTTTGATTCCCACAATGAACAAGCATTTGTTTACATGAATATGTCTAGTTATCCTGAGTATGGGTGCAATTATTTACATAAGTCGTGTAGTATGTAAGTTGTCTGAAACCAATATAAGCTCTGCATATTTTGGGATCAGAGAGTGCTGTGTGAAGAATATCCTAAGGTATTACCATAGACGTTCTGCAGGTCCTTAAATTAAAAACTTCTGTCATACTGTATAAATATCCACTGAATAAAAGATATTTTTTTTTTTATGAAAATTTAAATTTATTTTATATTTATTCAATATCACTGTAAATAATTAAAATACATATTGTTCAGGTTGTCAAAAACAAGGGCCCGTCATCGGACACAAGCATCAACCATTACAGAGATGATGTCTACGTAAGTCAACATTATATTAGTTTTAACATCTCATATGTACAATGTAATATAAACCTTATTATTATTGTTGCAGAGATCACTACCACCATATCTCCGATCGTCCACGGAGACAGTCAAGATGTCCCACGAATTTGCAAGGAATATTCGCGATAGGTAAGATTAGAAAACATGCTTCACAGAAATATATTGTTATAAGCTACATACACTATGAGATATATAAATAAATATCCTGGGACATTCTTCACATATGGTTATCTGATCCCAAACTAAGCAGAGCTTGTACTATGAAAACCAGATTACTAATATACTAGCTGTCCCCCGCGGTTCCACCCGCGTTTCAAATAAAAAGTAGCCTATGCAACGTGATCTAGATAAGGCAACATAATAATTGTTCATGGGAAAAACAGTTTTCTCTTAAATATATTCCAACATGCTTAAAAGTTTGTCCTTGTGCTTTATTTATATTGACTTCAGACGATAGGTAGGTAATTTCACAGGAAATTGTACCTATTCGTTTAAATCTATATGGTAAATCTGTGGGTATCATCGGAATGCGAGGTATCAGTACTGTTTGCCCAACTGCTGGCTCAGTCAAAACCAATCGCTACTATGGCAGAAATCTAGAAATTTTACTTGAAGTCTGGTAACATTACATAAATTTGGTGGTCTAATATCTATTTAACATGCATTGTCCTGAATGACTGTCTGACGGATCAACGCATAGCCTAAACCGCTGATCGTAGAGACCTGAAATTTAGAGGGTGTGTTCTTCGTATGAAGTAGGCATCCTATAAGAAAGGATCTTCCGAAATCCTTAGGGGTTGAAAAACTGGGACAAAGTTTGTATGGAACAACGTGATTCCTTGGTCCAATCTACTTCAAATTTTGCATAAACATTCTTTAAGATAATTGATGGAAGACGTGTTTTGTATTTTATTGAAACTCATCGCCTATCGGGGTTAAAAAAGGGTAGAAAGTTATTTTGGGGGTGATTTGCATCGAAGTTGATATCAATACTGCTTTTGAACTCACATAAAAGCTTGGTGCAATGCAATGCATATGACGAACAATTGGGATGAATTTGCTGTTATGTCTCATGACCGTCTTGGCAACAATCATGGGACAAAAGAAAAGTATAAATTAGATGTTACAACACTCTACATTTCTGCGAGTTAGTTGCAGCCGGTCAAATATTTGAAGTATATCGAAATGGAAACCAGTATGCCAAATTTGGTATAGAAGACCAACCCATCAAAAGGTTACGTTTTTCTCAAGATCTTTCTTATGGTCACTTTGATGCCTTCGCTGATGCCGATGGTGATAATAACAACGATCAGCGTCCAATAGCCAATCTAAATATATAAAACTTTTAACAAAAATTTGAACCGATATCATGGTACCGCAGATTTATTTCGCTTACTTCAAAACTATCATATTAGAGTTCCTAAATAGTTATTTTCTGCTTTTTAGTGCCTTTGAAGGCGGTTCTATTTTTTGTTAAAAGATTTTTATTTTTCAATTTTGAATTTCTTATGTGTAATCAATGACTCTCAAGGTCACTGACCTAGGATAAGCATATTAGCGTTGTAGTTTCCATCATCGCTCCTATAAAATTTAAATAATTATCCCCTAACTCCTAACCATTAAGGAGTTGTACCTTCCATCATCAGCTCAGCAACATAAGATGATGACTACCAGACGCAAATATCTGAATAGCTTTAGAAAGTATGATGAAAAACATTGTAAATGCCTATAAAATTTAAAGAGTTCCCTCGATTTGTCCAGGATCCTATCATCAGATCCTGACTTGGTGATCATGGGACCACCTGTGAAATATATCCTTTCAAACAAAAAATAATTTTCCTAATCGGTCCAGGCGTTCGAGTATTCGGGGAACATACAAAAAAAAAGATTTCAACGAATTGATAACCTCCGCTTGAAGTTGATTAATTGACTGACTGATCGCGGGTGGAAAGCTATTTAGCATTAAATAATAAAGCTGAAAAGTTTGTTTGTTTGTTTGAACGCGCGAATCTCCGGAGTTACTGGTCCGATTCGAAAACTACGCTGTCGGCTGGTAGCTAAGCCATTATTTTGCCGTTGATGGCGTCAACGCTTATATTCCTGGCAGCTAGAATTGCCCTCTCATACATCCATTCTTAATTTTTTTGGTCGATCGGTCGGTTTGGTGATATTGGCTACATCCGGATAAACTCTACAGATCAGGTCTTCAATGTTGGTCACGATTTTACCAAGGTCTTTGTCAATAGCTATTTTTTTATCTGATTCAGGTACTTTCCCATCCCCGATTAAATGGAGCTTTATTGGGAAATCTGTGCTTCCTCTACCCAAGTGACTCCTCATTTTGGTATACAGTTTCAATAATTCAACAGACTTTCATAATGAGGAAGATTTTAAGCTAGATTTAATAATATCTGCTCTAGTTTCCCTAACAGGCAACGTTTATCTGAAATCACCAGAAAACATCAAAGTTATTCCACCCATGGCTATTTGTGCATTTTATAATTCTGAGAGTTCTATCTAAAGCCTCTAGATGAGCTCTATGAGTCATGTGCACTCATCCCATATTATTAGGTTTGCATCTTGTAAAACCTTGCCCAATGGTCCATTTTTACGTATAGAGCGTACGCTGTCTTTTTCAAGAAATACCGTAAGGGTCTGTTTAGAAGTGAAATGAGCCGTCCTTCTACCTGTCAATAGTGTAGCAGCAATAAATATCTGATGATGCCACAGCAATGGCTAATTTCGTTGACTTCAAAACTATCAGATTAGAGTTCTTACATAGTTATTTTATACTTATTAGTGCCTTTGTGGTTTTTTTTTGTTAAAAGTATTTTATTTTTCATTTTTTAGTTTTTTATGTGTAATCAATGACTCACAAGGTCACTGACCTAGGATAAGCATATTAGCGTTGTACTTTCCATCATCGTTCCTATAATATTTAAAGATTTATCCCCTAACTCCTACCCGTTAAGGAGTTGTACCTTCCATCATCAACTCAGCAACATGTGACGACTACCAGACGCAAATATCTGAATAGTTTTAGAAAATATATGAAAAACATTGTTAGTGCCTATAAAATTTGAAGTGTTCCCTCGATTTCTTCAAGATCCCATCATCAGACCCTGACTTGGTGACCATGTGACCACCTGTATGTATAGTTTCCAAAACGGGTCAGGCATCTTCGAGTAATCGAGGAACATACATAAAAAAAGATTCCGACGAATTAATAACCTCGTCTTGATGACAGTTAAAAATAACAAAAAACTGTTACCTAGGCGACCGCTGTCATCCATTGACAACCGCGTCGCATCGCTCACCCATGCTATACATGCTCCCGCTTAACGTTCTTTTTATCATTGCTCAGCTCCTGAGGGTCGTAGCGTGATGTTCTATAGCCTATAACCTTCCTTAATAAATGGGCTTTCAATTGCAAAAAGGTTTTTCCATATCCCACTGGCAGATCCAGAGATTAGCGCGTTCAAACAAACAAACAAACAAACAAACTCTTCAGCTTTATTATTAGTATAGATATACTACTTTTTTTTTTTGTGTAAATACATACTTATATAGATAATTACACCCAGACTCAGGACAAACAGACATGTTCATGCAGATGGAGCAATATAAAATACTGGCTGTCACCCGAGGTTTCACCCGCGTTCCCGGGATAAAAAGTAGCCTATATGTTATTCCAGGGTATGATCTATCTATGATGAAGTTAATTAAAGATAAGTTATACAAAAAAGGGTACTATAAAGTTTCTGATTTTATAGAGGACAAGAACGCATTTCTATGAGTTGCTCGCTTCACATGCTGTTTACTATTATTATGAATTTTGTTATTATTATTATCATATTGTTATTTTTTATATTTTATTTTTTATAGTTTTTTTATATACATATTTTTTATATTTACATATTTTGACGATTAAAAATACTTGCAATGAGTTCATTTAATAAAGACACTTTTGAATTTGAATATGTGCCAAGTTTCAACCAAATCTGTTTAGTAGTTTTTGCGTGAAAGAGCAACAAACATACATAGCGCCAGCCAGTTGGCGCAGTTGGTTAAGACGCCACCTGTAGCGCCGCTGGTCGTGGGTTCGATTCCCATCCAGGCCAAACATTTGTGTGCATGAACATGTCTGTTTGTCCTGAGTCTGGTTGTAATTATCTATATAAGTATGTATTTACAAAAAAAAAAGTAGTATTTGTAGTATATCAGTTAAGGTTTCCATAGTACAAGCTCTGCTTAGTTTGGGATCAGTTAACCATGCGTGAAGAATGTCCCAGGATATTTCATTTCATACATACAAACTTTCACGTCTATAATATTACTAGGATAGACGTAAGACGCCCTATTTTACCACTCAAATACAGACTGTATGAATTATTAGACAATAGATACAAGATCATATATACATTTAAATTATTCCAAAATAAGTAATTAATTGATACAGAGATGTCATTTTATTTTGGGTTATACATACTATCGACAAAATTGAAGCATGATCACCTTAAAGGTGTATTTTGTGTGCAGTGAACAGCGACTACCTGTGCCTCACACAATATAGGTATAACCAGACAATGCGCTTGTCACAAAATAGTAGATTGTCATTGTCAGTAAATAGTCTAGACAAAAGATTTTACAAGAAACCGTTTTATTGTCAACAATGGACAGTGCGAACTATGATTACTGGCTGCAAGCGAAAAGGTCTCAAAACTGATCATGCTTCAACTTGATGGTACATGTATGTCAAAAACACTAAAACGGACTTTCCTTCTCATATACTGATTTCTAATCTTATATCTTCTTCTAATTTCCTAATAGTAAGTATAGTGTTATGTTTATGTACAGCAGGTCCCCCAGCAGCGAGCGCAGCGCGCCGCCCCTGCCGCCGCGCCTCGCCCGCCCCGCCGCGCCGCCCCGCCCGCCGCCCCCGCCCCCCCTACTACCCAGCGACCACACACACGCAGATGGTCTCAACCTTTTATATATGTTCATTTTCAACCATCCTAACTACTTATTACCAGATTTGTTGGTCAACTAATCGTAACTAGCCGACCGCAGACGGCAGAAACACAACACAACGGACGTGTCATTTTCATGGAGTACATCAGGGGGGCTAAAACGGCCGCTCGAGCAATATTGCTATGCAATTCATATCTCGAATTTACAGCAGAGCCAAATGTTTTTTTTGTAATATTTTTTGGTGAAAATGCAAATCATTTTTAATCAATTAATATACAATTTAGACAAATTACACCATAATCTGCTGTAAATTCGAGATATGAATTGCATAGCAATATTGCTCGAGCGGCCGTTTTAGCCCCCCAGTACTGACAATAATGAGGGATTAATGATTAATCCAGCGACAAATCCTTGGATTTATTTTTGTTTGATGGCTGTATCAGTACGCACACATGCGTTTTGAGTTTGTTAGTACTTTCACAAATACATTTCAAATGTTTTGAGCTTTGAAGGAGCGCGCCATGTTATCGTAGTTAATCTCTACCACCGTAATATAATATGGGTTCATGGTTTAATACAAATCGCGAAAAAGGTGTCCTCAGTGAACTATACCAGCAATGATTATAAATAAACTAAACCATTTTAAATTATGCCTTCGATCAACACAGCGTAAGAATAAGACATATAGATACTTTGCCAAGCAAAAATGCTTGTACTTTTACAATCCGTCCTTAAATAGTAAAAGTTTTTTTTTTATATAACAACGATTACTTCTACAGGTCTCAAGCACGAAAGCCGGCTGCCGATCAAGACCCGCGAGAAGCCGAAGCTCCCGGCCACCTCGAACCTCGCCCGCGACGACTCCCTCAGCTCGCTCAGCCTCGACTCGTTCGGCTCCACCGACCGGGAAATATTCGAGGAGACCGTCGCCGCCGGCCTCCAGCGAGCCTCGCGACCCCGCCGCGGCGGCGCCCCCGACGCCCGACACCGGCACCACCGATCCCTCGACCGCAGCGACAAGATCCCGCCCTCGAGGCCGCGCACGAGGGACCCCGAGTTCGAGCGGAACCTGGCCGCCGGCGCGTACGGCCTCCGCCCCGCCGCCCGCCTGCGGCGCCTCGACCGCGAGACTCCGCCGGCCGACGCGGCCCCGGCGCGGCCCGGCCGGCCTCGCGCCCGCACCGGCGGCGACCGCAGCACCTCGCTCAGCTCGCTCAGCAACGAGTCGTTCGGCTCCACCGACAAGGAGGTGTTCGAGCGCACCGTGCGCATGGGCATGGGCATGGGCATGGCCAACACGGCCAGGCGCGCCAGGAGCGGCGACCGCGTGGAGCGCCGCCGCCGCCCCCCCCCCGGCGCCCTCGAGCGCATGGCCGGCGAGCACACGCGCGACCACGCGCTGCTGGAGGAGGTGATCGCGCGCGGCGCCGGGGAGCGACGCGCCGAGCGCCGCGGAGCGGGACACTCAAAAAACGTGTCGCGGCCGTCTGTGGGGCGCGCGCCCGCAGGCGAGCCCGCCCCCCCCGCCCCCCGCGCGCGCGCACACACGCCCCCACTCCCCCGCACTGGCTCTGACCCGCCCGCCGCCGCCGCCGCCGACCCGCTACCGATATTCGGCCGGCCGAACGAGCTGGCCACCGTTGACGCCGTCCCGGCCGGCGCCGCCCTCGAGGCGGTGGAGGCCGCCGACGTCGGCCGGTCCAACGAGTGCCTGGCCCCGCGGTCGGCCGACTCGACGCTCGAGTCGGAGGACAGGGACGAGCTGAACCGATCGAACGAGTCGTACGCCGACGTGCCGGACGGCTCCTGGAGCGACGAGGAGCCGCGCGAGTACCGCGTGGCCACGCTCACCCGGCGCGGGCCCCGCGGCCTCCAGTGGACCGACATCAGGCACGAGGAGCCCCAGGGTCGCGCCGACGACGCCTCCCGGAGGAGCACCGACACGTGGAACGACAACACGTGCCCCGACGACGTGACCTTCCCGACGATGAGCGGCTCCGTCCACATGGTGTCGTCGCTGCGCAGCGAGCCGGGGGAGGGGGGCGCGCTCCCGGATTTGCTCGAGAAGAGCGACGCGAACCGACTCTCTAAACCGGATATAACCGACCAGCTGGAGGGACGGACCGGACTCCCGATCCTGCACGTGGAGGAGGACGGTAAATCGGACGATAGGATGATGCTGGATAGTATTCCCGAGCCGAGTTTCACGTCGCTGGTCGACGACGGGGAGCACAAATTCGATTCCATAATTTCTATGGCCATAGAGAAGGAGGCGGCGAGGTTAGCCGCCCAGTTGAAAAACTCGCAGTTCGGAATGGAAACCAGCGTCACGTCGCTCACCTCCCTAGACTTGGATAACGTGAAGCCGCCCTCCAACTTAGGTAGCCTCCTGTCTCTGAGCGCCTCGGGCCTGTGGGACGAGTCGTCGCAGATGTCGAGGAAGTCGCAAAAGAATCGTAAGAAGAGTCTCCCCGTGGCCTCTATGGTGAAACGAGCCCTGAGCAACTCGATGCATCAGGGTAGCTCCGAGCACTTGGACAGCAACCCTGTCAGTTTTCTCGATAATGTTAAACCTCCTTCGGAAATGGACAATATCGATATGGAGGGCAGCATGATATCCGTATCGAGTATAGTGTCGGAAGTTGTCGAAGTCCGAGACAAAGCTCCGGTCGTTTTCGACTTCAAGCAGCCGGTGCAGGACTTCCCGCTCTGCAATACGTTCAACAATGTCTTCCACGATTTAGATAAAGTGAACCCGCCGTCGCTGTTCGATGAAATGGCAGAATCCACGATAGAATTAGAGCAAACGACGGCGCAACAAATGTTCGACGATTGCGCGTCTAATACTTTGAATGTCGTACCGGATATACCCTCGGGGTCCGATTGTACCCCGCTACCTTCGGATGTGAGCAGCGTGGAATCGACGCCCAAGAGACAGCGGGGAAATTACCTAACGCCGAAAGAAAAGCGGCACGTATCCAAAGATAGGTACCAGACGTACACGATAACGGACACCGTGGCGGAGGATGACGTCGTGCTAGAGGTGAACGAAGAATTCGTGACTTGGACCAAATCGGAGAGCGACCGGTCCGATGATTACGTCACCTGCACTTCCGAAGTTAAATCTAAAAGGAAAGTCACCGCCAAGCAGCGGAGGCTAGAGGATAGAGCTAGGTATCAAACCCAAACCGTCGATATTCATAATATCATATCGCAGGAATGTTCCCAATCGTCAAAAGTCATCGACCCGCACTTGGAGAGCCTGAAACGACGATTAGCAGCTAAGAAGACGATAAAACAAAAACGCATAGAAGACGCCGAAAGATTTAGAACGAGGACACTTAGCGAGGACATTCCACCGTCGCCGACGTTTGTGACGAAGGACGCTAACTTTGAAAACGTTGAAACCACGACGGGATACGACAGTCTCTCGTCGAACGAGTTGAACCATCAACAGATATTAGACGACAGACCCGGGGACGACGATGTCTTCTCCCGAGACGTCGACAGCGGACATAACGAGGACGATTTTGAACTGAACTCCACTCAGATGCAAACTTACACCAAGAGTTTCAGGAACTACTTACCTGTGATCGAAAGTCCGGCCGCCGTCGACATGTGCATTGTCAACAATTTAAAGAACATAGAAATGACGGCGTCGTATAGACGAACGATGCAAATGCAAAGTGAAAAAAACCAAAATCCTAGCAGCGGCGACTTCGCAAGCTACGAGGGAGACAGCAACTCTGATGATAGAGTACAATCGGAGTCCGATCAGGAAACTCCCCGACCCAAACCGAAGATCATCAAACCGAGCGGTTCAAGACGAGACGAAAGTCTAGATTCGAACGAGTCGCTCGATAACGACCAAGACTCCCCCAAAGCTATCCGAGGACGAAAGAAGGCGCTTTACGTATCGCCCTATAGACGCAACGTTCCGGCCAAAAAACCTGCAACGGTAGTGAAGGCAGCACCGAAAAGTGCGCCACCTACAAAGGCTCCGCCGAATCCTGTCAAAGCTCACACGAGTGCCAAAATACCGAATAAAACACCTGTGGCTTCCAAAGTTTCGAGCGCCAATACTTCCCCGAAAAAATCCATTCCCTATAAATCTCCCACTAAAGTAGTTCAGCCGAAACCTACAACGGTACATCCGGTTGCCAGCAAGCCTTTGCCGTTAGAACGACAAGGTACATTTA
This sequence comes from Tethea ocularis, assembly GCA_963555595.1. Classification (NCBI taxonomy): domain Eukaryota; kingdom Metazoa; phylum Arthropoda; class Insecta; order Lepidoptera; family Drepanidae; genus Tethea; species Tethea ocularis. The sequence continues at coordinate 10,549,916 of OY741969.1, read as the reverse complement.
CGAAAGAGGAGAGCTCGGTACCCGCTAAAGATTTGCCAGTGCCCGATAAGAAGACGAATGTGCCACGGTTAGGTAAAGCGACGCCGATCAAAGCGACTAATACGTCTCCATCTAGATTGCCACAGTTAAGTAGATATGCAAGGCCGCCGGCGGCAAAAACTAATCAAAAACCTCCGAACAAAGTGACCAATAGAAAGTCGGAACCCGTGATGAAGAATTCTCCTTCAAACCACAGTTTACAAAGCAACGAAAGCGGGAAAACTGTAACGTTAGCATCCAGAAGTAGCAGACAAGGCAGCACCTCGAGCGTTAACTCGATACAATCGTCGAGAGCTAGCGCCAAAGATGTCGAGAGCAAAATTGCTAGCCTATGGAAAAAAGTTGAGCAAACAAAGAAACTGCCATCGAAGCCCGATAAAAGAGTATGGATCGAGAGTGACAAAATTGAACCTCCAAAATTAATAAGAAGCTCCACTTTCGAAGGACAACCTAAACTAAATCAAACGCCGACAACGGCTAAACAGAAATCTGCTATAGGAATCAGGGTGTCGCAGATACCTAGCCTGAGACCTAAGTCTGTCCCTGGAAAAGTTGGTAATCAAATGACAAACGCTAAGAAGACTAGTACGCGAGTTTTTGCTAGGAAACCAGTCAACGGTCAAATTAATCCTTAAACTTTTTTCTTTTGGCTCAAAAAAGCCTGTTGATTTTGAATGTATTAATAATAATGCTTCGAGTACTGCATGTATTAAAAAAGTACCTAATTAAATAATCAATGACAAAATTTAGTACTTGAGTGTAAGTTTTTATTAATATTTACAAATGAAATAAAAGCTTACATTCAATGCACTAGTAATGATCAACTATTGATCGATATGTAAGATTTGTACGGACAAACAATAAGTTAATTGGTATTGTCTAATAATTAACAAGAAAATTGTGGATATAACTTCAGCGTAAGTACCTAAGTGGACCGAGTTTTTAAGACTTAGCGTTAGAGGAAAAATGTTTTGCTTATAAGTTAAATTTTTATAAAAGAATTTATTTAGTGTTGTGTTAGTCACACAGCAATCATGAGTTTATTTTGAGTGAAAAGATATTAGTGATTCTTTTGTTTTTGTCATATGATTTTATATTTTCTGTGTATGTATATTTGTTGCATTTATTCACGTAGGGAAATAAAATTTGTTTTGACTGCAATTTTAGTTTTGTAAGAGGATATACTGAAAGACAATGTCACAATTAATAATACAGAGCTGGCATAATATTATTTTTCTATTATAATAAACTGGGAATTTTGTAAGAGATTCAGTATGAAATAGTATGCATTATGGGAACTATTTTCACATAAAATATCATCAATTACATAATTAAATATATGCAGTTTCAAATAGACTCATAGGTCAATAGCTCCTGCTTCCAGCTATCAGGCATAAGAATATAAATAATATGTTTACACTAAGTAAGGACAGTTCCGTTTCTTCCTTCCAAATTTAAAATACATTTTACTGATAGAATTTCCAGTCGAAAAACATGAGATTTCTTGACGGAAATTTTTGTACGCAAAATGTACATATAATGACTTTTTTATGTAAATAATTCCCACAAAAATAAATAGGTAGTTTGTAAGGTTATATAAACATAATTTGTATATTTTTCATAAATAAAACGGAAATGTCACGAGGGTTGGTTTGGAGTAAAAATGGAGACTGGAGAGTCCGCGATCTTGGAACATTGTCATTATTTGTCGGCTACCGCTGACACAGCATGTCATCTCACGCATACAACCCAGGGGCTCAATTCCTGTGATTGTTTAATACAACACTACGCTGTAGCTTGTAAATGAACCATATGATATGGCAATAAGGTTTATCTGAATCTACATAATATACGGAATAGATTTTTTTGCAAAGATAAGGCTCATTTTCATATCTCTAGCTACTGCCACCCGAACCAAGCTACAACGTAAATACTGTAGATAACATATTATACGCAAGGATTGGGCCTCAAAGTGGCAGTATCCATCTCATTGTTTTTACGTCTAGTCAGTAATAGTTAGATAGGCGGGGATTCATAGTTTCGGCATAAGGACGGTAATTTTTACACGTGTTAAAGTGGATCGCATCGATTATACCAGTTAACTGTAGGTTATATTTAACTGGCTTCCTGTAGTTAGTACTCGCATCGTTATATACGATTTACTTCATCTGAAATATGACGCTTCAGTGAATGAATCGTAGATGCCTCAAAATTTTGCTAAAATGTTCTAAGCTATAATAATTGCCTGATAGAGAAGCGGATTAGAAAAGATTTGGGGCATCTGAAGGATTCCACTGCCGGTTCAAACACGTTTGTTTCGTCGTAAGCCGGCAATGGATGCGCGACCTATAATGTATTAAAATAATCAATAACAAGTTAGAAATTAGCTTCCTCAAATAATCATGTACATGTTCATGATTAGTACTGATTTCTTTATCATAGAATATTATATAATTATTATTAGTGCATAAACCAACACATTTAGGTAATTATTTCCGTTATTATTGTATCACACCCAAGTAGTGAAAAGCCATCATTTTTCATGTTAAGCCAGTTTTTAGTTAATAAAATTACGATAGTTGTAAGGTGCGTAATTTTGATGGTAATAAAATGATACTTACCGCATTAACTGTCTTATTTTCCAACTCCCAGAAAAAAATACAGCTTGAATATATAAATCTTAAAAAAGTTGAAAATGTAATTGGCTGCTGTCTGTCTTCCTTATAAGTTAAAAAGAAACATCATTGAACTAGTCAGATTTTTATTATGTAAGGTTCAAAAAAATCCATTCAGATTGAGTAGCGTCCTACGTAAAACGTAAATTAACATGCATACATCGTTCAATTGAATATTATCATGAAATAGCATATTATCTTGATATAGCATAAAATGTAAAAACCTATGTCCCTTATAATTATCCTGTTTTATATAACGTACAAAATATAATAAGTATATCAATGTGTAAAAAAGATACATTGCAATAATAACAAAAAACTATAATTATTGTTATACATGGAGGCATGCAGAGGTAGTTCGGTACATTACTTGGTACTAGACATCGCCAGAAAAATATTACAAACTTAGGCATCAAGTGAACATTACAATATTATTGATATAACTATTAAAACTAGTGTATATACCACCCACAAAACTAAAAGAGAATCCCTTAAATAGTGTCTGACATATCTGTTTCTTATTTATTTAACAATAGTGATAGTTTACATATTTTTCTGGCCAAGTTGAAGTTATGTCAAAACTTATAAACAACATGAGCCTATATCATACAGAAGTAAACAAATCCCGTACAGTAAGTAGTCAAATAGTAGAAAATAAAAAAAATGTAACAGCGTATTCTATTTACAATTAGAAGCTTGACGCACAAAAATACAATTTCTTAAAAGTATACAATTTCATGTCAAAAGTTAAACATCAAAGCGAATAAAGAAGCTGATATATTATCCTTTTCATCAACAAATACTAGAACATGCACATCGGCAACGATTACTCTGCATAGATTTATAACGTCAACCTTAGGGAGTGGCCTCACCAGTGGACTGCGTTGCGCCGTCGCAACGGATCATGGATTGTAAGCCACACACAAGAAGGCGTCACACGCCGGCGCAGCGTAGCGTCTCAGAGTGGAATACAGCGCATCACCCTCCCCCGTAATGTCTCGTCCGTAAAAACGGCAGTGCGACGACGCAACGCACAATGTGGCATGCCATTAAAAATATTGTAAAACGACGCTGCGACGACGAAACGCAAGGCAACGCACCAATAAGGCCTCCCCCTTACAGTTAAGTAACGCTCTAACTTATGCGAACTCGGTGAAGCAGCTTACAAGCGACTTCGCTTGGTTTTTCAATAGAAGAACTTTGTCTCTAGAATTAGATAAAGTTTGCAGAAACGCCAGTTTGATCAAAGCTAGAATTCACGAAAGAACACGTCTATACTATGTACAGAAGGTGTGACGTCATGAATGGCGTTATGTCGTTTTGTTGTAATCTAATCGATCATAGAGAGGTCCGATTTTCTATCATCACGCTGACAGCGCTGTGTCCGCACTTTCAATTCGGACCAGTGCGAGCGGTGAGAACTTGAGAAGTGACCCAGATCAGTTAGACGACACAAACGGTGCGAGTAATTCACACAAGTTAGAACTTTCCTTTAGTCGGAATCTAGCAACGCTGGATTGAGCAATCGCCATAAACTTTAAATATAAGTCCCATCATGTAACTCAACGATTTAGGCCAATATTTTTCGTCGACAAAACTTCTCACATATATATTTATAGTTAAATTTAACAATGGTTAAACTTTGTACTGTAAATCTTTGCAAGTATTATAGCGCAACAAAAGTTCTGTCGACAAAATTTGTCGTGAAATTAATCGCAGTACACAAGTTATTTTCCTACATCTTGATGGCAAGGATAAAATTCAAAGTGTATATTTATTTACAAATAATTTGTCCACAATACCGAATACGACAATTAAAAATCAGAATGTATGTATATTACCTATGTATACCTTATTACGCAATTTTAGAGTTCTAAATGAAATGAAATTATAAATTTTGAACCGAACGAATATAATACCGACCGGGTTTATAGATTCATAGAAAATAGTCAACTAGTGCAAATAGTATTTAACCGACTTCAAATATGGCCTGTTCCAGATCAAACACAGATACGGATTTACTTTATACAACAGTTTTGTAAAAGAAAATGGCCTTCAATGCGTGTGCGCACGTGATCGGTAGTAAATACCAAAGATTTATATATTTAAAGAGGGCTAGATACCGCAAGCTCATAATCTTATAACTTTAAATGAGCAATTCTTGTATATATATACTTGTAGCTGACAGGGGTCGCTACATCCGGCACCCAGGCACGATGACCCAGCCTGGCGGAAGATCTTCCCTTTTCAATGGAGGAATCATCCACCTTGTTCCTCCATAGTGGTGACTCCGACGTGATGGATGGGAAACTTCCAATCCCTCCATTCACTGAACATAACCATACTTCTGAGCATTACAACGCTCATCACTCCGCATCAGCATCAAGTCTCTGCAGTCAACACAGCAAGCCAACATCGCCTCAATCAGGTCCAACGCAGCCGATGCACCGTGCTTCCTGGTCCTGCAAGGCACAACCCAGCGGCAACTCATCGCCAGCACAGTTCCACCGCAGCACACGCCCCGGATCATCTCCTCCGGCGTGGCGGTCTCTGCACTACGTGGACTTCATGGCTCAACCGTCGCAGCAACCCCGCTCTGTCTCGACTCACCGCAGACAACAGCGCAGCACTGGCACTTGCAAGCATTACGCACTGACGCAACAACAGATCGACCTCTGGTCTAGGAAGGGAGTGATGTAGCGACCCCTGTCAGCTACATAGTTCATACACCGAATAAATAGATGGCGCTGCAATAGATCAACACTACATTCAGACCTTTCCACATACAAACCTACATCGCGCTAGTGGAGTTTGTTCTCAGATTCACATATATACAAGATTCCAACATCAACAGTTGGACCGCGGTCCCCAGGCACGATGACCCAGCCTGGCGGAAGATCTTCCCTTTTCAATGGAGGAATCATCCACCTTGTTCCTCCATATACTTAATATTTTTCGTGTATGTCGAAAACGGCCCTAGATTGTATTTAGATAAGACGAGAAACACTTATGCACGTGTAAAATCTATAAATACATATGACAATTTACAACATAACATTATTTCTACAAATATATTGAAGTCGGTTTCATTGGGAAATTATTGACGCTTTATCATAACTACTTATTAATCAAAATACGAATTAAAGGCAGTATAACTACATAATAATAGTTGTAGAATGTGTTATGTACCAGTGGATCTCAGCTTATAATATAGATTGCTTGGTAAAATATCAGAGCATAAAAACAAGGAGTAAAGTAACGCCAAAATGCCTTATAGTTAGATGTAAGCAAGCAACTTGCTTGGCTTGATTTGATCAATTTAAATAATTGTAATTAGACATTTAATGATCTTTGTATGGCGACTAATTCTTTATTTGGGTATTTTCAAATCTTTCCAGAGTGTGTCAGTGTGACCAGACTAGATGATGATCGATAGATTTCTCTGTCAAGACCAGCACGTATAATTAACTGCATTACATTCCTGACAGTAATGGTTTCCCCAGATGAATATACCGGCATAAGTGGATAGCACTCGCACAAGAGTTACTAGCATTAGGACTAATTTCTAACAACGATATATCTCCTTGTTTTATACTCCGAGCCAAAAATATACGATCCACCACACATATAACACAACAAACGTGAAAACGAATATAAAATATAAAAAACCCGGTCAAAAAACCTTATTATAAAGACAGTTTTAGATGGAAAGAATTTTGTACACTGGCGGGTATTGGGGTAGTATTATGCATCCATCGGTTATGCCGAGTTAGCTTACATATCGAGTTATCAAATAACGCTTCCGTCTAAAATAGAACCACAATACCCTGTGCTCGAGTCTAAACCTACACCTACAAGCTAGGGACAATACGGTCGCAAAGGGTACAATGTGGGAACATTTTCATATTAAATCTATTTCACTTATTAAAACATGAACAGTAAATACTTATCGGTTTATGTCGCAAAAGAGAATATAAATATAAAATATCGGTTATACATGTATACCTATTTAGCATCTGAATAAGTTGTTGCAATATTGAAAATATATTCTATTTTATTTATATTACTACTTTGTTATTAACAGTAAAATTCTCTTTTGCGACGTTATTGTATGTAGAAAGATATATTTATTTAAATATTAACTATGCTATATTGGTTTATATAATTAAAAATACCGTACAATTGTTCCCTTTGCAACGAAATATTACATCAAAAAATGGTATATTTTCATCATGATTACAGAAGTTTGAATAAGTACTATTTATATTGAATAATGAAAGCCTCTGGTGAGGTTCACGACACCTTATATTGTATGCGATTTAATGCTATGTAGATTATTTAACTGTCGAAGCTCGTTATGAACCGACAGCGGGGGTAACTGCGCGGTAGTAGATTCTATTTTGTCAATTTTATCACCTAGCATGTCCAGTTATAGAACATTCATTGCAATTTGCATTATCTCAAGGAGTTCACACTATTATACCGCCCTTAAGAAATCGATCACAAAAAAAATACTGGAGAAAACTCAGTGAATAGAGAAATCGATAGCACAGTAGCGTGAACTACTTGAGAGACAGTTTCACTCGAACTATGAGTGGCAACCCGCAATAAACAGTGACCTTACATTCCACATTTGATTTTTTTTATATACAACACTAATACACCGAATATTATAAGACTTATTTAATTAATTCATTCTCTCTGAACGTAAACATCAACTTGAATACTACCGCGCAGTTTTGAAAAGCTAATCGAAAGATTGCTTTAGGCTGCGTTCGCACTAACCAACCGATCGTGCCAACTTCCAACGAGTTGGGCTTGTAGACTGGTATACAGTCGTTTCGGATGATCGCATCGTTGGGAGTGCAAACGCATTATCATTTACAATGTCGGAAGCATGGCGCGTGCGCATGCTATCCCCGACAATGTCCTGTCTCAATGCCAAATTAGTTTTTACAACTTTTGATAAACTGCCCACTACCCTTCTCATAGGTGTCTGAGGCGCCAATTTTGCTTTTTGTTTCAATTTGTCTTTATCATGTCAAAGCCTATGATATTTTCGATAGCTACACTTGATTTATTATATTTTGCTCTCGTACATCTGACTGACTTTTTTCCGCATGTATCCCTGACTTATTTCAAGTTCAATGAACTTATAATACCTAACAGTCTTTGGATGCGTTTTATCACTAAGACCCTCTCCCGCAACCTTGTAAATAATTCTCTCCAAAATATATTTCGGAGTTAATATACTTCTTTTTTTTTCTCTTTTTTTAACATTTACATCAACATAGTTGTAGCTAGTTCCTGCTTCTTCTTAAGTAAACATTTTTTTGTCACGTTGTTTTCGTGGTGTTAGTTACACCAGAATTCATTGTTAACATCCGTTTGCAAATTAATGCGTCTTGGACAATGTGAAATTTCACATTATATTTGAATTTTACCAACATTTTACTCTATTTCATATGGTTAAAAGCCCGACTCTGAAACGTGGCGCGATCCATAATAAAATTAATGATTACATATTTTGCAATAGTAATTTAGAAGTGTTCGCTGCGCTGCGCTGGTAGGATCAGAGCCGGGCGTACATCTGCGTCGTATGTATAACGAACATATTTTATCTACTCTTGATAAATAACGTTGTATTGGGTTTGTACTCACTCATTACATTACTCGCACGCTATACCTTAACACTAAATATACATAAAAATATCACAGCACTATCGATTCACTTACGCTAAAGCCACGGCCGCTATGCGACGCGGCTTCCAATAAACAATTATAATTAAATTAAAAAGGAATCGAATTACAAATGCATGAGCACACCACCGTCGGATATTGGAACAGAGGAGGTCCAACTCAACAATATACCCTAAAACAGTGCCGAAAGCCAACATCTACAGGCTGTTACAAAATTTGTCAACTCCCCTCGAATGGGTACTAATCAAGTACCCACAACAAATGAATCAGCAACTGTTTATACGACCTGTATAAGCATAAAACGGATCAGTCAAATATTAAGCCCAATTGAATAACTTCATCGAATTATAATAAAATAAATACAAAAAACGTTTTAAACTAATCCGAAATACGCGAATCGATGGCAAAGGTTAGCTTCGACCGGTGGCCTCAAACGAAGCACAGTATAAAAATGCAATTACTAAGTGCCGCAAAATTATAGACCAAATATTTACAAAGCAAAATTTGTTCACCAACATGTCTTAGCCTACATATTTTGGATCGAAACAATCTTAATGTTAAATGACGCAAATGGTTGGAAACAGAATTCAATGGAGAGTTATACATTTGCCCGAGAACTTTTAGGCATAAAATAACTTGTCGAATTTGTCGAATCTTACGTTCCTGCTATAGAAATGCCAAGAGAAATTATTGAAAATAATTTAGATGCCTACAAAAACACTTGCACACAAAATTCATTGCATTTACAACGAAATGGCACAAATACACTATACTACACACGGTTTCTGTTTATAGTATGTCAAGATGACATTTGTGGGTCTCCCTTGTTTTACCGAAAAGAAATTGCCAAATTATCACTTCCCAAACAAATTTTCGCATAACTTCATTTGCCAAATTATTACTTACCAAACAATCTCTTTACAAATAATTGTTACGAAAACCTATGTTTGGCAAGTGAACGTTTGAACAATAACTTGTTCACCAACTAGTACTTTTACCATTTTTTATCTAGTCAAATATTTCAGTTGGTATAACATATTTTACGCAAAATTAAATAAGCCCAATATTTGGTGTCGTCAGTTTTAAACTTACCATTTGTGTTTAGTCGATTGCGTAGCCAATGACAAAAATTTTGCATCTATATGTTAGTTGCACAGATTATACAAATTAAATTACAATGTGTAAATAAGTGGGTAGTAGGTAAATCATAAATGTCGCGCGATGTGGGTAAGTCATGCAAAACACTATCACTGTGTTTTGTAGCGGAAGTTTATTGAGATTGTTACGATATATTATTTTGTAGATAATTGTTGTTAAAAGTATAACGTAAATAAAGTTTACGATGAGTGAATGTAGTGATGAGTGTGAAATTTTTAAATCTACACGAGGTTGTGTAAAGTTGTTTCGAAACGGATTTACATATGAAAATAATAACAAAGTGAATGATACCTATTATTGGTACTGTGAGTACAGGAAAAATAAATTGTTTAAATGTACTGCATCCCAACAAACTACACTAAAAGATGGGATTCATAAGGTATTAAAGAGCAATGAAATTCACAATCATGAACCAAATCCTGGGAGAAAAATAACCAGTGACCTTATAGAAAAGATCAAAAGTGAGGTTTCATCTGGAACAAAAATATGCAAAATAATACAAAATAACAAAGCAAATGCTCCTTTGGACGTTGTAGATAACTTGCCTTCAACTTCGGCTCTAAAGCAGAGGATGTATCGACTACGAAAAAAACAAGAAGTAACAATAGAACCAACTGATGTACATTTCCAGCTAAATTTATCACAAACATCTATCAAGGGTGTAAATTTCATAATAAAAGATAAAACTTATGATGAAAATAGAAGAATATTGGTAATGTCAACACTAAGTTTAATGACCACTTTAAGTCACAGTTCATACTGGATTTTAGACGGAACCTTTAAAGTGGCACCAAATATCTTTAAACAATTATACACTATACATGGCAATGTATTATCTGATAACAATAAAACATTTCCACTTTGTTTTTGTATGTGTACCAACAAGGATAAACGTACGTATGACTTAATGTTCGAATTAATAATGCAATACGGAAATGAAAATAATATTGACATGACGCCAAAAGTCTGTATATTAGATTTCGAAAAGGCAGCCATTTCAAGCATAAGATCTAACTTTGAAGACGTTTTATTACAAGGGTGCTTTTTCCACTTGGGACAAATTCTAAACAGGTAATAATAATGTTATTATAATTATATTATTTCTCTCGATAGCCTCCTAAAAATAATCTCTTTTTTCCATACTTTTTTCTATATAATCTAGTCGTTTCTGGCACTCGCCGGCCGCTGCCGCGGCACCGCTCGCTACGCTCGCTCGGCTCGTGCGTAGGTGGTCACAGTTTTAACCTAACCTAACCTAACCATTTTTTTTAAATTAATAACCTACTGTAACTAGTTCCATAAATAACCTATTGTCCATAAATTTGACTTGTTTCAGACAAATTCAAGCACATAAGCTTACAAAGAAATACGCAAATGACATCAAATTTAACAAACAAGTAAAATGTTTACTGGCTTTAAGTTATTTGCCAGAAAATGAAATCATTCTATATTTTAACAAGCTAATAGAAGGTATAGAAGATTCTGATTGGAAGCAAATCGCGAATTGGTTTGACGAAAATTATGTTAGCGGATCATGGAACACGCAACCGAAGTATCCACCAAGCTTTTGGAGTTGCCATGTTGTAAACGAAAGACAAATACCTAGAACTTCAAACTCAGCTGAGGCGTGGCATCGTAGAATAAACATTCTCATTGATAAACACCACCCTGGAGTGTATCGCTTAATTAAAGAATTAATAAATGAAGTTTCTTCAAATTTAGCTGACATTGAGATTATACTATCAGGTGAACCGCCACAAAAAAAGAAAAAAAAATATATGGATAAAGACGACAGAATTAATCGAGTTCTGCAACACAAGTCTGAATACTCCGAAATAAATCTGCTAATGTCCATTGCAAAAAATTTAAAATTGTAAGTTACAAATATTTTGTACTAGCTTTTGCTATTTTGTACTCGCGTTAATAAATGATTACCTATATTAAAATAAAATTGCATTTTTAATTATACAATTCCCAAAAAAATCTTATTTTTGCCTTTATATTTTTTGTCATAACAATTCATTTGACTAAACGTTTATTGTCTAAATATTGTTTGCTGTAATAAATCATTTGATTAAAGACCAAAAACCTTAATGACATTATCCTTGGTAACAATCTGCCAAGTAAACATTTGACCAAATGAAAATGTGCGTACTAAAATTATTCCAAATATTACATTGGTATAAAAAAAGGTTGCTAAAATTTGTTTGGGTAATGAAAATTTGGCAAAATCTTTTCGGCAAAACGGCAGGATCCCGACATTTGTTTGTTTGTTTTTTTTTTTCATTTTTCAGTTTTTTAAGCAACATACATACTAACGAAAAACTTAATAACTATATGAGGTAGCATTGTTATGAATATGAATTAACATTATTCAACTAATGTTTGGTGGGATTTTATTTTATAAATGTTATTATTATTAACAGTTACATTAAAATATTTCCTATGGATTACTGAGGTATATAATCGTTTCCGGCTGAGGTAGCTGTATGGATTGGCCAAATGGTGTTTGAACAAACATTGGTCTATAGTAACATTAAACCGCCAAAAAGGTAATTGTCAAACATTTGACTCGACTCTAATTTACAATGTTACGTCAAAACCATTTGGACATAACAAAATACTATTCAAGTATCAACTTCTACTAAGTGGATTGTTAGCGCTGCAACAGTGACTTTTCAACAAAACCGTGCACACAATTTCGAATCTTAATCCTTACAGGTTAAAATTAAATATCATGCACTAAGAAAAATCACTATTGCATTATACTTATCTATTTATGTATGTAAATGTCTAAAAAATATCTGTATTCATAATGGATAATCTGTTAACGTCTGCTAGTTCCTCATGGTAATTGTAGGTTTGGTAAACCTTAGTAATAATAGGCGGTTCCCAAGTATTTTGCATTTCGTAAGTATTAGATACCACGCTGTGGTCGTAATTTTCGAAATCAACATTATGCAACGTGTCTACGTACATTTTCGGCGTTTCTTCGTTTCTTATGGTGAGTAGCGGGTCGATGTGTGGTAGGATGTGGTCGTCGAGGTCGATCAAGTGCCCGTTGAACGAGGAGGTTTCGATACCTCGGTTTATGAAGTCGGGCCCGTACTCGGGCGGGTAACCGACTGTTTGGAAGGCCGGCGCTGGCTCAATGATCGATGTATTTTGAGGCATGTCATCTAAAAAATATATGTTATCACGTCAGCAACTTTTGTTAAATGTCAAAACTATACCGGGTGTAAGGGACAGCCTTCCGAAAACTGATTCCATGGATTCTATTCATGATTCTGGAGCCCCCAGACTTTGTATTTTTCGTCGATCGTTTCATGAATTTTACGATTTTTTTTCAGAATTTTTCGATTGATTATACTATAAAATCATTATACAAGTCTAACTAAACCTGATTTAAAAATAAGTAAACAGTAATTACTAATTTAGACAGAAAACAGCAATGTACATCAAAATTCAAATCAATACGCAAGACTGCACGTGTTGTGTGTGATAGCGTTGTAACTTACATTGCGCGCTCAAAAATTACGATATTTGTAACCGATGACTTCTGACATAATTGATTTCTATTGTGTTATTATAGGCATTCAGTGTTACCTTTTCCCAAAGTTTTCGGTCGGCTGTCCCTTACACCCGGTATACTAAATCTCATTTTTTGTATGGGAGCCCCTTTAAATATTAGTTTTTTTCTGTTTTTTAGTATTTGTTGTTATAGCGGCAACAAATACATCACGGTTCATGAGATACAGTTTAGAGACAGACGGACAGACAGACAAACTGCGGAGTCTTAGTAATAGGGTCCCCTTTTTCCCCTTTGGGTATGGAACTCAAAAAAATGGATAGGGTACAAAAGGGTACTAAATTCTTTTTGTAGCAACCTGTATAATGTACATGCTAAACATAAATTTGTATACTTACGAGTGTCAAACGTCGTGTTGGTGATGTGCAACAAATTCGGCAACTCGAGGATGTTGTTAGTCGCAGAATTAACACTTTCATTCAACATCTGCCACTCTTTCTGTATCACTATGGGATCTATACCATCCATGGTGCTCTCGTCTGACTCAACGAAGCGATATGTGCCCATCGACATCTCAGAGCTCATCGAATCGAAACCAGACTCAATAATCGACGCGACATCACTACTAACAACATTGTTATCCAGCATATTATTTTTCAAAACTGTTAAATACTCGTTCTTCATATCGACCATGTTCTGTGGCTTTGTTATCATTTTATTATCGGGCAAATTATCATTCGAAGCTTTTATATTATCATTCTTCACCTCACCCTGATTCTGTGGCGTTTTAATTGCGTTTTTATCAATGTTATGCATCCGGCGTAAATGTTTCGTCCAATTCGGGTAGCTCGCAAATGTCTTCGGGCAATGCATACATTTGTACGGCTTCAGGCCTGTGTGTACGTTCAGATGCTGTTGCAACTCGTGCGGTTTCATGAACCCTTTGCCGCAGAGACTGCATATGTGAGTTCTCAAGTCTGAATGCGTCTTCGAGTGCTGGACAAGACGGGACCTTATGTTGTAAGCTTTACCGCAGATTTTACAAATATGCAGCACTGATTCAAAATGATGTGGAATGTGCTTGAGTAGGGTGAATTTTTCTCTGTACTCTTTATTGCATATGGGGCATATGTACAACGACTTTCTGTGTACGTCGAGGTGTCTCTCGCAGGCTGATAGAGCTGTGAATGGCAAGCTGCAATGGCGGCAGGATATGTTGTCGACCATTTTGTGATTCCTCTGGTGGAGGATCAGATCTTTTGGCGATTCGAATCTGTTGAGAAACAAAAACAACGTATTGTATAAATTAACACATAGTAATCAATTCAATTCGCATAGCATATCTTATAACTCGCTCAGCAATGTTTTGTAATATTATTACATGAACGTGATACTTTTTATATTGGACTAGCTGTTTCCCGCGGCTTCTCGCGCGTTCCCGGGATAAAAAGTAGCCCGTAACCTTCGGGAATAATGTATCTTCTTATTAGTGAAAGAATTTTTCGAATCGGACCAGTAACTTCGGAGATTAGCGCGTTCAAACAAACAAACTCTTCAGCTTTATTACTGGTATTATAGTATTATATAGATAGATAGGAAGGTTGACCACAATTTCACCATGGAAAGTGATAATGTGTGTGACTGAAAGTAGTAAGTACTCAAACAAATCCTACAACACATTTTAATCAGGTAGCTATGATTTAGTTTCCTAGTCATCGAAAATTCCAACAAGGTTCAAACTAAGAACAGCTATCATGGAACAAACAGTAAACAAAATGTTTTAATTTGTCAGATTGATCTGCAAGCGAAACTAATCATTATGAATCTGCAAGCGACATTCAACCTTAGGGTGGTACACCACTTTCTTGGCCGACCGTACTACCAACTTTTATTGATACGGTATCATCTACGCTTCTTGAGCGAGAAAATGGTTAATGGACCTTTTCTATCATATCAGCCCAGATCTCATGGGATTTAAGGATATGCTGAACTGTGATTCTACTGTAAGGCCATATAAACCACATTTTTACATAGCAAATTACCTATTCTATTTTATTCAACTTACGTCATCTCACACCCGGATGCTGGACACTTGATGGAATGCAGATCATGTACAATGCGGAGATGCTCTCGCAAGCGAGGCGCAGTCTTGAACCCGTGATCGCACTGCACACACGAGAACGGCTTGTCTGCAGGGCTGCCCGAGTGGAAGGCTTCCGTGTGGATTACCAGCAGTGAGAGACGAGGGAAGGTCTTATCACATTCTTCACATCTGTAATAAAGAGGTTATTAAGAAACATGCTGGAGATATATTTAAATCTAGTTCCTGGCCCGTGGTCATTCTCTATTCTGGAAGAATTAAATGTCTTTGCGAGATAAAAAGTATTGAATGATACTATTACCAATTTATAAATCTATTTTATATAAAGTAGGTTGGAAAAGATATCCTACTAATATTGTAAACGTGAAAGTTTGTATGTATGTTTGTTGTTCTTTCATGCAAAAACTACTGAACAGATTTGGATGAACCATGGCACATAGATAGATCATACCCTCGAATAAAAAACGAAACTGCAGGGGACAGCTAGTAGGTTATAAACTAAAACTTCAACGGTCCTATAACTATTGTATTTTGTATCAGAAATCTAACATAATAAATACTTACTCAAATCGGTCTTTAGCTATGTGAAAGTAGCAATGGTTGCCAAACATGACATATTTCTCATATTTCTTCCCACAAATGTTACATGAGTAAACAATATCCTTGCCAATGTGTTCTGAAGAGACATGCGCATCAAACTCTGGCCGGTTTTTAAACAAGTTGTCACAGTAACAACACAGTATGCCACCGAGTATGTCTATGGAGCAATCCTCTTTTGCTATCTTTGGCTCTATGAAATCATAGCCAGTAAGTACGTTGCCAAAATGAATGGAAAGATGAGAAGTGGCATCGTTTTTATCTGTAAATGTCATGGTACATATCGGACAGGGATATGTGATAGTGCAGTGCTCTTCAATATGCATTTCACACATATCCATGCTATCTATATTCTTGCAGCACAAGCCACATTCATATGGTGGAGAGTTCTTTTCGTTCTTGTGGATTAATAGATGTACTTGCAATTCGGTTTTTGATGAGAACCTAAAAATTATGTATAGTCATTAAAGTGATTTAATTATGAATTAATGATTTATAAAAATAAAGATAATAGTTTGATAACTTACTGTTTCTTGCATTTCTTACATTTGAATTTGTGTACGGCATTGATATGGCTTTCTAGTACTGAACATTTAGAGTAAGTTTTGTCACAGTGTACACATCTAAAACATAAAAAGTATTTCAACTTAAATTTTATACTATGTCCACATTACATAGGTCAAAGAAGCCCTTAGTGATAAGAACATCTGTTGGGATTTTTATATCTACATTTTTTGTGGGCAGAAATGATAATGATCCCACTCACTTGTATTTATCTTTAGTGACATGGTTGAGGTAGCAGTGTCCACGGAAGCTGGGGTACCCCACTATCTCCTTATGGCATGCAACGCATGTGTAAATGATCTCTGCATTGCCTGGATTGTGCTTCAAGTAATGACTGTCATATTCTTTCTTATTTGCAAATGTGGAACGGCAAATGTTACAAAAAATACCACCGACTAAATCAATAGTGGTACGTTTCAGGCCCGGGACATTATTCAGGTCCGGGTAGGGCGCTCCGGCGGGGTCCATGTGTGAGGGAGAAGCCATCGCGAATCAGTCCTGAGCGGTTACGGTTGCTAGGGCATACTAAGTATGATCCATCTATTATGAATTTTTACATCTGTGTCAAATGGTCGAGAGCGCTGCTATTGCAAACATTGTAATGTAATTTAATTTGCGGCTACATGTTTATTATGCTGATATTTGCCTGAAAAAAGTTCCCAATGAAATTCGCTTACATGACCTTGACTGATGTAAGGCGGCCGCTCGAAAACTAATAACTATTCAAACTCATAAAACAAGCAATTAAGCACCAACAAATCCACATTTTTGTACATATCGCATTGCACCAGAGGTGGAGTCGCTCGTCATCGATAAATTAGAGGTTGTTCAGCCATTACACCGAGCCGAGAACCATTGATTGAGATTACCAACTTCGGATTTATATGAAAATACTCACAAATTCGGATAAAAACATATAAACATGCAACGGACAAAAGTCCCACACTACATTTTACATTACAATAGCTCAAATAAAAGATAAACTTTAATAAAAATGTAACGCCGGATAACAAACAACGCCAAGAAAACGTGTGGATTTTGATTTTCCGCCTGTTCTAGTATCGAAACATTCACTTTTAGCATAATTAAAGCAAGTTAAAATAGATTTTCTCGTGCGCTAAAAAGAGACACTCGATTTTTGAATGCTTGATATAATTATTATTCCTAGTTTGGAACTGATTTTGAAAGAAAAATCAATGAATAAATTGAGATACACGTCCGAAAAGTAGGTGTATATTAGAAACATTTGAAAGATAGTACAAAAATTGTTCTAAATTTTTTTTCCAAATCTTAACAAAATTGAAAATGAAACCTACGATTATGATCTAATTCGACCTCTCGAATAATTTCTTAGTTTCTTTTAGATTTTTGATCATAACTAAAAAAGTAATTAAAAAAAAAAAATTCGTTGACTTGCTGTCATTTTTTGGCATCCAGTCCAGCAATAAATTGTAGGTATTGGAAAAATTGAAAATGTGGATTCGTAGTTGATTGAATACAATTAAATAAAAATAGTTATCAAAAAGCTATGTAAAAGATCATCAAATTGAAAATCAAACCACCGAAGATTATCTTGATAATCCATATCGTGTATTTTTCATTCATATTTTGAGGAAACTATTTTGTTTTGCAACATTTTGATGCCGTTTTTTTACATTTCAACATTTACGGTAATTATTGTTTTTATTACAATTTACACTAATAAATCTGCATAACTATATTATATTAACTAAGTACTAATAAAAATCCTTAAAAGATTGAGGATACGCAAGACTACGCATTGGGAATTAGGTATGTTCGCTATTTATTTGATTTCCTCTTACACACTTAAATAGTAATGCCTCTTTGGCGTAGTTTACGTTAGAATGTTTTGTAATCAATTTCACACATATGTGTTGGCGGTGTGCCAGCGGGTTCCAGAAATAGCCGCGTCAGATGCACTCGCCACGAATCATTTACTCCAGTCCCAATTTTCCACAATTTATTAGCTCCCACATTCATTATCCACCACTATGGACCATCAACATCCTCTTGTCACCAGTTACCACAGCTCCATGAGGAGTAGAGACTCTTCTTCTACCGGTGGGAGTGATGCAAGAGAGAAAATAAAAGATTGTTTTAGAAAATTCATTGCATTCATGTTTACCCAAGTGGGTGTTGGTGCTTTGGTTGTTTGCTACGCTATACTGGGTGCCGCAGGCTTCATGCACATAGAAAGAGACAGCCCTGATGAACAACTGAAAAATGTGAGACAAATGAGACGAAACTGCGCTGAAGAATTATGGAATATAACCTTAAAAGACAACATTTTCAATGAATCTGTTTGGATGCATGATGTTAATGAAGTTTTGAAGATATTCCAGAATAATATAACAGTGGCTATTCATACTGGGTATAGTGGAAGATCAGCTGAAGATATCTGGTCCTTCCCTGCTGCTCTAATGTACTCTTTATCAGTCTTCACAATGATTGGTTATGGAAATATTGTGCCAAAAACTGTGTGGGGTAAAATTGTAACAATAGCTTACGCATGCTTTGGTATACCAATCTACGTACTTTACTTTTGTAACATGGGTAAAGTTCTGGCACAGTCATTCAAGTGGCTGTACATAACGGCGCATGAATGCAGTCGGCGTGATGATACAGTATTTGAAGATGGAGAAATTCAACCCGTAAAGAGAAAAATTACCGTGCCATCAACAGCCTGCTTATGGGTTATATCATTTTATATTCTATCTGGGACCATTATGTTTGGAGCTTGGGAAAAATGGAATTATTTAGACTCCACATACTTCTGCGTGATAAGTCTTTGTAAGATTGGTTTTGGTGACTTTGTTCCTGGAGCAAATATATCTGATTCAGCGGGCGGTTCTCACTTAAAGTTGGTTATAAACTTTATTTACGTTCTACTTGGCATGGGGTTGGTCGCCATGTGTTATAACCTCATGTGTGAAGATGTGAGGGTCAAAGTTAGGGAGCTGAGGGAGGACCTGAAGAACTGCCTGGATGATATCACCATGAAGATCACAGTGTGCATGAATGATACCAAATATTATCATCAGAAACAGAACCGGAATATAAAATGATATGTTTTTATCCAAATCCAATTGGGATAGTTTTGTAGTAAATGTGGCTTGTAAAATATGTGCTTGAAAAAATAAATATGCATTTAATTTTTATTCACGCTTTCAATTGACTGAAAATTACCCAAACCTGGTATTACTTAATTAAATTATTATTGAATAAAAATGAATACTTAAATAACATCAAGTCTATGTTTTGATTGAAAAGGAACCATATGCAGATGCCATAAGCTTTGGGTTCTGTTTATTTCAAAGTTACTAGATGAAACACCAGTATGAGTATGACACCTCTTGTGTAAGTGGCATCCTTATGCCAGAATAGGATGATAATCATCTAAAATGCCACATAGGTAGTGCAGTTCATTATAGCTGCTTCTGATTTGTCAGTGAGACTAAATTTTTCTGTAACCAATTTAATCTTGTTTTTGGTTTAAAAGGTTTAAAATAGCTCTTCCCAGTAAATGCAAGCTTGAGAACCAGTATCAGGCCTTGTATCCCCGAAGATAGGTGGAGTGGATATGCATTTCATACTGAAAGACATCCAGATCGGAGGCAACTATCTAGAATTCTGTTATATTTATACTAGTTATCTCCCGCGGTTTCACCCGCGTTCCCGGGCTAAAAAGTAGTCTATATCTTTCTCCATATCATAGACTATCTGCGTGCCAAATTTCATCGCTAAAATTAATAAATATGTTTGCGTTTTTCAAATTACCATTTATTTACGCGGTAGCCCAGCGGCTCATCTTAGATAAAATCAGACTAATGTGCCTGTAATATACCTAATCTGAATCTAAATATGTAGTCTTTTGAATAAAATAATGTTGATTTAGATGTTTGTTTAGTAGTGATGCGCAAGGCAGCGTTGTGAAGGTAGCGATGCTGCCGCTGCGGCTGCGGCGCGTGGGCGGGCACGAGGGGCGCTCCAACGACGCGCTGTTCCAGCCCGCCGCCGCCCCTACTGCCCCTTCCGCTGTCGCCAACCCCGCCCCGCGACCTCTCGCGCACTCGCAACAGACCCTCGTCTACTTCGGAGGAGACGTGCAGGTGTGTTACAACCCCCTAAAGTCTGGCTGAGATAGTGCGTCTCTATCACTGTTTATAATGGGTTAATCACCTAAATTAACTATCTGATTTCGACGAGTCTTTTATGGAATGGTTCGGTATTTTCTTAGGCATAGTTTATGGAAGCTGCATGGCGATTGTCTATCTCCGATTCCGATTACGAGGTCCCTCGTAATCATCTCGTATTGTCTATCTTAGGTGAACAACAACTAAACTGCGATTGTAATTACTTCTCATAATAATTAATCATTTGAAATTAGTCATCGGAATCAAAAAAGATAGTACCAAAATTTTAAGATGATTACGAGGGACCTCGTAATCGGAATCGGAGATAGACAATCAATAGACAATCATGCTGGTCTCTACTGGTAACCTTGCCGTAGGAAAGTACATAGCAGTACCTTGAGATATGAGCGGTACAGCTCTGGTACACACGGCCACAGGTCAAGCTACACACTGCGGCACCTTATGCGGTTGTAATAGGAGCTATTTTGCAACAAAAATGTGTAGCTTGATCTGTGGCCGTGTGTACTTGGCTGCTCCAACGTCTCCAGTGAGGATTGATGGGTGGTGAGCGATTATAACACCTCTAGTTCATAGCATTCTCGAAAAATAGGAGTGAATAATCACTGCCCACTCACCTAAAAGTACTGGGATGCATGCAACCGCAGATAGTCCTTGGCGCCTTGGAAGTGATTGCCAGAAATTGCGAGCCGTCTTTTATGAATAATAAATAAATATCCTGGGACATTCTTTACACACGGTTATTAGATCTCAAAATAAGCAGAGCTTATACTATGGAAACCAGATAACAAACAAGACAAACAGACATGTACATGCACAAAAATGTTTGTCCTGGATGGGAATCGAACCCATGACCAGCGGCGTGATAGGTGTCTTAACTAACTGCGCCAACTGGCTTGTCAAAATGTATCCAATGTAGCCACTAAGATTAATGTCAGTAGTTGGTATGGTCTCTATTGGAGCTGGTCCCAGAAACAGAAGGTTAATTTATGATGCAGGATTACCCGGAAGTGATGCAAGCGCACCGAGACAACCGGAACTACGTCAAGTGGAACCTGGAGAACACCGCGCGCATGCTCGGACATAACTTCCCTAACAAACACATACTGG
This sequence comes from Tethea ocularis, assembly GCA_963555595.1. Lineage (NCBI taxonomy): Eukaryota > Metazoa > Arthropoda > Insecta > Lepidoptera > Drepanidae > Tethea > Tethea ocularis. The sequence goes on along the minus strand of OY741969.1, from coordinate 10,528,271 downwards.
TTGTGAAACCGTCTAGGTAAATGTATACTAAGAATGAAAAAAGTAAAAGTATGTTGTTTCTTTTGTAAGTAAGCTGATAAGGCGGTCCACCTGATGGCAAGTGGCGACCGTCACCTCAATATTATTCATAAAGAACGATAAAGCGTCATTATTTTTTTGATTACTATGTATAGGCCTGTATTTGACCACAATTTCACCATGGTCAGTGATGATGTGGCTGAAGCATTCAAAGCCTAGAAAGGACTGGCTCTTAAGTGCAGCTGTTAGAACACACCAAACCGGTAGGTGCTTGGCGACATATTTAATCATCATGATGTTTTCCTTCACTGAAAGCTCTTTTTTTTCTCAAAACTATGATAATCCAAATATATAAAAGGAAAGCGTGACTGATTGACTGACTGTTAAACGCACATTCCCAAACCACTGGATGACTGGGCGGATTGAGATGAAATTTGGCATACATATAGCTATTATGAAGTAGGCATCCGCTAAGAAAGGATTTTTGAAAACTCAATCCCTGAAGGGGTTAAATATATATTTTTTAAACAAAAGACACTAAACTAATCCAACCTGACTTAGTGCTTTGCAACTAATGCCGCTTAGTAACACGGTGCCGATTCTGTTGTTTACGAACTAAACAAATTTAATCTCACTATATCTCTTTCTAATAAGAAATATAAGAAAGGGATGCAAGATATTTGAGTCCTGTCAGATTAGTCCGATCACTTATTTCAACGTGAATTTAAGCGCGATCTTTATTTGTCACCACTATTTACCCGTATATTACGACGCCTCTGACTAAACTGACAGCATTAAAAATGTTCTATCTTTTTTCAATAAGGTTAACATGAAAGAGAGGTGACTTGACTAATATTAGTTACAACGGAATCGGCACCAATGGCTTCTCATTTAAACAGGATAGAGTACAAGAGCTTCAGTTGCTACGACAACTTCGTGCCGAGCAACAACGCCGGCGTGCCCGACCACACGCCCACCCACAGCGCGCTGCTCCATCTCGAGAGGTTATACCGCTATACACTTGCGTTCCCGGGATAAAAAGTAGCCTATAATCTTCGGGGATAATGTAGCTTCCTATTAGTGAAAGAATTTTTCAAATCGAACCTGTAACTCCGGAGATTAGCGCGTTCAAACAAACTCTTCAGCTTTATTATTAGTATAGATAGATATATATGTATTCAGGGTGCTTTTCATTGAGTAGGTAATTTTTACACGTTTTGGACTCAACAATATGGCATTATCTACGCGTATGCTTTTAAGATATGTCCACAAATGGGGACTAGTGAGTGATTTTCAGTATTTTCATGTTTTCTCAGGCTTTTGATTCGGAATTTTGTCTACTCATTGAAAAGTAATCCTGCATAATTATGGGTAATACATAAAACTGTATTCCAGGCTACTTCAAAGTGTGAGCAGTAGATTAAAAGCGTTGCCAACTTCAGAACTATTGGAAGCTGTGTCCTCGGTGTCGCTGCCCGAAGAAATAGACATTGAGGACCTCCATGTGAGTCTTACAGGTTTTTTAAATATCTATATGCCATGAAATGTGTATATGTTTAAACAAATCTCACAGATACAGAAAGATTTATGCACAAAAATACCGGACTAGTGCCAGTCTCGCGCACCGAAGGTTGCGTAATCGCCTATGTTACTTGAAATACCATAGACTTCTATATATAGATTCTTATAGGTTTTCCTGTAATCTATAGGTAAATAACTAAATTTGTGTTTTATTTTTTCAAAACTTTAGTCCCGGTAGTTTTCGCTTAAATAACTTCTAAACTATTTATTTATTTTTCTAAATTACCCCAAAAAGTGGCGGGCATATTTAAAATTCATTTATTTACGATATACGTCAGTGTTTGGGTCACCGACTTGATATACCAAATTTCAACTCAATCTAACCATTAGTTTCGGAGAAAATTGGCTGTGACAGACGGACGGACAGACAGACACACACGACTGATCCGCTAAGGGTTCCGTTTTTCCCTAAAAATGGGTTAAAATAGCAAGTATAGTAAAATATCAGAACATGCCGGTATAGGTGCTTGGCGAAATAATTTCAACTTGAGGGTGGTAGCCAACCAGCCGGGTACTACAAAGTACTCTAGCACCTTACAAATTATTTTGAACCCCCGAACGCAAAAACGAGGTGTTATAAGTTTGACGTGTCTGTCTGTCTGTAGCCTCATAGCTCCTGAACGGATGGGCTGATTTTGATTTAGTTTTTTTTGTTTGAAAGGTGACTTAATCGAGAGTGTTCTTAAGCTATGTTTCAAGAAAATCCGCTGAGTCGTTTGATCCAATATTTTTTTATAACATATATACTTGAGAGGTGTCAAGGGACATGGATGGAACGAAGTATAATCAATACTTTGATGTATCTTGAGAGAGAGAGAGAGAGAGAGACAGACAGAGAAACACGCGCACGGCTTACAATTATAGCAAAAAGTGTCGTTACAACTTTTGGTCTTAATTTTTTCCGTCTTTCCTCATTTCGGGGGTTTTTAATTTTAGTTATATTTTTAAATACATGGTATAAATTGTAGAACGTGTGCATACGTCACACGGCTGATGGGAGCAAGTCTAACGGCACGAAGAAGGAGTCGCAGCCGACCAGCGAGGCGGGACCCGCCGCCGCGCCCGACCACAAGCCGTGAGTAGGTTTAGTTCCAATGGATGTTGTGATATATCTTTTATATTCTTACTACTTTTGTCTCCTCATGTTATGTGTATAACACTAGTTGTTTCCTGTAGCAAATAATGTAGCTTCCAATTAGTAAAAGACTAGCTTCAGCCCCGCGGTTTCACCCGCGTTCCCGAGGGATCTTATGTTTTCCCGGGATAAAGAGTATCCTATATGTTAATCCAGGTTATAAACTATCTGTGTTCAAAATAGGGTAGTTGACTGACATATCAAATCGGCTACTTTTTAATAAATGTCAAAACGATCCTTTATATGGAATTTTGTATGAAATATTACACTATGACGTCATAGTTTCACAGCATCAAATCATCTACTCTTAGTGGTTCCACTGGTAATTAAAAATCATAAAATGCATTAAATGTACAACATATTTGATGTTTCCACGTGATTTTAGATGTTTTATGCATTGGTTAGGTTAGGTTAGTTTTGATAGTGTCAACTACCCTATTGTATCCAAATCCACAGTATGATGCCACAGACAGATACGTCCTACAAACTTATAAACAAACATGCGAACTCCACCTAACTTACAATGTTCCTGCAGTGAAATAGATCCCCTGTGGTGGCGCGAGAAGCTGGCCCTGGACGAGAGCCACATTACCCTGGTGGGGTTCAGCAAGGGCTGCGTGGTCCTCAACCAGATCATCTACGAGTTCCACTACACCAAGACCTTGACCCCGGGAGACAAACATATGATGAGGTATGCTGGCCTTTCTTCGTCATTTAGTTATTTAATGTTATAAAAGTCGGTAAGTACAGGTCCGTTCACAATTTAACGGTTTGGTATGGATATATTATGAACTATCGAAAATTGATACGTTGTATTGTGAGCAGTATGGTACCGGGTCTCTTCCGGAACATCTTTATTGAAAATCATCCTATAAGGGCTCACCACGCCCACAAAATGGTCGTCATCGTAGCACGTCATAATGGTGTTCATTCCGATTACCATCAAAAGATACGCAATAGGCTAGTTCACCATGTATCGACAGTTTACAATCTCGCGAGATGGATTGTAAACTAGCGGTGTTCGCAGTCATACGGTGACATATCCTACTAATATTATAAATGCGAAAGTTTGTGAGTATGGATGGATAGATGTTTGTTACTCTTTCACGCAAAAACTACTGTATGGATTTGGATGAAATTTGAAACACAGATAGTTTATAACCTGGATTAACACATAGGATACTTTTTATCCCGGGAAAACATAAGATCCCTCGGGAACGCGGGTGAAACCGCGGGGCAGAAGCTAGTACACGTATAAAGGATTTTGTTGTATATATAGGTTCATGGAGCGTATATCGGACATGTACTGGCTGGACGGCGGCCACGCTGGCGGCAAGAACACCTGGATCACCTCGCGCAGCCTACTCGAGACACTCACCAGGCTTAGTCAGTGCATTTATCATATTTTTTTTACTACTGTAGCGACCCCTGTCAGCTACATAGTTCAGACACCGATAGATAGATGGCGCTGCAATATATCAACACTATTTACATACAACCTACATCGCGCTAGTGTTCGCACATTCGCATATATACAGGAATCATCCATCGTGTTCCTCCATACTATGTGAGGCCTGTGTTTGACCACAATCTCACCATGGTCAATCATGATTATGACCGATGATGGTAAGCACACAAAGCCTAGAAAGCAACTGGCTCTCAAGTGCAGCTGTAGGAACACACCGGAAGGAGCTCGGCGAGGGTGGTAGGTAGCCAGCCAGGCGAGTACTACAAAGTACCCTACCAACGTGCTATAGTTTGCTCGCCATGTTTTCCGTCGCCGAAAGCTCATTGTAGGATTCGGACCCGCGACCTTCGTCTCAGCATTCGACGTCACTACCTCTAAGCAATCATATTATCATAATAATTCTCAGTTCCGAATCATTTGTGGTCGGCGCAATATGTACTTTTCTTTCCATACAGCTCTTCTATCCGTCATATCGGCATTACCTTTCTTACTCGTATCATCTTTCACACAATCCATCCATCTCTTTTTCCGTGTAAATATGTAGAATGTTGTTTTCAGACGTGAATATATACATCCACGTGAGCCCTTATCAAGTGCAGGACGAGGGCCGGCCGTGGATCGGCAGAGAGGAGAAGGCATTCACTGGCTTGCTCAAGAAATTAGGCGCTAAGGTATGCATTACTTATTATATTCTGTTTTTCGAAAACTATAAAATATACCTTGGAGAAATATGTTGATATTTTTTTTAGTTATTAATCCTACTAATATATATTATAAATGCGGAAGTTTGTGAGTATTTATGTATGTTTGTTACTCTTTCACGTAAAAACGACTGAACGGATTTGGATGAAATTTGGAACACAGATTAGAGAACCTGAATTAACACATTTTATACTTTTTATCCCGGGAAAACATAAAATCCCTCGGGAACGCAGTTGAAACCGCGGGGTGGAAGCTAGTCAATATATATACTGCCATTCTTGTCGCGAATCATTATGTTGAATCCTTATAACTGAGCTGGAATTAGCAAAAAATGTAATATTTTAATTTCGCGGCTAATCCGAAGCATTCACCTGTTTCAGGTAAACAGGTACCTGCACGATCAGCCGGGTATGCCGCACTCCCTGCATATGCACTTCGAGGTGCTCGGCAACTTCAAACGCGTGCAGGAAACCGTGCAGAACACGCACTCCGACTCCTCAGACGACGATACTTAGTACATAAACCATATTTACTTGTTATTTATCTTAGGTTTTAGGAGACATGATACATTTTTATTTATGGCTAGAGAAACTTCCCAAATGCATGCAAACATCTTTTTTTTTTACTACGTATTGGCTTGTTTGACCTTAATCGCAACGTGGTCAGTGGCCGATGTTGGTAAGCACACAAAGCCTAGAAAGGAACTGGCTATCAAGTAAGGTGTCGAAGAAATTAGCGCGTTCAAACAAACAAACTCTTACCCCCTTATTCATAAACGCTATTTAACTAAATCAGTGTTATAGTGTCGTCCGTCTCACTCTTTCGATAACCAATAAACTGACCAATAGATGTGAAAACACCCAGCCAAAACAAACATCATCGGTGAAAACCAAAGCGGGGGTCACCACCAATAACTGAATTCCACAGGGTTTTTAAGCCTTCGGTTTCGGCCAGAAATCCACCTGCGGCTAGACGCTAGTATCAAACTGTGTTTTATGAATTTCAGGATGTATGTGCCATATTTCACTGCATCTCTAAGAATCCTTTTGGTTGCGACCCCATAGAAAGGTATTTTTTCTGCATTTCCAAGAACTAAAAGATGGACGGACTAAGGCCTCTTATATGTTGTTATATGCTCAATTTATAATAAATGTAATTAATATTTTCGTTAAAAAGTATCATGTCTCCGAGATTAGAGCTGTACCTTGCGTCTCACGAAACGTACAATGTGGGGATTTTGTTGTTAATGGCATTCGGGCAATAGATGGCGTTACATAATAAAACATTTGCCCAAGGCCACACCAAGGCAAAATTGCTCTTCTTCAAAGCAATTTTAACTTTAGCTTCCTTTTAATGCGATACATCGCAAAGGCATAGATCGTAAGATGAACATTTAAACCAGTCACAAGTGGCGCCACCAGGTTTCAGTGGAAACACAGTACATGTGTGACCAGTCCCTCAATATTATAAATGGAGTCAGCAGCTTTGTGGCTAGCCACATAAGGCAGTGGCTAGTATGTAGTGAGAAGTCAGAAGCTATCAAGAGAATTGAAACATTCCTTAATTTAATATCCAGCGAAAATATTTCCAATAAGTTTCATTTGTTGAAACAAATATTTTTGTAGTTCAATAATTTATATAATACCTAGTATATTTTGAAGGAGAATGTAAGATTTACTTCCAACATGACAGTATTGTATATTTTGAAAATGAAATATTTTAAATATGATGCAATGTAATTATAGTGTATTATACAAATATCAAATTGGTGTGAAATTAAAATTGATCTCAATTAAAATTTTAAATATTGAATAAATCTATTTTCAATCAGAATTTATTTTATTTAAAAGATATTAAAAATCTTAAACACCATGATTCCCTCTTGGCAGTGAAATCTAATTTATGTAGCGATGTGATAGTCTATGGTTATCTCGCGACAATAAAACATTCAGAAAATGGTATTTCAACAATTTAATACAGTAAATTCATCACATGAACGATACAATAGTAAGATTAACCCGCATAAATCCAATTAAACGGAAAAGTACATTATTATGCTAAAACCAAGTACAATCCATAGCCGAGAGCCGAGTGGACGTCACACAGCCATACATATGGCTAAAGTTCATTCCAAAGTAATCTATATAATATGTAAACAAATACCTACTGACAAATATATAATTTTCCAATTCACGCACGCCTCATTAAAAAATAAAGTTCCTTGTATACCTAATCGCCTCTACCTCCGTAACTATTGACAATAATTTGTGTTCTTGTTTATACTAAATCAATAGTCTTAAAGTAAAACGCGGCGAACTGCGTAAACTACACGCGGTATGGACACTCCATATCAAAATTATAGGGAGGCAAACTGGAAGCAGCTGTGAGAATGAAGACGCGCCCTAAAAGAGCTTTTAGGTTAATTTTTATATCATATTATTAAACCTCATCCACATTGTATTAGGATTAGTTCGTGTTTACCTTTTGTGCAGATTCGTTTGGAACATACTTTAGTTTGGAATGATACATTTAATTAGTTACAAACACTTGATACAGTTCATTGGAATACAGAAAAAAAACATCAAATGTGTAACATTGATTGAATGCTAACTTACAACCTAACACACACAAACGCAATATTTCATAGATTTGGTGGAGATCCTTAGAATTATTGCATTGGTTACAAACATTTGTACTTGTCTTTTATGGAAGACTATTTGAAAGGCTTAAACACACAAAAAGTCACTTGTTAATATTTTTTTATTCTATGAATTGTTGAGCAATATATTTTTGCTATTTATAACCATGTACAAATGTTTGTGACCAACGCCAAGCTGGCATATCACTTGGGGTACATGGGAACACGTATATTAACAAATAACTCCTGGAAAGGTGGTTTATGCTGGCTAGTATATTATGGACAAGACATTACATGTTATTATTACGCTAGTTATTTTTATATAAAATATTATTATACATTGTAATTATTATAATTGATAAGTATGTAGTAGTAGAATAGGGATGATGCCTATAAAAATCAGATTAGTAAATTTTGGACACATTTTTTTTTTTAGTTCCGAAAACAAAATTTACGAAGATACACCTTATTACACTTTTTACAGAGACATGACGTCACAACCCCCCACTCCTGAACTTTGATACGACTTATCTTTATAATTTCTTATTGATTTGATAAATAAAAAATACGTATACAATATTTTTTGATATCCAGTCTGGCGCCGCTGACCGTATTTGGCCCAACAATTTTGTTGGCATATGGCTTTTGTTTATAAAAAGTAGTTTCCGTTACGCTTTTATTATTTTTAAATGTTATTTAAATTTCAACCTTGACAGGATAAGAATTATAATAATAACGTTTTTAAAGTCAATAAGGACAAGATTCGCCTGAAAAAGAGTTGCTTTTCACGACTTTCCTAGATTTTCATTTTCATTTTATGTGACAGCGCCGGCAGACTGGATAACCTAACTGACGGACTAAACAGAATTAATTATTTTTTACCCAGTCTTCATGAGTACAATAATCCGTAAAACTTTCGAGATAGCAAAAAAAATCAGCCAGCATATCATACTAAACCAATAAACAAAGGATAAATTGTAAAAGAACAATATCTATTCATGACCAGCAAACCACCTTAACATATTATTACCTGCATAGCTGCAGTATATATCTACATGTTCTCAAACTGTCCGTCCTTATCCAGCAGGAGTATGTTCGGGTTCTCCTTCTCGAACTCAGTCGGTTTCCTGAGACGTTGCTGATCGGTCCACTCTCCCTCGGCCGCCCCCCACTCCCCCACCTTCTCACCAATCACGTCCACTTCTTCTCTAGCTCTTATTTTCTCCACCTGGATGTTGAGAATTAATAGGTTTTTTAACAGACTTCAAAGATAGGAGGTTCTGAAGTCTTCGCATAACTTATTTGTTTATGAACGGATTTTAATAATTATTTTGTCTTTGAAGGAGGTTTAAATCTTTTTTAAAAGTTAGTTATTTTACTATGTATAGACTTGTTTTTAACCACAATTTCATCGTGGTCAGCGATGATGTGGCCGATGGTGGTAAGCACACAAAGCCTTGAAGGGAACTGGCGCTAAAGTGCAGATGTCGGAACACGCCGATAGATGCTTGGCAACAGATTTTCAACTTGAGGGACAGTTCTGTTTGTTAATTTTATGGTTTGTAAAATACATGTCCTGTAACAGTAGACAGAGTGATAAGAAAATGAGCCTTATCTCTTTGCAATAAAAATAAAGTTCATCTGTTTAATCTATGATTAAGAATATGTCGATTCAGATGAACCTTATTGCAATGTAGCTTACCTCAAACTCATGCTATATTTTACAAACCAGATAATAAATAAGCTTTATTATTGGGATGTATATAATAGTGCATTAGGTTCGAACCTGTTACCTCCGTGTCATGTTTGGCGAACTTGTCGAACATGTTGGCGTAGAGCTGCTTCTCCTTCTGTTTCTGCTTCTGGATGGTAGCGCGGCACACTATCACCTGGTTGGCGGCCGCCTGTACAATCACAATATATATGTTACCGGAAATGTATGAAATATAGGAATTGTATACAATTCCTGTGTATTTCCCCTAGGAAATTATAACAATAATGATACTTGGAAATATATAGAAACTATTGAAAAAAATAGGTTGGGGTTATTTTTTTTATTTTGCATAGAATAGCAAGTATTCGCACAAAAGTACCTTTCACTTACAACCCCCCAAATACCGCTATCCTTACAAATATACCGAATGTAGTACTCCGATAGATATTTAGGAAATGTATACAATGACGGATTAGATACTTTTCCGTTAACATATATATACTATGTTAAACCTACACTTACTAACTCAAAAGACATCAATTAAAAAACAATAGCTGATTAAAGTACCTATAACTATCTTTGTTTTTTTTAGGATTCCATACCTCAAAAGGAAAACAAATAAATATCCTGGGATATTCTTCACACATGGTTATCTGATCCCAAACTAAGCAGAGCTTGTAATATGGAAACCTGACAACTGATATACTACGTCATATTTTTTGTAAATACTTAAATATAGATAATTACACCCAGACTCAAGACAAACAGACATGTTCATGCACACAAATGTTTGTCCTGGATGGGAATCGAAACTACGACCAGCGGCGCTACAGGTGGTGTCTTAACCAACTGACTATTAAAAAAAACTATTATTTTTCATGATGTTGGTCACAAAATATCTAATAAGAACTCTTAAATACAAGCAATTCTTGTATTTATGTATCCCGGAAACTGCTCTAACAATTTGGATGAAACTTTAAATTTAGATAAGGTTTTGTTGAAAAAAAAAAATGTTATTTTCTCCGAAAAAAAACACGATTTAAATAGGTACTGCTGGAATAAAACGCACTGAGATGGATTCCACTAGTTATACTGAAACGTAATACATTGATTGAACATGTATCTCTCTCATTCTTGTCACTTCACTGTTATAAATTCACAATCACAACCATATTCAAACAAAATAAGAAATTTGCACCAACCTTATTCTGTGGTTCACTTTCAACAATCAATCCGAAGTCTTCCAGCGCCTGCTCAGCCTCTCCGAGACCTAATAGCGCTTGGCCTCTTCTAAATAGTCCCTTAACGTTGCCAGCGTCGAGTTTAAGGGCCTTAGTGGCATGGTCCCTGGCCTCGAAGTAGTGGGCGGGAGTGACCTTCAGGTAAACGAGGGAGAGGTTCAAATGGGCTGATAGGAGGAAGTCTTTAGCTTGGGTTTTGTTGGCATCCTCTTCACTGGAGTCTTCAAGTATGTCTGGAAACAAATATTATTTATACAGAATGATTTTGAAATGGTATTTTAGCCCGAATTCTACGGTAGGGTGCATCGTTAGGAGTAATTCTACAAAAAATCTGGTGTCCGACTATAACGAAGTAATTGCAATTACAAGTTTAGCGAAAATCTCTGGACGGATCGGGCTGAAAGCCATACAGATAGCTATTTTGACATATGACATAGGATTTTTGTAAGAAAGGATTTTTGAAAATAGAACCTCTAAACATTCTGGCGTCGCTGTCCGTATTTGGCCCAACAATTTTGTTGGCATATGGCTTTTGTTTATAACAAGTAGTTTCCGTTACCCTTTTATTATTTTTAAATGTTATTTAAATTTCAACCTTGACAGGAAAATATAAGAATTATAATAATAACGTTTTTAAAGTCAATAAGGACAAGATTCGCCTGCAAAAGAGTTGCTTTTCACGACTTTCCTAGATTTTCCCTTTTTTTTATTTGTCAGCGACGCCAGTCTGGCGAAGGGGGAAAAATGGGCAATCGAGAGTGAAACCGAAGGGCAGTAAGCTTGTGTACAATAATGCTCTAAAAACTAGAACTTTCTGTCCCCTTCACTCCCGCGGCAATATGAATAGACTTTTATTTCAAACTAGCGACCCGCCCCGGCTTCGCACGGTTTTACTCGGCTTTTCTGTACTATAATATGCATTTATTATACATATAAACCTTCCTCTTGAATTATTCTATCTATTGCTGAAAACTGCATTAAAATCCGTTGAGTAGTTTAAAAGATCTAAGCTAACAGACAGCGGAAGCTACTTCATTTTATACTATGTAAAGATTCAAAGATATTAATAAACTTACCTTCAACCAATGTAATAACTTTCTTATACATTTTAATAGCCAACTGGAACTTGCTTCCTTTGAAGTAATTAGTACCCTTTTCCTTAAAGATTTTGGCTTGTTCCAATTTCTCCGTCCCATCCATAGACCAGGTATCCTTGGCCTTTTCAAAATTAGTTAACGTCACTGTGTATTCTACTGCCGAGTTTGGAGGTACGCCTAACTCTGCGTTGCCTTCAGATTTGAAGGCATATTTAGGTTGGATAGACAGCCTGGACTTCTCGTCTTTGGTAAATTTCTCTAAGGCTCGCTCGACGCCTTCGCAGATGTTGTTTTCGCTGCCTTCTCCGAGGGGGAAGGTGACGGTTCGTGTATCGAATACTTTGCCGTCAGCCTGCAGTCTGCCCTCCAGCTCAACTGTAACAATTATACTTTTTATGTTAGAATAGCTGTTCCCCTAAGTTTCATGCGCGTTCCCGGGATAAAAAGTACCCTATAACCTTCGGGGATAACGTAGATTCTTATTAGTGAAAGAAATTTTCGAATCGAACCAGTAACTTCAGAGATTAGCGCGATCAAACACAAATTCTTCAGCTTTATTATTAGTATATAGATAATATCACCTGATGGAAAGCTACCATTGCTTTTATCGGAATATCACGAGAGTCATCGGTCGGTTGCCGACCTACTTATGATCTAATGATCTATCTATGTGCCAAGTTTGATAGAGTAACAAACATCTACATCCTCACAAATTTTCATATTTATAATATTTGGATTTGATAGCACTTAAATATTTCACTTAAATAATCATTAAATACAATGGATTCAAATATTTCACATTTTGGTGATGTGAATCCATTCTAATTTCAGCTATATAGATACGATTGCGAAGTAATAAACAATACATTTTGCAATTAATATGTATTAAATCAAGTCTAGATGACTTTAACAAATTAGGACAAGGCCAGACCTCTACAGGTCAAGACTCTGTCCAGTTTCTAGTTGAAAGATTACGATAGTCGTAGAAACACTCTTGTTAACAAACCAAACTAAATAACACTGTCAAATTAGTCGGATTTATTGAATAAGGTAAACGAAACAAACATTTGGATTACAACTATCGGCGATAACCTTAAACTTGTTATTTTGTGAATAGGTACCATCAACAAAGTTGAAACATGATCAGTTTTGATACCTTTTTGCTTGCAGCCAGTAATCATAGTTTGCCCTGTCCATTGTTGACAATAAAACGGTCTCTTGTAAAATATTTTGTTTAGACTCAAAATCAAAATCAAAAACTCATTTATTCAATTTAGGCCCTGGTAAGGCACTTATGAACGTCAATAGTTACAAACATTACAATAGACTCTACCACCGGTTCGGAATACACTTGAACTGAGAAGACTCCGACTATTGACTGACAATAACAATCTACTATTTTATGAAAAGCGCATTGTCTGGTTATATTGTGTGAGATAGCGGCTGGTCACTGCACGCAAAATACACCCTTAAGGTGATCATGCTTCAACTTTGTCGATAGTACATCCATACTAGACACTTTACGTTCCACGGCTTCAAAATGGAACTAATTAAATTCAAATATAGACAAAAGTATCCTATATGTTGTATATCTTTAATGGTACTTAGGTCAAGTTCATTTGTTTTCAGTAATTTATGCTTTGAGCTGTATAAATCTTTTCTATTCTATTACTAGCTGTCCCCCGCGGTTTCACCCACGTTCCCGGGATAAAAAGTATCCTATAACCTTCGGCGATAATGTAGCTTCCTATTGGCAAAATATTTTTTCGAATCCAACTGGTAGATCCTGAGATCAGAGCATTCAAACACACTAACTCTTCAGCTTTATTTATAATATAGATAGATAGATATATGGAAATCTTAAACAACGATACACGATCGAAAATATGACGTATACATCATTTTATAGGTATGATATGGGCCAGATATAGAGTTACTGCATCACATTTCTACATTGTTTCAATTGACATTATTGTGAATAAAGGATAGTATTACACATTGTAACGCAACTTTTCACCTTTTGTCTTCACGCCTCCTTAACTAACTAACTCCGTACTATATGATGATAAAAACAGGGTTTTCTTTCAAGTTTATTTTTGATATGTCACCGGAAATGTATGAAACATAGGAATTGTACACAATTCCTGTGTATTTCTCCTAGGAAATTTTATTTCAATAATGATACTAGGAAATATATAAATTCTATTGAAAAAAATAGGTTGGGGTTATTTTTTTTATTTTGCATAAATTTGAAAGTATTCGCACAAAAATAAATTTCACTTACAACCCCCCAAATACCGCTATCCCGAATGTAATACTCCGATAGATATTTAGGAAATGTATACAATGACGGATTAGATACTTTTCCGTTAACATATACATTAAAAAATATAAAATAATGACATAGGATCTCTCTCGTAGTCCCTATTATAAAATTAGCAAAATAACTAGTATACTTGGAGATACAATCCAGTGGAAGAAATTTGGATCTGATTATCTTTTAATCTCAATAATAACAAGCCTCTAGCTAGGATCGACTATTGAAAACATTATCTCATCATCATCATGCCAGCCGAAAGAGAATGTCAGTCTACCTTGAGGAGGGCCTGCCCAGGCTGCGTCTTCCAGTTCGTGGTTGAGAATCTTTCTGCTCCAGGCCATCGGTCCTACGAGAAAATTTATTTAACTCTGAACAAATATGTTAAGTGTACCTGTGACTAGCGCGCCATCATTAGGGCTCTCGAGTCCAGTGCCCTGCTGGATGATTTGGCGCAAGATACCCTTGTTCTTATTGGGGCTCAAGTCCTCCACTGTCCAATCTATCATTTCAATCTAGGATAAAAGACAAATAAAATATTAGACAAAAAATCATCATCGTCACATCATTACTTAATTAATATTTTGTTCTTATAAAAAAAAACATATAGCTCTGGGGTTCCCAATCTTTTTTATAATGTGACTCCTTTTACATGTTGTAATTTTTTTGATTCCCTTGTAAAAGAAAAAGTTACCCGTGATGTAAGCTTATCAGTTCGAGTCACCCCGGAGCGTCGCGACGCACAGTTTGGGAACCCCTGATATACTATATTTCGACGAAGATATATTATGAGATTGGTTACTGAACCGATCATGATGAATTGATTAATCATGAAAAAGTAACACACAAACTCTAAATCAGGGGTTAACTTTGAACCAAGGCGCGACAAAATCTGATATTCGAGAACAAATTAAGAACAAAATAGCGACAGACTTGGAATTCAGATCCGTGATGGTGGCTCTGCCAGGGAGTGCCACACTTCAATTATCCCTTCACAAAGGTCCCTGGTCAAGAAAAGGTTGGGAACCGCTGCTCTAAATAATAGTGATGTGTGGGTTCACCATAAGTATGTACAGCCTGCAGTGATATTATTATTACTATCGTTAAGTATATTTTTTTTGTTTTCTATCCAGTGAAACAAAACAGTTATCTAACACTATCAATTGTAATTACATAAATGTGGTCAGAATGAACCACTTCCTATGACATGATAATATTATGTTTCTGTGAGAAGGATGTATGATTGTGTTTGTTTATATTTTATTAACTTCCCGGGCTGTGATTCCCTGTTTTATCTCCTTAGGTGTACTATTATCCCTCCACCCTACATCCAACACCGGCAGCCAAATAAGTTATTGTGTTCCTACACCTGAGTAAGGTTGCTATAACTCATCTGGAAGGGGAGATGGCTATGAAGATGTCGCCAAGCACCTTTCGGTGTGTTCCGACAGCTGTACTTGAGAGCCAGTTCCCTTCTAGGCTCTCTGGGCTTACCACCATCGGCCACATCATCACTGACCACGGTGAGATTGTGGTCAAACACAGGTGGACCATATTTGCTACCTTTTTATTAAATATAGGTATAACTCACCTCAAACTGCAAGGTAGAATTAGGTGGGATCTTTGGAGGGCTTCCAGCTGCTCCATATGCATACTCCGGGGCACAGGTCAAGACACACACCTCTCCCTTCTTCATTGTTGCCACACCAATGTCCCATGCTTTGATTACACTTCCTTTTAAAAGAAAGAATATTTAGTTCTGGATATCTAACTATTAGGGCGTTGTTTAGGGATGCACAGTTAAATGAGCATTTGTTTGTTGATCGTGAATCTGAGGATGTAATACTCATGCTCAGAAGATGCCTATTCTCTATGGTCTTAAAGAGCCTCCGGTATGTAACAAGAAACACAAGTTTGACAGGTAAAGATGAAAAGACTGAATCTCTGTCTGTCTCAGGCCTGGTAAAGAGTACTTGATTTCCACTAACCTATTGGTTAGAAGAAAAAAAATCTAATGCATTTACAAGAAATTGCACCATTAATATGTAGTACTAACTACCATACCATGGCTTTACCCGCATTAAATACAAAAAATAAGAAACACATGGTCACAATTTGCAGCCTTACCTTTTAAATTAATTTACTTAACTAATTTGTAATCATCCTTGAGGAATAATATAATATGAAATAATTTTGTTATGCAGAAAATTATGGATTGTTTGTTAATAATGTAATTCATACATAATTACACCAAGTGGAAATTTAATAAAATGCAAATACCTACCTACTTTAAATTTCTTTCAAAAAATTAAAAGTCATGATGTAAAAAATTTTTTCACAAAGGTTATAAAAATTACCTTTTCCTAAATTAAATTCAAAAGGGTCGTTCCTGTCCTTGCTGGAATCGAACTTCGTGCCATTCATCAGAGTACCAGTGTAATGTACGGTAACCTGGCATCCTGCGCTAGGGGTATCGGTGCCCTCGCCCTCCTTGATGATTCTCTTCAACACCCCGCGGTCACCCGCCTTCGTAATGTCTACGCCTTCATCCACAGTCATGATTTACTAATGAATGTAGTACTAGAAATTAAATATTACACGATATAGCAACGAGGCTCCAATTTATAAATCGTAAATTGATCGTAAATTCTCGAAAAGTCGCTTGCACGCCGGTATCGTTTATAATGTTGCCAGCTGACAAGACAATACCGGATCGGATCAATCGAATCATACATTACATATCTGTAATCGGTTCGAACGGAGAATTATGAAATTTAAGTTCATTAAGGGGGAACGTTCGGTTGGAGCGCGAAATTCAAATTTTATCACGTTTTTTGCAAATTGCAGCTCAGTTATAGGTCGTAAGTTATCAACATGTTATTTGCGAGAAGAATGGTAGTATATTTACTGATTAATAACAAAATAAATCATCAACATATTCCTCCAAGGTATATTAGTAACATTTTCATGAAATAGTCGTATATGTCAGTAATATACCTTGGAGGACTATGTTGATGATTTCTTTTGTTATTAATCAGTAAATATATTACCATTCTTCTCGCAAATAACATGTTGATAACTTATGACCTATAACTGAGCTGCAATTAGCAAAAAACTTGATAAAATTTGAATTTCGCGCTCCAACCGAAGGTATACCCTTAAATACAATACATCTTTCAATGGTTCACTTGAGGCACGGTGTGTGGAAGCAAGCACTACTAAGCAAAGCAACTACAATTTCGAAATATATTTTTAGAATTTGTAGGTCTCTTCATTTACATACTGTATGACGGGAAATGTATTAGTGATATTGCTTTTTAAGCGATGATTTAAGGATTTAAAGTAAGACTTGCTGATTCAAAGTATTTCCAAAAGATAAAAAACCATTTCTTTTCTTTACAAAGTGAAGTCAAAAAGTACGAACTTTGAAAGTTTCGTATTCTTTGGCAACCCTAAAGCATTGGTTTGGTAGGAATGGATAGGGTTGCCACCTGCCGGTATATATGCGTAGTATCTTTAAGTAGTCTGTGTATAATATTTAGTTGGTTCCAGCCAGAGTAAAATTGTTCTGTGATTCCAGCCAGCTAAGCACTGCCGCATATGCCAACCCTGTATTTTATTTTGCTAGATAAAGAAAAATCTACCTGTAACCATAGGTATAGGTAAAGAATTATTAGTTGTATTTTTTTCAAAATGCTAGGCCCCGTAATTATTTTATTTTTTATACTATTTCAGAACACTATTAGAATTTCGGAGTTATAGTTGCTTATAGTAAGAAATGGTAAATAAATATAAATAAATAAATATCCTCGGACATTCTTCACGCACGGTTATCTGATCCCAAACTAAGCAGAGCTTGTACTATGGAAACCAAACTAGATAACTGATATAGGTACCTACTACATATACTACTTTTTTTGTAAATACATACTTATATAGATAATTACACCCAGACTCAGGCAGGACAAACAGACATGTTCATGCACACAAATGTTTGTCCTGGATGGGAATCTAACCTATGACAAGCGGCGTGATAGGTGGTGTCTTAACCAACTGGCTTGTCAAATTTTCGACTATTTATCTTAAAATTATAAAAAAGTATTTGAGATTCTACAACTAGTAATTTCCTTTGATATGTCACACAATTTAGTTTGCATCTTTTTTTAATTTTCGCCCCAAGTGGCTTCCATATTTAAAATTCATGTATTTACGTGACTTACATGTGTGTACCACTCAATCGGTAAATTCTCTTTGGGCCCAGTAGTTTCGGAACGAATTGGCTGTAGCAGACAAAGTGATCCAATAATGGTTCCGATTTTTCCTATTTATTATATATTTCCTACCCTAAAAAAAAAGTATTGCCTGAACCAATGTATGGTATGTAGATACTACAAATTAGAATAGGCACTTACATAAAGTCAAATAAAACAATGATGGAATATTAATTCATGTTATTTTATTTCAGTCTTTTAAAAGTCTACTTAATTAATCATCATTATATAGAATATACAGGTTTTTGCATTAACTTTGTCATTTACAATAACTCTTTTCATTTGAAGTTATAACTACTCTTAATAAAAACATACATTAATTTTCTACAAATATTTACAAAAGGCATATATACAAATAATTTATTATCCAATCCTATAACTATTATCCTACGATAGGACTTGTCTGTCAAGTCATTTGGAATTATATTGTGGAAGTGAGACATGGCTACATTTTATCCCAAGAACCCACATAAAACTGCAGGGGATATCAAGAGTGATATGAAAATGAACCATATAACATTGCAATAAGCTTCATATGAATCATCATATTCTTAATCATAGATTAAACAGATAAACTTTATTGCAAAGAGATAAAGCTCATTATTATATCACTCTGGCTACTGTCACAGGAGTGATGATGTATTTTACAAACTTTAGTATTCAAATAAATAAGAAATTGACAAATTATAAGTACATACAAGAGAAATAAATTAAGTAACATAGCAAGTAAACAACCTTTTTATGTAGTTGAACTAAATACATTCTAGATAAAAAAAAAGGAAAAACCTGTTGGCTCATAGTTCCAAGAATTCTATTGTTTTCATTGATGGACATCCTCAAATACACTAGATTCCCAAGAACTGTTATTTAAGGTACATGAAAAATTATTGGCTGTTACTAGTTGTCCGCTAATCGGATTATTTTGCTACTTCTGTCTACTGTATCCTATTCTTTACGGCCATAGGACCAGTAACAAGATATGGGACTTTGAAAATTCAAAAAAATGTAAAAATACTTTTTTAGAACAAAAAATATATGACCACAAAGTGTATGCCATCACTTCTAACCTAAAGTATCCATGTTGTTTTTGAAGGAATTTGATAGTGCCCCTTAGGCTATTTTTTTATAACAAGCAAACCAATTTTATTAATCCAATTAGTGGATCACTAGACACTTCGAAAATTATTAGTTGCATACTGATAACATCTAATACTAACAATTATTTTAAGTGCTTATATAATTTTGGTGGTAATTATTATCATAAGATTAAACTATCAGGGTGACACCCTTAGTATAATATCACAGAATGAAAGGCAACATTATTATCATGTAGTTTCTATTAAAATAATGAAGCCAACCATTTGTAGCTTGGTTTTATTTCCTCACATTACATACTTTATTACAGGTACCATGTGTTATTATTCTAAGGTGGCACCACTGTTATCAACCCTAGCCATTCTACTGAAAAAATGTACATAAACATTTTAAATTCTGACTTTCTTGTATTTATTTACATTGATTAGGACACTTTGTTACATAATATCTGTAGTGTTTCGAGTTACTCTGGGAAAGCAATTTTTGGTCTGGTTTTTGCATAAATTCATCTGAGCCATCACAACAATCACAAACACCATCATTCACTCTACTTGATGGCACCTCATGAAGGGATGTTGGCTTGTATATTTGAGTATCACAGTAGAAGGTTCCATTTACACAAGCATTAGTGCTAGGTTCATCTGTTCCATCCTCACAGTCACAATAATCATCATTCATTCTATCAAACGGCACTCTCTGTTCAGAGTTCAAACATTTGAATTCGTTTTTCAAATCCGGCCGGTAGCGCGGCATGTAGGAATAATAAACACCACGTATTATACCATTATCATTGATGAATTTGTCTGCTTCAGAACGTAAATGCATTAATTGTTTCACGTTCGAATGATCTAGGACCGGTATTACTTGGTTACTGTTGACAGTTTCTGATGATATGGTTAAAAAGAAGTACAGCTGGTACAGGATAAAACTTACAACCATGCACAGTGTTAAAATTATGATGTTTTTCTTCTTTTTCAGTCCCATTGTCATGATATTTTTCAGCTTCAAATCCGTTAGATGAATAGTACCTTTAGATAAACACTACAATAATTAGATGTAAATTACTGGTATTATTCATGAACAAACACCCCCCCGTGTTAGTAAAAAATGAAAAAAATAATCCAATCCAACAAAATCAAGCTTGAACTCAAGGTGAACTCACTGTACTTTTTCAAACTTCATTGTATTAGGCATCTCTTTTTAGAATAAAAAACTAAGCTATGTTAAACAGAGATAGCTAGTGTAACAATGTATCAAGTGCAATGCATGCTTGTTTGAATGAATGAAACGCAGTTCTCAGATTTATTTGACAATACAATAACATGACAGCTCCAACCAAACCATAGAGCTCCAACAGTGTTTTACACGTTATAAAGTTAACATTTCATTTCAACCCGAAACGTTTCTGAACTCTCCCTAGCACTGCCATTGATTGACGTTGACATTTGACAATGCTGGCTGACAGTGACAGACACTAATGAATGATGTTTGATCGTAGTTTTGGGGTTTCAATCCAATTTTTTATTTCTTGGCTTTGAAATTATCAAGACAATCTAATGTTTTAGGGGAAGAAAAGTGTTTCACCATGAGTTTCCTGACAGTGGATCGTCAGACTCCCTCTACCAGTACACTCAAAAAGGAGGAGGAGCCTAAAAAAAATGAAGAACTCGAGGTTTGTTAGCATTAATCTTATACGTAATACTTTAAGTTTTAAATTTTATTGTTAATCTGATATTATTGTGTCTGAGATGTATTTAGTCTGGATTCACCTACCTAGGTATATCAAGGTTTTGTTGAACTGAAATATCAATGACTTTATACTCGTGACGATTCTACTGTCTAAATAAACAAGGTCTCATGGAATCAAGGACGCTTATGTTGATAATATATACTCGGCAAACATATTCTATTCATCATTAAATAGGGTGCAAGGTCATTTTTGCAGGGTTGTCTCTGCACATTTATTGCCGGCTCTTCTCAGCAAAAGCTACCTTCCGAACCGTGCATTAGAGTCTGACTATTCATAAGTGCCTGTGAAGGTCTATTTGAATAAATAATATTTCATTTCATTTCATTCATTTCATTCATTTCATTCATTTCATTCATTTCATTCATTTCATTCATTTCATTCATTTCATTCATTTCATTCATTTCATTCATTTCATTCATTTCATTCATTTCATTCATTTCATTCATTTCATTCATTTCATTCATTTCATTCATTTCATTCATTTCATTCATTTCATTCATTTCATTCATTTCATTCATTTCATTCATTTCATTCATTTCATTCATTTCATTCATTTCATTCATTTCATTCATTTCATTCATTTCATTCATTTCATTCATTTCATTCATTTCATTCATTTCATTCATTTCATTCATTTCATTCATTTCATTCATTTCATTCATTTCATTCATTTCATTCATTTCATTTCATATTTCATTTCATTTCATTTCATTTCACAAGTAATATCCTGGGTACTGCAAGTATTTCTAGGCTTCCCACGGTTTCCTGGGATAAAAAGTACCCTATGTCCTGCATATCATAAGCTATCTGTGTGCCTTTCATTATGATCCACTTAGCGGTTTAGGCATGAAAAGGTAACAGACAGACAGAGTTATTTTCTCATCTATACTAATAATAAAGCTGAAGTAGGAAGCTACATTATCCCCAAAGGTTATAGGCTACTTTTTATCCCTGGAACAAGTGTGAAACTGTGGGGAACAGCTAGATATTAATATGGATGGTAATTGCTTATCATTTATCATGCAGTATGATGAATATGCTTATCAGTAATCATGCAGTATGAATGTGAAGAATGTTCCAGAATATTTATTTATTATTTTATTTATTCAGGTGGACAACTCAAAAAGTGTACTCCTCAAGATAGCTACCCTATATGCTGAACAGCTGATGAGTGACTTGGTATTAGAAGTGTCTGGTGTTGGGTATCCAGCTCATCGGCTCATTCTGTGCGCCAGCAGTGAGGTGTTTCAGGTACTTATTTTAGTACAGTAGAGATTAATTTTATTATAAAAAATATTTTTATTGTCATTGGGTATGCATGATACACCCCAAGAGGGATGTCAGTGCAGGTTTTATATAGAATAAGAATATTAATTACCTCTAAAAGATTATTGTATATTTTAATAACCTATGATTTTTGCCCTTTCTTCTTTTCATAATGTGAAATTAATATTGATGAAAATAATAAATAAATCAAAATTTACTTAAATAGTACTCACTAGTTCCTATATATATATATCCCTACTCACTCACTAGCTCACACTTACTCACACCAGCTCACCCACAATCACACTCACACTCACACTAACTCGCTCACACTCACACTAACTCATCCACACTCACACTAACTCTCCAACACTCACACTAACTCCCACACTCACTATATATTATTGAAACTTTCAGGTGATGTTAATGAACCGTGAGTGGAGCGAGTGGCGCGAGAGTCGTATAGTACTACAAGAGACACCCACAGCTGCTTCTGTCTTCCCACATTTCTTAAAGTTAGTTTACTTACTTAATTAGTTGAGGGGCGTATTTACCAGTGGCGAAGGGTCTATACAAGCCAATTCTCATCGGCTTACCTTTTAGGAATCCCAGTCCCACATTTACATCATTTCAAAGCCACTTTTATCATGCTTAAAATACACTTTAATTATAAAATTACAGGTGATTTTTGATCGGCTTACCCTTGCAATAATTTCACCCCTCGCCACTGGTATTTTACCATAGGGCCAATGGGGGCCATCCCCCGGGGCGGCAGGCTGACAGGGAGGCTGTGAAGGTCGGTGAAGCCGCCCTCGCGGCTTTCTCTGGCTGCTGCTGCGAAGCTGAGTTCACAGACGCCATAAATTATGACAGCGTCATTGACGTTTTTATCAACCAATTTGTACACAGATTTTTTTTTTAATAGATACACTTGTCATCAAAAAAATTTAAACATCTAAAGTTTGGTTTGGAATGAGTTGCATGTTTTTTTTTAAATACGCCTTTGAATTAGTTACTTTACTTAATTAGTTAGTTTAGATCCAGAATTTGGAAATCTTGCTGTGTTTCTTCAGCTACTCCTGGTAGGGCCACCAACATGGATTCAAATTCAGATTTGTCACAGAATATCAGATTTTGTCAGCCCTTGGTTCATCATACAAATTATAAATGAAATGTGAAAATTGACAGTTTGTTACTTCTTAGCGCTCAAACGGCTGGACCAATTTTGATGAAATTTGGTGCAGATGTAGTTAACACACTGGATAAACTTATTTCATAATATGTTTCAGATATTTCTACACGGGTCAAATTAGGATATCTTATCAAACAGTGCTTCCTGTGCTCTCATTAGCTGATAAGTATAATATTAAGGTGAGTGCAGATTTTACATTTAGGGACTTTTTTATATACTTAGGGATTTTTCTGAAACAATAATAAGCATTGCTATCCAGATAAAGATTGTAGAGATATTACTTATTTTGTAAATAAATACTTGAATAGATAATTACACCCAGACTCTGAACAAATAGATATGTTCCTGCTATGCACACAAATGTTTCATCTGGACGGGATCGAACCCAAAAGCTAGCTGTCCCCCAGGGTTTAACCCGCGTTGCCGGAATAAAAAGTAGCCTATATGTTATTCCGGGGCATGATCTATCTATGTGCCAAGTTTCGTCCGAATCCGTTCAGTAGTGTTTGCGTGAAAGAGCAACAAACATACATACAAACTTTCACGTTTATAATATTAGAAGGATAAAAAATTAAATAACTTGTGCACATTGGTCATACTTTTGCGTAGCCAGTAGGCTATTCAAAATCTGCCTCCCTACGGTCCAGCGTACTCATCCTGGTGGTAAATCCGTGAGTGGTGTTTGAACGTGTGTAGGACCTAGTATCGCTGTGCCTGAGCTACATGTCGGCAAACGTAGCGACGGCCGCGCAGCGCGGGCAGCTCATCGCGTGGATGCAGTACACCATGGCTTGCGGACACGACCACGTCGCCAGGGTGTGTATAAAGTATCCTACTTAAGGGGGAACGTTCGGTTGGACTGACATATACGACTATTTCATGAAAATGTTACTAATATACCTTGGAGGTATGTGTTGATGATTTCTTTTGTTATTAATCAGTAAATATACTACCATTCTTGTCGCAAATAACATGTTGATAACTTACGACCTATAACTGAGCTGCAATTTGCAAAAAACGTGATAAAATTTGAATTTCGCGCTCCAACCAAAGGTATACCCTTAAGGCGATGATATACGAGAAATTATGTAAAAATATAACGAGCAGGGTCGCGCCGAACCCCGCCAGCGCCTGTGTGCGAAACCTACGAAGCGCCTCTTTTTGGGGTTCGTACCCGAAGGGTCTAAATGGAGCCCTATTTCTGTCACTCAAGTGTCTGTCGGTCGTCTGTCACACAGGTTTTACGGCTAAGCGGTTGAATCTACAATCTTCAAAATTATTTCAATAATAGTCGCTGGTATTTCATCCGGCGCGGGCGCCCCTACTGCCTTGGCGCCTATGTGCGCTGCACACTTCGCACAGAGGGGCGGCGCGGCCCTGATGACGAGAAATCGTTTTTTAAAAACTAAAAATGATTTTTTCTCTTATTTGGTCCATCTAAATAACTTCAAATATTAACATACATTCTGTGATCTAATAGAAAGGGAATAGTTCTCTTATTGTTTTTTTAAAATGGCTTTGTTTTTTTAAATGATATAAAACAGTCTTTTTTTACTAAAAGTGGGCTGCTAGTTCTGCAATAAATGAGCACCTATTTATTCTATAGGCGTGTCAGAACTTCGTGAAGTGGAACCTGGAGTGGGTGTGGTCTGACAGTGAACTGGGAGAGCTGGAAGGGGAGACCCTCGTGGCGCTGCTGCAACAGAGTGACCTCGTTCTCACTAACGAGATGAGCTTGTACAGGTAACATTCCAGGGCAAAAATTTGTGTGTACTAGACTGGGTTATTTTCAGTAGCCATATTTTCAGGGATTATTGTAGTCATGATAGGGATGATAACTGAGTATAAAATAATTGATGATGGTTATCAAAAAATATTAAATACGTATTTTTTATTTTATCAAATCAATAAAAGATAAGGCGCTTGCAAAGTTCAGGAGTGGGGTCTTGTGACGTCACTTGTCTGTAAAAAGTGTAGACGTGACGTCACGCAAAATTTAAAGTGTTATAATTTTGTTCAGAACAGAAAAAAATCTTGAGAGGCTGAGGCCAGGAGATACATAGTACGGGTTCTACTCAGTTTGGACTCCTGTCTCCTGCTACATATTTAATTTTACCCATATATAATAAGATTTTTCATTCCTGATTTGTTAAATATTGTAGATTGGAGAAAATAAATAAATAATTATATTCTTTATTTATTTTCGTTCTTAAAATTAGTTTTTTTTATAACATTAATATATAATTCAAGAATATTATAACAAACGTAACCCTATAAACATATATGATTTTTTTTTACAATATTTATATAAAATTAACTAATTAAAAACCTAATATACTAACCTAGTATACCGCCGGCAGCGGGGTAAGACCAAAGCTACCGGTGCTTAGGTCTTACGTTATTATTATGAACATATACAGGTTCGTAGTCCGGTGGCTGGGCCGGCAGCGCGAGCGCGAGGCTCCCAGCGAGCTGAGCGCGGCGGAACTCAGCGCGCACTGGGACTCTCTCATCGCCGCTGTCTTCTCACACATCAGGTATATATTAAGTCTTTTCTCGGGAACTGCATTCGTTTTTATAATAAAATCCCATATGAAGTAACTAAGATGTTGTACAATAAATTCAAACAGTATGTTAAACAGAAATTAATTGACAAGGCCTACTATAAGGTGGCTCATTACGTTGAAGACAAGAATACATGGTTGTAGTAGCTTCTCTCTGCACTTGCGGCCCCCTCCACAAGTGACAATTGTATGAACTTTATGTATATTTGGAACAGGAACTGTAATTACATAAATTTAAAAAAGAAAGATCCACAAAAAAAAATGTAGCCTTGCTGAGTTTCTTGCCGGAGTCTCCTCAGTTCAAGTGTATTCCGAACCGGTGGTAGAGTCTATTGTAATGATATCGACGTTCATGAGTGCCTTACCAGGGCCTAAACTTAATAAATGAGTTTTTGATTTGATTGATTTTTATTTTACAATGTTTGTCATCATTTACTCCAAGTTCAATTTGATCCACTTCCCGGTTACCGATTGAGCTGAAGATATATAGATAATTTACACACAGACTCAGGACAAACAGACATGTCATGCACACAAATATTTGTCCTGGATGGGAATCGAATCCACGACCAGCGGCGCTACAGGTGGTATCTTAACCAACTGCGCCAACCGGCTTGTCTGCGTAGAAATGAGTTAAAATTGTTTGTAGGTTCCCCATGATGTGCCCCAACCAGCTGGCTAAGTTATTGCTGTGTCCGCTGACGCAAGAACACAAGGATTTCTTCATGGAGAGGATGGCCATCGCTATGAGCTACCAGTCAGGTAAGCCAGTCGGTAATAATCACGTGATGTCGAAGTAAGCGTTTACCGTAGCCAAACCTTTAAATGCAAAGAAAGTAACTCTGTCTGTCTGTTACCTTTTTTAAATTCCTGAACTGATCGCGATAAAATTTGGCATGCTGATAGTCTGTGATATGGAGGGAGAAGGCTATGGGCTACTTTTTATCCCGGCGGAAACTAGTTTAAAAAATATTCTCTTTATTTTTTGTAGGCCAATACGAACGCGTATCAGAAATCCAGCAAACGGAAGCGGGTCGAATGCTATTCACACCTCGTCTCTACACCGAGGATACTTGGGGTTCGATGCTCGCCGTGGACAATTTCCACTCGCTACCGTGCTACCACACTAGGACGTTTATATTCTCGACGCGGCCGTCGATAGCTGATGTGGCGCCTTATGACAAGTTGACGGAGTGGACGGTGGACTTGTACCCCAAGGGTGTCTGGTTCAGGAAGAGTTTGCTCATCGTGTGGTCGGGTACTTATGATGTGAGTCGCTTTTTCCCGGATAAACTGTGTTTTTTTAATATTTTCATGGGTTCTTTTTTATATTATTTATACAAATTTTAGTTGGGTATTGTAGTTGAAAGGGCATTGAAGTATTCTACAGACGCAATATTAAAAAAATTATATATGAAAAGAGTGACGATTTAAACACTTGTAATTTAAATTTAATTTGGTGAATAATTATTGAATTTGTAAGTTACAGATCCCTGAAGTAGTTCTTCGCACTGTGAGAATATCCATCACCTGTCAGAACTGTCCTGAACCGAAGATCGATATATTTGGGGAGCCAGAACAACCCGAACCTGATGTTAGGGTTAAGGTAAAGATTTTATGTTCGTTCACATTTAACAAATTCAGATATATACATAAAAAGTAATAAGGGACCTAATATTGTTCCTTGTGGAAAACTAAAAATTAAAATATTGTTATTATATTCATATAAATATATTTACTCTTTTTGATGTTACATGAAGATGATTTATATCTGCATATAGTATTTATTTATGTTATTTTATACTTTTAAAATTATATAATCATCAAAATATTGTCTGTCAATAATTCGTTTTATCATCAGATCGGGATCCTAGTTTGGGGAGTTCAGAAAGGAGTGGAGCACGTATCATCTGTAGTAGAACGTGTACATCGCTTCTCGGCACAGAATAGGTAAGATTTACACCTAATGTTAGGTGTACAATAACCTGTCTGGCGTCGCTGTCCGTATTTGGCCCAACAATTTTGTTGGCATATGGCTTTTGTTTATAACAAGTAGTTTCCGTTACGCTTTTATTATTTTTAAATGTTATTTAAATTTAAACCTTGACAGGAAAATATAATAATTATAATAATAACGTTTTTAAAGTCAATAAGAATAAGATTCACCTCCAAAAGAGTTGTTTTTCACGACTTTCCTAGATTTTCATTTTATTTGACAGCGCCGGCAGACTGTGTAAAGAGAGATATGTATGTTGCAGGGTGCTGAACATAGATGACGCGCTGGACTTCGACGAGCTGATTTCGCCGCTGTACTCGCCGGAGCCGGCCGCCCTCGACGCCGCCCCGCCGCCCCCGCCGCCGCCCCACCCCTACTCTACACCACACGATGACGTCAACAAGTATAAAATATAGATATACTATTTATATTGTACCGACACCTGTCAGCAGTTTTTTTTGCCATCTCGTTTTTTTTTGGGATTATTGTACTCATCATTATGAACAACTTTTATTACTACTTTTTAAGTTGATTATTTACAGGTGTTGTTCCAAAAGTTTTATTTAAGACTAATGTTCCATTCGTTATTATTAGTACAGTATGACACAACTTAGATGTAGCATCGGCAAATCATTTTCGTACACTTCACTTTCGATTTACACAACTAATAAAAATCATTCACTATCGCGCCATTCAACGTTCAACAAGATCATTTTCGCCGATCATTTTTTAACACATGAGTAATGTTGTAGGCGCACTCTTTTCGGGAACGATCGATTTTACGAATTTTGCCGATGCTTCATCTAAGTTGTGTCATACTATACCTGGTTGACCGAGGCTTGCTCGTTTTTTTTTAATACGACGTTTTCTAAAAATGAAACCTAGCTAGATCGATTTATCTCCCCCGAAATTATGACGAATGTTCCATACGTTATTATTATAAACGAAAGTTATATAAAGTACTTGCAGGAAGATAAGGTCAATTTCCCTTCATACGTTGGGGTCTTTTTACATTATAACATATTGAAATGTTTGCAGGCTTTGTCCAAAGTGTCAGTCGGACAACTGCGATGCTCCCGAGCCACAATACTTACTAGGGCCCAATAGAGATCAGCTCAGGGTAAGTTGATGGAAGCTAACAACATCTATACTAATATTATAAAGAGGAAAGATTTGATTGTTTGTTTGTTTGCATTGAATAGGTTCCGAAACTACTGAACCGATTTGAAAAATTGTTTCACTAATAGGAAGCTACATTATTCCCGAAGGTTATAGGCTACTTTTTATCCCGGGAACGCGAGTGAAACCGCGCGGAACAGCTAGTTTGGAATATAATTGCAGTAATATGTATCTCAATTAAATACGACGAAAAAGATTTCTAATTTATATTTATCTATATCTATACTAGTAATAAAGTTGAAGAGTTTGTTTGTTTGTTTGAACGCGCTAATCTCAGGAGTTACTGGTCAGATTTGAAAAATTATTTCACCTTTTTATCCCGGGATCGCGAGTGAAACCGCAGGGAAAAGCTATATAATCGACTCTCATAAGCACGGCATTTTTGAGGATCTTTTTTAGACTTGAAGGTTCCAAACTGAGCCCTGATGCTGTCACTCACGTGACCGTCTGTCACAAAATTTTGTTCCTAAGATTTTTTTAACTTCCCATTGACCTTGAAATTAATTGATAATTTTTATTATTACGTATATTTTACTAACAAATACCAATATATTGATAAATCATATTTTTCTCCATTTGTTACGGAACTATTAGGTAGCGTCTCCACCAGGCTCACAGTTAGCGGTATACTGACTCTGAGCGGTGTCAGCGGCGCAACGGTCGCTGACTCAATGTGTCGCGCTGTGAATCAGCTGCTCACTAAATAAGTCGGCAACCAAACACCGCAAACTGCGTACACTACCCGCGGTATGGACACTCCATTTAAAAATTATAGGGAGGCAAACTGGACACAAATAGTCTGCCGCTAACTGTGAGCTTAATGAGGACGACACGCACTTGGTCGGTTTTTTTCATGATGTAAATATTTCAGATACAAGTAGTGATAGTCCCGCTGACGGACTACAGCGAGGTGTGCGCGGGCGACTCGCTGGGATGACCGCCCGCGCACCCTCGCGCTACACTGCGCAGGTAGGGCTATCTGCTCACCCTTGGGTACTGCTCAGCTTTACTCATTGACTCACAAACCCAGATACCTATATGACAAGTGCTAATAAGGATAGTTGTGAGCGAGATGTGCTGTTTTTTATTTTGCCTACACATAAATATGTCCCTTTCTCCATGTGTATTTTTCTATCGGAAATAGGGATGATGACTGGGTAAAAAATAATTAATTCTATTTAGTCCGTCAGTTAGGTTATCAAAAAATATTGGATACGTATTTTTTATTTTATCAAATCAATAAAAACTTACAAAGATAGGTCGCATCAAAGTTCAGGAGTGGGGGTTTGTGACGTCACTTATCTGTAAAAGTTATAAATATTATGATTAATAAATGACCACACATTTGGTAATGGATCCGATAGACTAATAGGGAATATGCATGATTTTTTTATCGCATTTCTTAACAAAATATGAAAATACCGAAAAAAACATGTCGACAAGTGAAATTAAAATCGACCAAGAAACACGGAAGATATAAGGATGTTTAACTACTAAGTAGACAGCAATTAAACAGATAGATCGGACATAGTATGTGATATATAAACTCCATGCTAAATTATGTTTTGCTAGAAAGAGATACGAATAAATCTTTGATTTTATATCTTGGAAGAAGCAGCAATTCTTAAAGGAATGAACTTTTATTAAAGCAAAAAAAAATATACATATTCCCTATTTATAATGTGATTAGTTATTATTTCTTCTAAACTAATCAAATATTTTTAATAAAAAAATATTTGTGAATTTTTATGTCAATGTGAAATCTTCGTTCACTAATATGAAGCTATATTATCCCTAAGGCTCCCTAGTGAGCGTCGGCCATCTGACAGCGGAGGTCACTGATAGCTAGTTAACTTTGTTTTTCCACGTGAAATTTTCAAAATAAGTTCCCAGAAACAAAAGCGTTTAAACGCCGTCACACGGTTGTCCACTATAAAGGGAAATGTATTAAAGCTGTATTAAATGGTGGCGACGCCCAACAGTTTTTTATGTTATTTTTGAACCCTGGAATGTGAATGAGCATTTAGTAATAGATACATTAAGTTTGAATTCTTCTGTTGTTAAGTGTAAGATTTGAAATGTTATTTTGTAATACATATATTGACTTTTTTCGCTTTGCGCAGACTGTTAGTTAAAAATTAATTGATAAATTCCATTTGTGAATATTCTAAATTATATTTAGAGATGCTTGAACGGTTCTGAACAATGGTGGTAAAACCAACCTTCTTTAGATTGTTATAGGAAGTAAAATTCATGAGCAACTAATATAACTAATCTATGATATATCAAACAAAGTTTGCTTCGCATTGTCAGATCCATTCAAATATGAACCCTAAGTCAATGTAGTATTAATATAATATTGCTAGAGTTTAAATTAAATAGTGGTCTATGCGTTATCATTGCCATGGTATATTCAACTTTACTAATATGATGTTAATGCTTAACATCATTATGAGTGTATTTTAACCAGTGTTGTTACTTAATTTAATGTATGTAGTTATTATTAAAGTTTAGACCTTTTGGTTGCTCGCATACGTCTTACAATTGGTTGTCCTACTTTTGTCGGAAAATGCTGTTTTTGTTGAAAAACATACTAAAATAGTTTTAGTTGCGTCCAACCTCTTTCTTGCAAATACATTTCTCATCAGAAAAAATCGAAACACATTGCAAGTTTATGTTTTGTAAGAATTTATCAGAAAAATGTGTATAAAAACGGAAGTGTTTCGATTTTTCTGATGAGAAATATATTATTGGAAAATATTTAAAGCTATTGTGAGTTGTAACTTATTTTGATGGCAAAATATGGCAAAATAATTGACTTTGAAAATAAGAGATTAGACTGGAATGTATGTTTTGTACGGACGGATGACAATTCGAGGTAAACACTGCGGCATCATAAGCGGTTGTAATAGGAGCTATTTTGCAACAAAAATGTATGTCTGTTGTGTTGGCGACTGAACGTACGTGAGTTTGTTTGTTTGATCTCTGGAGATACTGGTCCGATTTGAAACATTCTTTCACTAATAGGAAGCTACTTTATCGCCGAAGGTTATATGCTACTTTTTATCCCGGGAACGCAAGTAAAACCGCGGGGAACAGCTAGTATCAAATAAGGGTGGATTTCATAAGTTTATGTTTGCAATTTGTTTGTATCGGTTATGCGCGTATGACTTCAGAATATGATTGGAATCGAAACATTCTACTGAAATTTTTGTTTTTTTGTGCACGAGATGTGTGAATTCTGTTCTTTATTGAAATTTTATTTTCATCATAAATTACAAGAACTAAAAAAATTGTTCAATCCGTTAATCAAATTGTTTTATTATGCCTTATTTACGTTGCATTTCAGATGAAATTAAGTTACAAAAAATTAGATACGGGAAAGAGGTAAACAAATAAATACAACAATAATGTTTTTATAAAAGCTAAATTTAATAAAAATGAAGCACTTATTCACTGACATTGTCTTAAACATAACTAACGCTTTACATATTTAATGGAAACTATGTATATTCGTATATCATAAAATTTTGAATAAAGCGTATAATTTTGAATACAATCCAAATGCAATAAAATCTCACTTGGAAAACATATTGAGCTCTTTTTAAGTACAATCACTTACAAAGTTAATAGACATAGACACACGTGTAAAAAAATGTCTGGACTTTATTAAGTCTATATTGGTGCCGATTCTGTTGTTTACGAACTTAACTAATATTAGACAAGTCACCTCTCTTTCATGTTAACCTTATTGAAAAAAGATTGTCATTTTAATCCATGCCGTCGTAATGTACGGGTAAATAGTCGTGACCAATAATCGCGCTTAAATTCTCGTTGAAATATGTGATCGGACTTAACTGACAGGACTAAAATATCTTGCATCCCTTTCTTATATTTACTATTAGAAAGAGATATAGAGAGATTAAATTTATTTAGTTAGTAAACAACAGAATCGGCACCAATGTATATAGCTTTATAAAACTCTTTGATACGAGTACGATTTTATCGGACTACATATACGTTTAACTATATTGGAATAGGTACAGTTTTCAGGGATGCTCAGTACATGTTATCTCGCGAATTATTAAATGGTCTTTAGCTGAAGAGTTATAGTCTGATAAGAAAGTTTTTTTTAGATATCCCATTTATTGAAAAAGGTAAGGTAATATAACATAACGGTAAATACGTGGTACGGATAGTTTATTGATATGCTATTTTATTTAGCTTCACACTCAGTGTTGTTTGTTTCGAATGTTACGACTGATTTTAATTAAATATTACAACGTATGACAATAAAAACATTTTTTTTTTATCTTGATGCTGCGGATCTAATGCTTATCTAAACAAAAATATTCATAAGCCAGGTTTTCAAATAATAATTGTATGCATAACATATACCTATAGTACGTATAGCCTGATTGTTTTGATCTATCCTGTATAGAGGATTTAATAAAATGAATTCTCGGAAGATGTCGGAGACAATACAATAAAAAAATCCGACACCTTTTCAACCAGTTTAAAGATGCACTGATCCCTAAGAAAATAAAGTAGATGTAGACACTAATATAATATTGGTCGAGTCCACAGATTGTTTATTATTGTTATACATACAATAAACATTAAAGTATCAAGAAACTTATAAAGAAACATTTCGCACCATTAAAAAAGGTAAAAATACTTTAAGTATTAATGCTAAGTACAGTATAGCTTATTTACGACATAAATGTGTAGATTTCAATCTTAAAATTTAATGGGTGTTAGGATACGAAAATTAAAATTTTATTAAAAAAAAAAAGCAATTAAAGTTGCTTTTTGGTAAACACAGTCTTGGATTCCTTAAAATAGATGTTATTTGTTTCAGTTATTGTCCAATCACAAGATACTATAAAAATATTATATTCGGAAACATCAACGGAATTTCCAAGAGATAATCTCACTTGTTTATCACAGTGTTATACAGGTGATTTTTTAATCACCGTCCAAATTTTCTGGGATAATTATACTCATCATAAACAACTTTAACTATGTGATCAACCCTGAAATCACGAAAAAAAAAACTTCATACATTTTGACCGCAAATAGATTTTTTGTATGAAAAGTTTGAATTTCGTAATGAGTACAATAATCCCTGGAAATTTGGACGGTAATTAAAAAATCACCCAGTATAAGAGTACACAAAAAGATACATTCGTTGCAAATTAATTTCCAAACGACTTACATAATAAGCAAACAAGCGAACTAATAAGTCGGCCACACTATCCATACAATAATGGACATTATATTTCACATAATACGTAGGAAAATAGCTTAAACAATACAGAGGTTCTATGGCCGACACATTTATATGCAAGCGACGTATAAAATGCGTTTTTCTATACATACATGACTTGATTTGTTGGTAGAAAATTGTATTTCTTTACGAACACGGTCATAGGAGAAGTTCTTTTGGGAAGAGATTCATCGAAGCGTAGTCTTCCAGTATCTGAAAAGATTAAGTTAACATAAGAAGTGGTACAAGGATCTTTGTTACCCGCCTAAAAGCCTTCATGGCAGATTGACGCTATCCTATCTCACCAGTTTGGTTTTCGAAAATCTCACTCAACTGTTGAACAAGTGCATCGAGTTTTAAGGCGATGATAGCTCAGTGGTAGTGACGCCGGATGCCGAGACGAAGTTCTCGGGTTCGAATCCTACAATGAGCTTGAGCTTTCGGTGAAGGAAAACATCGTGAGGAAACCATAGCAGGGTGGTAGGGTACTTTGTAGTACCCGTCTGGCCGGCTACCACCCTCAAGTTGAAAATCTGTCGCCAAGCACCTTTTTGGTGTGTTCCGAAAGCTGCACTTGAGAGCCAGTTCCTTTCTAGGCTTTGTGTGCTTACCATCATCGGCCACATCATCACTGACTACGGTGAGATCGTGGTCAAACACAGGCCTATACAAAGTAAAAAAAAAAAAAAAGTTTACCACACCGCTAGACAATGCTTTGAGAGAAAAAAATCCTGGGACATTCTTCACACACGGTTAACTGATCCCAAACTAAGCAGAGCTTGTACTAAGGAAACCAGATAACTGATATTATACTTTTTTTTTTGTAAATACATACTTATATAGATAATTACACCCAGACTCAGGACAAACAGACATGTTCATGCACAGAAATGTTTTTCCTGGATGGGAATCGAACCTACGACCTGCGGCGCGATAGGTAGTGTCTTAACCAACTGCGCCTACTGGTCTGTCGAAATGTTCTACAGCTACTACAGCTGCCTACTGTTCGGCAGCGTTTCTAGACATACAACAGGCTTTCGATCTAGATTGGCATAAGGGCTCATTGACCAAGATAAAGATGCTTCTTCCACACTCATCGTTCCTTATCGTAGAATCATACTTGTCCGGCAGAACCTACAATGTAAAACTGGGGACTGCAAGATCAGCGTTATACAAAATCCAGGCTGGAGTTCCACAAGGTTCTGTACTGGGGCCAGTATTATATAACATTTTTACGTCAGATCTTCCTACATTAATTACTAATTTAAGTTAACTAAAAAGTTGCGATACCATGATATTTTACATGGAATACGAGCTACACTATAGCAAACGGTTATATTACCTACATAGGTTTATACTTTTTGAAGGCGGTTCTCTTTTTGTTATTATTTATTATTGCGTATCAGTACGCACACATACTTTGTAAGTTTGTAAATGCTTTCACAAATACATTTGAAAGGTTTGGAGGGGTGCGGCATGTTATCGTATCGTAGGTACCTGCAGGAGCGCGTCCGTGGTGGGCGCCGGCACGTGTAGCGGCTGGCGGGAGTGGACGGCCAGCTTGGAGCCGTCGAGGCAGGTGTGCTTGTTGAGCAGCAGCTCGGGGCCGGCGCTGGGCTCGAGCGGCGTGTGCAGCAGCGAGTACTGCCGGCACATGTCCGCCCACGCCGTCAAGTGCTTGTCGTTCGCCTCCTCCGCCACCGATGCCATGTCCGTCTGTCAGATATTTATGTTCATTTATTTTTGACACTGTCCACAAGCTGACTAAACTAGTCAATTAAACTTTATAATCGACTTTAAAAAAAAGAGTAAAACCTCCTTCAAGACAATAAAATTAATATGGATCCACTTTGGAGCTATAGAGAACCCATCATCATGTCAGCTGAAAGACGTCCACTGCTGGACAAAGGCCTCCCCCAAGGATCTCCACGATGGCCGGTCTTACGCTACCGGCATCCAGTGGTGTCCCGCGACCCTCACCAGATCGTCAGTCCACCTTGTGGGGGGGGGGGGCAGCCCACGCTACGTCTTCCGGTTCGTGGTCGCTACTCGAGAACCTTTCTGCCCCAGCGGCCGTCGGTTCTACGAGCGATGTGCCCCGCCCACTGCCACTTGAGTTTGGCAATAATAGAACCGATGTTAATAAATAAATAATTTTTAACATCAGTTCAAGCAAAAAAGTTTTGCATGAACAAACATTAAAAACAAAACATATAGCCGAATTGAGAACCTCCTTTTCTTTAATGAGGTTAAAAACTGGATATTTGTTTGCATTACTAACCTTAGCCAGCGTAGAAATGGCGGTGCCATAATAATCGTGATTAATCTTGAATATTTCCGACACGAGTTGCGCAAGAGTGCCTTGCGTGCTGTTCGCTTCATCCACCACGTTGTATGTCTGTTTGTCCGCGTCGGGGCTAGTTCCTAGGGTCCAGATAGCTCGGCACACATCCTTAACATGGACTGTGTTCATCTTGAGGTCTGCCGTCCAGAGCAGCTTCATGGTCTCGCCGAGGTGCTTGTATATGCCACCGTATAGCAGACGGGGTGCTGTGGAAATATTATTGATTATTTTTTTATGTAAACTATGTCATACATAAAACCGAAGGGCTTAGGGGCTTGGCTTTTCTTGGGATCTGAAAACTTTTTATAGTGAAAGCGTTATAAACTTATGAGCTTTCGAGTTTTGGCCGCCAATTTGACATGAAGTGTTTTTGGTAGGATACAATTTTCTAAAATAATGATTCTAGTTCGTGCTTGCTTGCTCGTTTCGCTATTAGAGATGGAATAATATTTTGCCGAATCTCGTGAGGGTCGCGGGAAACCGCTGGATGCGGGTAGCGCAAGACCGGCCATCGTGGAGATCCTTGGGGGAGGCCTATGTCCAGTAGTGGACGTCTTTCGGCTGACATGATGGGTGACCCTCGGGTCAACGTGAGTTTAGGTGGTGAACAGTTTCGCCATCGTTAAATAATTATGTACCATGATCAATACATTCTGTTTTCCGATAATGTAATGAGTAACTCCAAATGAAACTGTGACTCACTCAAGCTCCTCCTATCACCGACGCCGTACACAATGGCGGGCCTGATGATGGTGTAGCTCAGTTCCGGCTCCAAATTCTTCAGTTCCATCTCCACCTTGCTCTTCATGCGCCCTTCCACCGTCCACGGTTCTATGGGACACTCTTCTTTTTGCGGCTGTCGGTAATAGAACAAAATATTAATAAACTAACTATAGGTAACTTTGAAAACTCGAAAAATTTTCATACATTTTATACAAACGAATAACTTTGCTGAATCAAAAATATTTCATGATTTTTTGCTCGACAATGGCACGTCTGTTGTCTTGCGCGGTCTGCTAGTTATGATTAGTTGATCAACAAATCTGGTAATAAGTGAGATACTGGAGACGGCCTGCTACTGAACACGAACACTTACTACAGTGCGACAAGGATATTTTGGCCGTTGAATCCGAAAGTAATAAGAATTGGGGTCAGAGAGATAGTGTTCAAAATCAAAATCAAAACTCATTTATTCAGTTTAGGCCCTAATAAGGCACTTGTGAATGTCAAAAGTTACAGTTTTACAATAGACTCTACTACCGGTTCGGAATACACTTGAACTGAGAAGACTCCGGCAAGAAACTCAGCAAGGCTTATTTTTTTGGTGGATCTTTTTAATTTATGTAATTACAGTTTTAAATATACATAAACTTCATACAATTATCACTTGGCCAGGGGGCTGTTTAAATAACAAGCAATATCAAAACATACAATAATGATAACCGGACAGAACGAAGTCTCAAAAAGTGACCCTTCACAAGATAGCGGCGTTAGTTCCGATTTTGGCCACGTTCCAAAACATCCTTGGCGCACTGTACATACAAACTCTTTCGTAAGCATGTGACTACACACATTGAAACAGTAATTTGGATGCGTACCAAGTTATCATCATGTCGTTTATCTCTAACGGCCAACTGGTTGGTCAAACATTGTAACAAACCTTATCGCTACTGTACATCTGTCCGCTGGATATCTCGACGAGCCTGGCGCCAAGCTTGGCGCACTGCTTAGCGACGTTGGTGCTCAGCGTGAGGATACCCTCGGCGTACACCGCCTCCGTCTGGCCGACGCGCGTCTCTCCCGCGCAATTCGCCACTAAGGTCCATGCAGCCCCGTCTCCAGGGTCTAGTGCTGATGCACATGATGCTATAAACAAATGTTAACATATTTTAGTATACATTTTTTATTGTTATTATTTGTATACATACATGTCAGCAGAAACGTATCAAACTAAGGTATTACACAATAGGCTAGGATGTCATTTTGTTTTTGTCAAGTTGTCAAGTTTTTAACTTACAAATAGCCTGGTATAGTTTTAGTATAATGGCATTCCTTACTTATCTCCTGATTATGTCAACCGCTTAACTTATCAGTCTCCGAGTAATCACGGCGTCATCGTATTGCATAAACTGTACCGTCAGCTGATGACGTAATTAAATTAATAATATAATATTCTGGGACATTCTTCAACACGGCTATCTGATCCCAAACTAAGCAGGTATCTCGGCACAAATGAATATCATCTCATCTCATGGAATAAGATGCACAGGCGTAGGTATTTTTCATTAGGCAAGTTGCCTAAATGTCAGTCGAATTTAGAAGTCAGATAAAAAAAACTGATTGTTTTTTTTTACTACAGTTACCAAAACCTAAGAAGATAATTAGAAAAGTCTTTGTATGAAACGAACAAAAAACATTCATAATTTTGTATTAGGATTCATTTAATTTATTTCTAACGTTTTAACAGTAATTTTACAAGACCGACGACCTCGATAGCGGACAAAAAGGCATTAAGGAAACAGTTTCGATAAAGTGTTTAGTATGCGCAAGCGCAGGGCGATAATATAACAAACAATGCTCGGTGAATGTCTCGTATTATATTCATAATTCAATACCGATTCCGTATTGTATGAATATAATAAAGTATTACAAACTTCTAGGAAATTATGTGAGGAATGTCGATATTTCGTTGAGTGTATAGGTACCTACTATATTCTTAAAATTTTACTCTATGGTATTACCTACAAATTTGCATTCCAGAGGGAAATGTCATGTCAATGCATTATCAGCCTGTGTTTGTTATTTTTATGTACACGTGCTAAGTTCCATTAAATTCTTTCAACCGAAAGATTAAATTACACAGCAATTAAAATGTATAATTATTCTAAAGGGAATATGTTATACCCATGTAAAATCTAACTTGATAGACCAAACAAAATCATCATCATTTTCCTGCCGTATTTTCAATCATTTGTGGTCGGCGCAATATGTACTCTGTACTGTATCTTCTTCCATTCATCATATAGGCATTCACTCCTTTTTTACTCATAACATTTCACACAATCCATCCATCTCTTATTCGGTCTTTCCCTTCTCGTATATCCATTCAAAAATATCAAAATAAGCATTAAAATAACATTAACATGTAATCATGTGATATAATAATAGGGTAGTTGACTGACTTATCAAATCAGCAACTTTTTAATAAATGTCAAAACAATAGTTTATATAGAATTTTGTATGAAATATTACACTATGACGTCATAGTTTCACAGCATCAAATCATCTACTCTTAGTGGTTCCACTGGTAATTAAAAATCATAAAAAGCATTAAATGTACAACATATTTGTTGTTTCCACATGTTTTTAGATGTTTAATGCATTGGTTTGTGTTTGGTCATTTATTTTTGACAGTGTCAACTACCCTATTATAAAGCTCATTACAAAATCTATAAATTAATATATTTACATGTTACTCGAATTTTGCTGGATGTATGTAATTACGAATATAATGTATGTACCTAATTATGATTAGAATATCATTTCCTTAAATCCGTCAGTTATTCATGTTTTCTAGTACTAAAAAGTGCATTATAAATCAGTTGGTAACGACCTAAATATTGTTCTAAACAAATGTAGTGTTTATATGCTCTTTCCTCTAAACCTTCAACTGATAGGAAAATCTAGTGTTTTCCCGTTACTAGGCTATGATGTACCGCGACAACGTGACATAAACTTCGATTACAATTAATTAAAAACGTATGAAAGTGATCACCGCCGCCTAAAGACATTTACAATTTACAACAGGGGGATTGCCGATGTGTTGCCGACCTTAGAGATTTTTTACTTGACTTAGACTGAGATCTATGGAGCGTGCTTAGACTTTGCTCAGACTTTACTTAAGGTATAAACCTACGTAATAAAGCAAATGTTTGTGTATTTTAATTTGTAGTCAAGTTTTTGGTAAGTCGTCGATTAGGTGCACTTAGACTTTGTTTAGCACACACTCGGAGAGATTCGAAGATTGCATTTTAAATACCGACTTTGTACGGTAGAGTCTGAGCAAAGTCTAAGTACACTCTATAGATCTCAGCCTGCAGAAACACCTGCAGGAGATCCTGCTATATATACTTAGGCATACAATGAATTTGAATTTGAATTTGAATACCACTAAGCCATCATCGCATTAGGTGGGCCATTCCAGCGTGTAATTCAGATTACATGTGCACAATTACACATAACACTAAATGTAGCATGCCAGTATTGCATGCATGCAAATCTAATTAGCTATTACAAGGCAATTATTATGAAAAACTGCTTGTATTTCATTTGTGTTGAGTCAATTGTATGAAATGCATTTTTTGTCAGTTTGATAATGTATGGTCGCCAAAAAAGTGGTGTACCACCCTAAGGTTTAATGTTGTTTGCAGATTCATAGTTTATAATGATTAGTTTCGCTTGCAGATCAATCTGACAACTTACAACATTCTGTTTACTGTTTGTTACGTGACAGCTGTTCTTAGTTTGAACCTTGTTGTAATTTTCCACTTTCTTGGCCAACCGTACCTACCGAAGTTTTTCTTTACTTTTTTAACTAAATATTTATTTATTTTTATGTACTAACCACATAATAGGGGTGATGACTAAAAAAAAAATAAATATTCCGTCAGTTAGATTACCAAAAAATATTGGACACATGTTTATTCTTTAGTTCTGAAAACAAAAAATAACGAAGATACAGTGCGTATAAATATCGCGTGACGTCACGTTTTAGTACACTTTTTACAGAGAAGTGACGTCACAAACCCCCACTCCTGAACTTTGATGCGACCTATCTTTGTAAGTTTTTATTGATTTGATAAAATAAAAAATACGTATCCAATATTTTTTGATAACCTAACTGACGGACTAAATAGAATTAATTATTTTTAACCCAGTCATCATCCCTATTATACAACTGGAGCATCGAGTTATAAATAACAAGGAAAATAAGTATTTATTGCTTAAAAATTGTTAGTTATTTAATTTATACAACAAACTTGTAATATATTGCAAATTCCCTAAATAGGTTGTATGCATACAGCCATACATACAAAGACATGCCTAAGTATTTAGTAAAAAAAAACTATCTATAAACTTACAACTGAGATAGAATTCATCAAGAAAAAATATTTAGTTAGATTTTATGAGCATACAATAAATTAGATTCAATTAATTTTGACGTAAATGATTAGAACATGTGACCTAAGATTATATGTATATATTTTTTAAAAGAGCAAGTAAATATTTACAATGACTATAAAAGGAGATAATGTAAATGAATCATCGCAAAGTTGATAACATAATCAGCTGCTACAGAAGTCAGTGACACAATTAACATATCTTTTATAACATTATAAATGCATAGGCAGTATGAATGGCAAGAGACCATGTGGTTGGTCCCTGACTAGAAGATCAGACCTCATATAGCTTAAGCATAAGAGCTTATTTGCATCGCGGAAGAACGAGCTGATGTCTACAACACAGGACTTCCTAGTGTAGACTCAGCTACAACCACCTATATTGTGCTCAACCTAATATTTATTTGTATTACTTAATTACAATTTTCCAGACTGTAATAGGTTAAGTTTTTAAATGAAATAAATAAAATTTAGTCCACCACACACTCCACCATGATCAAATGTGCCCGCAATCCTAGCCATAGAGCCAAATGGACATGCAATGCTAAAACCACCACTCAAGATTCAAGACCGTCAGATTAAGAAGAGAAATGTACTGAGTGTTTATGAGCTAAGGTAACTATTTACCATCAGGCTTGGCGGGCTGTATGTATACTTGCTTAATGATGCAAGTTTGAAGTGTATGATGAATCTAATGTCATACCATGCATTAAAATCGGTTCAGTTATTTGGGCTACAGGAGGTCACAATGGAACGGACATGAAAAACATTACCTTAGTTCTGGGCCAGCTGGGTAATAAAATAGATAACAATGGTAGCAGCATAAGAATAGCAATGACTATAAAGACCAAACCTATGTAGGACTTTATCGGACTGTAGTTTCTATTTACCCTCTCTATAGGGATAAAATTTTGAAAAACTTTTATGTATAATGAGCCTGCATTCAAAATTTCATGTTTCTAGGTGTAGGTTTCTAGCTGTGAGTTTCTA
This sequence comes from Tethea ocularis, assembly GCA_963555595.1. Classification (NCBI taxonomy): domain Eukaryota; kingdom Metazoa; phylum Arthropoda; class Insecta; order Lepidoptera; family Drepanidae; genus Tethea; species Tethea ocularis. The sequence goes on along the minus strand of OY741969.1, from coordinate 10,485,264 downwards.
TTTCAGATTTTTCTTTTTAATTAAGAATGACAGGCTAGTTTGGTGGCAGGCACCTTTCGGTGTGTTCCGACAGCTGCACTTGAAGCCAGTTCCCTTCTAGGCTTTGTGTGCTTACCATCATCGGCCACATCATCACTGACCACGGTTAGATTGTGGTCAAACACAGGCCTATACACAGTAAAAAAAAAAAAAATGCCAGATTAGATATCCTGACTCAGGATAATAATTTTATTAGGTAGGTATGATTATAACATTTGCACATTCACATACATTGCATATAGGATTCTAATTAGATTATTATACCTACTTTTGTTTAATTTTATTTTTGCTTACCACACATAAATAAGATATGAATATAATATGATAATCAGAGAGAGAGAGAAAATAGTAATAGTGAAAACTGTGGATGTTTCTAGAAACAATCAGTTTTAGAATGTAAAAAGTTGATAATGGAATTTTTTAGGCTTCCCTACTAAGGTTTTAAGAATACATACCTATGTAGTCTCTAAGTAAATTATGTAAAATTAATTCTTACTTGCGTTGATAAGGTTCGCGCTTTTGTATTCCACCCGGGGGTCTTCGAAGATCTTGGAATGCGCGGGATTCAGGAATGCCAGCTGCGGTGGTGTTTTATCAACAACGCGTAGCCCGCTCACCAAATCATTGCTTATCAGGTATTCCACCAAGTTCCGGCCGATGAAGCCGCACCCTAAACAAAATAACACAACAATCAGGCGACTAAAAACACCTCGGAAGGATGACTAACACTTTCCAGAGACCGTTAGAGAATTGAAAAAAAAAACATGTCACATGTTTTCCAGTGAAACCATAAAATATATAATTATTAGTGCAAATAAAATAAAGCATTTTGGGTGTTTAATTGTGATGTATTACCTCCTAATACCACGACTCTTGGTTTTGAATTATCACCGGCGGAATCACACATTTCGCTAGCGGTTCCACAAATTGTGAATGACAGTTACCTGACAGCCAGCAGTCAGCACGTTGACTGACAGTTTGTCTGACAGTTAAATATAATGTTGTCAGGTAATGAAAAATTAAGTCCTGCGTAATTCGAGAAAAGATTATCGATAGGTACTTTATTGAAATACAACTATTATTAGTAACAAAACATACAAAATGAAATTTTACTCTACATATAAATAATTCGATTCTTTCATAAGGCAATAGGAATGAAATTACGGTTGCCACTGCAAGTAGAGAGCTATAATTAAAGTGAAATTTACCAATAAATTCCAGATTCCTTTGAAATGTTTTTTTTTTTATTTTTGATAAGACTTGCCAGATTTTTGATAGCTCAGTGGTAGTGACGTTGGATGCCGAGACGAAGTTCCCGGGTTCGAATCCTACAGTGAGCTTGAGCTTTCGGTGAAGGAAAACATCGTGAGGAAACCATAGCACGGTGGGAGGGTACTTTGTAGTACCCGTCTGGCCGGCTACCACCCTCAAAAATCTGTCGCCAAGCACCTTTCGGTGTGTTCCGACAGCTGCACTTGAGAGCCAGTTCCTTTCTAGTCTTTGTGTGCTTACCATCATCGGCCACATCATCACTGACTACGGTGAGATTGTGGTCAAACACAGGCCTATACAAAATAAAAAAATAAAAAAGAGACTTGGGACACGGCCTGTGTTTGACCACAATCTCACCGTGGTCAGTGATGATCAGCCAAAAATGGGTTAATCTGGTTAGAAATGGCTCAAATGGCACTTTTAATCTTTATTTTTTTAAATAATTGTTAACTGTTAACTGTTAGATATGGTTTATTAAAAATAGGTTTGGTTATGCAAATAACATATTTTTAATGACCTTTTAAAACTTGAAATTATGAACGCCTCAAAGTGGACAAAATTCTTATGATAGCCAAAACCATGATTTTCGGAGTAGGCCCTCGGGTCCCGAGCCCTAGTAGGTGCGAGACTCTGTGTGCAAATTCGGATCACTCAGTTTTTTTTATATTATGTTAGGAACAAAAACACAAATGAAACGATATTATATATAAATTACTTATTCTTTATTTATATCATTTATCAAGTTAAAAAAAATAACAGTCTTATAAAATATTCTTAACTTAACGTAAATATATTAAAATTCAGTCTTGTCGTGTCCTACAGATTCTATATTTACGTTTACATCATGGCTCTTAGCTTTTTCTACATCTTTAACATCAGGAGGTAAGAAGATTGCTACCGTTAGTCCAGCTGGAACAAGATTAAATGGGTATATGTAATTGGAAACAGTATACACTTCAATAGTTCTTTACAGCTAAACTTAGCAGTCAGAGGGCTAAAAAAGCCAATCGAGCAACATTCCTAGCTGCAATTCATTTGTCCAATTTACAGCCGAGCCTAATATTCTATTTCACTCTAATATTTTTTGGTGAAAATAAATTCATTTTAATAATCAATTTCATTAGTATTTCAGAAATTGCATTAAATCTGCTGTAAATTTGGGAAATATATTGCATCTAGCAATACTGCTCGAGCGGCAACATGCCCCAGAACTGCTGAGTATTGGCTGAGGTTTTAGAGTAAAACCTACATACATACCTACCAACCTAAAACTTTAATCGAAGCCTTTGTGGTGCGTTATGAATAACCCTTATCCTTCTTTTTTCAAGGGGAGGATAGTGCTCCGTGAGGCAATCACGTAAGATTGTTGCAATCAATTTCAATATTTAAATCATTCAAACATATGAAAATGTTTCCACGAGCAATGTAGCACTGTTTGAATATGGAGTTACCAAAACGTAAAAACTTATCAGAAAACCGGAATATTTAACCAATTTCAATCAAATATTGATTGAAACTGATTGCAACAAAGTTACGTGATACTATACGGTGATAGACACAAATACGATACGATGGCGCGCCCCTCCATGTTTCAATGTGTGTAGCCACATCTTTATGAAAGGTTTTGTATTATTATAAAATCAAAATCAAAAACTCATTTTTAGGCCCTAATAAGGCACTCATGAACATCAACAGTTACAGTTTTACAATAGACTCTACTACCGGTTCGGAATACACTTGAACTGAGAAAACTCCGGCAAGAAACTCAGCTAGACGTTCTTTTTTGTTGTTGGTTTTTTTTTTTTATTATTTATGTAGGTAATTACAGTTTTATATAGTTGTAAGTATTCGTGTTCAGTAGAAGGCCATCTTCAGTATCTCCACAGAGTATTATAAAGGCTAGTAGGTATCTCCCTTATTACCAGATTTGTTGGTCAACTAATCATCACTATCATATCCGATAGGCGATAGTGCAAGCTGACGGCTAGTTGCGACAACGGACGCTGCTAGTCGATCAACAAATCTTTGGATTTATTTTTGTTTAACGGCCGTATCAGTACGCAACATGCGTTGTGAGTCTGTAATGACTTTCATTTCAAACGTTTGGACTTTGGAGGAGCGCGCCATGTTATCGTAGTTAATCTCTACTATTACTTAATCGGTGTCTTAAGCTTAGGTCCGACCATAAACCTGGTACTCACAAACAACAAGAACTACGTAGCCGCTGATCATCGGTGTGCAGTGCTCAGCGAGTAGGCCCGCGATCAGCTGCACGCTGAAGAAGCCGAACCCTCGAGCTACCACTACCGACAAACATGTCGCCATGCCTCTGTAGAACAAAGATGAATTATTTTACGATGTAGGAGATGCGTAGGGATTCTATCTGAGGCGTAGTAATAGTAACTGAAAGTGATTAATTTTGTCACGTATGTAATATAATATCTCCATCCAAAGGTTGCCTGGTAGAGATCACTCTTAGTGATAAGGTCGCCCATTGTGACACTTCCATTGTTTAGGTTAAGAGTTTTTTTTTTTTTTTATACATTTGTAATCTTTGTGGTGTGACAATAAAGTATTATCTATCTATCTATAATATTAAATACTATGCATGCAGAGGTTTTTTCTCTGTTAGATAAAAGGCAAGTAAACATGAGCTAGTACTCAAAATACTAGAAGGGAGTAGGTATGCAGGTGTCTGGCTGTGCAACGGACGGACTTCCAACTTCAGGATGATAGCTGACCTGGCAGGTACTACAGCCAGTAGACCTTTCCTACAGCAGATAGAGTACCTACCTAACCTTTCGCAACCGTGCGTTTCGTTCGGGGTCTGTGTATGTGAATTGTGAAGGCATATTTGAATAAGTATTTTAATCCATTCTGCTGTACTTTCGCCATCACTTTTGTTAGCCTTAAAACATTAATGTCTAGCAAACTAACCTTAAATTTGTAGGATTGAGTTCCACCAAATAAGTATTGACATTGCCCAGAATCAAGGCCACGTATAAGAACACGTAGAATAAAGCTATGCTGAAGAGTGGAATCCTGATGAAGAGCAGCATAACACCACAGATGGCGGATATAACGAACACCAGGAGTGTGGTCCGCCTCTTGCCGAGTGGACTGACGATGAAGGATAGGAGGATAGTCAAAATGCCAGAGGCTCCCGAGTAGCACATGACAGCGTAGAGAGTGAGAGGCTGGATGATGCTGTCGCAGTCGGTTGATGTCTGGAAATATTTTTTGTTGTCATATGAAGCTTACTCATGCGTAGGACCACAAAGTATTCTGTAAGGTTGAGGTGCTTCCCCAGCTCTTTGAGCAAAAAATCGGTAGGTATACCAAAGAATATATAGTTATATTAGTTATGAGGTATATTAGTTGATCTATGCCACTGGTTTCTAAAATTAAATGTCGAGTGCGTTGCAAAGGTAATAAAAAATCAGTAGCAAAATTAAATCTTACAGAATTAGATGAAGCAGCTTGACTTGCAACTTCGCAGAAGGTAAGTCCTGTGCTGTTGCCTCCATTAAAATATGCGTTGGTCATTGTTGGAACCCACATTGTGTAGCCAGTGGATCTGCAATCAAATATGTAGAAGTTAATTATGGGTTAGAAACAACATCATGAACGTTTTGAGGACTCGGCAAATTTTAGTATATCTTGATTTTGTTTGAGAAGATAAGTAGGATGTTCTCTTTGCCGCATTATATCATCGTCTCCCTGCCCTGTTCCCAATTTGGGGTCGGTGCATATGTACTCGCTTCTTCCATTCAGCCCTTCTTCATTCACTCCTTTCTTACTCATATCATCTTTCACACAATCCATCAATCTCTTTTTCGGTCTTCCCCTTCCCGTATATTCATCAACATTTATATTCATGACTCTTTTAGTCACATGGGTTTCATCCCTCCTCATAACATGTCTAAACAAGGATAAACGGTTCCCTCTCAACTTATCTTTGCCGCACTAATACCGGATATTTTTTTAACAATAATCCCTAAAAATTTCATATGGGGAATAAAATCTTCAGTATAATAACAGTCAATAAGTTCATTGCTATTTTCTAACGCGATAAGAAGATCCGCCATACAGTAGACCATAGATTGAAATACAATACAGTATATTAATTTAAAGTATAATACTATACTTACGTCATGTAAGCACATAACAATATGTAGTAAAGTTTCAGAGAGTTCTTTAGAAGAGGCGGTTTGAATAATGGCGCGGTCTGATTCCACATCTTACGAAGAAATGAGATGTCTGTTTGTGCTTGTACTGTTGACTCGTCTAGGAACATGGCAGTAACCTAAAATTATTTAAATAATTTCATAAAACGATCTGTTAATTACAGATATTGATGATTTAGAAGAATAACGACTAAAGAAGGCTGTAGGTCCACAACAACTTAATTTTTGGTAAAAGATTCTTATTCTGTGTGGGGGCGATAAGGCCTGCTTGCAATGACTCCCCGCTGCCAGCTTTATACAAGCCACCCTTGGTTCTTAATGTAACTGAGTGTGGCCTTGGGTTTCTGACAAAATTGCTTCAGTGATGTGGGTGTTGCTGTTATCATCAACGAAAGCATCCTTGAAACTGTTCAATTCTGTTGCTAATGGTCATCCTTAGATCATTCTAAGGATGGTTCCAAAGGAGCTTCTTACTGCGGATGCTTAGGTTGTGGAATGAACTCCCCACCGTAGTTTTCCCAAGAGACTATAGCATGGGGTCCTTCAAGAAGGGTGTGAAGAGATTTTTGTAGGGTTTGCAATGCGCGAATGATTCCCCTAATTTTGCAAGCGTCTATAGGCTACGGTAAACGCTTACCATCATGTGGACCCTATGCTTGTTTGCTAATTGCCATATTTAAACATATGTCAGTATCTTCATCAATAAACTTTGGTAACATCTCAAGAGACAACAATAATAACTTACTGGGTACATGTGCTCCTCAAATCCGGTATTCCACCTAAACATTGAGCTCAGAATCTGCACAGCATCTTTCTCTCGTTCCTTACTGAGCAGGAACTTTGGACTTTCTCGTAAGAAAACCATTCCCAGGATGCCGATGACTCCAGGAAGACTGATGATCTGCATGAGTAGTCGCCAGGGTCGGTATTCCATTTCCATCCAGGATATCTTGTAGTGGAAGCTAAGCTTGAAGACGGGTAGGGCAAATACTGTAATGAATTCGATACATCGTTGTTAGTGCCATAACAAGTGCTCAAGATGCTTTGATGAGCTACAGCCCATCAAACATGAGAGACAGTAGTATTGATGTATGTATTTGTTGCATAGAAATTAATTGAGAAATTGATAGAAAAAGTAGGTAATGCTAGAATATCATAGTTATCGTATCAGAAATAGAAGACGATGATTTGAATCTTTGAATAAGCAATAATATAGATCTACCAATTGGAACATGAACCAGGAATGTAATACCTTGTTAAAGACTATAAACTTATTTAATCTAGAACTAGGTAGAAGGTATTCTTGGAAGATGAGGAGATTCTTACCACATATGATAAATTGCACAAACATAGTGGCGCTGGCCATGAGGAACATGAAACGGCTGCGGTGCCTCATAGGGACGCTTTCTCCGACCAGCACAAAGGCTGCGGCGTTGGCTGACGATGTACTGAAAAATTAAGATGTAGATAGTAACATTTTAGAGGTTATTTGAAACTAATTGACAATAGCAATAGTTACGTTAGTTTTAAACACTTATGTCTAATAGTAAGTCTTCATTAACTTCTTCAGCTTGAATTAGGTACAATCAAAGGTACAATCGGTTCTTTCATTCACATGTTTCCCAAAAATTTACAAAAAGTGATCTAGCTAACATAGCTTACAAAAAAAAATATGTCAAAAGGTTGACAAGCAGGCAGGCGGTCCACCTGATGGTAAGTAGTTTCCGTCGCCTATCGTCTAAAACATGTAATGGCGGTAACGTGTTGCTGACCTGTTACAATGCCAAGAAGGCAACTGGCTCTCATGTGCAATTTCCGGAATACACCGGTAGGTTGGCTATAGATTTTCAACTTGAGGATGGTTGCTAGCCAGACGGGTACTACAAAGTGCCCTACCGTGCTATGGTTTCCTCGCTGTGTTTTTCTTCACCGAAAGCTCAAGCTCATTGTATGATTCGAACCCACGACCTTTGTCACAGCATCCGACGTCACTGCCACTGAGCTATCACCTTCACATCATTTTCTATGGTGCCTAGCTATTTAAAAAAAAACTTACAAACTTGCTGACAAAAACTTGAGGACAGCCAAAGAAGCGTATGTTGGAGCCATGCTGGCTGCAAAATTAAGGATGGACCCGACCGGCATGGCGAGCAGTAGTGTTGTTCGTCTTCCCAGAGTATCAGCACACAGTCCCCAGCCGTACGAGGATATCATCACTCCTGGAAACGAAGTCAGGGAAGTAATACCATTTGCTTTTTACTTTTTTTTATAGTCTGACCGCAACCGCTGTACATACCGCGACTTAGCTACGCAAGAGGCGAGACAGGGGGGCGAAGCAGTTGCTTATCTCACGGCGGCAACTAGTCTTCCCACTCCCCACCTCCCCGCGCATACCTAATGCGCGGTACAGCAGTTGCGGTCACACTATAATAAAATCAAAAACCAAATGGTATTCTTACTGAATGTCTATGTTATGTAGAAAACATATTAAAGTTTTTAGCCGGAGCTAAACTTTTGAAGCATATTTTTGAAGCTTGGGAGAACTCTCAAGATGCGGTTGGCGTATTTTGTGATCTTTCCAAGGCATTTGATTGCGTAGATCATCACACCCTAGTTTAAAAAACTTCAACACTATGGCGTTCGCGGAGTGGCACTAGATCTTGTAACATCTTATTTGTGCAGTCGCCAACAAAAAGTAGGTATAAGCGGTACTACGTCCTCAGGGTCTTTAGTTAAAACAGGCGTACCGCAAGGATCAATTTTAGGCCCATTTTTGATTTTGGCATACATCAATGATCTGCCCTATATGGTAAATGAATTGTGCGATATAGTTTTATTTGCTGATGACACTTCGCAAATTTTTAAAGTAGATAGAAAAGACACAGAACTTACGCAGCTCAATTACACGTTATCCACTGTGTCGAAATGGTTTGCGGCCAATAATCTCATGCTTAATTCCTCTAAAACTAAGTGTATAAGGTTTTCTCTCCCCAATGTTGCTAGGAATGACAGTCATGTCCTAGTCGATGATAGTTGATAAGACAGTTTTTTTCGGCATAACATTAGATAGTAAAATACAATGGGGTCCTCATATAGAAAGCTTAGCTAGTAAACTGAGTTCCGCCGCTTTTGCAGTTAGAAAAATTTGAAATATAACAGATGTGGCTACAGCTAGGTTGGTTTACTTTGCGTATTTCCATAGTTTGATGTCCTACAGTCTTCTGCTATGGGGCTCGGCTGCGGATTTGGAATCTATCTTTATCTTGCAGAAAAGGGCCATTCGTGCAATCTATTGCTTGGGTCCTCGCGAATCCTTACGAAATCGGTTTAAGGAATTTGACATATTAACCTTACCTTCGCTATACGTTTATGAAAATATTATGTTTGTTCGTAAAAATTTAAATCTATTTGACACAAACAGTAGCCGCCATAACCTAAATACAAGAAACAAAGACAAAATTGTTACTCCTAGATTCAGACTAGCGAAAGTCTTTTCTCGGGAATTGCATTCGCTTTTATAATAAAATCCCATATGAAGTAACTAAGATGTCTTATAATAAATTCAAAGAGTATGTTAAACATAAGTTGATCGACAAGGCCTATTATAAGGTGGCTCATTACATAGAAGACAAGAATACATGGTTGTAGTAGCTTCTCTCTGCACTTGCAGCCCCCTGGCCAAGTGATAATTGTATGAAGTTTATGTATATTTAAAACTGTAATTATAGGTACATAAACTAAAAAAAAAAAAAGATCCACCAAAAAAAGAAGCCTTGCCGGAGTCTTCTCAGTTCAAGTGTATTCCAAACCGGTAGTAGAGTCTATTGTAAAACTGTAACTTTTGACATTCATAAGTGCCTTATATTAGGGCCTAAACTGAATAAATGAGTTTTGATTTTGATTTTGAGATGTTCTGGCTGGACTGTGTGTTTATATGTCAGTTAGTTTTTAACCCCCGACGCAAAAACGACGGGGTGTTATACGTTTGACATGTCTGCGTGTGTGTGTCGGTCTGTGGCCTCGTAGCTCCTGAACAGATGAACCGATTTTGATTTGTTTTTTTTTGTTTGAAAGATGAGTACACTTAATCGAGAGTGTTCTTAACTATGTTTCGAGAAGATCCGCTGAGCCGTTTGAAAATGATCACCAATTTTCTAGAGAGTTTCGGGAGTTTCTTAATTTTTTTTATTTTAATTATCTATATATAATTGATTACTCAATCAAGAGCGGCATGATAACTGTGTTAATATTCTATTATTTATTGCCAATTGTAGTTATGAATAGTTAACAAATCTTTAAGTAACATATACCTATTCGTTTGTAGGGATTGTATCTTTAGTTTGTATGCAGTTACTTAGCGTACCTACATTTACTGTTCAGTTAATACAATTCCAATACGAGGGGTGTGTCATTACGAAATATAGATTATAGAGGAACACTGATTAGTTGTTTTACGTATTCATATTAAATCCGATGAGATTATAACGTTAAAATTCAAAAGTTTTAGCCATTTTAGACCACCTGTTTGACCACAGTCTCAACGTAGTCAGTGATGATGTGGCCGATGGTGGTAAGCACACGGCCTATGAAATGTGAAAGCACTTACCAATCAAAGGCATAGCAGACAGCAAGCCCTGCTGTGTGGTGTCCAGCGCCATGTCACAGGCTACTGCCGGCATAACCACGGAGAAGCCGAAGATATCCAGGTACATAGCCAGGATGATCAGGCAGCACGTGGCTAGCATGGCAATGTTGTACTTCCCAAAACCTGAGGAAAAGGAGATTGCCTACACGCCCTCCCGTACACTCCGTATCCATAGACCAAGGCAAGCCCTCAGCGAGCCGGATGACCCTATTACATTAGCTCAGATCGAAGCTGACGAAGCTCGTAAAAGTACACATCACACTACACACAACCGATCACGCTACCGTCCTCGACGGCGAGGACCGCCGCGACGTTCCTCTCAGTATCGTCCCGTTCAAGCGGCCCGAGCTGCCATTAGTAATCCGACCGCCCCCAATTAGTCGTAACTCGTACAAAGTCCTCCCCCTTCCCCGGTGCCCTCAGGTGTTGTTACCTAAATATTACCCGGCTGAGAGCCCTCTGCGCTCGCCGATTTGTCCGGTAAGGTTGTTGCAGCCACCAACTTTAGTCCTTCCAAAAAAAAAAAAAAAAAGAAGGAGATTGCTGCTAGTTAAACATACTGTTAACATTGTGTGTTGTGAATCAACAACAATGATGCATTTCGGAAATCAATAAAAATTTACCTAATACCTTTATTGTTATCGATTTCCGAAATGCATGATTATGTTACCGGGATATCCGTCGATGAATAATCTTTTTAACCGATTCCAAAAAGGAGGAGGATAACAACGTTAACAACTCGTTGGAACCTTTCTTTTTAATGTATGTTTCCCGATTATCTCGAAGGTGCCTGGACCGATTTAAAAAAAAACTCTAAAATATCTATGGTCCCATGGTCAGCAGGTCAGGGTTTGATGATGGGATCCTGGAGAAATCGAGGGAACTCTATATAAATACAAGTTTAATTTGGTCGAACCCTAAGTTTTCAGCAAACTCTTGAAGAAAAATTGAAAGACCAAATAAATGGGCATAAGTAAAGTAGTTTTCTTTGCACAACGAATTGGTTGGAGAGCGCACTGTAGTAAACCCTACCTCATAAGGTAACAACATGGGACTAGTTTCTGGTGGTGTATAGTAAAAAAATACTCTTAAAAAAACAGGGTTGCGTGGGCGCAACCTGGAGGGTTTTGAGGAATCGGCAGTTAAGCGGTCCCTTTTTTTGGTGCATTTTACCTCATCGAGTAACAACTTGAGACCTAGCCCATTCGATAGAAGTCATCGAAAAACGTATAAAAAAAGTTGGTTGCCTCATCCTATCCTGGCACTTTCTGAAATCGGCCAGATTTTAGGGTGCTGAAAAATGACCGATTTAACCTCATCGAGTAACAACATGCCACTAATGCCATTCGATAGCTTAGATAAGCCCGATGATAAAAATATAAGGTTGCGTGACCTCAGCCTGGAGGATTTCCTAGTCGGCCAGGTTTTATGTCGGATTTACGAAGGCAAAATTTAAGGAAATCGTCTATAAAACAATGAATTTGACATAATTTCAATGGTTTAACTGTATGAGATGGCTATGATACATATTTGAGTTCATACAAAATCGGTCAAGTGTGTGTCGGACCACGCATCCGATAAAATTTCATATTTTACAGATTTTTTAATGCTTTAAAATGAGCGACCCTACCTCTTCGCGTTACAAGATGTGTATAATGCCATCCGATAGCTTAGATAACTCCGATTATAAAAACATAACGTTGTCTGCCCTCACCCTGAAGGATTTCCTAGTCGGCCAGGTTTTAAGTCGGATTTACTGAGGCAAAATATATGGAATGAATTTCACATTATTTCAATGGTTTAACTTAATGACGATTGTTTTGATACTTATTTGAGTTTATAAAAATGCTGTCAAGTGTGTGTCGGACCACGGATCCCATAAAATTTCATATTTTACAGATTTTTTAACCCAGGTAGGGTTGCTTATTTTAAAGCATTTTATTCATCTTATTTTAGCGTTGCTTCGAGTAACAAGATGTCAATAATACCATTCGATAGTTTAGTTAGATTACTCCGATAATAAAAATACAAGGTCGCCTACCCTCAGCTTGGAGAATTTCCTATTCAGCCAGGTTTTGACTCGTTTTTACTAAGGCAAATTGTACATTATTTCAATGGTTTAACTTTATGATAATTGTTTTGATACGTATTTGTTCATGTATCAATATTTTTTACCCAAACCTAATTTACACATTATAGTTTTAATCAAGAATTCCATAGAGGGGAACTTGTTTCAGAAGTCTAATGCAAACCTTATTATAAATCTTTACCTGTTTGTAGTCGTCATTTGGCCATGCTATGCCATATATTACGGTTAATTTATGCATTGATCGCTACATGATTTAAAACATATGTAAAACGAAATATGATTAAACTTACTTTTTTAAACAGGGATCCTAATATTTTTTAAGCAATTTAAAAAACGATTGCTAGGGATATCCCTAAAATATTTCTATAATGATCAATCATCTACTAAAACTTTACTAACGTTGAATCTATACTAATAATAAATCTGAAGAGTTTGTTTGTTGGAACGTGCTGGTACTGGTCCGATTCGAAAAAATATTTCATAGGGAGCTACATTATCCCCGAAGGTTCTATTATACCTTTAAGCTGTATTAAAATAAAACTTCTATGTCAACGCAATCAAAAGAAACAGCAATTTAAGCCTCATATTTTGAAACTCGCAACTACTCGCAAGGGAATTAAAACCTGAAGGATACTTTCTGTCGACCTAGAGTCTTGAAATTTGGCAGGAAGCAACGTTTTATAGCACAAAAAGGAAAAAAATTTAAAACTTTAAATTTTTAGTCACATCACATAATTTTTTTTTTAAAATAATTATAACCTTTTCCTCATGAACGCGTAGAGATATCAAGTTGAAATGCATATCAAATACTTAGGTGTAATTGCCATTAAGCGGTGAAAAAAAAACTAATTTCTAAGTCAACGCAAAACGCAAAGGTACAACCATTTAAACCGCATATTTTGCAACTACTTGCAAAGGAATCAAAATTTAACGGCTACTTACCGTTGACATAGAATTTTGAAATTTGGTAAGAAGCATAACTTGCAGCACAGGTAACAGAAAAATTCAGAAAACCTTAAAATGTTTGGTAGTTACCGCAATGACTGCGACTTATCTCTATGTATGGGGAGGGGACAAAATTGTTCAAACTGCAATAATGACTAACTTAACGTCATCCAATCCGGATGGTTTGGTCGGTGGATGTAGCCCTAAATGCGTTTATTTATATTTCTTATTGTGGGTTTTGTTTATTTTCAGACAGCTTGCTTGTATTGTTCCTACTGGCGAAGTGAGACAAAAGTTTTGCAAACTATTTTCTGTGACATTTATACTTTTATACTAATATTTTTTGATTGTTTGTTTGCATTGAATAGGCTCCGAAACTACAAGACCGATTTGAAAAATTCTTTCACTAATAGGAAGCTACAGTATTCTTGAAGGTTATAGGCTACTTTTTACCCCGGGAATGCGAATGGAACCGCGCGGAACAGCTATATCAAATAAAAGGGCTCGTTGTGAGGATCTCAAATATAATATTTCTTTTACAATTTTAAGACGAATAGTTTTTAAGTTATTTAAGAAAATAAGCGAATCTCTCTCTGGAACAAAAATATCATACTGTGGTGACATTAGGTATAAAAAAAATATCACCAAACTTCAAGTTCATAGTGAATGGGGAGGTAAACTTTAGCCCTCTTATTCATAAACGCTGTTTAACTAAATCAGTGTTATAGTGTCCTCCATCTCACTCTTTCGATCACCATACGTCACTTGTCAGATAAATATCCAAAATATCCTACAAAGATAAAGACTACGGAATTTTAACTAATCAACGTTTGGTAACTTTTTTACGAATAAAAAGCCGCAAGTTTATAGCCCCAGTGGTTTAGGCTCTCCGTTAAAAAATCAGTTAGTCAGAAGATATGTAGATATAAACGTTTGTAAGCCATTTTTTTTGGAAAGGACTAAAGTTATATATTATAGATAGCCTCTGATGGCTGCTTCAACCTCACCGGACAAATTTGTAAATTTAATTTAAACTATTTCGATACCGTTAGCCACACAGTCTTACTACAGAAACTTAATAACATTGGTATTTCAGGAGTGGCTTTAAAAATGTTTGAATCCTACTTGACAAACAGATTCCAAGTCGTTAAAATAGGTGACAACTACAGTCAAAAACATAAAATATCGTTCGGGGTACCTCAGGGCTCAATACTTGGACCGTTGTTATTCCTCATTTACATTAATTCGATCCATGAACTAGCACTATACGGACATGTTTCACTTTATGCAGATGACACATGTCTCTTTTATTTCGGGAATTGCATTACTGAGATAACAAATAATGCACAAGAAGATTTAAACAAACTGCTAAACTGGTTTAAAAGTAATCTCCTCACTATTAACACTGCCAAAACATCCTACGTTATTTTTACGTCCAAAAACAAAAAAGTACCTCCTCATTCCCCTCTCTCAATTGATGGCCAAAATCTTCAACAGAAGGAGTCTGAGAAATACTTGGGAATAAGATTAGACTGTCAGTTAAACTGGAAAATACAAATTGAATACATCAGGTCAAAACTTTCATCTCTACTAGGTTCATTACATAACATTGTACGCTGCCTACCGCATCGAGTCCGTCAGACTATCTATAACTCCTTAGTAAAGCCACATCTGTTATACCTTATCGAAATTTGGGGGAGTGCTCCAAAGACCAACTTAAAGGATTTGCAAATCACACAAAATAAAATAATCAAAATGTTATTCCGATACAAGTATCTAACACCTACTACTAAAATATACAAAGAAACAAAAATAATGAATGTTAAACAACTTTACACGTACTGCATCTGTATACTAATAAGAAAAATATTGAATAAAACCATACACTCACAAATACATTTTATCAAAGTCCACCAGATACATAATAGAAGCAGCCGTAGAAAAGATCACATAATTCTACCACGTGTGCGAACTAACCTTGGAAAGAGATCCATTGTCTTTGAAGGTGTACAGATTTATAACAAATTGCCTAGGGAAGTTAAAAATGCTGAAACGTTTGGTTCTTTTAAAAATAAACTAAAATCACATGTACTTAACAACATAACATTAACATTATTAATGGAATAATGTATCATATATATATTTATATGCCCATAATCACAGCAAGAATATATACAAAATAAAATAAACATTTCATCAGTTAATTAAGAATTTAATGTTCAAAAATTCAATTCGTTCAAAAAAAAAAAAAAAAATGTATATATATATATAAGAAAAAAACAGCACACGAACCTCCACACTATTATAATATACACTTATATCTATTTTTATTAGCATTAATTTTTAAGACGTCTGTTCACAATATTAGTTGTAACTTACTTACTGGATCTACCTACACTGTGACCCACTTGCATTGTTTACATTAGAGATACCCGACAAAATATTCTGCATGTCTTTTGCGGGTAGGTAGTCTCCAAACAGTTCGTTAAACTTTTATAATATATTTTTTTTTTGTGAATCACCGACAATTTCATGTTTTGTTTGTTTTCGAAGCCATAAAATTTGTATTATTTAAGATAGTTTCTCATATAAGTGAAATGTAAATTTCTTTTGAGAAAAAATAAATATTCTTTAACCATAAACTATATTGGGTAAACAAACTGTGATTAAAATACTAAACTCTATGCTATGCTTGGTCGAGAACTCTACAATCTACAATATTTCGAAGATTTTGGAAGTTTATTTTCAGCTAGAATACTATACAAGCTGTTACGGAAAGGGTATATACATATCAAGTGCACGGCTTCTTTCGATCATAATAAACTATATTGCAAAGGTTTTTAAATCCTATATCTACATGTTAGGAAGATATGAGGAATGAAACCAAAAACCCAAACATTTCAACTTGAAATTTACACATCACTAGCAACCAAGTCAGCTGATCGGTGTAAGTAGGTAACTCACGATACATTCACCTGTGAAAACAAACCTCTTATGCTCTTACTCCTAGTATTTTTGGATAATGGGTTCCGGATATTTTATTTTGTTACTCACTTTTTCTGACAAAAACTGATTATGTTTGTGAACAAGCTAAAATACAAATCCTTTAAAAATTAACAAATCATCAGTAAATCATTTGTTAGCTTGAAAATGATATTGAATTTAGGTAGGTAGTTAATGAAGGGATTAGTGGGGACTAGTAAATAATACTTAGTTACCTATCTACGTAAAACAATCTAATAACAAACATAACGGAGTATGTAATGTGTGAATCTACGTAATCATTGAAATTAATAAACCACAGACACAGAATTTGAGTATCCAACATTTCTTTTTTATGTTGGTTGACATACATAGGTACTCTACCAGAAATTAATTGCTTAGGTAAATACTGCGAAAGAACCTAATGGAACCTAGAACAGCAAAAGGATTTCGTAACATAATTTATTTTCAAATGAACCCTAAATAACTTTCCTCCGAAACTTATGTGTGTCCTGGTACATAAATAATGCTAAAGGGTTCTGTGTTTAGTTTAAATTAAATAATTAAAAAACTAGGGATTGTTTGTAAACAAGTTCAAATGCAAATGCTTGTTTGCAGCTTGGAAAATTATTTTAAAACTTAGGCTGTAGGTAATAATAATAATACTTAAAGAAAAGTAACAAGAATTACGGAGTAGGTACCTAGTTCACGACTTTCGGTGAACGTGAAAATGTAGGTGCCTAATAATTATGCACATAGTAACTTTCTGCCACATTTTTTTTACCTCACAATAACAACAAAACGGGATAAAGGATAACGATACGAACGATCCTTTTAATGTTGATTTTTTTTATTCAACTCAAATAAGTATCAAAACAATCGTCATTAAGTTAAACCATTGAAATAATGTGAAATTAATTGCATTTCTTCCATATATTTTGCCTTAGTAAATCCGACATAAAACCTGGCCGACTAGGAAATCCTTCAGGGTGAGGACAGACAACGTTATATTTTTATAATCAGGGTTATCTAAGCTATAGCATGGCATTATTGACATCTTGTAACTCGACGAGGTAGGGTCGCTCATTTTAAAGCATTCAAAAATCAGTAAAATATGAAATTTTATGGGATCCGTGGTCCGACACACACTTGACAGCATTTTTATAAACTCAAATAAGTATCAAAACAATCGTCATTAAGTTAAACCATTGAAATAATGTGAAATTCATTCCATATATTTTGCCTCAGTAAATCCGACTTAAAACCTGGCCGACTAGGAAATCCTTCAGGGTGGGGGCAGACAACGTTATGTTTTTATAATCGGAGTTATCTAAGCTATCGGATGGCATTATACACATCTTGTAACGCGAAGAGGTAGGGTCGCTCATTTTAAAGCATTAAAAAATCTGTAAAATATGAAATTTTATCGGATGCGTGGTCCGACACACACTTGACCGATTTTGTATGAACTCAAATATGTATCATAGCCATCTCATACAGTTAAACCATTGAAATTATGTCAAATTCATTGTTTTATAGACGATTTCCTTAAATTTTGCCTTCGTAAATCCGACATAAAACCTGGCCGACTAGGAAATCCTCCAGGCTGAGGTCACGCAACCTTATATTTTTATCATCGGGCTTATCTAAGCTATCGAATGGCATTAGTGGCATGTTGTTACTCGATGAGGTTAAATCGGTCATTTTTCAGCACCCTAAAATCTGGCCGATTTCAGAAAGTGCCAGGATAGGATGAGGCAACCAACTTTTTTTATACGTTTTTCGATGACTTCTATCGAATGGGCTAGGTCTCAAGTTGTTACTCGATGAGGTAAAATGCACCAAAAAAAGGGACCGCTTAACTGCCGATTCCTCAAAACCCTCCAGGTTGCGCCCACGCAACCCTGTTTTTTTAAGAGTATTTTTTTACTATACACCACCAGAAACTAGTCCCATGTTGTTACCTTATGAGGTAGGGTTTACTACAGTGCGCTCTCCAACCAAATGTTTAATGGTTTAAAATCGTGAATAATTATCACGATTTCTGGCATCATATTATTACCAATATGATGCCAGTATTCCGAGATAATTATCTTAGAAAATAAAACCGGACAAGTGCGAGTCTGATTCGCACACCGAATGTTCCGTAATTTCCTATATTACTCTAAATACCATAGACTTGTTACAGGTTTTCCTGTAATCTATAGGTAAAGAATTATTTTCTTTTACAACAATTTTGGCCCAGTAGTTTCGGAGATAATGGTAAATTTTCGCCTATTTTCTTAAATAACTTCAAAACTATTTCTTGGGGCGTCAAGAGATAACGAATACAAAATACTTTAAAATAAATACCCTTTGTTTTGTAATCTGAGTAAATCACCATTTGCGTACCTGTCAGATCCAAAGCATCTTCGAAGCTCGTTTTTTTAGAGGCTCCATCATTCACGACAAAAGTCATTTTATTTGAAAAAAAAAACTTTAAAAACCAATCGGGCACTAAACACAGACTAAACACGTTTCTAGTCGATAGCTCGTTGACACTCTGATACTTCAGTGAAGTTGTTATCCTTTGAAATGTTGTACTAAGATTAAACGACATCGAACTATCTAAGCCTTTAAATACCCGTGTGAAATTCCGTCGTGTTATTCATATAACTCATATAAAACTAGATTTAAATGTATGACTCTCTTATTTGTAATAAAAACTTATGCAAGGGCTGTTAGCAATAATTAAATATTAACATGGTTTAATTTACTTAACGATCCCTTATTTTGCCCTTTCGAAGTAAGTAGATGTTCGAAAAACTCTTTAAAGGGGATGACACTGCACATACACTCCAAGAATTTCATTTATGTAGGACTAGTGGTCTAGGCTGCGGTGTCAGTCAGGATTTATGCATTTATACTGATTCCGGTTGGTTGGTAAAATAATAAGTAAAATATAGGAATATATAATATGTTGGAAGTAGGTTTAGGTAGGATAGGAGGACTACTCATAAATAGAACATTCTAGAAAAAAAACACCGTCGCGTGGTTGGCTCACTAAATGGTGTTAGTAAACCCATTAGCATGTCATTATAAATAACTATAAATATTACTGCTTTATGGGTAGGTAATAGGAGATTATAATGCAATTAAATAGAAAATACAGAATATGTTTTCACTTTTCTACCTTTGGACTTCCGATTGACATTACCAAATTAGGATTCCATCTCACTTGCCAGCGACATGTAGAGTTGCAGGAGCGGCTGCAGCTGGTGCGGAAAATTCTAAATCCAAAAAATACGCTTCTATTGGCCCAAATTATTTATTTTTGCCTTTTGCGGTCGAGACCATGGGTCCTTGGGGGTCCGAGGCTCGCCGATTTTCTCGAACATTATCTTCAAAATTAATTAAGGTCACAGGGGACCGGCGGGCAGGGAGCTTTTTCCGCCAACGCGTTAGCTTGGCCATACAAAGAGGGAACGCTGCCAGCCTTCTGGGAACCTTGCCGTTGATTGGCAGCAGCGGCCGCCTCGAGGAATTTTTTATATATAGTTTGTATATTTGTTGTAAATATTGTATATTTATAGAATAAAGTGTTAAGAATTTAGCTGGATACCTGAATAAACCAGGATATGTATCATAATGCTTGACTTTTATCAGTGGTACTTGACTCACAGTTGGGTCATCATACCCCGGCTTGACTGAGTCAAATGAAAAAAATACTAGTCAAAGTCGAATTGGCTCATTCGCGTCATGCTTGTTACAAATATTTAAAAGTATAAAGGTCCGGCCATCGTGGAGATCCTTTGGGAGGCCTTTATCCAGCAGTGGACGTCTCTTGACTGACATGATGATGATGATGATAAATGTATATAAAATCACTATTATACAAAAAATATATATCTGCAGGTAATTTTGAACACTGCGAAAAAGTTTTATAGAAAACTAGCGACTTCCCAGTTTCGTACGGCATTTCTACACTATAATAAATCTTCCTCTTGAATCCCTCTATCTATTGCTGAAAACTGCATTTAAAGATCTACGCGTACAGCGACAGCGGGAGCGACTTTGTTTTATACTATGTAAAGATCTATTTAAAAATTTAAAAATAAGTATATGTCTTCTTTTTTTTAAGTCGGTTAAAATACAGCAGAAGATATTGGGAAAATTGTAGACCGTCACAAAATTGAGTGCATGGAATCTCCAATGACTGTTTAGTTATCAGATAAATTATTATTATCAGTTATTTATTTATAATTGTATAAACAGGTGATAAGACAAGTGTTTATCGATCAATCAATTGAGATGAGTGAAGTTCGCATTTCAATAAACTAACAAAAATGGCAAGAGATATATGTGTGGAAGTTTGGTCTGTTATTGTAGTATTTTATTATAGCTGGTGACAGACAGGTGTTTTGCAACTTTGGGCCTTTAATCATCCCTATGTCAACGGTTGGTAATTTTTCTAAGCTGAAAAATAATACCAGTTGAAGCTTAGTAATAAAATTGAAACAGCTACTGCCTGCTAAGCACTGATATCCTGGTGGATACCTGAATGCAAGCAACGTGATATTTCACATCACCTCGCATGCGCTGAGGAACTTGGGAAGGCAGACTTTTAAAATAAATTAATAAGCAAATCATTAGCTTCTACTGAATGCCGTTATATAATATAGAACTGGCTGAAGCTATTAAAAATTATATAAGTGGATTATTTTGAGATTTGGATTGTATGAAAACTTATTACAAAAAAAACTAGTGTAAAACTAGGTTTAAAATTGAAATCAGCGGGCCATCTGCCTGCTATTAGCGCTAGTATCCTGGTAAATGCAAACAACGTGACTTTATCAGAATGTCAGTCAGTACAGTTTATTTAAGCTGGAGTGTAAAGAAACACTATTTAACGTAGTAATATTACCTAAAGACAAAATATAAATAGGGATGATGAGTGGGTAAAAAATAATTAATTCTATTTAGTCCGTCAGTTAGGTTATCAAAAAATATTGGATACGTATTTTTTATTTTATCAAATCAATAAAAACTTTCAAAGATAGGTCGCATCAAAGTTCAGGAGTGGGGTTTTGTGACGTCACTTCTCTGTAAAAGTGTACTAAAACGTGACGTCACGCGATATTTATACGCACTGTATCTTCGTTATATTTTGTTTTCAGAACTAAAGAAAAAACATGTGTCCAATTTTTTTTGGTAATCTAACTGACGGACAAATTTTTTTTTTTAGTCATCACCCCTATTATCTAGCTGTAATTTTCTTATGGTGTACATAGGTACTTTTTAACCCCCGACGAAAAAATAGGGATGTTATAAGTTTCTAGTGTGTGTCTGTTGCCTTATAGCTCCTGAATGGATGGACCGATTTTGATTTAGTTTTTTTGTCAACTAATTACCAATTTTTATTATTTTTTTAGTTAGGTATATTCTAACATAATGTGACGGACGGACGAGCATGTTGCACTTACTTAACTTATGACGTATTTTAGTGTAAGTGTGTTCATCTATGACATAAATATATTCTATTCTATGAATATTGTTATGTTAATGTATTACAAATAAGTTGTTCGTGCTCTTGATAAAATAATGGAATACTGTTTGTTTAGCTTACTATTCAAATCACAAATGTTTGTACCGCGTGCTCACGTTGCTTGCATAGAGAAAAATACCAGGAGACTAGGAACCCAATGGAAGTGCATTTGAAACGACACACCTTGTTTGTATGGAGAATAGAGTAGGGTCATGAATTCCACGGGCACATGAGTATCTTGCGTCTTTTCTTCTAGTCATATGAGACTTTTCCAAAGCAAGCCATGGTATATCCGCAGAGTAATAAGTAGGACTGGTAGGACCGGTAGTATCATGGTATTCGTATGCCTGTTTGCTGACCGTAAAAAAGCCTCTACACGAAATGTAGTTTGTGTATCAACTGAAAACCTTTTGTTCTCTCCAAAATTATCCTTAGCTGACCATCTAATCTAATACAAAACTTGTGAAAGATCGTCTTGTCTATCTTTTTACAAGCTTTTAGTATTTAGGTCAAATCTTGTAAGTAAATTTTGACTGAATTCTCGGTTTTCAATTGATCGGAAAGGAAATAATAATCCGATGACAATACTATAATATTGTGTGGAATGGTCATTGAGCGGTTCAGATGATGATGCTGGATAAAAAACAATATAACAATGACATTGACACTGAATGAAACATACAACTTCAATGGAAATATTATGGTGGTGGTGGGTGACACCCCATCACCCCCCTTTTTACCCCATTTCCGCCTCGCTGTGGCGAGCTCACGTTGCTTGCATTGGGGCAACTACCAGGATTCTAGTACTAGATAGAAGGTACAAATGTTTACTTACTCGGATTTGGGTTAGCACTTCGATCAACAAGTTAGCAAGAGTAACAGTTTTCTAAAACTAAGTTAGGGTTGTTATGCTGTACTTGTAGCCTTTATTCCTCTGTGCAAGTGGTACTTGAGAGGCAGTTCCCATCTAGGCTTTGTGGGTGAAACCGAGAGGCGTAAAGCTATACCCTATAAAGTAAAAGAAAATATAAATGACACAATTCTTAAGTACAAGAGTTGGCCGTCGTCGAATAACGTCATAAGTATATTATAAAACAAGCGTTGATGTGACGTACTTTAATAAATGATCTTATTATTGGATGTAAAGCTTTGACGAAGTCACGTTGCCTGAATTGAGCTAACTACCAGGGTGGTAGATATAGCAGAAAGTTGACGACCTATTTTTATACAAGCAAGCCACCTACTTACTACCCATACATACCCATATTTATATACACAGGTGTATATCAATCAAGTGATGAATATTCTAAAGTTATTGAGTAGAGCCAAACTTCCAAAATTATTGTAGTAGAGCCAGAACCTCTAGATGCGGGTAGCGCAAGACCGACCATCGTGGAGATCCTTGTTGATCCTTTGTCCAGCAGTGAACGTCTTTCGGCTGACATGATAATGATGACGATGAGAGCTAGAACATTGTTAGCTTCCCCCCCCCCCCAATTCCAAAAGGATCCAGTGTGTTACAGACAAAAAATCCTTTGTATGAAAGATATTTTATTTTTATTTCTTGATAACTTCCGAGACCTACCTGAATTTCCTGAACTCGGTGGGCAGTCACCTCCATCCCTAACTAACATCGCATGCACCTAACCCATTTGACATCGACCTAAACTCCCTAAGTAGTCACGTTGCCAGCATTGAGCCAGCTACCAGGACACTAGTACACGATAGAAGCTTGATGATACAGTGTAGGTTTAAGCTGCCTACCCACGTCAGACTTTTTGTAGAATTACCGATTGAGGACCGATTTTTATTTATTTTCATTTCTGACCGACTTTTTATAGGACGTGTGCATTGCACTATTGCATCCAATCAGTATCTACGTTATATTTTTCTGTCACCAATTATCGGACGTGGGCCTTAGATGTTTTAAACAACAATTAAAGTGTATAGCTTCAATTAAAATATTGGACACGGCACGGGGGATAACTGCGGATTCAGCAACTAAATTATGCCTATTTATTTAGACAGATCTGGTTAGGACTGTGGCATAAGTTACAACCTAATTGAGAGATGGAGATTGCCTGCAAATATTTCTCGCTATTTAAACCTACGTTGGACTCCTTTACCTATACGGCAGGAGTTTTCATTCGGTTTTCCACACACACTCTCATCGCACCTACTCAGACGATGTCACGTCACGTTGTCTACATAAAGCTAACTACCAGGATAATAGTACCTCGTAGAGATATAATGACTTTACATTTTCTAGAACTGCTAGAACTATCAAGAGTCGGTCTGTCTGTTATACCGGTCGGCGAGGTAACACGACTGCGGTGTTCCACATTTAGCGCGTTCGTCGAATTGGTGACAGTTGGTCTACTACGCCCTGATGATGCTTCGTGGAGAAGCGAAACACGTGTCGATTTCCTGTTGAGATTCCTTGTGTGTTCACTGTTCTTACGTGTACTCGGGACCAAGTCACGTTGTGTTTATGAAGCTAACTACCAGGATACTAGCACATGGTAGAATGTAGATGACCTAAAATTTTCAACTCCCTACCTACCTATTACGTGCGGGATACAAGTATATATGTTTTGAGAAATGTTTGAAAAGCTACATTATAGCAACTAAAGAAAAAAAAATCGAAACCAATGTGGAAACGAACTTGCAATTGCTTCGAAAGGCCTATTTTGTTCGTGATAATGACTCTTACGATCACCTACCAGTTCACTCTACATGGTCGGCAGAACTATACCCCTTTCCCTCACTCTCATGGAGTAACTTTGCTTACCACCTTCGGCCACATTACTGACCACGATGAGTTCGTGGTCCAAAGTGGTCTGCTTTGTCAGACCTACTACCAACTGGTAGCTGCCAGTACCGGGCCCTATCGGTGTGTTCCGTTAGCAGCACTTGAGAGCCAGTTCCCTTCTATGCTTTGATTTGATTAAAGTAACCTTCCAAACCGGTAGGAAAATGTGTATTCGAATAAGACTATTAATATTAGGTAGGTATGTCCTTTCTTTTTCCTGTCACAATCATCATACGAAATTATCCTGTGACAACGTCACGTTGTTTGCTTTGGACCAACTACCAGGATAGTAGTACATGGTAGAAGGTACATGATCAGCACTAAAAAGAAAGGTGCGGAGTGCGGATATTCTGAATGGCCCATTTCCTTACTTTTAATAGTGATTTTTTTGGAGGTATAATAAAATTTCTGCCTGCAGCAGATTCATTTCGCTTCACAAATAATTTATTACGGATATTTTTTTTGACCTAAGGCAATATTTTTGCAAAATAGCTAAAAAAAACTTTGGTTTGGGTGATTTTAAAAGAAAAGCTCAAGTCTTTGTGGTTGTTGGTTGGTTGTTTATGGTAGTTTCAGTTGCTTTGATCTTCATAAACTGAATTGCTTTGACTTACTATTTTAGCCACATCCTGCAAAGGAGAATAAAGATTGATTTCTTATATTCTGTGGTTCCATAGATGAATAAACATAGGTTCAACCTAAAAAATATGTACCTACTATCTAGTACTAGACTCCTGGTAGCTGCACCAATGAAAGCAACGTGAGCTCGTCACAACGAGGCGGAAATAGGGTAAAAAGGGGGATGAGTGAGTGTGACCTCTGTCCCCATTTCCATTGAAGGTTTTCTATTGCAGTGTCAATGTCACGATATAAAAACCCTCGTTAGGGCATTATCAGTACAAATTGCCTTTTTATTTTAAAAAAAGGAGGACGTTCTCATTCGGTTGTATTTTTGTATTTATGTTTGTTCACGCATAAGTATTTTGTTTATGAACCGTTTTGCATTGGGTTCGGTGCACCACCAGTGTTCGGTATAGCTCCAAGGTGGTCCCATTTTTAACCGACTAGCGACTTTGTGAACAATAGAATCGGCACCAGTAGCTGTCAAATAGTCACAATATTTAAAAGTTCGTCACTAGTTTCTAGTATTTTCTACAATTTCAGAAGTACTTTCATTCAGTTTCTAGTGTCCTGGTAGTTACTCCTCTATAAGCAACGTGACCCGTGACCCCGTCTACGGCTCTACAAAAACGTTTTGCTTCTACGGGATTGGTGCATAGTTTTGACCGATTTTATATAGTATGTGTTATAGGATGTAAGTTTTTAAAATAAAACTTTTTATCGTCGTAAGCACCAATTTGTTTTTGCTCTACATGGATTTTAGTTTCATTGATTTTTTACCATCTCAAACTCAAGGCCCTGGCTGCCCTGGCACCTTTACTTTAAGACGCTTATGAAATTTAGATTGTTGGGTTAGTTAGTAGGTAAGGTAGGTAGGTAGGTACTAGGCAATCCAGATCATCACTCTTCTCTAGATATCAAACAAAAATCTGAATAATTACAAATGCTTTGCATCATAGTTCTCTTTGCATGACTAATGTCCTGGTAGTTCTGTAAAAGCAACAACGTAACTCCTGCATTGTAATAAGTATGTAAATGTACCAACTTCCAGTGCTAGAATCCTGGTACCTTAGATACCTAAATCTTTTTACACGATTGCTCAAAGGAGTATAACGTTTTCAGGGATATGTACGCATGTCAGTTTCTTTATTCCACCATAACTTTTATTTAACCTGTTGGGCGTCGCCACCATTTAATTGGACAACCGTGTGACGGCATTTAAACGCGCTCTGGGAACTTATTTTGAAAAAATCATGTGGAAAAACAAAGTTAACTAGCTAGCTATCAGTGACCTCCGCTGTCATATGGCCGACGCCCAATAGGTAAGTATGCCTAATCAGAATTTGGATGTATGGGGCATGGGGTATCGTTAGTGTGAAACCGCGGGGTGGAAGCTAGTTTATCATAAAGATGATTGCTGGCATTCAGCCGTTTTGTAGTCAACCTGTTGTAGGTAAAGTTTGTAGGTCATGAACCGTCTGCTATTACTACCAGCCTGGTAGTTGGCTCAATTCAGGTAACGTGACTTCGTCAGAGTGATGGATGGCATTACGTGAGAGGGTGTTTTTTCTCATTGTACACACGGCCACAGATCAGTCTACACATTTTTGTTGCAAAATAGCTCCTATTACAACCGCATAAGGTGCCGCAGTGTTTACCTTGACTTGTGAGTGGTCGTCTGTACCTAAGTTATAATGAAAATACTTTATCATCAACTATCTACCATGTACTAGTGTCCTGGTAGTTGGTTCAATGCAGACAACGTGTCTTAAACCAGTGTGATGATTGGATAACATACAATGAGTATTGAGTTGTATATGAGGGAAAGTAGGTTCGTCGCACCTAACGTGTTGGTTCATCATATCGTAGTCATGAAAATAATTAAGATCGAACTTGCTTCTGGACGGTGGTATATAACAAAACCAACATGCGAACTGGTTCTCAAACGCAGTACCGGAATAGACCAATATGTGTTTGGGCACAAACCTTAGGCCACACATCACTTCCAATGGTAGATAGATCAAATGGAAGCCGAACAATCTAAATTACAGTTTGGGCGCCTAAGAAAATGCGTTTCCGATATGCATTATTTAATGTGGTAAGTGATGGTATGACCGAACGTTGAAAACATACAAAGCTCAATGCCTAAAACCAGAAAGCGATTAGAATGCTTTTAGAAGGATTCCTGCTGCCTTACGAAAGGTCTTCGGCTCTTTCTATTAATTGACGTAAGAAGGTGACGTACACACGTAATAAAGCAACGGGGAGTCTAGACCACGTCTAGACTAGACGCTAGACACAACAATGGTCCAGACTTGGAAAAATCAATAATATCTATCAACCACCTGTTATGCACTGATATCCTGGTAGTCTTCATAGTACGAGCAACGTGACCCCAGTTGAATGCGTCAACGAACTTGTAAAAAATAAAAATGAAATATTAAAAAAAACGGTTAGAGAAACAAGTGTTCAAATGCGTTCATGTTTTCTAGAAACACGCTTCCAACTTTGAAAAGAAGTCATGGGTAAGTAGGTGGTAAATCTTTCAATCTTGAAAGGTTTCTTTCTATTGTCAAATTTTAGCAAAAGATTTCGTACAAACTTTATTTGTATTTCAGAAACTCCATGTAAATAGGTCATACAAAGGGACAAGTTTACCTATTAGAACAAGAAAATAAATCGATATTATTGAATTACTTGTATAAATGTACCACCTGTTGTGTTCTATTGTCCTGGTAGTTCACTCAATGCCAGCAACGTGACCGCTCAAATACAAACACGTCAATGGACGAGTAGGGGCACGTTGCGTTGGGGTGATACAGTAACATGTCGCTAGGGTGAGACAACCGCCTACATAATGAAATGTCTCTTACAGTCTTACGTTTACGTACTATCTGTAACTTCTGTAATTTAGCATCAGTTTAGAAATTTGTGCTTATGAGACGGTTACTTTTACATGCTTCTCAATTTTTACGCTTCCACTGACTTCCACACCTAAATTGTTGCTAATGACACGAACAGTCAGCCTGTCACAGGTAGTGTTATATGCACTACCTATAAATCCTGATACCCTGGTTGTTGCTCCAATGCAAGCCACGTGAGCTCTCTACACTGTAATCAAGTTCAATGTGTATAAGAACCCGCGCACGACGCCCACTCCTCATTGACAGGGATTGCCCTTTACGAAGGGAGTTTAGTAGGTTTCGGTTAATGAATGGCTTCTAATGAAAGGAAACCTATGAGTGTTGAGAAAGTTATTGAATTATTGTACTCCAATTATATGGTATTTGATATATTTTGACCAAAACTTGTCGAGGTTATTGATTCATTGACGTGTTCGACTGAAGATAACCTTATACGTTGCATCTTTATTCTGTGCTTATATACACAATATCAGACATAATATCAGACACAATATCAGACGGAATATCACAACTTGTTATCTAGCTAAAATCAACCTGTAGTCAGGTACTAGTGTCCTGGTAGATCTCTCTGAAAAGGCCACGTGAGTTCATAACAGTCTAGCACGAGAGGGGTGCTTTAAGGAGATGAGTATTTTCGTTTCACTATTAATTCGTTCTCAGATAAAGTATCTTACTCGATGTCAGATAAATTATGTTTGGAAGTAATAATCCTCTGGTTTCTGTGCCGGCCAACTGGTCGACGGAAACTACTGATCCGATTCTGAAATTTAAAAGTCAAAGCCTGCCATTGATAAATAGTAATGGTTAAAATACTCAGATGTATTGTGGTTAATTTAAAGCATCAGTTTACAGGTATTTTCGTAATCCTAAGAGTTAATCACTGTTGTCTTGGTTAATTATTAGGATAGCATAGTAGGACAGTAATAGTAGTTTATGATACTGTTGCATAATAGGGGTTATTAACTACGAGTGTGAGTTTAAGTACCGAGCCGTAGGCGAGGTTCTTAATAGTATCACACGAGTTTTTAATACCTAATTATGTGCAGTATCATACAGTACTTTATCTAAACTCATCCAATAATGTAATTTAAAGGTAAAAAATCGATAATATTTTGTCATAGGTTTTCATGACTCACGGGTATCGATTATTCGTCATTTCCATTGCCGCCTCCACAATTTCAGATCCAAGTTTATTTCACCTTAGTATCACTGCTATTTTACTATCATTTTTGGCCAAAATAAATTATGTATGCAAAAAAAACAATAAAATAAACAAACATTAATCATCATGGCGCCCAAATCCGTGTTGGGAAAAACTCCCTACCGCATACGCGACCACAGAGTAAATTTGCATCTAAAATTGAATTGATACTGATTGATTCCTAATTGTTTACAAAGAGAATATAATACTACGTTGAATTGTTTAGTCATGTCTGGCCACTTATAATGTTTTTTTCTTTATTATTTCGTTTGACAAGTTGACTGACAGTAAATGAAGTATTAAAACCCAAAAAACATTATAAGTGGCCAGACATGTCCAAATACTTGTACTTTAATGAAAAAAAGTTATTTTATAGCATTATCTTGGGAAGAAAACTGTGCTATAATATATTTTATCTACTCTCATATCGTAATGTTCTTATTATGAAATCAAAATCAGTACTTTAATGAGCTACTTTAGGCACACCCGTGTATAATGATTCATTATAGTACAGTTGTTGTTCCCAAGATAATGCTATAAAATAACTTTTTTTCTATTAAAGTACACTTTGGACCTATCAATAGTATAATCAATCAGTATCAATTCAATTTGACGATGACAATGTCACAAATTTTGTAACTTGAACTTTAGAGGTAAGAATATTTGGGAGTTGGCAACACGGATTTGATTAAGTATATGATTATTGTGTCAGTTTAATTTATTGTTTTTGCCTACACATATCATTTTGACCAAAAATGTCACAAAAATAGCAATTTTTTTTGAAAATTTCAGTTGGAAGAAAAATAATACCGATCTGTCTATTTTTTAAAATTACATTATTTATATGAGTTTAGATAAAGTACTGTATGATACTGCACATAATTAGGTATTAAAAACTCGTGTGATACTATTAAGAACCTCGCCTACGGCTCGGTACTTAAACTCACACTCGTAGTTAATAACCCCTATTATGCAACAGTATCATAAACTACTATATTTAATTTCATTATGGTACAGTTGTGTTCCCAAGATAATGCTATAAAATAACTTTTTTTCTATTAAAGTACACTTTGGACCTATCAATAGTATAATCAATCAGTATCAATTCAATTTGACGATGACAATGTGACAAATTTTTGACTTGAACTTTAGAGGTAAGAATTTTTGGGAGTTGGCAACACGGATTTGATTAGGTATATGATTATTGTGTCTGTTTATTTTATTGTTTTTGACCAAAAATGTCACAAAAAAAGCAAAAATTTTTTTTTTTTGATACTGCACATAATTAGGTATTAAAAACTCGTGTGATACTATTAAGAACCTCGCCTACGGCTTGTTACTTAAACTCACACTCGTATTTATGCAACACACCTATTATGCAACAGTATCATAAACTACTATATTATCATAGAAATACACACTCCTTATTATGTAGGTCACACTCATCCCCCATTTCACCCTATTTCCGTCTCGCTGTGACGAACTCACGTTGCCTGCATTGGGGCAACTACCAGGAGTCTAGTACTAGATAGAAGGTGCATATTTTTGCAGACTTGGATCAGTAGACTAGATAACATTGGCCCATGCCAAATCAGAACCCTAAACTTTTTCATCCAATTAAACTTTTTTTTTAACCACTAAAGTCAGCAAACATGCATGCGGCCCACCTGATGGTAAGTGGTTACCGTAGCCTTTGGACGCTTGCAACACATAATATTATATGTATCCACATGGGTATCACTCGCACGTTGCCGATTCTGCAAAAATTTCATGTTTGGATTAATATTGTGTTGATTTTTATTGTCTATTTTGCAAAATCACACCAACAAAATTTATGGAAAATTATTTTTAAATAGTTTAAATTGTCACCGGAATTGTAAGGTGAATTGTCACGTGCATATTTGTGAAGTTTATAAGAAAAACCAAAAATAAAGAAAGGGAGAGCATACGTGATATTATTATCAATCTACTATAGTATGACACAACTTAGATGAAGCATCGGGCTAAATTCGTAAAATCGATCGTTCCCGAAAAGAGTGCGCCTACAACATTACTTATGTGTTAAAAAATGATCGTAGAAAATGATCTTGTTGAACGTTGAATGGTGCGATAATTAATGATTTTTATTTGTTGTATAAATCGGAAGTGAAGTGTACGAAAACGATTTGCCGTTGCTACATCTAAGTTGTGTCGTACTGTACTTATATTTGTTCACTTTTATGTTTATTGCAGGTCTTCAACTTACTACCATGTACTACTATCCTGGTAGTTTGTCCAATGCAAACAACGTGACGTTGCCAGGGATGGATGTGAGAGATTCACTCAACGTACATTCGTATTTTATTCAAATTGGTCATCACGTCAAGTCATCCTTACTCAACTACAAATAATTTGGTCATTTCCATATTACTTTTTACTGAGGCCGTGCTTTGCAGTGAATTTTTCTTCAGCATAGCCGGACTGTGCTGGACGCGGATAACAGGGGTAATCCAGAAGGACCATTGTACTGAAAAAGGCTGGTGATGATTATGGACGAGCTAAAACTGTATTTTGTAACACTTACACCTTTCTATAGTAATATTATTATAGTAGTTCTTGTTATTCTAATAATAGAAAATTATAGGTCTTCATGCTTCTATCATTTACTAGTGCCCTGGTAGTTGCCCCAATGCAGGCAACGTGACTTCGTCAGGGTGGGTTCATGCGACGAGAGTGAGGGAAGGAAGGCTGATTACACCAATAGTACGACTATTTCATGAATTAGAAAAACAAGATGTACCTATGTATGAAGAGTTAAATATCTTTTTCCTAATTTAAGACTTGCTGAGAGTAGTGCTACTCTAAGATGACTCTTACTAAGTACTATACTATAATATTATTAATTAGCACATCTGTTAGTCTCCATTAAGCATATAAATAAATACTTGTTCCAAAAATATGATTGCTCAAAAAATACACGAAAGAAAAATTTACAAAAGCCACCTCCAAGCATTAATAAACACGTAACATTTTTTTTTTTTTTTTTTTTTTTTTTTTTTCAATATAAGTATTATTCAAGTAAATATTCTATAAATATACAATATTTACAATTATTTACAACAAATATACAAACTATATATAAAAAAATTCCTCGAGGCGGCCGCTGCTGCCAATCAACGGCAAGGTTCCCAGAAGGCTGGCAGCGTTCCCTCTTTGTATGGCCAAGCTAACGCGTTGGCGGAAAAAGCTCCCCGCCCGCCGGTCCCCTGTGACCTCAATTAATTTTGAAGATAATGTTCGAGAAAATCGGCGAGCCTCGGACCCCCAAGGACCCATGGTCTCGACCGCAAAAGGCAAAAATAAAAAAATTGGGCCAATAGAAGCGTATTTTTTGGATTTAGAATTTTCCGCACCAGCTGCAGCCGCTCCTGCAACTCTGCATGTCGCTGGCAAGTGAGATGGCGCAAGTGTATCAACACATGTGGCATCCCACACCAACGACTTACCGACACTCCATGGGATCAAAGACATACCATCCGGTCTCTTGCCATCGCCACGCATAATACCGACTGGTTCCAGTACAGAAGGCACATTGGCGACAACAAGAGCCCTGCGGATTACGTCATTGAGAGCCGAGTGACGAGAGATTCGGCCGGCACTTAGAGAGCACGACAACCCATGGTGGCCAAGCTCGCCGACGAAATCACCACAGCGGCAGCGATGAGGATGATTGATCCTGGAACCAAGACGAAGACAAATGCACAGGCTTAAAGTCATTCGATCTAACATAGTCCCGATATTTGTGGATGGAATGGCTTGCAACCAGTGACCTGAGTCCCTATCAGAGACAGCTAGCAAGCGTGCGCGATCTGAATCCGTAGAAAAATTTGTGAATAAATTTTGCCAAATTTTTTCGCAAAGGGGCTTGTCCCACGCTCTCTGAGAGCCACTCGAGGTCGGAATATTTGTGCCTGGACAAGCTGTCCGCTAAGCATCTCTGGCATCAGACAGGTAACATTGAATAAAAATTCACTATTATTTTGTTTAGACTTTCTTCTGTTTCTTGTTTTCGTCTTTTTTGTTGTTGATTCAACACACATATTTATAACTTACGCATAGTAATCACATAGATAAGTCTTCTTCATTCCATTATCAGGGGTAAAATGACTAAATAAAAGGGGTTGGGGTGAATTTCACGTATAGCGTAGAGCAGCACAATAGTTTTAACGTCTCTTTCCCACGCATTGTAGGAAAATCAATAACCTCCTATAGTTATCTGCGTTCCTGGTAGATGAGAGTAAAATGGCGGATCCGTCAACCGATTCACTCGCGTTGGGGTCCAAATGTTGTCCACAGACCCTCTTCTCGCCCTAAACTAACTCTCATGCATAGCATAGGCTCAAAGAAGAAATTTTACAAACTGTGTCGTGGATTTTGCTTCCACGAAGTGTTTTTTTTAATTTTCCTAGAAGGAAGGTTTCCATTAGGAAAAACCTTGAGATCTTTTCAAATACATTTTCCCGACATCTCGAATACTAGGCGATCATACATTTAGAGACATGGTAGAATTTTAAGAATGCAACAAGAAGTAATAAAGTTCGCTGAAGTATTTTCCCTAATTTTTGGAAACATTAATTGGTTGATAGATTAAATATCAGTCTAATTATTGTAAATTTTCTTAATTAAAGGCGTAGCTAATGTTGAATGTTATTTACATAATAGCTATTATAAATATTCACCAGTTAATATTGATAATGGCCATAATTCAAAACAACTACTGCATACATTTTTGTCGAATAGGTAGGTAACTGTTGTATGGAACACCTATTTTTATAGTTTACTGGATGATTTTTTTTATCATCTCGAAATTTTTAGGGATTATTGTATTCATCATTATGAACTTTTACTATGAAACCAACCCTGAAACCAAAATAATGCCGATATATAGTCTTGTTAGGAAACTTTGTACTAATCAATAAATTAGGCGATTGGGGTGATTATCCAACATTAGCTAGCATACATTGGTCAATTTTAGAAAAGTCTAAAAAACTATGAAATCAAAATCGCCATATCAAAATAAATTCGCATGCTGTGACATATTTGGGGTGGAGACAAAATTTGAAAAATCAATACGTCAAGTTGAAGTCTTCAACGCATGCGTGAAGTGCAAGCGTAAGTTGCCATGGTAACAATCGCGGCGTAGAACACCTCCTGGTATTTGTGCCATCCTGGTACTGCCGCCCACAATTCTGAAATTTTCCTGCCCTCCAACAGGTTTCCCGGATACGCTACCTTTGACTTCCGGTATTTAGGGCGGCCTGTAAAACTCGCTGCAACATGCAGGTTGCATACATCTTCAGGAATTTCAGGAAAAATAAAGACGATTTTCGGGGCAAACAGGTAGTTTTGAGGTTATGTTACTACGCATCTGTTCTGCGCAGAAGAAAGAGATTCAATTTCTTGGAGACAAGATATTAGTAAATGTTTTTTGGCGCCGCCCCATCGCGCCACTGTGGCGCTGCGAGTCAATTTTAGCGCTTTTCTGTTCATGCTCGTTGACTTTAGTTTTATAAAAACTGGGTTCCGTTCGTTAAAAAAATATAGGGTATTTTAAAAAAATGATTTATTAAAAATGTATTGACTAAATAATAAGGTCTTGTACTCCGATTAGTACACCATCTATTGACGGAAGCGAGAAACTTCAGTAAAACGAAGTCCGCACCTCGACATTATTTTTCTTTCTATAAATGTTGATTTTTCAATTACAACTAGGATATAACAGTGAGCAAGACGTACATCCTAAAATATGTTCTCCCTCTGACAATTAGTAACATATTTTATGACTAATATGAAAAAAATCTATATAAAATGTTTTGATTAACGAGTATTCGGAATCAGACTATCTTCTTCTCTGCAGTTCTATTAAATAATTGACTAAATCCGGTTTCAGAGATCCGGCCCGAATCAGCTCATACCGGTTCGTGGGTTTCATTTTCAGTAGGTTCAGCGGCTATTTTCTTAGCTGGTTTATTTTTCTTCTTATTGGGCAATGTGAGGCAACAAAGCGAATTTACTGAAAATAAAGAATTATAAAATTGAAAAAGAAGTCTTTTTTCCTGGTTATCGTCGCCTATCGCAATTTGCAATACAAGCGGTATTGCAAGACAAGATAAAATAAATGTAACTCTTCAAGCCAAATGACATACCAGCGATAATATAAAAGGCTGCAAGATTAATAACTTAAATTATGAAGAACCAAAATTCGACTTACTCATTAGAATACCGCCGAACATGTAGAATCCAGCTCCACAGTTGGTCTCCAAGAACACTCCAATTAAGTTGGATCCAACCATGGAACCAACCCGACCCATCATCATCGATAGACAGACGGCCATCGCTCTGTGGAATACACAGTTATTAAGCTAACTGGATTAATTTATATAGAAGTAACACATGTTGAAAAAACTACAATTTAGGCGTAACCATTATTGAAACTACAAGAAAAATAAACGTTGTTTATAAACGAAACTAATTTAGCCTCACTATATCCCTTTCTAACAAAGAA
Source organism: Tethea ocularis (assembly GCA_963555595.1). NCBI lineage: Eukaryota > Metazoa > Arthropoda > Insecta > Lepidoptera > Drepanidae > Tethea > Tethea ocularis. The sequence continues at coordinate 10,449,479 of OY741969.1, read as the reverse complement.
CATAAGAAAATCAAATTAGTCCAAATTGCAAGATTCAAAGTGAATTTAGCCGCCATATTTATTGGTCATGACAAAATAATCTAATGTCATGACTATTCTTCCGAAAATAACAATGGCTGGGACATTATTATGAAACCTAATTTCTTACCTGAATTTAGTTGGAAACAATTCAACGGTAACAGCATTCATCAATCCAATACATGCTCCTGACATCTGGAAGACTGCAAACAGGATAACAGCCAGCTGCTGGCTCTGGGCAAGATGGGCCCCAATGCCACACAAGCCTGTGAAGCTCAACACCACGACTAAGATTGACTTCTTGCCCACGAAGTCTACGAGGAAGCCGACGATGAGGTACATGGAGCAAAACACCAGGCCGATGTAGATCGAACGCTCGAAAGTTGAAGTGCTCATTGTGTCGTCACAAATAATCTGGGAGAATATTTATTTATAAGTAACTAATGACAAAAACAAAAATGTATCGGATCTATTTTCTGTTGTAACTTATTAGTGTATGGTCGAGAATAGGGATGATGACTGGGTAAAAAAATATTAATTCTGTTTAGTCCGTCAGTTAGGTTATCGTAAAATATTGGATACGTATTTTTATTTTATCAAATCAATAAAAAAGTATAATGTTAAGGCGCATCAAAGTTCAGGAGTGGGGGCGTGTGACGTGACTTCACGTATCTGCAAAATTTTAACCGTGAAATTTTAACGCACTGTATGTTCGTTATTTTTTGTATTCGGATCTAAAGAAAAAACATGTGTCCAATATTGTTTGGTGATATATATTTCCTTACCTCAGTGCCATTAGAAGCAGCCGTTTTACTCGCATCGAGCACATCACAGATCCTGGTCTCTCCACCATCGTGATTGGCAAGCGAGTTGAGAATCGTCGGAAACCATACGTAAAAGCCGTTAGTTCTGGAAATTATTCAAATTTCTTCATCATAAGCTTTTCTATTTTTAAGAACCAGAGGACTTGATTTTGGAAGCAGTTTTTATTACTTTGTATTTTATTTATTGTGGTTCAATGAATCCGATTGTATCTAGTTTTTGATGAAGTTGAGATTTTGTATCTAGTTTTTGACCTCAATATCACCTTCGTAAATGATGATGTAGCCGTTAGATGCGATTTACGAATATGGAGTAGTTTTTATCTTGAGTGCAAAAGTAAAAAATGATTATTTTTCTTTCAAAAAATCGATTTAGCAAATAAAATCAAAATATACGATTATTGGCAAGTATTTTACGAATAACTAACAAAATCCAATGTTCGGAGGACACTGACTCAACTTTACAAACAAACTCAAAACTCATTTTCGACAGTTACAAATGGTTACAAATGACTCTACCACCGGTTCGTAATAGGTACACTTGAACTGAAAAGACAAAAAAAATTGAAAAACAAAATTTAAAGCCTTTAATATTCCAATGATGAAGCATAAGAATCTTGAAGAACTTACGTAGCAAAGATTCCAAATTGCACGAAGCAAGTGAGACAGGTCCACGGCAGTAGAGGCAGTTTGAACAACGGAACAGTTTGCGCCTTCATGGACGCTAGCACCGCCGGAGCCGCTGCTCCTTCGCTTTCTGATGCCTTGGTACTTTGACTCTCATTGATTAAGGATTTCACCTGGCAAAATTTATTGTAGGTTTACAATCATTTACAACAAATATACAAAATACAATTTACATCATCATATCAGCTGAAAGACGTCCACTGCTGGACAATGGCATAGTATAAAGAGAGGGGAAGTAGGTTATCTTCATACAAACGCACCGCGCGCGGCTTGTATGTGTGCGCTATTGTATCTATGTGTCGACGCACGCACACTTTAACAAAATCTCGACCCGTTTCTCAGTGCGCCAGTCGGGGCTAACACTGCACAAGGTTCGCGCGCGCGTCACGGCTTTTCGGCACCGCTAAATGATTTATTCATCAATATCATCATCAAAATGTCTGATAATCGCAGAAGAACGTATTGCTGTGTGTTTGGGTGTCTTAATAATTCATCGATTCCTGTCTTTGTTCAGATTACCTATTGAACAGGAAAGGTAAGTTAGTCACTTATTCTAGCATAATATAATTTTACTTGATGATGAGATACCTACGTACTTACATATTTTTTGTTTGTATTAGTTTTCTATCACACAGGAAGTAGGTAGGTAGGCCTAATTTCCTACTAGAATGTATTAGGTACTTTTGATCTGGCAATTGGTTTGCCGCTATTTCTTTGTTTACGTTTAGTTATGCCGATTTCTCAGTATTGTAGGTATAGTAACTAAGTACCTACCTACTTACAGAAAATCGTAATTCAAAATAAGTATGTACAAGTACCAAATTGACTAATAGTAAATCAAATACATATAAAACAAAGTTCGAATCATAACAACAAATTCGATTATAGTCTAAGAGACAGTCGTTAGTTTTTAATGTTGTTTTTATTTCTTTTAATGATAATATTTCATTCACTTTATTCATTTTTTGCGGTTGCTAGCGAAGCGCGAACAGCCGCGCCTAATATTTAGCTAAAAGTGACAACCCTAAGACAGTAGGCAATTATATCGCGAATTGGGCCGGAGATAGCCTACTCCCTCTTCTTTATACTATGACAATGGCCTCCCCAAGGATCATCCTGCGGTTTCCCGCGACCCTCACAAGATCGTCGGTCCACATTGTGGGGGGCCTACCCACGCTGCGTCTTCCGGTTCGTTGTCGCCACTCGAGAACCGTTCTGCCCCAGCGGCTATCGGTTCTACGAGCCATGTGCCCCGCCTATTTTATTGTATTTAGTATTCGTTTCGTTTTTGTTCGGCAACAGAAATACATCATCTATGAAAATTTCTACTGTCTAATTATCGCGGTTCATTAGATACAGCCTGGTGACAGACGGACAGACAACGGAGTCTTAGTAATAGGGTCCCGTTTATCCTTTTGGTACGGAACCCTAAAAGCAGGCCAGTTTTGTTTACTGTTTGACAAGCGCGCTGCGTCACTCAGGCATGCTGAGTGATACCAGTTCTTGAATATTTCTCATAAAAGTAGGGGAAGAACATAATTATTCTGAAGCATATTCAGCACAGAATTTGACAAAATACGTATATAAAGCACAATGAAAGTGTCACCACTGAGCGGGCGGAACAAGCTTATCAGCCAACAATTGGCTGGAATTTTTTTTTGCGTTTAGACGCACGAACTCTCTATCTAGACAGGATAATATCTAACTTACTATCACGTATGCGTTTATTATAATTTTGTATGGCAGAAATTAGTTCCATGAGTTTTCCGCGAGAGGCGCTATACCAATTTGTATAGATTTTTTTTTTTGTTGCGATTGCAGCGCAACACTAACTTTAATCTACTGATCACTTACCGGAAAACTATCCTCAGGCATCCTAGTATTTACAGCATAGATTTTCTTAACAACATCCAACGAAGCCTCAAGCTGACCAGTCGAGTTCAGGAACTTGGGGCTTTCAGGGGCAAATATCATAACCAATGATACCACACTGAAGGGAATGACGCAGGCCACTATTAGCAGACGCCATGGACGGTAGGTTATGTCCAGGAATTCTATTGGGTAACTGAAGTCTAAGGGGAGAATCAACCAGGAGACGCCTGTAAGAGGATTTATGAAATGAGTTTGGGTTTGGCCTAAAATGGTCTCTTTAGAGATTATGACAGACTTGCCAGAAAAGGCAGATAAATATTCCAAAAGAAAACAAATTCTTGTACCGAAATAAGATTTATCAGAAAATTATTAACCAATACTATCATCATCGATTTTAAGGCGATGATAGCTTAGTGGTAGTGACGTCGAATGCCTATACGAAGGTTGTGGGTTCGAATCCTACGAAGAGCTTGAGCTATCGGGAAAGAAAAACCATAGCACAGTGGTAAGGTACTCGTCTGGCTGGCTACGATTTTCAAGTTGAAAATCTATCGCCAAGCACCTTCCGGCATGTTCCAACAGCTGCATTTAAGAGCAAGATCCCAAGGGCAAGGGCTTTGAATGCTTACCACCATCAGCCACATCACCACTGACCACAGTGAGATTGTTTTCTAACACAGGTAAATAAACAAGAAGTTACGAAAGCCAAATTATCTTTCCAAAGTTATGGATGGATGGATACAAACCAACCCAAGCTAGAATAGAATACAGAGAATACTCACACGGCAGGATGACAGTGCCGATCCCGACAAAGGAAGATCCGAAGGCAACCATCTTATCCCTGTGACGTAAGTTGTTGAACTCTCCCAAGTATGTGTATACTACTGCCGATGGTCCTGACAAACTAGAAGAATTAACTTTGTGTTATCATCAAATTGCTGTGTGTTGACGGCGACGAATATCACCACCCCATTTCATCTCGTGGGGGGCGTAGAAGTCGTCCGAGGGAAGGTATACCAGAGTACGGGCAGCAGCGTATCTCTGAGAACTATAACACCATACTGCGATCGCCAACCCGCCTGCCAAGCGTGGCGATTATGGCATATCCCCCCAAATGATCCAGGAGATCCCTGGGGGAGGCCTTTGTCCAGCAGTGGACGTTATTCGGCTGAAATGTGTATCATCAAATGGGTGTTCCAGAAGATTGTATTGCTCTTGCAAAATAAATAAATATTCTGAGACATTTTTCACACACGGTTTGATCCCAAACTAAGTACAGCTTGTGCTATGAAAACCAGACAACTGATATACTACTTAAACTAATGTCATGTCCAAGATATAATCTATCTCCTAGCCAAATTTCATTACGATCCGTTCAGCCGTTAAGACGTGTAAAGGTAACAAACAAACAGAGTTACTTTCGTTTTTATACTATTATGGATGTGGGTCTTTTGCCTTAATTTTTTTAAAATTTTATTTTTTATAAGAAAGTTGAAAAATAATAGATGGCATCCTCAAATTCGTAATAATTATCAACAAGACTTGGAGACGATTATAGACCAGTGTTAGCTTAGTAGTTAATTCATTTTAGGTGCTATATTGTCACTAGCGACCCATCTCCGGCGATGCCCGAGAAGTGTTTTAGAAATTCTCGATACTATGGTCAAATTCGCATCAAAATATAAATGCGGAATATACGCACCGCACGTACAGACAGACAAAAATTGCGACTTCATTCTATACTATTTAGAGATTAATCATCAGATAGAGTCCACGTGATGGTAAGTGGTTTTGCAATACTTACAACACAGCAGACAAGAACTGCAGGATGGCAAACGAGATGACTTCAGGCGCGAAGCTGGACATGACAGCAAAAACGACGGAGATCATCATGGAGAACATCATCACCGGTCTCCGGCCGCGGGTGTCAGCCAGCCACCCCCACACGTATGACGTCAGGATGATCGCTGTTATAGACGTCATCGTTAGGTTAACTGAGCTTTTATGTTTGCTCGTAAAGTCCAGATAAACGTTACAGGTGGTCCATTAAAATTAGTCCGTCAGTTAGATTACCAAAAAATAATGGACACATGTTTTTTCGTAAAACAAAAAATAACGAAGATAGGTACAGTGCGTTATTATTTCACGTGACGTCACGTCTTATTACACTTTTTAGAGAGAGATGACGTCACAAGCCTCCCCCCCATGAACTTTGATGCGACTTATCTTTGTAAGATAACATAAAAAATACTTATACAATATTTTTTGATAACCTAACTGACAGACTAAACAGAATTAATTATTTTTTACATCATCCCTATTGTTACAGTATGTTCAATTTCAAAAGAAAGATCCACAAAAGAAAGACTCTTTGCTGAGTTTCTTGCCAGATTCTTCTCTGTTCAAGTGTATTACAATCTGGTAGTAGAGTCATTTGTAACTGTCAACGTTCATAACTTCCTTATCAGGGCCTAAACTGAATAAATGAGTTTTGAGTTATCAATTTCGCGCAGACATTCCAATTATTCATGAGTCTAATAGAAGATTCGTCTTACCCGAAAATGGAATGGCTGCCAACCATCCCCTCTGTTGCAGACTCAGGTTCAGGTCACACTGCGCTGCAGGCAAGATGTACCCGAGCGCAACACTCTGCATGATCATCCCCATGAGGACCATGCCGCTCATCAGCATGTGCAGAATGTTGTAGATACCAAAACCTGGAGTGGAACATCTTATAATTAAGGCGATGATAACTCAGTGGTATTGATGCCTCTACAAATCTCAAGCTAAAAATCTGTCGCCATACATGTGTTCCTGTGATATGGATCCACCAAAAAAAAAAGAAGCCTTGCTGAGTTTCTTGCCGGAGTCTTCTCAGTTCAAGTGTATTCCGAACCGGTAGTAGAGGATATTGTGAAACTGTAACTGTTGACGTTCATAAGTGCCTTATTAAGGCCTAAACTGAATAAATGAGTTTTTGATTTTGATTTTGAGTCTTGTTTGCGTGACTATACTCAAACTCAGATCAAACAAACACAAACGTTGTTCTAGATGGGAATCAAACCATGACCTGTGGCGTCATTTTCAAATATGTGACGTTTATTTACTCGGATCGGACGGATCAAGACTAATGATTCATTCAAGATAATGATATTAATAATAATGCGTTCATAGCGTTTGTTTACATTTCACAACGCTAATTAAATAGTGGATTTTATGAAAAACAAAATGTTATCATTATTCTATCTGTTTATCATCATCACAGATATGCCTGCCCTGTTCCCAATTTGGGGTTGACGCAATTAATAAAATAATATATAAATAGTATGTACTACGCACTAAATTTCGCGATTCGAACACGCACTGTGTTCGAGTGAGCTGTACTGCAATCCGCCGGTAACTTATAGGCACGACATGTTGTTGAGCGAAACGCGTAAGCGCCGTGAAATGTGCGGGATGGGCGCATTTAAAATTTTTAACGGTTTTTTTGGGTTTAAATTTATTTCATTTTTAAGTAGGTACTTTATTGACAGGAATGTTTCAGGACTTGAGATGATGTCAACTGATTATTCTATGCAATCATTATGTTTTGGAGACATTGTTTGGAAACTATTTAAATCATTACATTGGTTCCTTAACAATAGGTAAATAACGGACATTATTTGTCAGTAAGGGACCAATGTATAATTCAATATTTAGCTATTTTCATAGTATTATGTCTTATGGTATTTTACTGTGGGGTAAGGCAGCTGACATAGAAACTAAATTCTATTTTTATTTTACAGAAAAGAGCAGTGCGAGTTATTTACAATTTGAATTCTCGGGCTTCCCTCAAAGATAAATTTAAGCAAATCGGTATCCTCACTGTAGCGTCACAGTATATTTATGCAAACATATTACTTATTTATTTGTTCATCAAAATATTGGTCTCTTTGTAAAAAAAAGCACGTCGCATTGTATCAATACTAGAAATAAACATAAACTTGTAAATTCTGCTTATAGACTCCAAAAAGTGCATGGTTCGTTTTTAGGTCTGTGTACACGCTTTTATAATATGATACCTCTTTCACTTTTAAATTTGCCTTCACATAAATTTAAGGAACATATTAAGACCGTTTTAGATTCTTTGGTTTTAGTAAAAAAGGCTTATTACAATATTAACGAATATTTAAATGACAAAAAGGCTTGGGTGTAGCGCTCGCTTTCGCAGGATATATTTTATGTACCTAAATTATGAAGTTCATTTTGAAAAGAGTAATTGCTGAGTTTATTGCCGGCTCTTCTCAGCAAAAGCTAGGTACCTTCCGAACCGTGCATTAGAGTCTGACTATTCATAAGTGCCTGTGAAGACATACATGAATAGACATTTGAATAAATAATATTTCATTTCAATAATATTTTGAAATATGAATACATAGATAAATCTTTAGCCATAACCCTGATTCTTATAGAACCGATGGCCGCTGGGGCAGAAAGGGTCTCAAGTGGCGACCACAAACCGGAAGACGCAGCGTGGGGTCCCACAAGGACGAACTTGTGAGCGTCGCGGGAAACCACTGGATGCGGGTAGAGCAAGACCGGCCATCGTGGAAATCCTTGGGGTAGGCCTTTGTCATGATGTCTTTCGGCTGATATGATGATAATGATGAACCCCGATTCGCTACTCACAAAATTACGACGCAATGCGTTCGACGAGCGACGCATAGGCGCTTGAAATTGACGACGCTTGAAATATTATAAGATACGTAGCAGTACTTATAACACCCAGTACCGGCGTTAGGGTAGGGCGCGGTAGGGCGATCGCCCAGGGCGCCAGATGTAAAGGGGCGCCAGGCCCACCCTTATTTCCGGTCGCTCGTGAGCGAGTCCTGCTATCTCGAGTCTAAATAAATAAATTCTCAAGTCTAAAGATAAAATGGCTATAATGGCTTAAAATCCCTTTTTTTGGCGGGAGAAGGGGGGGGGGGCGGTTATCACATCTCGCCCAGGGTGCTGGTAGAGCTAAAACCGGCACTGATAACACCATATCATCACAAAAGCATTGACGTCGGATGACCGCATGTTTACAAAAGGACAATACCTAATTTCGTTGTGCACTTTGCAGCTGTCGATACGGTTGCATCAATGACTAATGCTACTATCGTAGGTCTACTAACTCGACCTAATGGCCGACTTTAATGTACCAGATATATAATGCATGCAAGCAGTGCATTGTGATGTATGTTTTCAATAGTAAATATCGCATACTTAATTTACTTTATTATGATTTTAAGCTATTGCATAGCTTCTATCGCGGGCCTTGAGCGTGGAGAACGAATCCAGAAATTCCGTAACGAAAATAACCTAACACCCCCCACTCCGACCGGCACAGCGGTGATACTTTTTAGTTTTGCCATCTATTGATGAATAGCAGAACTTTTAATGACTTTTTGAAATATCACGCTTGTCTGTTTAGTTCAGCAACTCGTCTCTAGGTGGCATTGGTTGTATCGGCGTTACTGCGCATGCGTAATCCCCCTCTTCGCCCCGCAATCTGGTGACTCATGCCTGCTTAGAGTTTCGGCGTTAGGGCACCTCCTCTTTGTAAAAATATTTTGAACAATATTAACTTCTCATTTATTTAATAAAAGAAAAAAAAAAATGTTTTCTTATCGGTCACCACGCTCAAAAAGTGTAACTTGAATTAATATCAAAGAAAAAAAAACAAAGGAATAAAAATACTGCATAAATAAAATATTTATAATTGCATAAGTTGATAAAAAAAGCTATGCAATAACTTTACCGCGGCAGTCTCCGAGTGCCACACGTCTTTTTTTTTAAGAGTAGCTCGACTAAGCTTCATATAATACCATAACAAGTGTTCCTGTGTCTGAGGCTGAGACCTAAAGAGAGTGCTTGGACTTTCCTTAGACTTTACTTACGCCCAATTACGAGTTGTAATAAAGTATATTTTTGAATGACCTTTAATTATTGTAGCTAAGTATTTGGTGTACTTAGGATTCTTTTTTTTTTTTTGGTGTACTCTTTAGATCTCAGCCTGAGTAATGTTTCTAAAACAAATCGGTAAGGGGGGAAGCGTCTGTCGGTGTTAGAAGTCTAGAGGCAATAGGTACGTTGGAAGTTTTGTTGTAAAACTTAAATAACTGATATTGAAAATTTTATGTAGGTACACACTAGAAAAGAGGTTGATCTTCAAACGGCTGAGCGGATTTTCTTGACTCATATCTAAGAATACTTTCGATTGAGACACCTTCCAAACGAAAAAAACATAATCAAAATCGGTTCATGCGTTCAGGAGCTATAATGCCAAAGACAGGCACTCAGATAAATATTGTACAAGAAACATAATAACACTCCTTTTTTTGTCGGGGGTGAAAAAAGTAGTGAAGAAACCGAATAGAGACGCGGTAAGTATCATAGTTGATAAAATTTGACCGTATGACCATTTATTGACACAATAGGGTAGTTGACACTGTCAAAAATAAATGACCAAACACTAACCAATGCGTAAAACATCTAAAAACACGTGGAAACATCAAATATGTTGTACATTTAATGCTTTTTATGATTTTTAATTACCAGTGGAACCACTAAGAGTAGATGATTTGATGCTGTGAAACTATGACGTAATCTTTTTGACATTTATTAAAAAGTAGCTGATTTGATATGTCAGTCAACTACCCTATTACGCAATAATTATTCCATTACCGTACAGATCTACTTAATGCAATCACAAATAATATTTCTGTCATATTATACAGACTAGTCTATATTGATTTGAACTTAGACTTCGATTAATCTTCGTTGAACTGTATGGTCAAATTTCTGTTTTTGTGTAAATAAGACATACAGAATATCTTTTTAACTTGAAATAAACTGGACTAAGTTATATTTAACCCTTCAAAAAAAGTAGGAGGTTCTAAATTCTGCTGTATATATTTTTAATTGGATCTTTTTGAATCGAACCATTAATTTCGGAGATTAGCGCGTTCAAACAAACAAACTCTTCAGCTTTATTACTAGTATATAGATAGATATTGACAAGCCAGTAGCTGGTACCCGCTGGTCGTGGGTTCCCATCCAGGACAAACATTTCTGTGCATGAACATGTCTGTTTGTCCTGTGTCTGGGTGTCTATATAAGTATGTATTTACAAAAAAAAAGAAAATAGTATATCAGTTATCTGGTTTCCACAGTACAAGCTCTGTTTAGTTTGGGATCAGTTAACCGTGTGTGAAGAATGTCCCAGGATATTATTATATTAACAAAAAGGCAATCGTTTTTCAGCACCACGGTCCACCTAATGAGTTACCATGGCAGTCTATGGACGTCAGCAATAATAGAGAGAAGAAACCTTGAAGTAACCGCTGATAATCAGCAGTTCTTCGGAACTTCTAAAACAGTACACAAACTGTATATACTAAAAATAACTATGACACTGAGCCCGCATTACATGATTGTTACAAATGTCCTAGTACAACCTCTACTCTAATAAAGAACATTTAATATACCTACTTCAGAACAGTAGGTGAATTTAGCTGTCATCAAAATAGGGTACAAAGCTTCCAACTTATTAGTTCAGGTGGACAAATGGAGATCTAACTAAAAAGCCTAGGCTGTAAAAAGTGATGCACTAACGAAGGCGATGATAGCTCAGTGGCGAAGATCGCAGGTTCGAATGAGCTTGAGCTGTCGGTAAAGGAAAATATCGTGAAGAAACCATAGCACGGTGGTAAGGTACTTTGTAGTACCCACCTGGCTAGCCATCAAGTTGAAAATCTGTCGCCAAGCACCTTTCGGTGTGTTCCGACAGCTCACTTGAGAGCCAGTTCCCTTCTAGGCTTTGTGTTTACCATTATCACTGAACACGGTGAGATTGTGGTCAAACACAGGCCTATACTAACAGCCGATGACAGCGACGCTGCCGCCTGAAGACATAAGTCTAGCTTTTTTACCCTTTTTCAAAGACGTTTGTAAGAAAGAGACGAACTTAGTAATCAAGATGAACGCCACCATAATCAATCATACCTTAGTTTTTAAATAACTTAAATAATTGATCATCCTCGTGTCAGTAATTATGATGATCAAACAATATGTTCACGACCATACGTTATCTGTTACATCACTAAACATTGGGGTTTCCCAAAATCATATGATGTACTGTGTTTAAGTTTCTTGTAAACATAGTTTGTTTGTTTTAATAAAATATTAAGCAACGGTTGTAATTTAATTTGTTTACAGGTGTCCTATCATTTGCGTTTACTGTGACGATTCACTTTTATATATTTTTTTATGATATTTGACTACAAATAGGAGAGGAAAGATGTTAGGCCAACTTTTACGTCACGACGAAATAATAAAAAACATCATAGAAGAAGCGAGGAAGAGGAAGATCTATACCTATATAGACCAAGTGAAGACTAAATTGGACGGTTGTATAAGGTGGTGCAAAGAAAGAAGATGCTACACCGACAAGAGCCAAGCTCTTAAATATAGAAGAGAAGAATATTCCTACTTTTTAGATTTCCGTAGTCAAACAATTATAGTTTCACTACTTTTCTGCTTAGCGGTTTTTACCGCGATCTCTTATTTTACCCCCATTTCAAGCCCAAATCTTTTCTTAGCGGATACCTACGTCATAATAGCTGTATGTATGCTAAATTTCAGCCCGATCCGTCCAGTAGTTTGGGCTGTGAGTTAATCGATCAGTTAGTGAGTGAGTGAGTCAGTCAGTTTCTTCTTTTATATAAACATAGATTAGCCAAAGCTTTCTTATTAGATGGCGAGACTTCAGCATATAGGTACTTACATATTTTAATACAAATATTAAAAAAAATAAGATAACTTACCAGATAGTAACATGGCATCGTCTAGTGTAGCTGCTGTTATTTTCTCATATCCTGGGACGTTCTTCTCCATCGATCCTTTCATCTTCATCTTCACCTAAAATGGAGAACACTTTATTTATGGCCAACTCCCTGATGCCAATTATGTTGATTATAATACTATAACTAGCTTTCCGATTCCCTATTTTACCCCCTTAGGATTGGATTGTTTTTTATGTAGATGCTTACATTTTTCAAAGAACACACCCTCTTAAATTTCAGGTCTTTTGGGCTAGCGGAACCAATCTCTATTATTTTAATCTAAATTCTTTAAACGGCCAAATACTTATTTTCTACTAGATATTTTAAAATTTTTTTTTGGGATCATATTGTTTTTCTTTTGCTAGTGCACAAAATTTTGAATATTCTTATTTCAACTATTTACGGTCTACATATTTTTTCAAAAACAGAACTAATCATAATTTTAAATGCCTGAACAGATTTGGATGTATGAGGTATCATTAGAATTTTATTTGCAACAAATATACAAAATAGGATAAAATCTTCGAGGCGGCCGCTGCTGCCGATCAACGTAAGGTTCCCAGCAGCCTGGCAGCGTTTCCTCATTGGATGGCCAAACTAACGCGTTGGCGGAAAAAGCTCTCCGTCGACCACTGGTCTCCCAAGACTCGAGGCCTTTGTTGGAATTATGTGCGAGCAATTTGGCGAGCCTCGGACCCTCCACGACCCACATGTTAGTCTAAGTTGTGTGCACTCCTTATTGGATAGCAGTTTTATTCAATGTGTTTAAGTTTTTATAAATTTATAAATCCATGATGCTGTGGTTTCCTCACCATGTTCGTTCCCCTTGACCGTTACAACAGATTAATTCAATCCGATAAATAGATATGTCAATTATCATACAATCGTGCAACAACTAGCTACTAATAATCAATATTGTCATTAAAATTTATTAACAATAGGATTTAATGGAGCAGTTAATCATTTTCCTCAAATTGCAAATAATGGGTTGCATTCGTAAATAATGAGCTGATGATGATCTCGATGGTATAGTGCGTCCACTGTGAGAATGTGTTTCTGACACCAAAAATATTTTCACGATTTTATGAAAATTTTAGTCACTTCCTAAATTCCTGCCAAAAAGTCGTCTGAATACCATTAATTTCTCAAATTTACTAATATTGCTTATAATAATTTTATAATATTGCTCGAACGGCCTTTTAGACCCCCTAGGCTGATCTCAGGACAGGAACGCCTAATCCTATATGGATGGTATCTTCAAAGTATACCCAAAAGAATATCGGATCTTCTCTGTGGAAGGTCCATCGAAATCAGATAAACCCATTAATTACCTTCTCAGTGACGCACTTTAGTGACGTCGAATGCCGTGGCGAAGGTCATGACGAAATCTGTGATCTTGTGTTCAGATCTTACAATGGGCTTGAGACTTCGGATTAAGAAACCATAAACTGGTGAAACTGCTTGATTAGCGAACATCCTCAACTTAATGTCGGTGTGTTCCGTGCTTACCACCTTCGGCTCTATCATCATTAATCATGGTAAGATTGTAGTTTCAAGAGTAGTTTGGCGTTTTTTGTGGTAAAAAGTTTCTCACTGTACAAAATCTATTTTGTGTTTCGTTATCAGAACTTATTTAACATGCTGTCTTTTTTTTGTTATCACCAAAATTTTATTATGGCATAGCAAGTAGTATTAGAATTGTTCTATATATATTTAAATTTAGATTATAACTATTATTACATGATAATACACAATTTAAAATACCTTCCAATATTTCAAATGGCCGTACAATTTAGTTTTAGAGTGCCAGTAATAAATAAAAAATAAACAATATTCAGAAAATTTAAAAAGAACGACAATTCACTACTTAATTTAAATTGCGAATGACAATCGAATGGTCATTGATCATTCAAGTAATGTGGTTTTCTTGGTATCGTGGTACTAGTAGGTATTTCCAGCTCGTGGTCACCGATATGAAACCTGACCGCGATGAAGAGCTTGACGCAACTCTCTTAGTTAGGTGCTAACTGCCATATATTACAAGTACTAGTCATTTACTGACGTGGCTGGTTAGTATGATAATTAGTTTTATTTTAAATATTGTAGGGTATTTTTAATTACATATAAGATGACTTTATGTATGTAATATTAGTTTTACTGTAGGCACTCTAGGTACAGATTACAATTCACATTTAAAGACAGACATTTTTTTACTGATTTTAGTTATTTTTACAACGATAATTAATTTCTGAAATATTACATGTATATTGTATATTAAAACAAACATAATTTATTAAGAAAATTTAGAAAGAAAATCGTTTACGTTCACGTAAAAAAAATAAGTAGCCTCTATTTTTTAAATCTAAATTCCTAATTCACATTTAAGTTGTGCTTAAGGTGAAACCTTCGGTTGGAGCACAAAAATAAAATTTCATCACGTTTTTTGTTAATTTCAGCTCAGTTATAGGTCGTAAGTTATCAACATATTATTTCCGACAAGAATGGTAGTATATTTACTGATTAATAACAAAAGAAATCATCAACATATTCCTCCAAGGTATATTACTGACATATACGACTATTTCATGAAAATGTTATTAATTTAACCGGTTTCATTTAAGGTTTCACCTTAAGTTCGATTGTATGGGTTGAACTGTCTAATGACGTTTTATGCGCAACTTAAATGTGAGTGATGTTTCAGTATTTGGCCACTAGTCATCAAACATTTTTTTTCAATATCACATGGTTCGTGTCATTTGTTAAATATGCACAATTTTACATACATACAATAAACTAATTACCTATTTGCCATTTACTTTTTAATTCACCCGAACACATTTATTATTAAAAAAATATTTCAGCTATTTATGGTCTACTTACTTTTTAAAAATAGAACTTTGATTTATTTCTAAACGCGCTGTAAATAGGCTGTACTGGCACCGACCCTTCGCCTACAACGGCACTGAACAAACTAGTACTGATTAATTTTGAGTGCAAACAGTGATTATATCTGTATTATATCTAGCGAGACATCCATCCGTCAGTTTACAGAGATAAGAAGCCGCGGGAGATCGCAGGGCTGTATTTGTAAACTCTGAGGTCAGTTGCTAAATTGCGATAGACTGTATCTAAGGTGTTTTGCTTTAAAATGAACTATGTTGATAAACTTTATAAAAAAAATCTTATTTATTTATATTTAAAAATACTACTAACAAAGAATAAATAATATATAGGAAGAAAGTTAACGCCCATACTTAAGAAGTTACCACCTTAACTCGCGTAATTAAAGCGACAGTGGTGAGTATCATAAACTACGTGCTACTACAGCAAGGTTTAGTTCATTTTGTTTTCATGTAATAACACCAGAGGCGCTACTGCGCTACGCGCGACCGTTAGATGGCGCGGTCCGAGAATTCCGTTTGTACTTATTATTATTATACCGCGAGCGCGATCCTAAATCTCCGTCGCGCGGCCCGCCACCACGAATATACCTAGACATACCCCGAGATATTCTATCTACCTACTTCTTGTACGTAGTACCTATAATTTTAACTATGTGCTACTTCTATCAAAACTGCGATTATTCGTGAATATACTATATATTAATATTACACTTTTTTTTTATTATTATCGATTTAATAATTGGTATATAAATTAAATATTAAAATAGCTCCAAAAAACCACAACGGTTTAGACAACCAGAGCTATAAACCTATACAATCTAGATAATTCCTATGTGTTTTCATAGAAACCGATTCAACAAAATAGTACAATAGTACCTGGATGACTGAGCTTTCCTCGGTATTTTTTGATAAATCGAAATGATACAAAAGAATTTAGATACAAAATAGATAAAAAAAGCAAAATAATATTAGAAGACATCTAGAATCGAACCCGGGGTCATCGGGCTTCGGGACCACCCGATTATCCACCTGAGCTATTTTAACCTTATGGACACTCGCAAAATTTACCATCGTATTCTATTTTAGCAGTTTTTCATTCTCTGAAAATACGAATGAAACGACGTTATCTAAATATGAAACCTCGCTAGATCGATTTATCGCCCCCGAAGCTCCCTTCCTCCCTATACTAAATTTCATGAAAATCGTTGGAGCTGTTTCCGAGATTAGAAGAATTGCTCGTTTATAGGTATTAGATGAACCGCCATACCTACTATCGGAGCGATATCGGTATGTGACACGATATGCGTCAAGTGGCGTGGCGTCGTCGGTCGTCCTGCCACAGTATAAAGATGTAACAGTATGGAAACTAAGCTAGTTGATAAAATAATTACCTACGCTTCGTTGAAGCAGTAGGGTCGTCACTTTTAATGTTTTATGGTATTGTTTTTTTAATTAAAACATTCAATGTTCTGTAGTGTAGTGATCAATTAATCGAATTGAAATAGCTAGTTTACAAATAAAATAATAGGCATCTCATGGCGTCGGTTACTCTCGATAGTTTAAAATACGGAAAACAGTTTAATATTGACAGTTTAAAAGGTTAATAAACAAAAATACACACACAACTTTTGTAAAAAAATGCTACCTATTCTATTTTTTTTACATTTTGATAGCACTATTGGCTTCAACACCCTCGAAAACCATGAAAACGACACCCACGACGAAAAAGTTAATAATTTCTTGGAGCCGCCATCTTGGATTTACATTTTGACAGCACTATCGGCTTCAATACCCTCGAAAACCATAAAAACGACACCCATGATGAAAAAGTTGATAATTTCTTTCAGCCGCCTTCTTGAATTTAGATTTTGACAGTAATATCGGCTCTAACACCCTCTAGAACCATGGAAACTACATCCATCTCGAAAAAGATGATAATCTATTGCTGCCGCCATCTTTGATTTCTATACTGACAGCACTAACGGCTTCAACACCTTCGAAAACCATAAAAACAACACCCATGACGTTATAGTTGATATTAATATTATAATCTATTGCAGCCGCCATCTTAGATTTGTATTTTGTGTAATGTTTTACGAATTTATTATGATCGATCACATAGACGATTACTATTTTAAAACAATAAAATTCTCACCTTTCAAAATCAGCAGGAAGTTAAAAAAATTATAGCTCCGGTTTTGTTGAAGCATATTTATTTTTCTACTGTGGTCTAGCGGCGCCTGCCCAAGCCACTCCCCCCGCAATCCTGCTTCACCCCGCACTGTGTCGTCACCCGATATCGGCAGTGTGAAAGCATTTAGTAGTGATTGTATCAAACTACCAGTCCGACGATATCGTGTAGTTACCGTTATCGTCCAATGTGAAAACGCCCAATAGGTATTTATGTAAAAACTAATCCTACCTATATATTTTAATCTCTTTGGCAATAAACAATATCACACTGACGGCAATTGATGACATTTTTACCACATATATGGCAAAAAGAAAGAAGAAATTAGTTCCATTCGTTTTCGGCACTCTCCCAGTAATAGTCGACCTTGACGCGAGAGTATGCTTATCGATTTCAATTATGGCATAATGAAGAAATTATCATTGAGTGATTGAATTACGTGAAGAGAATGACGATAGGATTAATTCATTCTAATAAAATTTTGTGATACGTTTTTTTTCAAGTGTTAGAGGATTCTAAGCACTTGAAAAAAAATGATAGAATTATGTAATAATTTAATTAAATGCACTCTCGGATATTTCGCAAGGAATATTTCGATATCGATACCAACAGATATCGATATCGAAATATCGACTAAATCACACCTCTAGCTCATTTCGTCAACAGATTTCTCAGTGCTCGCTCGCTCGCATCGTTATTGTACAAGTAGAGTACAATCTGTATGTACATACGTATCTAGCGTTTGTACATATATGTTTTTAATAGTGTCCTTGCGTTTAGCTTTGACGCCAGATGGCGTGTACAATTAAAAATTTGTTTGTTTAGCGTTTACGCCATCTAGTAGACTCAGTGTTATCATTTAAAGATGTAAAATATATTATTTACAGTTTATAAAGACTAATTTAAAAAATAAATTAATTAATTAACCCCAGTAATTTATTCTTATACAATAAGCTGATTTTTAAGTGATTTAATTGCGTTTTTATTTTATCAATAGTCCAAACGATGTTCGTAGCGACATCTATTGGTGTCAAATCTATACTAATTCTGAAATGTATGGAGCTGGCCACCCGTTACTAATATTATAAATGCGAAAGTTTGTGAGTTGGCTAGGCGGCTGGACCAATTTTACCAAATCGGTCTAGCCTTTTTGTCTCTCGAGCATATTCCATACATTTAAACCGATTTTTTTATGTCTTCCTACACACATACAAGTCAAGTAAAGAAGAAAGAGAAAAGACAAAATAGATACAAATATATTAATTAATTGAAATGTATTTTGTGATTACATTTCAAAAAATATAAAAATGATTTACCAACCTACCTGTAAATTTGGGAAATAATATTTATAAATGTTGTTCGGGTGGCCATTCAAAACCCTCTGATCAGGCTACCTCTAATTTTTCATACATTAAACAAATGAAAGCAAGTTAGCATTGTTAACATAATCGTTCAATGTCATTTTAGTGTACAGTGCACTCATGATATCATATATTAAAAAAAACGTGATTTAAAAAATTGCCCAAGTGCGAATAGGACTCGCATACGAAGCGTACCGTACCATCGTAAATTTTTTTTATTTTTGTAAATAGCGGCAACAGTAATCCTACGCATTCTGTGAAAATTTCAATTTCGGTTCATTACATACAGCGATCGTTAACGTCGAGCAAAATACGTTGAAAAAATCACGATAATCAGACTCAAACTCAAAAATCATTTATTCAGTTCAGTTGGTATAGAAACTTAGAGTAGAAAGCCGCTTCTAGGCTTTCTATGCCACCTTCGGCCATCATTTACTATGGTGGTATTCATCATGTCAGCTGAAAGACGTCCACTGCTGGACAAAGGCCTCCCCCAAAGATCTCCACGATGGCCGGTCTTGCGCTACCCGCATCCAGCGGTGTACCGCGACCCTCACAAGATCGTCGGTCCACCTTGTGGGGGGCCTGCGCACGCTGCGTCTTCCGGTTTGTGGTCGCCACTCGAGAACCTTTCTGCCCCAGCGGCCGTCGGTTATGGTGGTATTGTGGCCAAATCATAGCTTATCCGTAAAAAAACAACAGGAAAGACTACCAATGAATAAAAAATAATGCCAAGAGAAAAATCGAGCCTAACGTGACAGTGGATGTGTTGAAATAATAATTAACAGTAAATCCAAGTCCAACAGCATCCAACCATCATCTAGGTCAGAGGTTCTCAAACTTATTTCGTCTAGCGCCCACTTTGGGATTCTTTTTTTTAACGCCCCTCAAACTTTTAAACTTTACTATAAACATCACAATGGCAATAATTATTTTAGTTTAATTATAGTGTGCCATATAAGTCTTATCCTGTTTTTGAGTTCATACTTAAATTTTAAACAAGACTTTCTAACTAGTGAGAGCAATTATTACGCAAATTTATAATATATAGAAACACTTTTATTCCCTTGAAATTTTCACAGGGCCCTTTTACCGTCCCTCTGTAGGCCTCCAGCGCCCACAAGGGGGCCTTATCGCACTTTGAGAAAGACTGATCAAGGTAATTGATCCAAGTAGAGTTGTACAAGAATAAATAATTTTATTCACTGTTTCACTTTCATGGTCTAATATTGCATCAGCCACAATCTTATTGTCTGATAAATTGTTACGTATTTATGTAGATTCCTAAATGAAATAAACGTCTTCTGTGTATTTACAATAAAATTATTTTGAGGGTGAAATGCTTGTTTTCATTACTTAGTTTAGCACATTGTTCACGTCACCGATCTGGCATGCGGTATATTTAAATGACGTACCTACCGTGGCGATATAACCCTACTTGTATAGTATGACACAACTTAGATGAAGCATCGGCAAACTTCGTAAAATCGATCGTTCTCGAAAAGAGTGCGCCTACAACATTACTTATGTGTTAAAAAATGATCAGCGAAAATGATCTCGTTGAACGTTGAATGGCGCGATACTGAATTATTTTTATTTGTTGTGTAAATCGGAAGTGAAGTGTACGAAAACGATTCGCCGATGCTACATCTAAGTTGTGTCATACTGTACCTAGTTGTAACTTGTAAACGAAATTGTTTTTATGTGACTTGTCGAGTATTAAACGCACATGTTAATTGTAAGTTTTTTCCATGAATAAATCACAGTAGGTAAATCACTTGCGCATAAGCTATTGACAGAAATTAAGAGCTCTTACACACGAGCGGCATGTCGCCAACGACAGAGGTCACGGAAGCCGTCAACCTTTCTATTTCGAATATCAGCGGCACCCGTCGTCAGCTCAGCTCACGTCAAAAGCTCTTAGTTACGGACCACCAAATAATTATCTACACTTCTGCACTAATATTATAAAAAGGCAAAGTTTGTAGGTTGGGATGTAGGAGGTAATCTCCGGCGTTACTGGTCCGATTAATAAAATTCTTTCACTAATAGTGAGCTACTCTCTATCTCAGGAAACTGGGTAAAACCGCGGAAAACAGCTAGATATTGATGTAAAGTTTGGCCTTGTCTAATCATGTCGTATTTCTTAGTACAGGCATATTTCAGTCACAGACTTCATTCCAAAGATGGAAAGTATATAAATACTAGACCCCGCGGTTTCACCCGCGTTCCCGAGGGATCTTATATTTTCCCGGGATCAAAAGTATTCGATGTGTTAGTCTTGGTTATAAACTATCTGTATTCCAAACTTCATCCAAATCCGTTCAGTAGTTTTTGCGTGAAAGAGTAACAAACATCCATCCATCCATCCATACTCACAAACATTCGCATTTATAATATTAAGTAGGATAAAAGAAAATTGATCGTCTATTCTGATTCCAGCCCACGTTTCTCCTATCCATAAAACTACATTAGGTTATTAAAAATTATCTACTTTGATAACGTCGCATAACACCTATTTTGAATAACAATATTAATGGAAAAGTTATGAAAATTATCTTTATGATTAGGTACTAAACATATTCTTTGTTGGCGTCTATCTCGACTCGACCACCAACGAACATTTTGTCTATTAAAATAATTACTTTTCGTTTGCTACCGTGCCTTCGTAATTAAGTAATAACTATATCTGTACCATACGAATACCTCTTTTCTTGCTACATATTAGTATAGGGTTACCGCTTACCATCAGGCGGACAGCATGCTTGTTTCCAGAATTTGTTGAAAAAAAATTTATTAGGTAGGTACTTACATGTTTTTTATTAAATTTTCAAAAGTATCCATTCAACTACAATTCAGTCTATCAAACTAGTAGGTAAGGATGAACGTCGGAATTTACAATAGACTCTACCACCGGTTCGGAATGCACTTAAACTGAGAAGAATCCGGCATGAAACTCAGTCTGAAATGATCTTGAAATTGATTCGAAGTATACTGTATCGATCCAAAAACTAGTTTACCTTATAACACTTGTTAATTCTATGGTTCGATACGAATATGGCTGTTCATTGTCGCTCCAATTTGCCCGTAGAGTTATGCCAGTTCTTCAGTTTTTTCATTTATCCTTTATAGACTGGATATTTTTATTCTTCATTTGTATGTAAGTGATTACTGCTTTTACTTAGACGTTGAGAGATGATCCTTTTTTATTTGATTTTGACTTAACTCATAACAATATGCACGCCCCCGTCTTATATAGTTCACTAGCGACCCGCACCGGCTTCGCACGGCTTTTCTGTAATATGCATGTATTATATAAACATATACATATAAACCTAAGAAAATAAATGATATGATTTGATTTGATTTGACCTTCCGCTTTATCTATTGCTGAAAACTGCATTAAAATACGTTGAGTAGTTTAAAAGATCTAAGCGAATAGACAGCGGAAGCGACGATGTAAAGATTTAATTCTTTCCATCCAATGGTAGAGAGCCCAAAGCCAAGGCCGCCCATTGTAACACTTTCTTTGTTTAGGTTAAGTTTTTTGTAGTATGAGTTCTGAACCTCTAACCCTCCTTTTTCGGGCTATGACCCCATTTTTTTCTAAAAAGAGATTGTCCCCGGACCACGGACAGAATAACCTCAAAATTGTAATTTAATTTTTGTTACATATCTCCGAAATGCAATTGTATTTCTTCTCGATTATTTTGAGGAAGTATTTAGACATGCCATATGATAGAGAGGAATTAAGGTGATATGATGAAGACACAAAAATCTTTAATGGAGTACATTTCTCCATATTTTCGTGGGCATTCTCTTTTGGTAAAATAAAACAAAACATGTAAAATAATGAATAAAAATGTATTAGTCATAAAATAAAAATTAAACAAAAACAACGAGAGCAGTTGGTACCAGTGGCGAAGGGTCCATACAAGCCGATTCCCATCGGCTTACCTGTTAGAAATCACAGTCCCACATTTTCATAATTTCAAAGGCACTTTTGTCATGCTTAAAATACACTGTAATTATAAAATTATCGGTGTTTTTTTTACCCTCGCCATAATTTCACCCCTCGCCACTGGTACCTAGGTATTTTATCAACTAACTTCATTCAAATTTTCTGTACTCGATGTAGTCTGACTCCCTGGTAGCAGGAAACAGA
This sequence comes from Tethea ocularis, assembly GCA_963555595.1. Taxonomy (NCBI): domain Eukaryota; kingdom Metazoa; phylum Arthropoda; class Insecta; order Lepidoptera; family Drepanidae; genus Tethea; species Tethea ocularis. The sequence goes on along the minus strand of OY741969.1, from coordinate 10,426,594 downwards.
GAGCCGCACATACTGAAAGAAAAAAAAACATTATATACGCTTTATTCACCAAATAGACAATAATTCTTACAGTTGAGGCCTGCTGTCAACGAAAGGCCGTTTTTAAAAGGAGCATGTAATACTTTACGCCTATATATAGATTCGATCATGATTCGACATAGGGATTTAGGAATAGACTGGATCTAGTCGCCCTTTGTCAAAAAATACGCACAATATATCGTAGGTACGTATGTGTGTCCTGAATGCTAATATATGAATATGGGTTCGAATCCTACAATGAGCTTGAGCTTTCGTTGAAGGAAAACATCGTGAGGAAACCATAGCACGGTGGTAGGGTACTTTGTAGTACCCGCTTAGCCGGCTACCATCCTGAAGTTAAAAATTTGTCGCCAAGCACCTACCGGTGTGTTCTGGCAATTGCACTTGAGAGCCAGTTTGCCTTCTCGGTATTGCAACAGGTCAGCAACACATTGGCAATATCTCTGGTATTGCAAATGGCGATAGGCGACGGTAACCACTTACCATCAGGTGGGCCTAATCCTTGCTTGCTACCTTAGTAGTATAAAAAAAATAAAAAATACTACGCGTATGTCAAAAATCGGCAACATTTTGATGTGTATGTGTGAAAACTTGCATCATTGGGTAGCGTCGTTCGAATGTTCGAAAACAGTCTGTCAATGAGTCTAAGTCTGTGATTAGACACTACAAAACGAAAGAAAAAAAACTATTTATGGCCCCAATGACCTTTTCAGCCCCGGGGTTGTTTGAAGTTTAAAGTATTTTTTATCTGTCCCTAGGTGTTCTCAATATCATAGGTAGAGTGATAAGAACAGCTAGTGATGTTCTTTTCTTATCTTATACGCTCATCGACAAATCTCACTCGTAAAAAGAGTGAGTAGAGCATTACCTACGTGATTATACATAATTTACGTGCCTTTTTTCTGTTATTTAGTTAACAAAACTATTTGATAATTAAATTATTGATAGGTTATGATTGTAAGGTATATACCTACTACGTACTATCATAATAATACAAGCTGCCCCTAATGTAGGTATAGCCGACCACTTACAATCCCAAGAAGGCAATAGGCTAGTTGACAGTGTCAAAAATAAATGACCATGCAAACACTAACCAATGCATAAAACATCTAAAAACACGTGGAAACATCTAATATGTTGTACAATGCTTTTTATGATTTTTAATTACCAGTGGAACCACTAAGAGTAGATCATTTGATGCTGTGAAACTATGACGTCATAGTGTAGTATTTCATATAAAATTACATATAAACTATCGTTTTGACATTTATTAAAAAGATGCTGATTTGATATGACAGGAAACTAGCCTATTGACTCCTTGCCGGAACACATCGGTCAGTGCTTGGCTACTTATTTCCAAAAGTACCCTACCACCGTGCTATGGTTTCCTCACTGTCATCATCATCATCATGTCAGCTGAAAGACGTCCACTGGACAAAAGCCTCCCCCAAGGATCTCCACGATGGCCGGTCTTGCGCTACCCACATACAGCGGTTTCCCGCGACCCTCACAAGATCGTCGGTCCACCTTGTGGGGGGCCTACCCATGCTGCGTCTTACGGTTCGTCGCCCCAGCGGCCGTCGGTTCTACGACACTCACTGTGTTTTCCTTGAAAGTGTAGTTTTCGAATCCACGGACACGGCATTGGATGTCACAACCAGTACACTATCATATCGCCTCAATTCAATAAATTAATAATCACATCCGATTTGATAATACCAATAATAACTTATTTACGTGTTATTACAATAATCTTGTTTCCATGGACCGTGTAGTTCGTATGTTTACAAGAAAAGATAAAGCGTTAAATACTAGCTTCTGCGTTGGTTTTACCTACCTAAAATAAGTTGCATTTATAAGTACCTACCGATGTACTTTTCTCTTTTTATTTCTTTTAATAGTGAGTGCTTCTTTACAAATTAAATACCACTTCTTAGACTTTAAAATATGCATTTAGTTTAAATCTGTTATTTTGACATTACAATTTTATTAATTTTAATAGATGCAGATGATGTAAATTATGACAGACAAAAGACAACGCCACACTTTAATGTGGGTATAACCGTGAGTTTCCACTATTTGATTAACAATGTTATGTTAACAGTCAGAATAGCTTTCCATCCCACGGTTTCATCCGCGATCCCCTACTTATATTACCCCCTTAGAGTTGAATTTAAAAAAATCCTTTCTTAGCGGATGTTTACGTCATAATCTATATCTATACTAATAATAAAGCTGAAGAGTTTGTTTGTTTGTTTGTTTGTTTGTTTGTTTGTTTGAACGCGCTAATCTCTGGATCTGCCAGTGGGATATGGAAAAACCTTTTTGCAATTGAAAGCCCATTTATTAAGGAAGGTTATAGGCTATAGAACATCACGCTACGACCCTCAGGAGCTGAGCAATGATAAAAAGAACGTTAAGCGGGAGCATGTATAGCATGGGTGAGCGATGCGACGCGGTTGTCAATGGATGACAGCGGTCGCCTAGGTAACAGTTTTTTGTTATTTTTAACTGTCATCAAGACGAGGTTATCAATTCGTCGGAATCTTTTTTTATGTATGTTCCTCGATTACTCGAAGATGCCTGACCCGATTTGGAAACTATACATACAGGTGGTCACATGGTCACCAAGTCAGGGTCTGATGATGGGATCTTGAAGAAATCGAGGGAACTCTTCAAATTTTATAGGCACTAACAATGTTTTTCATATATTTTCTAAAACTATTCAGATATTTGCGTCTGGTAGTCGTCACATGTTGCTGAGCTGATGATGGAAGGTACAACTCCTTAACGGGTATGAGTTAGGGGATAAATCTTTAAATATTATAGGAACGATGATGGAAAGTACAACGCTAATATGCTTATCCTAGGTCAGTGACCTTGAGAGTCATTGATTACACATAAGAAACTAAAAATTGAAAAATAAAATACTTTTAACAAAAAAAAACCACAAATGCACTAATAAGTATAAAATAACTATGTAAGAACTCTAATCTGATAGTTTTGAAGTCAACGAAATTAGCCATTGCTGTTGCATCATCAGATATTTATTGCTGCTACACTATTGACAGGTAGAAGGACGGCTCATTTCACTTCTAAACAGACCCTTACGGTATTTCTTGAAAAAGACAGCGTACGCTCTATACGTAAAAATGGACCATTGGGCAAGGTTTTACAAGATGCAAACCTAATAATATGGGATGAGTGCACAAGACTCATAGAGCTCATCTAGAGGCTTTAGATAGAACTCTCAGAATTATAAAATGCACAAATAGATGGCTAATGTTTGTTTGTTTGAACGCGCGAATCTCCGGAGTTACTGGTCCGATTCGAAAACTACGCTGTCGGCTGGTAGTTTAGCCATTATTTACCACCCATGGGGGTGGAATAACTTTGATGTTTTCTGGTGATTTCAGATAAACGTTGCCTGTTAGGGAAACTAGAGCAGATATTATTAAATCTTGCTTAAAATCTTCCTCATTATGAAAGTCTGTTGAATTATTGAAACTGTATACCAAAATGAGGAGTCACTTGGGTAGAGGAAGCACAGATTTCCCAATAAAGCTCCATTTAATCGGGGATGGGAAAGTACCTGAATCAGATAAAAAAATAGCTATTGACAAAGACCTTGGTAAAATCGTGACCAACATTGAAGACTTGATCTGTAGAGTATATCCGGATATAGCCAATATCGACCAAAAAAAACATTAATGGATGTGTGAGAGGGCAATTTAATTTAATTAGCTGCCAGAAATATAAGCGTTGACGCCATCAACGACAAAATAATGGCTAAACTACCAGCCGACAGCGTAGTTTTCGAATCGGACCAGTAACTCCAGAGATTCGCGCGTTCAAACAAACAAACAAACTTTTCAGCTTTATTATTTAATGCTAAATAGCTTTCCACCCGCGATGCCACCCGCGATCAGTCAGTCAATTAACCAACTTCAAGCGGAGGTTATCAGTTCGTTGAAATCTTTTTTTTTGTATGTTCCCTGAATACTCGAACGCCTGGACCGATTTGGAAAAATATTTTTCGTTTGAAAGGGTATACTTCACAAGTAGTCCCATAGTCACCAAGTCAGGATCTGATGATAGGATCCTAGACAAATCGAGGGAACTCTTTAAATTTTATAGGCACTTACAATGTTTTTCATCATACTTTCTAAAGCTATTCAGACATTTGCGTCTGGTAGTCATCATGTTATGTTGCTGAGCTGATGATGGACGGTACAAATCCTCAATGGTTAGGAGTTAGGGGATAATTCTTTAAATGTTATAGGAACGATGATGGAAACTACAACACTAATATGCTTATCCTAGGTCAGTGACCTTGAGAGTCATTGATTACACATAAGAAATTCACCTTCAAAGGCACTAAAAAGCAGAAAATAACTATTTAGTAACTCTAATATGATAGTTTTGAAGTAAGCGAAATAAATCTGCGGTACCATGATATCGGTTCTAATTTTTGTTAAAAGTTTTATATATTTAGATTGGCTATTGGACGCTGATCAGTGTTATTATCACCATCGGCATCAGCGTAGGCATCAAAGTGACCATAAGAAAGATCTTGGGAAAAACGTAACCTTTTGATGGGTTGGTCTTCTGTACCAAATTTGGCATACTGGTTTCCATTTCGATATACTTCAAATACAAATGGGTATATTTGACCGGCTGCAACTAACTCGCAGAAATGTAGAGTGTTGTAACATCTAATTTATACTTTACTTTTGTCCCATGATTGTTGCCAAGATGGTCATGAGACATAACAGCAAATTCATCCCAATTGTTCGTCATATGCATTGCATTGCACCAAGCTTTTATGTGAGTTCAAAAGCAGTATTGATATCAACTTCGATGCAAATCACCACCAAAATAACTTTCTACCCTTTTTTAACCCCGATAGGCGATGAGTTTCAATAAAATACAAAACACGTCTTCCATCAATTATCTTACAGAATGTTTATGCAAAATTTGAAGTAGATTGGACCAAGGAATCACGTTGTTCCATACAAACTTTGTCCCAGTTTTTTAACCCCTAAGGATTTCGGAAGATCCTTTCTTATAGCATGCCTACTTCATACGAAGAACACACCCTCTAAGTTTCAGGTCTCTACGATCAGCGGTTTAGGCTATGCGTTGATCCGTCAGACAGTCATTCAGGACAATGCATGTTAAATAGATATTAGACCACCAAATTTATGTAATGGTACCAGACTTCAAGTAAAATTTCTAGATTTCTGTCATAGTAGCGATTGGTTTTGACTGAGCCAGCAGTTGGGCAAACAGTACTGATACCTCGCATTCCGATGATACCCACAGATTTACCATATGGATTTAAACGAATAGGTACAATTTACTGTGAAATTACCTACCTATCGTCTGAAGTCAATATAAATAAAGCACAAGGACAAACTTTTAAGCATGTTGGAATATATTTAAGTGAAAACTGTTTTTCCCATGGACAATTATTATGTTGCCTTATCTAGATCAGGTTGCATAGGCTACTTTTTATTTGGAAACGCGGGTGGAACCGCGGGGGACAGCTAGTAAGGTATATGTATGCCAAATTTCAGCTCGATCCGTTCAGTGGTTTGGGCTGTGCGTTCGATCAGTCAGCGAGTGAGTCACTCAGTCAGTTTCTTCTTCCATTTATATACTTAAAGAAGATTAAAATTCGCAACTAATCACAGACGATGTTGAGTAGATAATGTTGGGATATAGGCGATGATAGCTCAGTGGTAGTGACGTCGGATGCCGCGGCGAAGGTTGTGGGTTCGAATCCTACAATGAGCTTGAGCTTTCGGTGAAGGAAAACATCGTGAAGAAACCTAGGGTACCTAGTAAGATACTTTGTAGTACCCGCCTGGCTGGCTACCACCCTCAAGTTGATAATTTGTGGGTGTGTTCCGGCAATTGCACTTGAGGATTGTAACAGGTCAGCAATATAGGCGACGGTAACCATTTACGATCAGGTGGGCCGGCCGTATGCTTGCTTGCTACCTTAGCAGTATAAAAAAAAAACAAACAATGCTATGGACTCGACCAACATTGTTACAAGATTTGATCTATAAACATCGGTGTTTATTGTTGCGAGTAATGGAAACTGTCGCCAAGTTCACCTGAACGCGAATTAAATATGGTGCCGGGTAGAAACTATGTACTTACTGCTTCGCATAATGAAGGAAGAAATTCCTTCTCTGTCTGAATATTTCTTTACAATAAATATTAATCGAATATAAGTTTTAATACTTACAATCTTTTACTTATACTTATTATTTACAACTTGTTATCTCTTAGTATCATCACTGTATAGTGATGATAGATTATTTATAGGACCTCTATTTGTCCCAAAGGATGGCCTCCAAACCTCCCCTTCTCTAGCCATTCCCAGTCCACCAGCTTTACTATCAGCACATTATGTCTCTAAATAATAACAATCATGGTTGTAACTCACCCAAGATTTTCTATTGGGTATAATTCACTCTTTTTACCACTCTCAAAACTCCATCTCCTTTCACTCCTTTTTCCCCCCCAACTCAATCAGTCTTACCAACTTCATCAACGTACATATTCATCATTTTTTTTAAATTTCATCTACTCATAAATCGCGCAAGTATCGCCTTTCGCGACACTCCCAACAACTAAAGAAAGAAAAAATTCATTGGTTTTATTAATTTTGTTTTTATTAACCATAACCATGAATTCTAATCTGTGTAACAAAAAACTATTGTTATTAATAATAATGTGAATCATTTTAGAAGTATTTAATTAATAATTATATTATTGTGACTTATTTTTGCGTAGCTATTATGTTGCACATTCGAATATTAAATTTATAAGTTCTTTTGTCCATTTAGTTATATTCTCTCTAGCCTTTTGGGCAGCAGCACGACCAACTCTGTAGCTCTCTCTAGCACTACTACTAGCTTGGAAATCGTAACTGGTGGGTATGCAGATAGTATTTTGTCTATTATTAATGAGTTCTCGATCTTGTATATCGTCTTGCTCTCGTTCTTCAATTTCTCGTGGATATAGGTGTCCTATTGACCTTGTATACTCTTTATCTTTTACTCTGACTGTAGCCACGCGAAATCTCAATATCATTTCCTTTCTGTAGTGATGTAATGGTACCAACTCTCCATAAAGACCTATTAATGGTGTCACCTTTTATTTGTACTTGTACTACATCACCTACCTTTGGCACCCTGTTGCAAACAATCCGTGACTGTTTATGCTTACTTATTTTCCTTATCCTCTTAATGTCATCAGATATTGGTTAACAAACATACTCTTTTCCAGCCGTCTATTAGCAATTGTTTAGAAGATGTGTCTCCTTGACACAAGTATGGTTCTTCAGATATAAGGCAATGTTTTACCAATCTCACAAGTCTCTCGTAGTTCTCTATGTCAAGGAGCTAGTTCTGGAATGAATTTCCATCGTACTTTGTTATTAATGCAAAATTATCCTTGCATAACTTCTGCTGTCAGTTTAAAATTGAGTTGCATTATCGGATAACAACAGCTCTGGTAAACCTCTTTGTGCAATCAATATTTTTAGTGCTAATGTACACTCTTCGGCGGAGAGACCATTGACAATTTCCAAGTGAATGGCTCTGAATGTAAGGCAAGTGTAAAGACAAATCCAACACTTCTCTGATTGACCCTTGTCATTGCTAACCAATAATGGTCCTAGGTAATCAAGACCAATAAATGAAAAGGGTGATGAATAATTCACTCTTTCCTCCGCTAAATCAGGCATCTGGGATAGACAGTATGGTCCCCCTCCATGTCGCTTACATTCCATGCACTTTTGTAGTATTTTCTGTACTTTACACCTTCCTTGTGGAATCCAGTATTTTTCTCTGATAATGGATAATGTGTGACTTGGTTCTACATGGTAATTATCATTATGAGTTCTCATTATTATATCTGTGGTAAATTCAGAATATTTGGAAAGTAATATATGGTATTTTCTTTCAAATGATAAATGTGACATTGTTAGCCTTCCTCTACATCTCAGGATGCCATTTTGATCTCTGAACACTCTTAAGCTTCTAGACAAGTCTGTGACTTTACCAGCACACTCCTGAGAATAGTTTAACTCTTGATCTCTCTTTATCTTTTCATTTATATCTTGTGTTTCAGAAACTGACATATCAATTGGTAATTCTTAGGCATTACTTATGAGTTTTACTTGGTTTGAATTTGTATCTGAATCTGAAAGACCCTCCGGAGCACAAAGTTTTGTGTTAATGCCCAGTTATTCTCCTTATTTAATTCTTCTTTCAAAATGTTGGGACATTAAACTACACTAATTCTTTTCAGGTGTAAATTTGTCAACTCTGGTAGCAATGTCTGCTGGATTTTGTGCTGAACTGACATACAGTATTTGTACATCTGGTGTGTTTTTTATTTATTGAACTCTTCTAGTTAAGGTGAATATACTTGTAATCACAATTTGACTGTCACTCTTTAAGTAATTCTTGCTTATAGGAATTTCCATGTTTTGTCTTACATACATCAATAGTCAACAGCTTATTAGTACACCTAGGAGTTTCAGTCCAGGAATGTGTAGGTTTCTATATTCTTTACTGGAGTTACTTTAACTTTAGACATCAGTAACATAATTTTACTTTCATTCTGTGACTGTGATCGTAGGTAGATTGCTGTTGCATCTGAGAAACAATGCAATTCAAAATATGTGTCTTTCTTATTTAGTGTGGCATGTCGTTCAATACAACACTTTTCTATTTCACTCATTTGATCTCTGATTTTTAACCATTCTTCTTTAAATTATCTGGTAATTTGGCATCCCATTTTAGCATTATTTTCCACAGCTTCTGTAGAAAGATTTTTGCACGCAACATTAATGGCGTAATTAATCCACAAGGACCATAAATAGAAAATATCTCTTTTAGTACTTTCCTTTTGGTATAAATTTTTGTTTCTTCATCTTTTGCATGTGTATTAATTTCTAATGTGTCTCTTGTCGTGTCACATATCAATCCTAATATTTTTGTTCTCTCTTTATTTTCACGCTGGTTAACAGATATATGATTAAAAAATTCGATATTGTTAGAATTCCATTGTCTTACTTTCATAGAAAGTGTTTGTAGAGATTAATTTATCTTACAGTATATTATGATAGATTCTTTATTATTATCTGTGTTAAGTTTAAAATTGTCAACATATATATTTTTCGCTACACGACTTAGTACAGGGTCATCACATTTCATTACATGATATCTCAATGTTGCATTTAATTAGAATGGACTAGATACAACTCCATGTAATTCTGCAGAATCGGTAACATATTAAAGTAATTATATATATTAACATGCAAATCTTTTACCTATAATGCTTTCCTTCAAAACCGAATAATTCATCTTTTCCTTTTTAAGAACCATCATATACTATACGCAGCTTTGTTGTACTATCCCTTTTGACAATGCAGTGATGTGGAAGGTAATGGACAGTATGAGATACCCTTTGTTTAAAATCGGTAACCACTTCAATTACTCTAAACATTTCTTGTTCTTTAATTGTGTCATTATAAGTCTTCAGAATATCTTCATCTAATCTTTTAAGAAGGCTTGCTAGTCTGCCTATAGCTAAGCCGTAATTTGTCGGTAGATGAGGAGGATATTGATACCATGGCCAGTGGCAAATCAGGAGATGAAAAGCCAAGGTTGTCAGGAATGTTTGTGTGCTACATGTATATACCAATACTTAAAACATGTTCTGTATTAATAGACAACTCACCACTGCACACCCATCTAAACTCTGTATTCATGAAGTATAATCCATCATCTTCATGGATCTTCTCATGCTTCATAAATGAAAAATAGTAATCATTGCCAATAAGGATGTTGACTGTGCTGCCCATGGATCTGTCATCAGCTAGTTTCAGATTTATTTATTATTGGACAATCTGTAATTCATACAAGATATTTCATGAGCAATAAATGGTACAACATTTACAGTAATCTCTCTATTAGATCCTGATTTACAAATAAATTCTACATAAACTCTATTGCTTTCATTTCCATGGTCCTGTCTTGCCCAAATAGACAAGAAGGTGGTCTTTTTCTATAATAGAATGCTAACAAAATTCTTTGAAATGTATGAGTTTTGGCTACCGCTATCTAACAAGAGTCTGCATTTATGTAAATGTCTCTTATTGTCTTTAACTTGAGTTATAGCAGTTTGCAAATACCTTTCATAGATGTCCTGCCATTAGTAGCCCAAGACTCACCAAACCTTTCTGAATCAGCTGTTTGCGTGCACCACACAGTGCTCGGTTATGTTTTCCTTTACAGTGAAAACATTTTATTTTTTATTCTCTGGACAGTTCTTCATGGCATGGTTTTCTTTAAAACATAAGTAGCAACGTCCATTATATTTTTTCTTACAGTCTTCAATTGTAGACATTGTTTACAATTGTCATTGTAGTGTTCACCACCACAGAAAATACATGACAATCTTCGTTACTCTTTTGGTTTGTCATATATGGGCATTGGAAAACATGTGTTTCTTTTATCGGCTCTTTGTATATAAAAATTGATGTGCTGATAAACTGTTGTTTGTAAGTGGACATTCAGGCTGAACAATAGTGTTCTATCAACTTTCTTAAATTATCAACTGACTGCTCTTCTCTTATTGTCTTTAACTTTATTTCGTAATTATTAGATTAAATCCTCTGGATAATTATAAATTATAATTTTTCTTATATTATTATGGTTTGTTTCATCTCTAAGTACTTTAAGTACCTATTCTTAAATGTTTTTCCATTTCATTGAATGTGTTCATGCAATTCATGGATGTCTCAGCTCACTTTAAATTAAAAAATACATATACACATAATGAGCATCTATTACAATGCCAGGTTTCCCAAATATTTCCTTTAGTATGTCTATAGCAATTTTGTAGTTTTCATTTGTGATATCTAAACCCTCTACTGCTGCCAAGGCTTCTTGTTCTAATGAGGCAATGAGATATGCTAGCTTGTCACTCTTAGAACAATTTTGAACGCTTGATGTAAAACAATCCCAAAAATCATTCCATTTCAGTACATCACCATTAAACTTAAAACGTTCTAATTTGGGAAGTTTTGAAGAGATAACAGTCTGTTCTGATTTGTTGTTATGGGTAATAACATTTTCAACTAGATGTAATGCCCTCAATTGAATGTATACACACATACATCATTTTCTGTAAGATTTTCCTTATATAAATGCATTTCTTTAATAAATAAATTACTGGTCTTGAGACTTACTTTATAAATGCTTGATGTGAATTCATGGTTGTAGTTGTAGTTTATCTTTAAGTATTTCTAGCCTGGCTCTCTTGTTGTATGCATTCTTGCATCAGCACTGTAATTGTTAATTTAATTTTCATTCAGTAACAGTGTAAGACTTAGATGTTCAAGTAAAACTTTATTGAACTAAATTAACCATGAAGATTAAATTCTATGTATTTGTAACCATACCCATACGAATATTATAATCTGATAGGTATTTGAAGTTTAGTTTCATCGTCGAAAAAATATATATTGAGTATGTAAGTACCTACAAATCCTACATTAATATAGTTTCAATTTCAATCTTCTAGTAATTTCGTTTGTGTTGACCAATGTTTTCATGCAAAAGTTCTAATAGAATATAGGTACTGTATCATTTATTAAAAACATTAAAATAGGTCATTTTAGTCACGCTGTTACAAATTTCACCTACGTTAATATTTCATTATAATTTTTACGAAGCTTATAAGCTCGGACATCATTATGTTTCTTTTCATTCATTTATTTTATTATAAGGCAAAAAGGACATCAAGTTCCTCACTTACCCGTTTTCCATGGTGAATGTGCAAATGTTTTCACTAAAAACACTGTTTTCAACAAGTTTTCAACTAAATTATGTATATCCAATTTTATCAAACTTTACATTTAGAAAAACAAACATTTTTGGTGGGAAACCGAACACCAGTGTTGCCCTTCACAAAACATAACTTTCAGTGAACCTTACCTTCATCTCATAAAATATTGTTTATGAAATCACAACTTAATCTTACTCTTTTATTTAATATTAAACAAATTTTAGGTCATAATATTATGTAGATTAGTTATCATTATATTTACGTGAACTTAGTCATAAAGTTTAAGACGCAAATTTTTAAAGTCAGTTATTTAGCTGTTTTACGTTTAATCTGGCAATAATTTTAACGTTATTATATTGGTGTCTCTGTAAAGACAAACAATTAGTGTTGTCCATAATATTATTAGGTATGTCGATGTAAACTTAATTATACTCTTACGACATATCATTTTAATACAACTCTTTGTAAATAACATTTAGTTTCTCTAAGCAACTAAATGCTAAAAACAATAATCTTACGACATAACATTTTAATATAACTTTTTGTAAATAACATTTAGTTTCTCTAAGCAACTAAATGCTAAAAACAATAATCTTAAGACATAACATTTTAATACAACTCTTTGTTAATAACATTCAGTTTCTCTAAGCAACCAAATGCCAAGAACAATACTCGACATACATTTAGTTTCTCTAGGCAACTAAATGCGAAGAAAAAATTGTGTGAGTTAGCACAATTTTTTACTCTTTCTTACTCTCTTGATTCATCAAATATTCTCAACTCTTTGTAAATAACATTTAGTTTCTCTAAGCAACTAAATGCTAAGAACAAATCTCTTACGACATAACATTTAGTTTCTCTAAGCAACCAAATGCGATGAAAAAATTGTGTGAGTTAGCACAATTTCTTACTCTTTCTCTCTTTATTCATCAAAAATTCTCAACTCTTTGTAAATAACATTTAGTTTCTCTAAGCAACTAAATGCTAAGAACAATACTCTTACGACACATTTAGTTTCTCTAAGCAACCAAATGCGAAGAAAAAAAAAATTGTGTGAGTTAGCACAATTTCTTACTCTTACTCTCTTTATTCATCAAAGATTCTCAACTCTTTGTAAATAACATTTAGTTTCTCTAAGCAACTAAATGCTAAGAACAATACTCTTACGTCACATTTAGTTTCTCTAAGCAACCAAATGCGAACTCTTACTCTCTTGATTCATCCAAGATTCTCTCTCGATGATCAAATCTCTGGTTTCACCGTTTACACACATAATTATACTCTATACATATGTACATTTCTACTCTTTAAGCTCTATGTTCAACAGATGCCTCTTATTTTGCAAATGTCGAAGTGAATAATTTAGAACCTTTATCCTCTTTGATAAAGATACTATCTCTGCGGAATACTAAACAATACATACTTGTATTGCTTTATAATTTTGTGACTTCCTCTATAATGATTTAAATTTACTCTTAATATTCTCTAGTGTATTTTTTATAAAATACGTCTCTCTCTCTCTCTCTGGCTCAATACCTGTTATGCACTGATACATATTTCTATCGATACCGACTCTGTCCGGTATGGTGCATCTCTAATAACTCTCTCTATGGCATGAAAAAAAAAAAAAACAAACAAGTTTGCTTTTCTTGCAATAATTACGGATGTAATCAAAACAACAACTTTGTAATAAATTTTATTGTAATCATAAAACACACAGACAGATCACGGTGTTTAAAATTTTGGAAAATATATTAAAACAATCCCAGTATCTCCACCATGTCGCCAAGTTCACCTGAACGCGAATTAAATATGGTGCCGGGTAGAAACTATGTACTTACTGCTTCGCATAATGAAGGAAGAAATTCCTTCTCTGTCTGAATATTTCTTTACAATAAATATTAATCGAATATAAGTTTTAATACTTACAATCTTTTACTTATACTTATTATTTACAACTTGTTATCTCTTAGTATCATCACTGTATAGTGATGATAGATTATTTATAGGACCTCTATTTGTCCCAAAGGATGGCCTCCAAACCTCCCCTTCTCTAGCCATTCCCAGTCCACCAGCTTTACTATCAGCACATTATGTCTCTAAATAATAACAATCATGGTTGTAACTCACCCAAGATTTTCTATTGGGTATAATTCACTCTTTTTACCACTCTCAAAACTCCATCTCCTTTCACTCCTTTTTCCCCCCCAACTCAATCAGTCTTACCAACTTCATCAACGTACATATTCATCATTTTTTTTAAATTTCATCTACTCATAAATCGCGCAAGTATCGCCTTTCGCGACAGAAACGTACCTACTGTAACAATGACGTTTGACGAAATTAAACTGTTCCATCAAAAACAAACTCGATAAGAAAAATTTAAAAGACCACTGATAAGAGCTTGTAAATCCAGAAGTTCACGTTCGCGATCACGTTTCGTCTTCGAAAAAAATCCGATTTATCGCTCGCGGTTTCACCTCTTGTGGGTTGAATTTCTTGTGGGAAAAATCCTTTTTTAGCAGATTGCCTGCATCATAATAGGGTAGTTGACTGACATATCAAATCAGCTACTTTTTAATAAATGTCAAAACGATAGTTTATATAGAATCTTGTATGAAATATTACACAATGACGTCATAGTTTCACAGCATCAAATCATCTACTCTTAGTGGTTCCACAGGTAATTAAAAATCATAAAAATCATTAAATGTACAACATATTTGATATTTCCACGTGTTTTTAGATGTTTTATGCATTAGTTAGTGTTTGGTCATTTATTTTTGACAGTGTCAACTACCCTATTGCTAAATGTATGCTAAATTTCAGCTCGATCCATCCAATGGTTTGCGCTGTGTGTTGATAGATCAGACAGTCACGTTTTCCTTTTATATATTAAAATTATTTAGATTATCATATCACTCGTAAATTACTAATAGCTATTTAAAATAAAATCTAAAGGACGAAAAACAATTATTGGATCAACTTTTGTAGGTATTATCGCCATCGAACAATTATGAAGTTTATATACTCTCCAAATACCTATTATGATAACCTAGTACTCCAATATGACTCTATGGATGAAATATGGCTTATTATCATACCCTAGAATAGCATAATAGGGTAATTGTATGCCTTAACCAGTCTGGCGTCGCCACCATTTAATACAGCTATAATAGATTTCCCTTTATAGTGGACAACCGTGTGACGACATTCAAACGCTTTTGTTTCTGGGAACTTATTTTGACAATTTAATGTGGAAAAACAAAATTATCAGTGACCTCCGCTGTCAGATGGCCGACGCTAGACTGGAAGCTTAAAGTAATGGTAAAAAAAATAATGCGAGGATGGTGACCTAAGGAGGTTATTCTACCACTTCTTCATATATATGATGGGTACTTACAGAATAAAAGTACTGAGAACCCATAGAAAGTAGTAGTACAGGCGCTGGCAAGGAGTAGACCAGCCACGTTAGCTCCGACAGTGGATCCCAACCGGCCGAGCATCATCACAGCTCCAACTGCTGTGCCCCTGGTAGAAGATGAATAGTTTTCTTCAAATGTATGTATTATAAGATCTGATATTTATTGATGTATGTATCATAAGATCTAATATTTATTTATTTTTTACTATGTTTAAGTCTGTATTTGATTACAATCTCACCGTGGTCAGTGTTGTGGCCAAAGGTTAAAGCAGGCTTAGAAAGGAATGATTTCACTAATAGGAAGCTATATACATTATCCCTGAACCGCGTGTAAATTTAACTGGTTTTTAAAATATAAGTATTAAATTTACATCATCATGTCAGCCGATAGACGTCCACTACTGGACCAAGGCCTCCCCCAAGGATCTCCGCGATGGTCGGTCTTGCGCTACCCGCATCCAGCGGTTTCCCGCGACTCTCACAGGATCTTAATTTATACAGGTACTACATTGTAATTTCGTATACCTAGCTTCTTATTTGTTGTTAATAATATTAAGTTGTACAAATCTTTTAAATTTTGTTTGAAATAAATAAACATTCAAATAAACTATCTCAAGCACTTATGAAAAGTCTGACTGAGCATAAGCTCAGCAATTAGGTACCCTTTAATATTCATAAATTTTCTCCAAAATTCAGCGAACACATTATTAACTAGAAGATGTTTTCGTAAAATATATCTCATAAGGCTTACGTGTAAATTATCACCCGTGTTATGTTAACATAAGAGAAGCTTATGTAAATATTTTTCTATTACAACTAGTTTATGACTCGGTATTTCCCTCTCATCGATGTGCAAAACACTGTAAAGATATATAAATATATGTGTGTCACAAAACAAATGTTAGTATATATATTGGCCCCAAGTAATGTTACTATGTAACCATTACTTGGGGCCAATTCTGCTAAATTACAACATTTACAATGATTGACATCCAATTTCGATTCAGATTAAGTTCGTTTCCAATCCAATTCTAATTTTAGTAATAAAAAACGGTATTCCACTAAATAAATAATAAATAATTCCGCTTCTCAAGTGTGGAATCCAAATTATAATATTTATATTAATAGGATAGAGCGCATTCAGAAACGTTTTCTTCGTTTTCTGCAATTTAAAACGAGAAAATATACTTCGAACTATACTGCCTTCATATATTGCCACTTTTCGAACGTAGGCGTATGGCAGATTTAGCGTACTTATTCAAAATAGCTAACGTATATTATACGTGCAAGCAATACCTTCAATGATCAGGCAATCTTGACATGGATCTATTCTATACCAGTGTCTCTCAACTTAAAAAAAAATGTCAAATAAATTATTTTCTTAACCTGTAACTCTTATTCTATTGTCATTTGTTTTATCTTCTTTAATATTGTTATCCAGACTACTTTTTATGATGTATATTTGTACTGCTTACCGACCATCTTATATTTATTAACTTACTTTCTATATGTGAAAACTTGTAAATGGCCCTCTGATATTTATCCTTTATTTCTATTGTATGTACTAGCTGTAAGTTTTCCGAATAAATAAAAATAAAATAAAATAAACGAAACCGAACCACGATTGGATTTAGATTAGATTGTTATCGTTGATGCCTTTGGTAACCGAAACAATTATAATCCAATCAAATGTGTCAAATATTTGGTGGAATACCACTTTTATATCTTTCGATCGAACGTCAACTTTAACTCAACCATGATTAGATCTCGATCGTTGTCAGATTATTAGTGGAATACGAAAACGTGCAAAAGTCGTCATTCAAAATCAAAATCAAAACTCATTTATTCAGTTTAGGCCCTAATAAGGCACCAATGAATGTCAACAGTTACAATTTTACAATAGACTCTACTACCGGTTCGGAATACACTTGAATTGAGAAGACTCCGACAAGAAACTCAGCAAGGCTTCATTTTTTGGTGGATCTTTTTTTTTTATTTATTTAATTACAGTTTTTGTTTTAAATATACATAAACTTCATACAATTATAAAATAAATAATAAATAAATTAAATTTATTATAAGACATCATTCAGCTGCGATCCAAATGTTATCTAATCAAAATTAATTAGTGGAATTGCCCCCCTGATAGACTACGAGAAATACAATCAATAGTCAATAGAACTAATCGGACTTTGGTTTTAAACCGACTTCAAAAAGGAGAGGAGACTCCTAAATCCCTTAATACATACCTCAGACTAGTTGGGAACAGATGCACAGCATATGCGGTCAGTGGTCCGATACCGAGGGCTGTCACTTGTAGTGCTGACATCATAACACCTGCTGCCATTCTAGGGGAAAATTACATTGTTAACAATATAACTACTCCTACCAACTGCAAAAAGAAACCATCCCACCTCTATTATGTGGTATGGACATGATAGAGGTGGGATGAAAGCCGTGACTAAATGAGCGTAGCACATGAAAGTAGACGGATATACGGGAAGGGGAAGAGCCAAATAGAGATGGATGGATTGTGTGAAAGATGATACGAGTAAGACAGGAGTGAATGCCGATATGACGGATAGAAGAGCTGAATGGAAGAAGAGTACATATTGCGCCGACCACTAATGATTGGGAACCGGCACGTTGATCATGATAAAGTGAGTGAAGAATGAAAAGAATGAAGTAACAATTAGGTACACTCCCCCACAAATGTATTGACACCCGCAACACCAGTACTTTTAAGGCGATGATAGCTCAGTGGTAGTGACGTCGGATGCCGAGATGAAGGTCCCGGGTTCGTATCCTACAAGCTTGAGCTTTCGGTGAAGGAAAACATTGTGTTGAAACCATAGCACGGTGGTAGGGTACTTTGTAGTACCCGCCTGGCTGGCTACCACCCTCAAGTTGAAAATCTGTCGCCAAGCACCTTTCAGTGTGTTCCAACAGTTGCACTTGAGAGCCAGTTCCTTTCTAGGCTTTGTGTGCTTACCATCATCGGCCAAATCATCACTGGCCACTGAGATTGTGGTCAAACACAGGCCTATACATAGTAAAAAAAAAAAATACTTATGTTCCGTGTATACTAATGTTTCGTGTCGGAAACAGAATTATAGCTTTCCGCGCTGCGGTGTCACCCGCAATAATCTTTCGGATTGAATTTTCAAAAAATCCTTTCTGGTGGATGTCATGACATCATAATAGCTATAAATAGCCAAATTTCAGGCAGATCCGTGCAATGGTTTGAGTTGTGCGTTAATAGATCAGTCAATCACATTATACTTTTATAGACTAGCTTTCCGCCCCGCGATTTCACCCGCGTTCCCGAGGATCTTATGTTTTCCCGGAATAAAAAACCCTATATGTTAATCGAGGATCTATCTATGTGGCAAGTTTCATGCAAATCCATTCAGTAGTTTTTACGTGAAAGAGTAACAAACATCCATACATCAGAAACATTCGCATTTATAATACATATATCCTACTAAGGATAATAAAGTATCCATACTTGTTCCATAGAACTCCGCTGAGCAGGCAAGCGGTCCCGACGACCGCAAACATAGCGATGAGCAGCGTCCTCTTGTGGACCGGACACATGCTGACTGCGGTCACCACCGCGCCGTACACCAGGGTCGTTACCACCAGTATGTTGAAAGTCTCGTGGGATATGTTGTCTACGCATGTTGAGTTCTATGGAATAACATGTTTTTTTAGGGTTCCGTCATTCCGTACCCAAAGGATGCCAACGGAATCCTCCTAAGCTTCCGCTGTCCGTCTGTCAGTCCGTTCGTTTCGGCGTGCTGTAGATATCTCATGAACCGTAATAGATAAACAGTTAAAATTTTCACAAAATATGTATTGTCACTAAAAAAACAATTAAAAAAAATAAAATTACAAAACACGTGATTTATTCGAAGGTAGAAGGGTACTTTGTAGTAACCGCCTGGGTAGCTGTCGCCAAGTACCTACCGATGTGTGCCGGTAATTGCACTTGAGAGCCAGTTGCCTTCTCGGCATTGTAACAGGTCGGCAACACATTTGCAATTTTTACCTCTGATATTGCAAATGGCGATAGGCGACGGTAACCTCTTACCATCAGGTGGACCGCCTGCCTGCTTGTCAACCTTCTGACATAAATAAAACCGGACAAGGGTGAGTCTGACTCGCGCACCGAGGGTTCCGGTATTTCCTATGGTACTTTAAATACCACAGACTTCTTATAGGTTTTCCTGTAATCTATAGGTACAGAACTATCTGTATTTTTTTCAAAATTTTTGGCCCAGTATTTTCGGAGATAAGGAGGGGGGGGAATGGGTCAATTTTCGCCTATTTTCTTAAATAACTTCAAAATGATTAATCTTAAAATTATAAAAATATTTTTGAGATCCTCACAACGAGCCCTTTCATTTGATATGACACACAATATTGTTTGCAAAATTTTTTTTGAAATCTTGTAATTTACCCCCCAAATGTAGCCGCCATGTTTGAAATTCATTTTTTTACGTAACACATCCATGTTTGGGTCACCGACTTACATATATAGGTATATGTGTACCAAGTTTCAACCTAATCCAGTCCAGTATTTTCGGACAGACAAACAGACGCACGAGTGATCCTATAAGGATTCCGGTATTTTTTTTTTGAAACCCTAAAAATAAAAATAACTAACCTTTTGTTCTGATTGATTAATCAACGAGCAAATAGTTCCTTCTTCATCTCCGGACATCTCCATTACTTTATTGATGGTGTCGGGCGCGAACAGGTATAAGCCGTTCAAACTGGAGATAAAATAAGAGTCAACAATGTAGGAAAATTGCACCTTGTGTTATTTCTCCCGAGTTCCTAGGATAAAAAGTATACTTATACATACGCTACTCTAGGTTACCATCTATCTATGTGCCATAATTATCACTATATTGTCTGTCTGTTCGGAATAAACTCGAAAACTACTGCACGGATCTTCATGCGGTTTTCACCAATAGATAGAATGATTCATGAGGAAGGTTTAGGTGTATAATTTGTTAAGGTTTTGTGTAAATTAGTTGAAATATGCACGATTTTTTTATCGCATTTCTTAACAAAACATGAAAATACCGTCAAAAAGATTTCAAACAGCAAAATTTATTAGACAGAGAGATCGGACATAAGATATGACGTCATAATACTACGACGGCCATATAAACTCCATGCTTAATTCTGTTTTGCTAGAAAGAGATAGGAATAAATCTTTGATGGCTTAATCTTGTTTTTTTTTTTTATTTTTTTTTTTTTATATAAGATGGGCTTGCGTTTGGCCACAGACTCGTCCATTTAGTGGACGATGACGAAGCCTATGATGGAGCACGCTTGCCCAAAAGAAACCTATTCACCCTGGCCTTGAAAATTCCGAGATTATAGGAGTCTGGAAATACAGACGCCGGAAGCAAATTCCACTCCTTTGCTGTCCGCATTATAAATGAGGAAGCAAAACGTTGTGTCCGTATCTTCGGTATATCAACAACGTATGGGTGACATTTTTCCCGGCGTCTAGTACTTCGGTGTAAAAAAGGGGAAGGCGGAATCAGGTTGAATAATTCCTGCGCACACTCTCCAAAATATATCCTATAAAATATCGATAGTTATTATAGATATTTTTATAGTTGTCCGATTTTTTTTTTCATATTGCTTCTTAATGAATGAATGAGCATTTATGAAAGGAAAAAAAAATTGCATAGTCCATATTAACTTACAGTGCAAACAATCCAAACATAAGGAATCCAGTTAGAGCCATCCACTTGAGATGTGGTGGCCGCAGCAGAGAGAGCGCGTTCTTGCTGCTCGCTTTAGGAGTCAGCTCGCACCGGGAACCGTCCTGATCTATAACTGTACCTTCCATTGTGCTCTTCAGGGATTTCACCTGCAAAATTACACTAATATAACTATGATTTATATATGGATATAAGGAAACGGTCCGATAAATTAAAATCGGGTGTTTACCATGAATTTTCGTAGTAAAAAGTTATCGTAAACGCCCGATTATAATTTATCGGACCGTTTTCTTGTCGGTGAACATAGTCTTAAGGAGAGTAAGTACCTCTACAATTCAATATGAACTTTACAATGAAAAAAACTGGAATCGAAATTCTAACTTTTTATACATTTCGATCGAGGGGATAATTGATGTTTTGATATCTTCGTGATTTTAAATTTTGGTGCAATAGTAAAAGTTCTATTGATACCTACTTCTACGCTAAAGTACGTAAATCCATGACGCTCAAAAATTCCAGGAATATAAAGTTTATTTAAAAGCATACCAGGGGATCATAGCATGGCTGATCTTTACAAAGCCTGGAAAGCAACTGGCTCTCAAGTACAACTGTTGGAATACACTGGTAGGATCTGTCACTAAGGTCCGAGTTCACCGACAAATTTTCCCCAACCAAAGTTTATGGTAAACGCCCGATTATAATTTATCGGACCGTTTTCTAGTCGGTGAAATTGGACCTAAGCTTGATAGATTTTCATTTCAACCACTACATTTATTTACCGAATACTCAAGCTCTTTGTAGGACTCGAAGTAACAGGACTTTCGTCACACTCAAATATTTTGTTTGTACCTATGTACCTACTTTTGAACGCAGCTCCAGGCTGAAACTAAATGATTTTTCTATACTTACACAATAATTCTCTACACCTAATCTACTATTCACTGAATAAATCTTTCCAAGAACGTCCAAAGCCTCCTGACTTCGTCCCTTCATCATCAGGAACTTGGGGCTCTCTTCAATAGTCAACAGGCACAATGCTGTGATGATCAGCGGTACTGCGTACAGGGCTGTCAACAGTCTCCAGGGTCTAAAGGTGATCAAGCCCATGGAGTATCGCCAGTCGAATGATAGAATACCCCAAGCGAGGACTGAAAGCATAAAAAATATGATAGTCAGAATTATATTTTCAGAATGTGCAGAGTAGTTTTTGAGTTTATGAGCATCATCATCATCATGTCAGCCGAAAGACATCCACTGTTGGACAAAGGCCTCCCCCAAAGATCTCCACGATGGCCGATCTTGCGCTACCCGCAACATACGAGCATGCAATTTTAATTAATTAATTAAACATCCCACATCCCTAGGTACGCCAATGGGCGTTTTATGTTTTTCTCTGGCGCATCAACAAGTTTAAAAAAATATTTGTCTAAATGGACAATACATTTAAAAAGGGTAGTTAAAACAGATGATAGGTAACGAACGTGGTGAGAGAGTATTGAGTGTCATGAGGAGCGCGTTGCATATCAGCACGGCGGTGTCCCGGCGCCTGCAGGGCAGCACCTCACACGCGTACGCGAACCCCAGGGACGAGGGGCACGATAAACTGGAACAAGCGATCTTTATCGATAATCATACCTTTATAATATAGCTCAATGCCTTTTGTGGGTATTGTTGCTGCGCTCGGCATAAAGGCGCTGTCCCACCGTGACGCACTATCCTCGGTGATACTACAATACCGCGTAAGTAGCGTGTGGTAGCGTGTGCTTGTTAAAATTTCAACGTTATTAAATCCAAACCTGCTTTCGCGGTATTACAGTATCATAATATCACTGACGCACAATACAACATGGTAGAGTTTGCCGTTGAAATGATAACTTACTTTGTTTCTATATTAATTTTTAGTGAGTGTGAAGACCAAATTGCAGAGAAAATTGCTATATTGTGAAGACTTAACCTTCTTTCGTACACAAACGATATTATGTTCTTATAATAACTACATTGGTAATAATATAATATAAAGAGAAATTATTTGTATTTTTGTTCGTAATGCGTAAACTAAAAAAATACAGGACCATTATCATATTACTGAGTATCTAATAAGGCCATAATTCATTTAAAAAAGAATAAGGAACCCTACGAAAGCTCCAATAATGTAATGCAAAGTGGTATGAATAATCTTTACATAAAAAGTTATTTACATCACGCGGATCGCGGTTGAAACTGCGATGCGGAAAGCGTCGCTGTCCGTATTTGGCCCAACAATTTTGTTGGCATATGGCTTTTGTTTATAACAAGTAGTTTCCTAGTTATTTCCAAGTTATTTTTAAATGTTATTTAAATTTCAACCTTGACAGGAAAATATAAGAATTATAATTATAACGTTTATAAAGTCAATAAGGACAAGATTCGCCTGCAAAAGAGTTGCTTTTCACGACTTTCCTAGATTTTCATTCTTTTGGTTATATAAAGAAAGAATAAAATAAAATAACATAATAAAAATCCAAAATACTTACAATAACGAAGTAGCAAGCTTGCAAAGCGCATAGCTTATCAGTCCGGGCATGAACGACGCCACCACACCAACCAGCCCTGCCGCGGCACAGGTCCCTACCAGCACTGGCTTCCGACCCAGGTTATCAGCGGCATACCCCCAGAACGGAGCTGTTAGAATTATACCTGGAAAAGTAGGAATAGTTGCTGTTGCAAAGATCTCTTTGACTTCTAAATACGCTGAATATAGTAAGGACTCCTGCTTCAAGGTAACCCGCGAAATTAAAATTTAATTAGGTTATATTGCTAATTACAGCTCAGTAATAGGTCGTATGTTTGTCTACGTGTGATTCGCGACAGGAATGGTAGTATATTTACAGATAATTACACGGATAATTAATTCCTCCGTGGATAATTACCAAAAGAAATCATCAACATATTTCGCAAAAGTTTTAATTTTAGCGATATATATATTTCGATCATATAAAAAACTTACCGATATTTGGTATTGAAGTGAGAACACCCTTCAAGGTGTCAGGTATTTCTAAGTCACAGGCAGCAGCTGGCAGCACGAAAGCTATGCCGATCATTTCCATCAACGCTGCCAAGAGCGACAGGAGCATTAAGGAGCAGTGGGCGAATTGGTATCGTCCAGCGCCTGTCGGTTTTTAAAGAGCAATTGTGAGTTTACGTGTTATTGTGATGAATTCGATAAGGAGTGATATAGGTACTTGAGAACGATTGCAAGTGGTCAAAAACTACTATATTTATCATAATTAATCAATTAAGAAATTATTTATAGAATTTAAATATATATTAATGCTAAACAAGATGAGAGTTGATACAAAAATTCAATAAAAATCGTTTATTTAAATCAAAACAAAAAATTACAATATAGACAAACTTTCATCGCCTAATCTGACGTTATTCAGAGTGTAAAATTGTTATTTAGTTTTGGGAACAGTGCTATTGGCTCCATTTTAGTAAATGAGAAGAAGAATGCATTAAATAAAATATAAATAGACATAATAGGTGCCTATAGGTGCCCATTCGTTTTGTTATATAGGAAGTAATTAACTTGTTATTGATATTACAATAAGATGATATAAAAATAAATCTCGAAACCTCTTGAATACTTAATTTTTTTTTATTAAATCCCTCAAGAAAACTATTTTGCGAAAAAGGCCTTTCCTAAATTTAGACCACTACTTACCTACAAGTCCACTGAGTGACTGACTGACCTACATCCCTATTGCAATAAAGGTAAAGTAAAAAAATAAGGTAACGGTTCTTACCAGCTAAATCCAGTGCATCTTCTAAATCCACGTCCGTCTCTAGATTTGGGACATGATGCACTTGTTTCCCTTCCATCTTGGTTCTCACATCTCTGTACGAAGTCAAAAGATTAAAATAATTGCAATATATATAGTATTGTACTATTAAAATTGGAAGATAACTGTCAGGACGCCATTTTGTCTTCGCATCCCTTTCTATTTTACTTCCTAGGAAGGGGTGCGAGATAAATGGAGACAGAAAAGTATAATACCTATTTACTCAAAGTCAAAACATGTTCATTAATTATGTATAATTATTATAGGTCAAAGAAACTGATTACGGAGATTAAGTAGTATTTTATTACTTTTCATAAGCCATATTTATAACTAGTGTCTGCCTCGTGGCTATACCTGTGGGAAATAATTGTTTTCTTAGATAAATCCTACTCGTACTAATATTATAAATGCAAAAGTTTGTTGCTCTTTCACGTAAAAACTAATGAACGGATTTGCATGAAACTTGGCACATAAATAGATCATACCCTGGAATAACATATAGGGTACTTTTTATCTCGGGAAAACATTAAATACCTCGGAACGCGGGTGAAACCGCAGACGGCAGCTAGTTTAATAAATAAAACTGTCTCTCTCGGTATAAAGTATATTATTCTAATAGCCGTCTGGTCTTTCTGTGATAAAGAGTATTCTATATGTAACTCCAGGGTATCATCTATTTATGTACCAAGTGTCATCAAAATCTGTTCAGTAGTTTTTGCGTGAATGAGTAGGTATCACATACACGAGTACGACCCACGGTTACCGTAGACGTAACCATAGCCTATAGACTCATGGAACACCAGACATATAAGCTCTGTACTGCAGTTTTTAGGTTACTGCCTACCTTTACTGCATATACGAGTATATAAGGGCCGGTTGCTCGTACATTTTAGTTAAAGTTAACTTAACTATTACCATGCTTTGACCGTAGAGTCACTTTGACGATGACCGATCTCCCTCGGTCGGTTATGGTTACGGTTAAAAATTTAATTAAAGTGACACGTGCAACCCACATTGCTTTCTTTCGGCGGTTAAAGTTAAATATACAATAACCTTACTATGGCTGCGCATTATGCAACCGACCCTAAGAATAAAATAATCTTTTGAGGCTAACAATGCAATATAAAACAGTCATTAAAAAAAAGTGTAATATAAATACTCACTGACATTTTATTATTTTTCATTTTTTAATATCCAAATTTTCAATGATTCTCACTTAATTTTTTATTTGATCTCTAAAAGACAAGTCATCTATTGATCAGCCATAATGCAACTGTCTATAGAAAACACTGAAATCGATTCTTTTCGAACAAAATTATCGTTTCATTAGCGTACACTCGTAAACATTTCTTGTGTTCCAATAAATTGATAAAATTACGTTAAGGATTTAATAAGCGTGAATAGGAACACTTGCGCAGGGTTCCCGATAACTGACTAAAATGAGAGATTTGCGATAATACTTATTTTCATAGTTTACTTATTATACTTAATGATTTCTAACTATACTCGAAATCAACATGTCACGTTCGACGTTGGAATATCTAAAATAATGCCGGACAGCATTAAAATACTATAAAATATCACGTACCAATTAAAATCAAATAAAAATAAAGATAGGTTAGGCAGGCACTTAAAATCTATATACTAATAATAAAGCTGAAGAGTTTGTTTGAACGCGCTTTATCTCCGGAGTTACTGGATTTGATAAATTCTTTCACTAATATGAAGCTAATGATCCCCAAAGACTACTTTTTATCCTGGGAACGCGCGTGAAACCGCGGGGAAAACAGCTAGTCACAATATAAAAGTTTCACGAAGTTTTGCCTAATTCGCAAAATACCTTACCTTTAACCTTCCTAAGGTGAACTTTAATTATGTTATTGAAAAAATATATCCATTGTATATATTTATTTTGTATCCCTTTCTTATGTATAAAAATAAGATTAGTTTGGAAACAACATTCGAGCTGTGTATTTAGACCCAATCCTAACACAATCCTACTTCCTTGCAGTAATTTTACTTACTTGTGCCATCTTATTTCTTTTGCAGTTTTATTTATAGCCATATAAACAAATACGTAGAGCAGATGCTAATTCATGGTAATACTATATTCAAATAAAATGAGCATATACCTATATATGCTTGGGAATTTCTCTAACATTTTATGTAATTGTGGAATCCATGTGGAACCCTAAAAAGGAGAGTGCGAAGAGCAACAATGAGTAATAAATAGTAAATAATAAATGAGTAGTTTGCGCCTTTGTGACCTCACACTCATTTGATGGAAGATTGTCATTGTCCTATACACGAGTACAGTATTTATACCTACCCAACTAAAGATACGTGATAAATGCATTTTTCACTTATGTTTGAACTTTTGTCGGCTACATAATCGATAGTAGGTACCTATAGTACAAAGCGCACTTACACTCTCTCGCGAAAGAATCGTCCCAAACATAAAGCAACCTTTTAAAAGACCTCATCATGTCAAGTCGTCACTGCTGGACAAAGGCCTCTCCCAAGAATCTCCACGATGGCCGGTCTTGCGCTACCCGCATCCAGCGGTTTCCCGCTACCCTCACAAGTTCGTCGTACCGCCTTATGGAGGGCCTGCCCACACTGCGTCTTCCGGTTTGTGGTCGCCACTCGTGAACCTTTCTGCCCCAGCGATAAAAAGAAGATACGAACCGGTGGTAGAGTCGATTGTTACATTCGACATTCTTAAGCCTTATTAGTGCAATACTAGAAATTATCGGCCTTACAGCAATTCTCAACGATTTCCTTTTAAATAGTTTGGACTCTACACGACCTACCTCGCAGTCACGAAAGTTCAATAAACCCCCGTTCCGTTATCAAACAAAATAGAATTTACAATGTTTGCACAATTTAATGTGTTATCAAGACCCCCTGACGTTCTCATCTCATATTGACAAAGTAAATAAACTGGTGCGAATCGTTCGTCGTAACAGCGCAGTGGAATATTTCTACGCAATTTCTTATTAGTAGCGATATTTTTTTTATAAGAAATGCGTCATTAACATTATACTATACCTATATGAATAATAATTAACATTAAACGTCCGTATTGAATTGATTGGTTTGGACAATCAACATATAAATAGATCTTGAGATCTTTAGAACTAAGGTGCGACTGCCGAGACAATGCATTTATGTCACCAGTAAATAATGGGCTAATTTCGGAAACGGCTAATCTGATTTGAGTAGATTTTATTTTATTTCTATTCATTCATGTCAGCTGAAAGACGTCTACTGATGGACAAAAGCCTCAAAGGGAAAAGGATCTCAGGAGTTTGGTAATTCATCAGGTAATGTCGGTTATTTTGGTTCGCCTGCGGATCTCATAATTTCTGATTTGATCTCGCAGGGAGATTCCGAGTATAGCCCTCTCCATTGCTCTTTGGGTGACCTTGAGATTTCTTATGAGGCCCATCGTAAGTGACCACGTCTCTGCTCCATAAGTCATCACTGGCAACACACACTGGTCTTTGTAATTTTTTTTAGTGCGTTCAAACAAACAAACTCTTATACTTTATTATTAGTAGAGATAGATAGAAGATATAGATTAGTATAGATATAGATTTGAGATTTACATTGTTTCCAAATACAGTATAAAGAAAAAGGGTGTCAGAAGTTTTTGTCAAGGTTGGTACCCCTACCTAGTGTACAAAAAGACAAAAGGCAAGCTGCAAGCATGTTTACTACCCTAGAAGCACAAAAATACAGACAATAGTAACACGAGGTACTCTTAAATGCCGGAAATATTCAATTACTTTCCTAAAGACAAATATAATATTATAATTAACTTTGTACTCACTGCGTTTAATTGCACTATCTTCCTGTAGACATTCAGCTTGATTAAACAAACTAATTATAACAACTGATAACTATGATTACAGCACGAGAATCAATCTGAGATTGACATATGTACGCATATCTACTACTTGAAGACACTCAATATGCCACTTGGTAATAGCATCACGAAATACTGTCTAAATAATGTTAGTCTCTACAAATTATGCTGTATGTACCTAAATTAAAGAATACGGAAAGTGGACATACTATTTTAGAAACGTTAGGGATGATGACTGGGTAATAAATAATTAATTCTGTTTAGTCCTTTAGTTAGGTTATCAAAAAATATTGGATACATATTTTTTATTTTATCAAATCAATAAAAAAATATAAAGATGCCGCATCAAAGTTCGGTGAGGGCTTGTGACGTAAAAAGTGTACTAAAACGTGACGTCACGTGAAATTTTAACGCACTGTATCTTCGTTATTTTTTGTTTTTTAGAAAAAATATGTTTGATTTTTTTGGTAATCTAACTGGCGGACTAATTTAATTTTTTCATCATCATTCCTATTCAAATGATGGCGAACTTCTGCTATGACTAACTAAGCCGCCATGGCTTCGGTGACTTTTATCAACCATAACTAACCTTCGATTAGCATTGATACGTGAATTTAATAGGCATAAAGCATGTAATAGGGAATTATATTTATGTTATTGATATGCTTATAATTTTTACCTACTTATAAGCATCTTATATGAACACGAACTGCGACAACTTCTTATGGCTATGCTGCGCAAGCGGCTGAGCAAACGGACCCTTACGAGAAGCAGTCGTTTATTTTAGGTAAATTTTTGCTTTAGTCTCGAGAAAAAGGGGTCACCTCGAAATGAGACATAATAAGCTGGAAACTCGTATACACCTTCATTATGAGGTTCTAAATATATCATAACATATCGTCGTAAGTTATTAAAGTTCAAAGGCCACAAAAATCGGTTTTTCGCGATTACCTCGTTTCTATAGCTCCAATGATGGGTATGTATGACACAACTTAGATGTAGCATCGACAAATCGTATATCTACACTTCACTTTCCATTTACACATACACAACTAATAAAAATCTTTCATTATCGCGCCATGCAACGTTCAACAAGATAATTTTCGTCTAAAGTACTAATAAACATGGGTAATGTTGTAGGCGCACTCTTTTCGGGAATTATCGATTTTACGAATTTTGTCGATGCTTCATCTAAGTTGTGTCATACTGTTGCATAAAATAAGATAAGATAAGATATTCTTTATTTGTGGACTGTAGGTTACGTAAAGATGTTACAAAAATAAACTTATAAAATATTCCTCTACATCCAGCCACACGGGCATACAAAAATTAAATTAAAAATACATGTCAAAATTAAATTAAAATGTTACAATATAGATTAAATGCTATAATGTCCCAACACAATACACAAAACAAAACGTACATGCAAAAGGTCTATCTCAAATTTCTATCGTCAATAAAATCCCTTAGAGTTTAGTAGCAATAACGCAACTGATTTTCACGACGTCCGATCGCCGCATGTTTTACAAATAAATGTTGATTTGTTTTCACAAATAAACATACCTCATTTATATACATTGATGGTAGTTTAGGATAGGAGTTGTTTGAAATGGTCTTGACACGAGTCAGTTTGTTTTAGACCGCGAATGGCACGGATGCATGATTTCTGTGCTCTAAAAGCATTTATCCAATTAGTCGAGTTACCCCAGAATAAGATACCATATCTCAAAACGGATGCAACATAGCCATGGTACACTGTCAACAACGAACGCAGTCTCATTAATTCTTTTGTTTAATTTGTACAAAGCAAACGAGAATTGGCTCAGTCTCTTACATAAAATTTCTATGTGTAATTTCCATGTCAATCTAATTCCATACCTAAAAATTTAGTAGCATCAACTTCATTAATATTTTTACCTAAGTAATTTATATTTATATCTAACGTGCCATACTTGTTACATCTTTATAAAAATTGTAGAGCATATATTTTGCGATAATTGTTGTTCGAAGCATTTTTTCATGCGCTACATACATATGTATGTATACTCTAATGAGTGTAATGCAAGGTCAACCGTGAATCGCGATGAATAAAGTATAAGTTATGAAATTATCAGTTATCATTTTTTTTTTTGCAGCTGACGGTAGGTCACCCTGATTAATGGACATTTGCAATACCAGGGGGAATGTCGATGTGTTGCCGACCTTGACGACCTTGAACAATTTACGACGCAGACACCAAATTTTATGAGACTTTTGAGACAACTTTTAGAACACCAAAATGATATAATTGTAAGAAAACAGCCTATTACTTAAGAGATTGCTATCAAACTACAAAAATAGACCTCTACTCTACCGATATTATTCGTAAAGCATAGGTAGGTAACAAAAACAAGTAAAATACCTATTTATCTAGTCTAAATAAATGTGATATAAAACATCTGACACTAAAATTAGAATGTAGCAAATATTTGTGTGTATTAAAATTATATGTTATTACTGATTGCGCCTACCACCAACGTGTGTGACGTCATATCAGTTATCAAATCTCACACTATGTGACGTATCACACGTGCTATAAAAGGACCGAAATTTTCCTGAAGACGGTTATTGCATTTAACTTACACGAATGTAACATCAATGTAACGGAAAAGTTTTCTTCATTATCTGCTTCACTGGAGGAACTGTGGCGCTGATTTTTTTAAATAAACGTTTTTAAAAAAGGTAAGGTTGAATATTGGCAGCTAATAAATTTGAAATAAGGTGCAAATCACCGTTTGCGCGTTTTTTTTTTCCATTTTACAAACTACAATCTAAACTCCAAATGAGTTTTAGGTTTAGAGGTTTTGGTTTGTTGTAATAAAAGTATTTTTGTATTTTTTTTAGTTTGAAAATGGACAAGAAAATTAGCATAGACAAAGAAGAGTGTGAGAAAAGAAAGCCGATGCACTTAGCGACAGTTGAAGATGCGCTTTCAATCACAGGTACAAAGTATGACACAATTTAGATGTAGCATCGGTGAATCGTTTTCGTACACTTCACTTCCGATTTACACAAGAAATAAAAATAATTCAGTATCGCGCCATTCAACGTTCAACAAGATCAGTTTCGCCGATCATTTTTTAATACATGAGTAATGTTGTAGGCGCACTCTTTTCGAGAACGATCGATTTTACGAAGTTTGCCGATGCTTCATCTAAGTTGTGTCATACTATAACATGTTTTCATCGTCAAAACTTTCTTCTCATCATCCATTAGGAATTCCACTCGTATTTTTAACTGATTCGTCTTCCAAACAGATAACACCTTTTATTGTGTTTTTTTATGTCAGAAGGTCGACAAGCAGGCAGGCTCTCAAGTGCAATTGCCGGAACACACTGGTAGGTGCTTGGCGAGGGTGATAGCCATCCAAGCGGGTACTCATACTACAAAGTACCCTACCACCGTTATGATTTCCTCACGATGTTTTCCTTCACCGAAAGCTCATTGTAGGATTCGAACCCACGACCTTCGTCGCGGTATCCGAAGTCACTAACACTGAGCCATCATCATGTACTTACCTCATGTTACCTCATGTATAACATACATTAAAAATTTAAAGAATCCTCGACACACTTGTAAAGAGGTGATCATTTAGGTACTAATGGCTGAGCGGATTTTTTGAAACATAGCTAAAGAACACTCTCGATTAAGACACCTTTCAGGCGAAAAAAAAATCTAAATCTCTTTTCGACGTCAGGGGTTAAAAAATGCTTCAACATTTTTTTGATTCCACTAAATAGCAAACAAGCATACGGCTTGTCTGATGATAAACTTTAGATAAACGTTAGCGTAGTCTGTAGACCCTGGCAATACCAGCCCCTGTAGCATGGGAAGCGTAGACTAGAGAAGACTCGAATCTTCGGCCAATTAAATCTCATAAATATGACGTAATTACCTATTGGTCGAAGACTCGAGTCTACGCATGCCATGTTGACTGACTCTAACCCTGCTAAAACATCTTCACTACCTTCTTGAAGAACCCCTTGCTGTAGGTACTCCCTTGTTAAAACCATTAGAATAGAATACAATAATTTGATTTGCAGAAACATGTGTATAAATATGCAGATGGTCATACATTGTTTAAATTGCAAACATGTTATACTGGGAACCAGTGTGCAAAATTTTGTAAGTCAATATGTGAGAATTTTTGATAATTTTTTTGTTATCCTCGTTTAGGTTTCGGCAAATACAACTTCGGCTTGCTCCTGGTATGCAGTTGGACCCTTCAGGCGATGGGGATGGATCTGTTCGGCACCAGCTTCGTGGTAGCAGCTGCCGTCTGCGATCTCGAACTTTCCTTGCAGCAAAGAGCATTGCTCACTGCTATGCCCTTAGTTGGTAAATATTATTTAGTGTATAATTAACATTCCTCCCCACGGATTCATCTCCAATCCCTTATTTTACCTTTTAGGGTAGAACCTAGTAGTTACCTTAGGGGTAGTTGGGATAGAGGTTATGCAGCGAAATAAGATAAACAGTAATGGCTATGGTTTCCTCACGAAGTTTTCCTTCACCGAAAGCTCAAGCTCATTGTAGGATTCGAGGCTCGAACCCGCGACCTTCTCGGCACTGAGCTAGTATCAACGCCTTAAAAATATTGCCTTCATAAATTAAAACGAACGACGTTTTGACAGGGGTAGTAACAGGGGCCCAGCTGTGGGGGTACATATCAGACACTAAAGGCCGTCGACTCACCCTCGTGCTGTCCATGTCGGTGGGGTTCATCTTCGCAGCACTAAGCAGCTTATCACCTGACTGGAAGACCATGGCTGTTCTTAAACTCATATCTTCTACCTTGTAAGTACTCTGCTGTTAACCTTTATTAACATAGCTTTGCAAAAGGTTTGTAACTACACGACTAAAATTGCAAAAATAATACCTACCTATACAGGGTTATAGGTTGATTTAGACAGGAGTCTGACGTAACCCGGCCACTCCCGCCGGAGTACGGCCGGGTATCCATGAGGATTTCCCTGGGTCACAAAAAAAAAGGTTCGAAAAGATTTTGGTTTAAGCCGAAGAAAGATCATTGAAACTTACCTTACATTCATAAAGACCATAAATAAAACACAAATAAATACCTATTAACAAATTAGTTTTGCAAAAATACGCTTTAACCATATGTCTGAGTACCTATAAGATTACTCGAGTACTAAAACAGGTATGTCCCTTGTTTCCGAGTGCCAATAAAGGCTTTTACCACTCTTTTACTACGACGTTGTTGCTTGGTGCGGGTTACAGTAGCCAGAGAGATATGACAATATCTATATATATAAAAGAAAGTCGTGTTAGTTACACTATTTATAACTCAAGAACGGCTGAACTGATTTGGCTGAAAATTGGTGGGTGGAAAGCTTAGAACCAGGAGAAGGACATAGGATAGGTAGGGGTAGGTAGAGGCAGGTAGGGGTAGGTAAAGTAGGTAGGGATAGGTAGAGTAGGTAGGGTAGGTAGGTCCCAGTTTTATTTTTGTTCTCAGGGCAGGACAACGTCTGCCGGGCCAGCTAGTTTCAGATATTTATAAGATCGGTGTGGCGGCCTAGTGCTGGCAACCACCAGAACTCTGGCCGACGAAAATGTTTCGCGACAATGATAATATAACGGACTTTTCTGTCAGACAGAGAAAAAGGCACAATCCGTTCGCAACATAGTCTTACGCGTTTATTATGTAACTTTATTGTTAGTTACTATGTGATTAATATTTTATAACGATTAGGAAGTTGAAACCGAAATTAAAGGCGTTGTGTACTCTCCCATTGACAAGCCAGTGTTGGCGCCGCTGGTCGGGGGTTCGATTCCCATCCAGGACAAAAAATTGTGTGCATGAACATGTCTGTTTGTCCTGAGTCTGGGTGTAATTATGTATATAAGTATGTATTAACACAAAAAAACTATATCTAGTATATCAGTTATCTGGTTTCCATAGTACCTACAAGCTCTGCTTAGTTTAAGTATATCTAGTATATCAGTTATCTGGTTTCCATAGTACCTACAAGCTCTGAGTGTGAAGAATGTCCCAGGATATTTATTATTTATTTATTTGTTGAAGTGTTTATCTGACGGCACCCTCTCCTCATCACCCAATCATCCCACCAATCGATATTACCA
This sequence comes from Tethea ocularis, assembly GCA_963555595.1. Classification (NCBI taxonomy): domain Eukaryota; kingdom Metazoa; phylum Arthropoda; class Insecta; order Lepidoptera; family Drepanidae; genus Tethea; species Tethea ocularis. The sequence continues at coordinate 10,391,665 of OY741969.1, read as the reverse complement.
GAATGTGTCGGAAAACTGCATCATATTTGATTTATGATCCATATCAAAGTCATGTACGACAAAATTCCTGAATAAAATTATCTATTATGCATCTGTCTGGCAGATAAAATCATTTGTTTACATTCGTGGGTTTCTGATGTCAAATAAAAGGTGATAACTATTGAATTACTAATTAATTAGTGATGGAAACTAAGATGTAATATTTACACAATTTAGTATAACAATACCCAGACGTTTGTTTACTTTATATCGTGATAAATTGTCAGGCATTAGTGAAGTATCCGTACGCATCCACTAGGGGGAATTGAAAGGGAAGAGCGATACGCAACGGATTTCTTTTTACCTCATAATAAAAAAAAAACAAAACTCATTTATTCAGTTTAGGCCCTAATAAGGCACATATTATGTCAACAGTTACAGTTTTACAATATACTACCGGTTCGGAATACACTTGAACCGAGAAGACTCCGGCAAGAAACTCAGCAAGGCTTCTTTTTATTGGTGGATCTTTTTTTTTGAATTTTTGTTTTAAATATACATAAACTTCATACAATTATCACTTGGCCAGGGGGCTGCAAGTGCAGAGAGAAGCTACTACAACCATGCATTCTTGTTCATATTACTAAACGCGACTGTCTATTCTGTTTTATTATTAGGGATATGGATTGACATCAATCCAATTGTATCCTAAATAAAGAGACAATCACTGGTGATGTAGTTTTACCAAATTAAGTACAACATTTTTTTGCTACTTTTGATTTGACAAAATACAACTTACAAGCTTTTATTCGTCTTCACGTGTTAGTACGTTTAGGTCAAAACTTGCAATATTTGTCGCCAATCACCTACCGGAGTGTACCAGCAATTACACTTGAGAGGCAATTGCCTTCTTGGCATTGTAACAGGTCGGCTACACCTCTGATAGGCCGCCTGCCTGCTTGTGAAGTTATTGAAAACTCGTCGTTATTTCCATAGTACATCAGCGAGTAATTCAGGGGCTTACACTCTGCTGGGTGAGAGCTGCTCCGCTAGGGCCCGCGGCCGTTCAATGCTGTTGTGTACATGCTCCCTCATGTGTTCTCAAGCAACCGTCGCTGGTAAGTTATAACAATTTCCACATGATTTGCGGGTGTTTTTTAAAACAATTGGATTCCACATCAAACGAAAACGATGTCGATTCTGTTCCCGATGAGCTTTCAAAACGTTATTTTAAAGAGCAGTCGGGTGAATGGTCATATCGAAAAGATTCGATAGCGGAAAGATGGAGTGCGTTTACGAAGAAATTCGTCTCAGAAGTTACCGATTTTGAATCCGAGTGTTTTAAAATAGCCCTGCTGACTTCTCACGATTCCGTGCGCTTCAATATTGTTATTTACTTTTAATACATTATTATGGATCTCCTTTGTTATTTTAGTCATGTTATTCTGTGTTGTGACGTCATGACCTGACTCCAAAGGGAGACAAATGTAATTTCTTTCTACAATCTGATTTGATATGGAAGTTAGTTACTAATTCCAACTCTAGCTCAGATTAATTTCATTCGAATTCAACTATTTATTTCTTACACACGCATAAAAACATATTAGGCACATTACAAACTAAATTTGAAGATTCACAATGCATTTCTAACTTTATTTTATTTTACATTACAGTATTCGCCTACCCAATCTTACCCCTTGATTTCTCGTACTGGATCGACTTCATCGGCGTCAACTACCGTCCGTGGCGTCTCCTGGCCCTCGTCATGGCGATTCCCTGCGCAGCAACCGCCTGCCTTCTCCAACTCTTCCACGAGAGCCCTAAGTTCCTCGCTTCTCAGGGTCGACATGAAGAAGCTCTCACTGTCTTGAAGAATATCTACGCTTGTAACACAGGAGACAATGCTGACAATTTCCCTGTAAGTAATTTTGACAAGATCTGCGATATAGTTTCAGAAATTACGAGATCCAGCAGTGGACGTTTTTAGGCTGATTTTGAGATCTTTTTGAATTAGAGCTTCAACCAAATGCATTTCTAATAGTTCCTCTTTCTCTTCCAGGTCAGGAAACTTCTAGAAGACGAAGAGAATCCTTCCAAGTCGAGCCAGGTCTCGTTCTTCAAGTCTCTGTGGCAGCAGACCGTCCCTCTGTTCCAGGCTCCACTCCTGAAAGACACCTTGAAGCTGTTTTACTTGGTCGCCATTATTTATATGACGTGAGTTACTTTGAATCAGGCTTTATTTGATAGGCTTTTTTTCAACTATGATCTCACCATGGTAAGCGATGCTGTGGCTTTCAAGTTCAAATGTGATTTTCAACGAGTACTACAAAGTACGATGCTATATTTATTGTAATGTTACTGTCTAATGCTTTTCGACATCACACATTGTTATGGAGTGTTTTGTTTTTTATGTAATTTTTGTTCTTTATTTGTTAATTTTGTGTGTATACGGCTTTCGCTAAGGTATTCGAATTGTTATTTTTATTTTCAGTGGCAGTGGCTTCATCTTGTGGTTGCCGTACATCATGAACAATCTGTTCTCAGTCCTCGAGGCTGGCGGTGGCGCTGGCATGAACCTTTGCACTGTCATCAGATACTCCACTGAGGAAGCATTTCATATCACTGGCAATAATACCGTAAGCTTCTTTATTATTATTTATATTTCGAATCTTCTAGAACGTTGATTAAATCGATTGTTAAAACTCCTGTTGATGTTGGACTAAAGTAATTAATACATTTAGCTTACTCTCGAACGTTAAGCTACAATAGGGTATTTCGTAAATTACAGTAACTAGCTAGAGTATTTGATGACATATCAAATCAGCAACATTATACGATAGTTTGTCAGACTCCAACCTTAGTTTTTAAAGGCCGGCAATATATTCAAGAAACTAAGGAAACCTTTAAGATCGGTTACAAATATCTTAATTTTCAGGATATATCAGAAATCTGCAACGATAAGATCCAAGAGACGACATTATTCTCAGCAATGACTTACGGTGCTTTAGCCAGCACTTCAAACTTGGTGTTATCCCTCACTTGTGGTGCCAAGAAGCGGTTAGCAATGATGTGTATACTTGCTACTTCTGCTGTATCTGCTGTTTTACTCAACGTGGTCCCTGTACCTATCGCTGGTGGGATCTTCTTCTTCTTCTTCTTGCTCTGTGCTCTGGCTATGGGCATTCTGAGTGTGTACTTCGTAGAACTGTATCCAACTTCATTGAGGTACTTATGATTTTTTGATTTAGTATGTATTTTCTTTTTTTCGCATACTGAATATCATAAACTAGCTGTACCCCGCGGTTTCAACCACGTTCCCGGAATAGAAGTGGCCTATAACTTTTGGAGATAGTGTAGAGTATTGGTGAAATAATTTTTGGAATCCCACCAGTCACTCCGGAGATTAGTGCATTCAAACAACCAATCTCTTATGCTTTATTATTAGTATAGATGTGTAAGTATTTGTCTATATGTTTGTTACCGCTTAGCTCCGTAACGGCTGAACGGTATCGCATTTGGTATGTAGTTACTTTAGGTCTTGGAATAAGACATAGGGTATTTGTGAAACCTTGAAAGATATTTAAACAGCTGCACATGAGAGCCAGTACCCCTCTAGGTTGTGTGCTTACCATCTTCGGCCACATCACTGACCGTGAGATAGTGGCCAAACAGGCCTATACATACATAGTAAAACACATAGCGTACAGATGATGTACGCCAAAATTTCCTAGAGTACCTTTAAGAACATTTTACATCCATGTTTAGAAAATACTTCACATTCAATTTTAAGATCATCGACATAAACATATTTTTTTTTCAGGGGAATGGCGTCTTGTTTATCAGTAATGCTGGGCAGATCGAGTGCTTTCCTAGGAGTTAATGCAATAGGTGCTTTGATATCAGTCAATTGTGAGGCTACGTTCTATGGATGGTCATTGCTATTATTAAGTAAGTACCTACTTGTATCCTATTTATACTTTTATCCTTTTATATATTTACTGATTTTCTTTTGTTATTAGTAAATATACTACCATTCTTGTCGCAAATAACATGTTGATAACTTATGACCTATAACTGAGCTGCAATTTACAAAAAACGTGATAAAATTTGAATTTCGCGCCCCAACCGAAGCCTCCCCCTTAATTGGTCTATCCAAATAACTTGAAAATATTAACATACATACGTATTTTTTACTAAAAGTGGGCCTCGCATGTCTCGCTTGTCTCCGTCAGTTAAGTAAGGGACGGGGACATTCGCGGAGAGCATCCTCAGCAATGGTGTCTCGGAGCCTATTTTTTAAACTTAAACCTTTCCTAGCTAGGAATTGAAACGTTGATTTTGATTTTTATACTGTTGTGACTGTTATTCTTTAATTTATAAATAACTAACAGCTACATTACAAAGGGAGAAAGTAATATTTTTATGGCTTTATATGGAAAGTTATACCATTTTTTTTTCATAGGTGCAATAGCATTCTCTTGGTATCTACCAAAGGACAAACCGCAGAAATGAGGAGCATTAAAAAGAGCACTGCCGTTAGAAGACTGAAATAATTGATGCAGGTAACAGCTTATAGGCTGTCGAAAGCACAGTATGATATGATTACCAGTACAGTATCTGATTACACAATATAGTATTTGATTACACAGTAGATTATTTGACTGCACAGTAAATAAAATATTTGATTACCAGTATAGTATTGGTTTACACAGTAGATTATTTAATCGTACAGTAATTTGATTACCAACACAGTATTTGATTACATAGCTTTGCTTGTAATTTGTAAATAAATGAAAAAATGTGATGTAAATTGAATTAATTAATTTGATGTTGAATTTAAGAATGTACCTGAATGTTAATTAGTTTTTAATGTATTTTTAAGTAGTTATAAGGTTATGTAATATATTAATAAAAACTAATAATATTAGATATTTTTATTTCCTACGCGAGTCCCTATTAAAACCGAGTTACTAATACCTATATACTATGTTCGTAATCATAGTTCTCCAAAAGCAACATACAATTTCCCTGACTAAATCACGTTGTCTGCATTGAGCCAGCTACCAGGGTACTAGTACATGATAGAAGGTTGACGTACGTACACTATTTTCAGTAAAAGTAAAATAAAAGAAAAAACATGCGCGAATATTCCACCGGTCTGGCAAGTCACGTTGTTGATCTGTATCAACTACCAGGGTGGTAGTAATAGCAGACGGTTGGTGGACGGACGCGGACGCTATAATTTTAGAAAATAAACAAAAGCTAGAAATCTAGAAACACAACATTCCAAGGATCGATGTAACTAATGTTCCAATTTTTAAGAAAAACCTATTAATTTTTCTTACTTTTAAATAAGAAGGTACTTCATACTCGGACTTTATTTACAAAAAAATTACACCAATTGTTTACAATATAGCCTTGTGATGAAGAAATGCACAAAATCTTTGAGGTGAGTCCGCTTAGTCCGTCAGCTGACAGTGTCAAAAATAAATGACCAAAAACTAACCAATTCATAAAACATCTAAAAAGACGTGGAAACATCAAATATGTTGTACATTTAATGCATTTTATGATTTTTAATTACCAGTAGAATTACAAAGAGTAGATAATTTGATGCTGTGAAACTATGACGTCATAGTGTAATATTGCATAAAAAATTCCATTTAAACTATCGTTTTGACATTTATTAAAAAGTAGCTGATTTGATAAGTCAGTCAACTACCCTATTGGCATCATTTGCGGAAATACAGGTGAAACCACGGTGGTCAGCTAGTATTTTATTAACCACTTCGTGTAATAGGCTAATAGCACATTGATTGTGGGTGGTGTAGGTACATATAAGTATACCATGGAAGATGGTATATGGGTGGGAGCAAGCAACCTCCTTTCTCATTCCTATGCGCATGCAACCACCATGACGATGTCACGTTGTCTGCATTCAGACAGCTACCAGGGTGTTAGTACACGATAGATGGTTGATAACTGTACCTCATACGCACTCTGACGAAGTCACGTTCGTTGCCTGATTTGAGCCAACTACCAGGATGGTAGTAATAGCAGACGGTTGATGACCTACAAATTTTCCTTCACTACAACCACAGCTACAACACTGAGTGCGATCTATTAATTGAGGAATATTTTCCATAAGTCTCTTTACTACTAGTGTACTGGTAGGTCTCTCAATGCAAGCAACGTGACTTCAGTCGGAATGCATTGTGATGAGAGAGATAGCAGCCTAGGTAGGTGTTGCAAAAGATAGCTATTGATTTTATATAGGAACTAGGTTGCTGAAAAATTTTAGGTCATTCCTCTGCCGTGTACTAGTGCCCTGGTAGCTGGCGGAATGCAGGCAACGTGATTTTGCCATGGGATGAGAGTGAGGCAAAGGTGGGGATGGTTGGTTGATTGCACCCACTGCTTATTTTGAACTATAGCGATGGTGCGACAAACGATAAAATTCAAGCAAGGACGGCGAGGGAATTGAAGTTCGACCAATTTGTTCATTATATCTAGGTAATATAATTAATTGCTCGGATCACTAGCCTAAATTGCTTCAAAGGATTGGTTATACATAATTTAGAATATACAATTTTAATTCTGACCGAGTTGTAAATGAAATCGTAATGAAAATTGATACCATTCGATTCACTCACGATTCTTGACGTCTCTCAGCGTTTACATTTTGTATGACTTTCTAATAACTCGACTAATCTATATAAGTTTGTTTATTTGGTATTTCCATATTATTTGCGAACACTAAACTAAGTCCATTCACCATTGGTTTTTTCCTTAAAGATCCCATCCCTATCCATATAATATAACGAGTCCTTGATAATGGTGATGCTATGGTGATTACCCACTTAGCAAATGAATGCCAACAAAACAATGAAGAAGGCGTACATTCCCTCCATATATGAACTTTCCCATTATTATAATATTTTTGTTATTGCAACCTACTGTTATGTACTGTTGTCCTGGTAGTCCTCTCAATGAAGGCAACGTCTACTACCATCAGGGTGGTTGCGTACGTCACTTCACAATTACCTTACCCGGTACACGCTACCCTATGCGTATAAAGGCTGAATGCACGTAGGTAGTTCAACACACTACACACAACCGATCACGCTACCATCCTCGACGGCGAGGACCGCCGCGACGTCCCACTCAGTCTCGTCCCGTTCAAGCGGCCCGAGCTGCCTACAGTAATCCGACCGCCCCCAATTAGTCGTAACTCGTACAAAGTCCTCCCCCTCCCCCGGTAACGCCCTGAGCCGAGGTTCGTACCCCATTCGGGGGTGCCCTCAGGCGTTGTTACCTAAATATTACCCGGCTGAGAGCCCTCTGCGCTCGCCGATTTGTCCGGTAAGGTTGTCGCAGCCATCTGAGGCTACCAACTTAGTCCTTTCAAAAAAAAAAAAAAAAACGTAGGTAGTTGAAATGGAGGCTTGTGTACAGTCACAGTACAGTTGTACACCAATGCCTTTCAGAATCATAAAAAATTGAGAGGTGTCTTATGGACACTCGGTTAGAACAGAGTATTTTTTTTAGGACTCATAGGTATTAGGGTGCGTTTCCATTAACGTGGAGTGGACCGTCAATTGGCCAATCACACTGTTTCCACTGATGCGGAGTAGGGATTTGGAGTACTGTATTTGGCCAATTCACGGTCCGCTATGCTCTACTCCTGAATTTTATAGATCAACCTTCTAGTTGCCACTAGTGTCCTGGTAGGTCCCACGATGCAAGCAACGTGACTAAGTAAGTGGCTGCATGCGGATGGCGTGGTTGGGGGAGGATGGGGCGTTCATGCTATTCATGGTCATACTAGTGAGTCCTAGGATTCGCTGCTCAAGATTGCTGCGCTGCTTGAGATGATCAACTGGTCGTTGGGGGCAGTGCCGGTTTTAGCTCTACCAGCACCCTGGGCGAGATGTGATAACCCCCCCCCCCCCCCCCTTCTCCCGCCAACAAAAGCCATTATAGCCATTTTATCTTTAAACTTGAGAATTTATTTATTTAGACTCGAGATAGCAGGATTCGCTCATGAGCGACCAGAAATAAAGGTGGGCCTGGCGCCCCTTTACATCTGGCGCCCTGGGCGATCGCCCTACCGCGCCCTACCGTAACGCCGGTACTGGTTGGGGGTTACATACCTAGTAAGTAAGAAAAAGATGCGCGATTGCGAATTGATTGTCATTTTTATTGTAGGGGTCTTGGATCAATAAAACAAGCAAATAAATGCATTTTCTTTCTTTCAAAATTATTAAGATTCGTCATTAGACGCGGATAGTTTGTTTAAATAAGTCGTCTACTTTATTTAATTAAGTACATATTATACAATATTTACAGTTATTTACAACAAATATACAAACTATATATAAAAAATTTCCTCGAGGCGGCCGCTGCTGCCAATCAACGGCAAGGTTCCCAGAAGGCTGGCAGCGTTCCCTCTTTGTATGGCCAAGCTAACGCGTTGGCGGAAAAAGTTGTTTAAATTAAGTTAAGTAATTGCTTTTGTTGAATAGATCTAGTTTAACATTTATTGTTTGTTAACAAAGTTTTCTAAAAACTAGGCTTTTATTTTACTAAAATCCCACCGAAAACAGAAAGCAAAGAGAACTGGCTCTCAAGCGCAGCTGTCGGACATGCAACACACATAGGTGCTTGGTGCCAAGCTACCCCCCGCCAAGTTAATGAGCTGTGGTATCAAGTGAGTCTAGTGTGTATAAATACTTTGGTCCTCAAGCAAATATAAAAATTCTGGTTAAACCAGCTGCTATGCCCTGTTATCCTGGTAGTTGCTTCGATGCAAGCAACGTGACTTCGATCCGGTATGTATGTATGTATGCGATGTATGTTTGTATGTTCACATCTACCAATGTGTTTTCATTGACAACGGAGAAGACAGCTGATAGACGAATCGAAGTGCGCATGCGTGAAAGTACACTACATCCAAACGCTTGAGCGAAAAGTCAGCATACAGACAAATGAATGGCAGTAGCTTGAAGTTGATGGTAATTGTACGTAATGATACTATTATCTCTCTGTGATAGTTAGTAGTTATACATTGTGTTAATATATTTTTTTTTTTATTATTTTCAGGCCTGTGTTTGACCACAATCTCACAGTCGTCAGTGATGATGTGGCCGATGATGGTAAACGCACAAAGCCTAGAAGGGAAATGCTGCTGTATTTTCAGGTCTCTTTAGATCCAAAGATAATAATATTATCTGTTTATTGAACTTACTCTATTTACAACTTACCCGTTACAAAAACAAAATGGCTGCCATTTGTGGGCTGTGTGAGTCGGGTTAAAACCAGATATGAAGGTAGATTTATCGATAAAAATGAGTATAAAATACGTCCAGTAATAAATCTTAAACACAGTGATAATACTTTTTAGCATATCTATCTGTCGGTGCGGGGTAAATACAAGTTAAATAGTAATTTATACACGTTTAAACTTTATTTTGTTTTTTTTTCTGTAACTAGCCAATGAGGGTTTTTAATTTTTTTTCTGTCACCAGATGTCGCTAGGTAGGCGTGGGGTCTAAGCAACTATCAAAATGTACAAAAAAAATAAAAAATATACGAATTTGAATTGTATTTGCACATTTTCGTACCTAAAAGGTGCCAACGGAACCTTATTACTAATCGTCTGCAGACAATCCGCCTGTCTGTCCGTCCGTCCGTTCGTCTGTCAGCGGGCATGAGATAAAGCCCACTGACAGACGAACGTATGGACATGGCGAAACCCATATAGGGTTGTCCGACTACGGAATTCTAAAAAATGTTTTTTATCAAATTACCTTCAATAAGTTTATGCTGTTAATGCAAATTTATGATAAAACGTATTCATCGTGTGGTATCAATATACTGTTAATAGATAAATAATAATACTTACAGATTCAAACATCAATTACTATGGTACAATACACGCACAGGCACGTATCGTAAATCCATGTGATTAAGAAAAAACAATAAAAAAAAATTATAAGTGTTTCGGTGATCATTCGTTAAAAGTCAAGATGGAGACGGTGCAAAGTAATTCGAAAGTGCCTTTCGAAGTAGCTATTGATAGAGCTGGTGAGTCTATCGTCATCTCCTTGCCTTCATTGGACTAAGAGCGGGCACATATATCAGGAATTCAGTTTCGAAAAACCGTTTCGGAATATCGATTCGAGATTTCGAACGCAGCATAAAAAACTATGGAATTATCACAAACGTACGGTAGTCTTCCGTTTGAAATTTTATCAGATTCGAAATTCCACACGGTAGCCTGCTACACCAAACGGAAATAATCGTATACCTACATGTGTGTGATGTATTTACGGAATTCCTAATGTATGTGGGTGGCCGCCCTTATATTTTAAATGCGGAAAAACCCAATCTATCTGTGTGTTACCTTTTCACGACTATGAGTAGGTACCTCAGAGTCAATCGTGATGAAATTTGGCCCGCAGATAGCCTACGGCATGGAGCACCTCGTGTTCAATAATAATGATGTCTCCATATCAGACAGAAATGTTTTTATCGTGTCATATATATCTATCAGGCTTTTCGGTCTACTGCAGGACATAGCTTATTCCAAACGCGTCACTCCCTCCTGTCTCTTGTTACCCGCTCAGTCCAGCGACCTTTTTAATGTCATCAGTTCATCGAGCTGGAGGCTTCATACACCACTCTTAGCCGCGTGTTGGCAACACGCTATCTCCATATGTCTAGATCATAAAATGTTCTAACTAAATGAATGCCTTTTCGACATTGACAATATATCTTTTGTAGTTTGATTTGGGCTTGACTAACTACTTTTTTTATGGCAAGCGATGAATTATTCAATATCATTCCGCCATCCCCTTTTCTCCATAGAACCACAAGACGCCCAGAATTGTCACCCATACGTTGTCAACGTTTAGCAAATACGAACGCCTTTAATTCACGAACTGCAAACGAGTGGAATTCACTCTCGGGATCTGCAACTCTACATTTCCTGACACAGATAACCTTGAGATCTTCAAAGCCAGAGTGATAAGTTATTTTTTGGACAGACGTGCTACATGTTCGACCTCGTCATAACTCCTCCTTAGGGTCATTCGAGAGCTAAGCTAAACGTAAGCCATAATTATCTGTAAGTTGAGTCTGCAATGCTATATTCAAAGTTTACATCTAATATCGTAAACACGTTTTAATTCCAGGGTTCGGTCTCTACAGTTACATAATGAGCAGCTTAGCTGGGTTCCTGATCATCGCATTTGCATGCATCGGGTACGGAAGTACTATTATTGTGCCCACAAGTGCATGCGAGCTGAACACTACAGTCAGTCAACAGGGATTGCTGGCTTCAGCTCCTGTTGTAGGTATGTATCTTGCATCTTTTTGTGATCCGGTGACTTAGTTGTTTGGTCCAGTAAATAGAGTAAATAAGTCAAGGTTCAAGATTCTTTGCAACGCGTTATAATCTCTACAAAGGTCCATCGACGCTCAGCACATATTCTTGGACCAAGAATTTGAAATATTGCACTAATTTATGATGTAGACAATGACTAAGACCGGGCTTTTCGAAATTCAACCCCTAAGAGAGTAAACAAGGAAATCGCACAGGAAACCTTGAAGCAGAAAGCTAGTCTGGAATAAAAGATAAATATATCTTATGCGGAAGTTAGTTGAATGATAAACTCTTATCAATAACGAAATTCTGACTAAAGTAGGCAATAATGCTAACAACAAACCTGAAAAAACAAACATTTATTAAAAAATCTGACTTTATTATCCATCTTTATACAAAAAGGTTAGTAAATCATACAATCACATAGCATTATGTCACAAAAACATCGCTCTCCTATGCGAGCTCAGTTCCTAAGGTAGGTGTACACAGTACCGGCGTTAGGGTATGGCGCGGTAGGGCGATCGCCCAGGGCGCCAGATGTAAAGGGGCGCCAGGCCCACCTATATTTTCGGTCGCTCATGAGCGAGTCCCGCTATCTCGAGTCTAAATAAATAAATAAATTCTCAAGTCTAAAGATAAAATAGTTATAATGGCTTAAAATCCCTTTTGTTGGCGGGAGAAGGGGGTGGGGGGGGGGGTTATCACATCTCGCCCAGGGCGCTGGTAGAGCTAAAACCGGCACTGGGTGTACACACACCAAGACCGAGCCAGTTCTTTAGGATATTCCCTTTACACCGGTCATCCTCAGGATCCTATTAGCGCTACCCCGCATTCTGCTCATCAGGAAGTGCACTTTCGGGAAATCGCAAGTAGGTATAGTATGACACAACTTAGATGAAGCATTGGCAAACTTCGTAAAATCGATCGTTCTCGAAAAGAGTGCGCCTACAACATTACTCATGTGTTAAAAAATGATCGGCGAAAATGATCTTGTTGAACGTTGAATGGCGCAATACTGAATTGTTTTTATTTGTTGTGTAAATCGGAAGTGAAGTGTACGAAAACGATTCGCCGATGCTACATCTAAGTTGTGTCATACTGTACCTATGTTGCTTAAGGTGATACCTTCGGATGGAGCAAAAAACGTGATAAAATTTGAATTTCGCGCTCCAACCGAAGCTGCGAAGGTATCACAAAAGTGAGGCAGCCCCAATAGGGTTATAAGTATCAAGTTAGTGTAGATTGAAAAATCGAACCTAAGGTCAAAAGATCCATTCGCAGCTGCGAGGTGCGTGCTGTACCCAATCAATACATATAAATGCTGTAGTAACCTTTATGAGATACATAAATTATAATTTACTACTGTACATTGTATTATTAAGTATCAAGAAAAAATGTCGGTAATTACTTTATAACGTTTACATATCTACAATTACATATATTTAGATTAGGAGAGAAGATTATCAGTGGATATAAATAATATATGCCAATAATCATAATAAGATATTGGAAATGTAGAACTTTTTTTTTCTATATATTGAAAACACAGGCCTAACTTATGTAGCGAGCTTGCGTGTGTAAGGGTATAAGCTTGGATCAATCAGCCGGTATAGGTAAGAGTGATACCCTGGGTTAGGGTTGCCATCTGTCCGGGTTTCCCCGGATTTGTCATGTTTAGAGGGCGCGGGGAGCGTCCGGGCTGGGTTTCATTTGTAGTCCGGGTTTTAAAGTTTACCGGTCGCATAAATAAATACAAAACTAGATTTATAACAATTATTTATTTTACCGAATAACTTTAACAAATAAATTATATGTCCGAGTATAAAGCTCCAAAATCCGGGGTTTTGTTACTTGTTGTCCTGGTTAGCGGATTTTAGAGATGGCAACCCTACACTGGGTCCATAGGCGACGGTATAATTGCTTACCAGGCGGGCCTTAACCATACCAATATTATAACTGCGAAAATAACTCTGTTTTTAACTTTTCACGCCTAAACCACTGAACCGAACACGATGGAATTTAGCACGCAGATGGTCTATGATATGGAGAAGGACATAGGCTACTTTTTATCCCTAAAAAAAAAACAAGTGTGTAATTCCAGGGTTGATTCTGGGCGGTGTAATGTGGGGATACCTTGCGGACACGCGAGGTCGGCGCAGCATGCTGATAGTAGCGCTGCTGGGCGGCACGGTGGTAAACATGCTGGCAAGCTTATCCGTCAACTGGGTCATGTTGATGGTGCTACAGTTCATTGCTTCTATATTGTAAGTAACTCTTATGTATTCCTAGTAAGTCGAACTTTAATCCAAATATCTTAAAAAATATAATTCGATAGGTTTGCCGAAAACTTAATGGAACCCTAATCAGTCTTTGCTCTAATCTCACTAGTAATTCGGTATTGGTTTTGTAAAAGCGACGCAGGTATTTGATTTTTCAAAATGTATTAAGAACCTACTCAACTTTATTGATTTTAGTCAGTCAATAATATCATCTACTGAATTAGTTAGTTTAGCCTTGGATTGGTAAGAGATTAGGCCTCTCCTACTCTAGAGCCCCCTTCACGATGTAGTAGGAACTCTCCGCGCTTGGATGGATGTTGCCATGGCTTGATTGATCCATGTAATGGATGACTCACGCTCGACCGTGTCGGTTCCGAGCCGAGCGGCAACCGATTGACGGCCGAGCGAACCCCTTTAGTTGACCGTCTACGGCCGATGCTCGGCTCGAATCCGACACCACAAACCGACACCGTAATAAGACAGATATTTTCTTGTACGCACTTACAAGTAAAGCGCTATTCACACACGCCACACATTTCCGGCCCTGACCCGGCCCTGCCGTTCCGGGTCAGGGCTATCCGTGTTCCGAGTTGTTCGTTATACTATGATGTATCCGGACGCGCCTGACACGGAGCTGTGTGCACATGTTCGTACTAATTGTACGTAACCGATTTCTTCCCCGTCTCTGACGGAGGGCCGGGTACCCGGAAATGTGTGGATAGTGCTTAAAGCTACGAGTATCAGCCTCTCGTCAGAGAGTAGTATTTCAATCAGCTGTTTTGTTATTACATACCTACCTACCTTGACAGTGAAGTTATAAGATAGTTAATCATAATCCTTTACCATTATTAGGTACTTATCTTTATCTGAATCTCTTATCAGGACATCAAAAACATGTAGTAGGTATGAAAATCTAAAACTTAATTTTTTTGCGATAAGTTACAAATCGTGCTTTATCTAATCGTAGTTTTTCCATTTTAAGATTCACGTGTAAATTAGTTAATTGGTCGATTACTAATCTACCTGAAGAGGAAATTAAAAAGGTCGACTAATTCTAATATCGATGGTTATATACACTGATTTTGTTTGAGTATTGTAAAAGATGTTCCATGCTATCTTCAAATTCATACCTTATAGATTTAGAATTTTACACTATGAAATTTTGTAATATTATGATAGATCTATACTTTTTAGATTGTCTATTTGTCACACTTTTGAGCGCAGACCCAAAATCCGTATGAAGATACCTACATAATAAGAATATTGATGACTACAGTTTTAAATATTTTTTTCTGTTAACAGCGCTTCAGGTCTCTTCTCAATGTCGATGACACTCTTGAGTGAGAGTGTTCCGATGGCTAAACGTAACCTGGTGGTGCTCATTGTTTCCAGCATCTTCCTGCTTGCACAGGGTATTATGGCAGGTGAGCACTAGTCCCACGTGGTTCCCACCTTCGTTAGGGTAGGTTAATTCCCCAGCTTTGAGTTTTTACATCTTATTCCATGTTTTCGTCATCATATCAGCCAAAAGACGTCCACTGCTGGACAAAGGCCTCCCCCAAGGATCTGCACGATGGCCGGTCTTGCGTTACCCGCATCCAGCGGTTTCCCGCTACCCTCACAAGATCCTCGGTCCACCTTGTGGGAGGCCTGCCCACGCTGCGAAAAATTTAGATTAGATTACTAAATTTGGGTACTTACTCAAACTTACGTTGAAGCGTATTTTAATACTAAACTAATTTAAAAATAGACATAGCTTTATTTGACATCACAGATCAAGGACAAGTAGCACGAGTACAATAAATAAGCAAAAATAAAAATGATAACATTAAAAAGAAAAAGAACAAAAAAAACATACAGAAAATAAATAACCAGAGTAATATAAATTGATAGTGATGTGATGCCAAAAAGATATGTTGATATTTTTTTTTAATTTGTATGGAAATATTGTGAAAATGAAATTTTTATTTAAAGTATTCTTCAATAGCCATTCGTTCATACCCTAAAAAAATCACTATATTATTGTCTCTAAACACTACAGGAGTGTTTAGAGACAATATAGTTATAGTACATAGGTATTTGATCCTTTATCATTCCAGTATTGGCGATCCCAGTCATTCCTCTGACTTTCTCATTCTACCTGCCCGCGCTGGGTATATACTGGAACTCCTGGAGGACCCTGATAATCGTATATTCCTTGCCAAGCTTGACCGGCGCCTTGTGGCTGTTCTTCATGCAGGAGAGCCCCAAGTTCGTCTACGTGAAGGGTGATGATGAACGGGCGCTTGAGATCTTGAGGATTATACATAGAATGAACAACCCCAATTCTGAAGAGCTCAAGGTACTGATTCTTATCCTTATTATAAATGACCGAGACCGAGACCGAGACCGAGACCGATACCGAACCCAGATATTAAAAAACGTGAAACTCAACTAGTTATTATTCCAACACCTTCAAGATGTCTATTGTGTTTTTTTCTATTTCTAGGTAGAGGCTATAATAAAAGATGAATCGCAACTCAGTGTCGTTGGGACTTCATCACCTAAGGATCAAATAGTGCCACTGTTCAAGGCTCCACTGCTCAAATACACTCTGTTGATGACTGTTCTCATGGCGTTTCAACAGTGAGTAAGAGCGATGCCACACGGGCGTTGCGCTGTGATTTCAACGGGTAGAACCATGATCTGTGGGTAGAACTAAGGAGCGGGCACGCCGCGTTCGTCACCGCTCTAAGCACTCAGGCAACGCACCAGCAACGCCCGTGTGACTAAAGCGTTATCCACATATTTCCGGGTACCCGGCCCTGCCGTGTCCCGTCAGGGACGGGGAAAAAATCGGTTACATACATATAGTACGAGCTTGTTCACACATCTCCGTGTCAGGCGCGTCCGGATATTCATAGTATAACGAACAACTGACCCGGAACGGCAGGGCCGGGTACCCGAATATGTTTGGATAGCGCTAAATCAAAAGAAGGTCTTTTAAATTTTTCAAACAGGGTTTTATTCAGAACTAAACATAAACACTTGGTTTCAGGATAGGATCATTCATGGTTTGGCTGCCAACTATTGCGAATCAGTTCGTGACAATCATACAAACAGGCGAGGGAACCGATCAGACGTTGTGTGCGCTCGTCAGGTCCAGCCTTAATGCTCCTATTGATGTAAGATATCTTTTTCCTAACTCCTCCCCTGGTGGCACAGTGCCAAGAATACTGGCGGCATTGCCTCGCTGTATTGCGAGGCTTATTCTTTGGCCTAAGTAGCCGCCAGCTCTGGGATCCCACGTAGCTTCCACCAACCGCTTAGAGATTTCTCTAAAAAGGTGATGAGCTCGATGACCGCAGGGTCCTAGTTATATTTTTTATAGGTACCATTGATATTCTTGAGGAATCTCTTATTGAACAACTGCAGACAAATATTTAGTAACTAATTCATACGAAATCCTTCCTGTTGAGTTTCCTTGTGTGGGATTTGACAGAGAAGGAGATCCAGCGGAATTACTTACTAAATATTTATCTTCCTGTTTAATATTATAAATCTAAATATTTCCAGCCGGACGCGACTCCTTGCAGTTTGAACTCCACCTCACTGCTCATGGTGTTTGGCGTCGGTGTATTACAGTCTCTTGTCAATATCATAAGTAGTACGGTAAGTCTATCTATTATTAGATTTGTCAGTTTATTTCTGTTGTTTATAATATTTTTTATTTTATTTTTATTTATATTTTTTACAATCCATCTCGCGAGATTGTAAACCGTATACATACAGTATATGTAGACGTTGTAGATAGTACCCCGACAACGACGCTTATACGTTTGCGTTCACCACATTTCTCTATACAATTTGGTACAGTGCCTCACGCGGAATACTCATGGAACTAATTTCTGCCATAATAACATAGAGTTAGTCCGTTTAGTTCTTAAAACGAAATTTTACGAAGATACAATGAGTTGAAATTTCGCGTGACGTCTTAGTACACTTTTTACAAAGAGATGACGTCACCCCTAAACTTTGATGCGACTTATCTTTGTAATTTTTTATTGATTTGATAAAATAAAAAATATGTATTCAATATTTTTTTATAACTTAACTGAAGGACTATACAGAATTAATATTTTACCCAGTCATCTTCCTAATTATTTACAGGTGGTAAACAAAGTGGGTAGGCGTAACATAGTGATGGTGGCGTCGGCTATATGCGGCGTGAGCGGCGTGCTGGTAAACCTGGTGCCCAACGCGATCGGCAGCGCGGTGCTCTTCGCGGTGCTGCTCCTCGGCATCATCGTCGTCGGATACTACACGGCAATCACGGTTGCTATCTTCCCGACTAATTTAAGGTACTTTTAGATTATTTACATAGCGTAGTTAACTTTGCAAGAAAAATAGAATAGGTTTTTTTTTTCTTTTTGACATCACACTTTATGTATTTTGCCAGTGTCTCGCGAAATACTCATGGACCTCATTTCTGCCATACAAAATTGTAATAAACGCAAAAGCGATAGTAAACGTTTACTCGGTGTACCTTCACAGAATACTTAATGGTACTAGTACCTGCAGATAAATTAGGTACCAGTTTGGCCTATAGTAGGTAGGTACCACTCGAAAAACGCAAAATTTTCTTAGTATTACTGTAGACTAGATTCCGCCCCGCGGTTTCACCCGCGTTCCTGAGGGATCTTATTTTTTCCCGGGATAAAAAGTATCCTATGTGTTAATCTAGGTTATAAACTATCTGTGTTCCAAATTTCATCCAAATCCGTTTACTAGTTTTTGCGTGAAAAAGTAACAAACATCCATCCATACATCCATACTCACAATTACAAACTTTCTCATTTATAATAATAGTAGGATATATAGTTCTCTTTTAACATATTAAAAAACTTACATCATCTTCAAGGACTATGGCCGTCGCCTTACCAATGACCGGTGGTCGGATAGCCACGTTCGCTTCCATCCAGATCCTCAACCTGCTGCTAACTAACAACTGTGACGCCGGCTTCTATATTTTCGCTACACTCTTCGGATGTAAGTATTATTATGACATCAATGCTATATTTGTCAATTCGATTTCAATGCAACGGTAGGAAAAGAAATGACGCGAATGGACCGCTATTTGATTAGTAGAAAACCTACTTTAAAAAAATAAAATTGATAGAATATTTTGTTTCTTATAAATTAAGGCTGAATCGAGCAAGCAAGATACAATATACAAGGTCGGCAAACAAGTATACGGCCCGCCTGATGGTAAGTGGTTACCGTAGGGTATGATAGTTACCAAAAACTAAGTAGAGATTAGAGTACGTATGTAGTTACCCCCTCCCCCCTACATACAATATTTTAAATATTATATTAGGTACTTTCGCTATATCAAGTTCTTGTAGAGTAAATACTTTTTATAATTTCCAGCATCAGCAATAATAGCGTCATTCCTGCCAGACGACCGACGTGTTGTGACTCAACCAAGTAAACAAGTGGCAGAAAAACAAGATGATAACAACGAATCAGATGCGCCTGCGTCTAGATTATGAGGTGTAATTTTAATGTTAATAATTATTGTTAAATATAATAAAGAATAATTTTATTTTATTTTATTATTACTACTATTTCACCCGTGACTTCTTTTTTTCTATTTAATTCATTTATTTGCAATACCATTATCTATATAGGTAGCCTACTAATAATAAAGCTCAAGTTTGCTTAACCAGAGTTCAGCTGGGATTCGACAAATTCTTTCACTAATAGGAAGCTAATTAATGTACCCTGAAGTCTACTTCTTATCTCGGTAACGCGAGTGAAACCGCGGGGAACAGCTAGTATACGATAAAATTGTAACACTATACGTAGATACGATTAATCAAACCCGTTCAATTCATTTAACTCAAGTAAGTCTACGTTCAGGTGTTGGTACTTCGAACTGAGTTGGTAAACAGCCCATATTAAATATCGATTAAAAAAAAATATATTCATTATTATTCATTTTATTTCTGACTTACATAACAAAGAATATACTCTTAGGTATTAATTACATGACACTTACTTCGTAAACACATCGCGTGCTGTCAGCTGTCACTGAAATTCAGCAAGAAATTAAATTATCAAAATATCAATAATTAGAAACTGGATTCGTGGTGATTACGATCGTGAAATTAATGAAGTGAAATTTATATTGTATTAATATTGAGTTTATCGTGGTTCTAGCCTTCTAGCGATCAGTAAACCCCATCTAGGAGCCAGCAATCTTAGTCCAAGGTACCTTACACATTCAGTTTAGTAAATGCGAACGTCCTTGCAAATGTCGAATTTACAAGGTGTCTCACATTGATTTTTCTATAAACTAAGCCAGTAAATATTGGTTGGGGTTCGTTAATCACCATTTAATGTCGTAGAGGTTATTCGCACAAGGCTGTGGTAGCGTCCAGTCGTCTTATCTTATATAAAATAAAGAATGATTTCATGTCATTCACTTTCTTGGTAAATTCTAGTGTAGTTCCCTGCGTGATTGGTAAGTTATTTCTTTAATTATTGTGAGTGTATACATTTAATTATATGTTAGAAGTGTTTTCTTTTAATAATTTAAGGCGATGATAGCTCAGTGGTAGTGACGTCGGATGCCGAGACGAAGGTCCCGGGTTCGGCTACCACCCTCATGTTGAAATTCTGTCGCTAAGCACCTTTCGGTGTTTTCCGACAGCTGCACTTGAGAGCCAGTTCCCTTCTAGGCTTTGTGTGCTTACCATCATCGACCACATCATCACTGAACACAGGCCTATACATAGTAAAAAAAAAAAAAAATTGTAAGGAGGTGTAATAATTTTGAGTGTCAAAGCTTACTATAAAGTCTTGTAAGTATAGGTGTTTTTTATGATAAGTTGTTATCTATGTAAATTTACCTCAAACACCTTAACACCATATTCTAGCATACTCGATATGGTAAGTGCAAATAGCACTTTTAGATCTAATTATATATGTAATAGTTTATGTATAAGTTCTGTCTGTATACTAGTATCAGACTATAACATCTTGATAAATCCTGTGTGAAATCTAACATAACTTTAATTAGCTAGCTGTTCCGCGTGGTTTCACTCACATTCCCGGGATATAAAGTAGTAGATATAAGGTTCCTTTTGTTGTAAATATATGATATTATAATAATTTAATTATTGAATCATTAGCACTTAATTATCGTTTATGGATTTCACATTTGTTACTTAACGATCAATTACATAATTGGTAAAAAAATATTATTATTAAGAAACTATATTACTCACGTACCTATTATTTGATCAATAAAGTAGCCTATAACCTTCAGGAATAATGTAGCTTCCTATTAGTGAAAGAATTTTTCAAATCGGTTCAGTAGTTTCGGAGCCTATTCAATGCAAACAAACAATCAAATCTTTCCTCTTTATAATATTAGTATAGACTAAATTCAAAATCAATTGAATACTATCATATCAATATAATCAGATTAAATACACCTTGATTTATAATGTTTTGCCATGATTTATACTATGATTTTATAGATATAGGTAATAGATACCATTTCCTATTGTTAGATATTATTGTAGGTAAATTGAACAGTATTAATTTTAATTCTCCTCCAGTGTTTTAAGGACTGAAAGTATATAGTGACAAGCCTGTGGCCAAACGCAAGCCCATTTTATACAATACAAATGAGGAATAACAACAAAAAAATCTAATTAGTCCGTCAGTTAGATTATCAAAAAATATTGGATACATATTTTTTATTTTATCAAATCAATAAGAAATTACAAAGATAAGTCCCATCAAAGTGCAGGATTTTGGCTTGTGACGTCATCGTACAACTACTTTTTAGTACACTTTTTAACATACTGTATCTTCGTTAATTTTTGTTTTCGGATCAAAATAAAAAATACGTATCCAATATTTTTTGATAATCCAACTGACGGATTAATTCGATTTTTTTGTTGTTATTCCTCAATAATAAAAAGTGTGTATCAATATAAAACAACTTTTACAATGGGACCATCTTTAAATTCTCTAAAGAAAGTTTTTATACAAAACACCATCATCATATCAGCCAAGGATCTCCGACGTCTCACTACAAAACACCATGCTCAATCAAAATGTATGAAACATTTGTTAGAAAGTGATATCTTTTTTATAGTTATATTCTAAATAGCTGAAGGTTGTGTCCGTCTTGAAACACCTTTGTGATAGAAAAGAGATATAATGAGATTAAATTTGTTGAATTTGTAACAACATAATAGGGAATATGCATGATATCTTTTTTTGCTTTAGTAAAAGCTCATTAAAAATAATGTGCCAACAATTAGTTGCATCATACTCATACCTAGTATATCAGTAGTTATGTATGTTTATCTTCATATTTACCAATTACATCAGGTTATTGACCGAATACACCCCATGTTTGTGCATGAAGAGACCTTACAACTCACAATCTCTGTTAATTGGCTATCAAATATCCATTGAGCTCTTAGTACCTACAGTGGCTAATCATATTAGTTGTTCACTAAATATAACACACAAGTTTAACTAACTAATCCCACTACCCTTCTTATATTTATACTTGCTATATCTCCACGGTTTCACTCGCATTCCTGGCATAAAAAGTACCTTATAAGTGAAGTAGCTTATAAGTAGTGCCTATTAGTGATTATTATTAGTATATGTAGATTGGGAATGTGGTTTATTAAGTATCCATTGGGTTCACAAAATGACATTGATCGAAATTTCCTCTATTTTTATTGGCATTTGATGCTTTGTGTTGGGTAGTCACGTTTACAGCCTCTCTCTCGCATTATAGGCCTATAAATCATACTACCTATGACGTTGGAGGGGAGCAGGGATGACGGCAAAAAGCGCGGGTTGTGCATCAATATTTAAATGTCAAATCAGGCCATACCATTGTCATTTACTGGAAAATAATCGTGACCAATAAAGATCATCCTTAAATTCACGTTGAAACAAGTAATAGGACTATCCAATCCACTTCTTTGCTTATGTTATTTGTTAGAAAGAGATAGTAGGCATTTATTGTTTAGTTTGTAAACAATACAAAGTTTACTTTCGTAAACTGACATTTCACAATGACAATGATCGAACTATCGTGTATCGTTTTTCGGAGTAGGCCCTCGGAATTAGGGCCTACTTGGCAATAAAGGCTATTATTATTATTCAACAGCTGATTATATTCCCACAGACAGTCAAAGTTGTTGACAATGGCGAGTGGCTCCTGGGAGGAGTTCTTTGCAGTCCACCTGCCCCCGCCTGACTTCGAAGACAACCGGTCACTGCTGAAGGAGTTCTGTGAACGTCATGACCAGTACGGAAACAAGATTGTTCTTGTCACTGTGAGTGATTAATTTTACATAAAGATATTCTTTTTTCTAGGTTTCAAGATTTGGTAGTAATTTTTTTGTTGTTGGATTCAGGTGCTGATATCTGAAATGGGTGCAAGATGGCTATAGTATGCAGTTTCGACACAGTTACTTAAAGCCTAAGCTGAATTAGCTTAAAATATACAAAAAAATCTCTATGGGTCTAATTATAATTAATGGCTAAAAAAGCTCAAAAAATCAGCGTATCTTATGTTTTTTCGGGATATAAAATAGCCTATATATTATTCCAGGGTATGATCTATCTATGTGCCTAGTTTAATCCAAATCCGTTCAGTAGTTTTTACGTGAAAGAGTAACAAACATCCTCACAACTTTCGCATTTACAATACTAGCTTTTCGCCCTGCGTTTTCACCCGCGGTCCCGAGGGATAAAAAGTCTACCTCCATACCAAATTAGCGTGAAGAAGTAACAAACAAACTTTCACATTTATAATATAGATATTAGTAGGAAAAGTAGGAAGATTAAATCAATGGGTTTTCTTGACCACCTAATACCCAAACTTAATTCCAGTCGGGAGGCACAGCAGTACCCCTAGAACACAACACAGTGCGTTTTGTGGACAACTTCAGTGCTGGAACACGGGGGTCAGCATCTGCGGAGTATTTCCTTGACCAGGGATATGCTGTGATCTTCATGCACCGACAGAAGTCGTTGGAGCCGTTCACCAGGCACTTTAGCGGTCAGAAACTGTTGGACATGCTAGATATACAGGAAAGGGGACCTAATACTAGTATTGCAGGTATGGTTCATCATAACACTCATAGTCTTCTAGAGTTTTTATGTATAGTGGTTTGCCATGGTAGTTCTATTCTTAGTGCGATAAGGATTCAAAAACAACACAACAATGATAAGCGGACAGAGCGAACTCTCAAAAAGTTACTCTTTTCAGGATAGCGGCGTTAGTTCCGATTTTGACCACGTGCCAAAATATCCTTGTCAAATTCTAAGAAGGTCCTATGAATAAAAGTGGACTGTAAATTATATTAATGCTCAAGTTAGTGAACGTTATTTATTATATCGGTGCGTGGTCTCTTCGCGTGAAGGTGAAGGCAAGTGAGGCCTGCGCGCCCGCGCATCCCGCCGCTGTCGCCCTCTAGATATCACTCCCATAGATCTGACATTGTTATCAATCGCTATCAAAATTGTTGTAGCATAATAAAAGACAGAAAGTAAACAAAGTTTCGATGATCATCCTATAATGACTGCAGTGAAACCAGACAGCGTGGACGTGTTAGCGCCGATCCTGCTCCGGTATAAGGCCGCCCACGCAGCCGGCGCGATCCTGCAGGTGTCGTTCATGACGGTATCCGAGTACTTCTGGCTTCTGCGGGCAGCCTGCGAGTGCCTCGCCAACCTGGGCGCCCGCGCGCTCTTGTACCTGGCGGCTGCCGTCTCGGACTTCTATATACCTAAGGAGAGAATAGTAAGTTGAGTTCTGCTTAAAAAACATTATAGTTTAAAAAATCTATGGTACACACGGCCACAGATTAAGCTACACACTGCGGCACCTTATGCGGTTGTAATAGGCGCTATTTCGCAACAACAAATGTGTAGCTTGATCTGTGGTACACACGGCCACAGATTAAGCTACACACTGCGGCACCTTATGCGGTTGTAATAGGCGCTATTTCGCAACAAAAATGTGTAGCTTGATCTGTGGCCGTGTGTATCATGATATTTTCCATGGAACACGAGCTTCACTTTCGTGGACTTCAAAACATTGTCAGATTAGAGTTCCTACACAGTTATTTTATACATTTTAGTGGTTTTGATGGTAATTTATTAATTTTTAGTTTTTTGCGATTTTCCTTGGATCCCATCATCAGATCGTGACAATGCCATCTCAGGAGTATACTCTATCGAATGAAAAATCGGTCGAGAATTGGCAGACATATCGGTGAATTTGGCAATTCTTCGGGTTATGTTTACTTTGATTCGCCTGTGGATCTCACCATTTCTGATTCGATCTCGCAGAGAGATAGTAGCATGGGATGCGAGGAATAGTAATAATAATGTTGAAATCCACAGCCAACGCATAAAATGCAGTCGGAGAGTGGTGCCCCAGTGATCCAACTGCACCTGGTGCCAAAGTTGCTGGCTCCGCTCGTGAACCTGTGGGTGCCGGCTGCGTACGTCGTGTCCTTCAAGCTGGAGACCGACGAGAATCTTCTCATACCTAAAGCGAGAGCTGCTCTCGATAAATATAAACATAAGGTACGTACCGTGTAGCTTGGTACGAGTGACAGTAGCGATATGAAAATGAACCATATGACATTACAAAAAGGTTCATCTGAATCTACATATACTGAGTCATAGATTATATGGATACAATGTTTGGAAAATAAAGTATTCATGATCACCGCCTCCTATGGACTCGAGACATTGCCAATGGGTTGCCATCTTAAAAAGTACTTTTCGTGCCATTTTTCAATCAAAACTCATTTATTCAGTTTAAGCCCTACTAAGGCACTTATGAATGTCAACAGTTGCAATAGGGTAGTTGACACTGTCAAAAATAAATGACCAAACACTAACCAATGCGTAAAACATCTAAAAACACGTGGAAATATCAAATATGTTGTACATTTAATGCTTTTTATGATTTTTAATTACCAGTGGAACCTCTAAGAGTAGATGATTTGATGCTGTGAAACTATGAAGTCATAATGTAATATTTCATACAAAATTCCTTTTAAATTATCGTTTTGACATTTATTAAAATGTAGCTGATTTGATGTGTCAGTCAACTACCCTATTTTTACAATAATTCCATGTAGTAGAGTATTTTATCCACTCGAGCGTCGCTGTCGGATAAAATGGAAAAAACGTAAGATGGAAAATCGTGAAAAGCAACTCCCTTTTG
Source organism: Tethea ocularis (assembly GCA_963555595.1). Classification (NCBI taxonomy): domain Eukaryota; kingdom Metazoa; phylum Arthropoda; class Insecta; order Lepidoptera; family Drepanidae; genus Tethea; species Tethea ocularis. The sequence continues at coordinate 10,365,750 of OY741969.1, read as the reverse complement.
CAGGCGATTCTCGTCCTTATATTGATTATAAAAACGTTATTATTATTATACATATTGTTTCGTATCAAGGTTAAAATTTAAATAAAATCCTAAAAATATGATAAAATAACAGAACCTCCTTATTAAAATAAAAGCTATTAAAACAATTTTTTGACAAATGATTAGGAGTGTGACAGGATATGAGTAGTGCTTGGAAACTCTAGTTAGATTGCTGCAGCTTATCTGATAACTTGCAGATGGTGGTGGCAAATATGTTGCAAACTCGTCACCATCGAGTGGTGCTGGTGTCTCCCGAAGCCAGTCAAGAGATCTTACTCACCAGGGAAGAAGTGCATGCTGGTAAGATAAATATAAATATTTTGATATAGCATAATTGAGAGTTGTCTTATGGACCCATCAGTTAGAACGGATTTTTTTTTAAAGACAGGTATTACGGTGCGTTTCCACTGACGCGTAGCGACCAATCACACTGTTTCCACTGATGCGGAGTGGGGATTTCGAGCACTGTGATTGGCCAATTCACAGTTACCCTCCACTCCGCCCAGCTCATTGTGAAACTGTGATTAATTTTAACAAATACTAAAAAATAACATGAATATTATTGATTTTATTTGTTCCCATTTGGAACAAAAGTGTACGAAAACGCTCGATTGTTGGCTTACCTGGCAACACTAGTGTAAGTGACAGCATATTTTGATTTTGACAACTATTTGGTGTCATCATCCATCATCTATTATTTTTACTAAATCTAGTACATAAATTAATGACAGGTGTACACAACATTTTAAGGGAATGGTAACCACAAAAAAACGTTAAGTTAAAACCCATACATCAAGAAAAAAATTAGGTTACAATTCAAATTATAAAGAAAAATATGAAGACTTTATACTGAGAATACAAATAAATTAAAATTATTTGAATGAATCGTATCCAGGTGTGGACATAGAAGCGTCAATAGTGTGCGAGATAGTCCGCCTGCACACGGAGCACCTGTCCCTGTCCCTGTCGTGCCCGCTGTCGGCGGGTGTGGCCGGCGCCGGCGCTGGCGCTGGGCTCGCGCTGCAGGCTCGCTCCCCGCGCTCGCCGCGCTGATCCTCGCGCACGCGGCGTCGGCTCTACCTCACGCCGGACTAGCTGCAACCCTCACATAGCCTATACCTAGCCTATACCTAGCCGCCATATACCACCGAGCCACACTATCTGGCTGTGTCACTAGTTACCTTGGTGACTATCTGGTTTACTTACTAGTTACCTTGGTGACTATCTGGCTTACTTACTAGTTACCTTGGTGACTATCTGGCTGAGTTACTAGTTGGCTTGGTCACTACCTGGCTGAGTCACTAGTTAGCATGGTCACATCTGGCTATATGACTATTTTGCTAGTTAGTCGCATAGAAGATGCTAAGTGACTAGTTGGTTAATTAGTTACATAGCAGGGGCAAAGTGACTATATCATTAGTTAGTCTTATTCCCAGATAATAAGCCTGTTAAATAGCCCGCTAAGTGACTATTGACTAGTTATTTGTATAGCAGATGTGTTAACTACTTTTAGTCACTAACCAGATAACCACCTTATTTACTAACGTAAGATGACTAGGTGGAGAAATATGTGATTAGTTAATTTGCTAAATACTCGATAACTAACTGACTAGCCAACCAGATGACTATCTAGGTATTTGCATAGCCAGTGAGCCAACTCGTTAATTAGTCGCATAGCCAGTAAGTGAGTAAGCCAGATAGCCACCGTGTTTCTAGCCAACTAGCCGCGTTACTGCTGGTGCGATTGCTAATTTCTCCTATAATTATGTATTGAACACTATAAAGTGGACGATGTGGTGTGATTACGTTTTAGTATTATTCTCGAAATTATTAAAATTATGTTTTTATTAGCAAACAATCATGAGTTTGACAGGTTGGGTTGCTGATTATATACCTAAAATAAGTGTAATCATTCGAAAATATGTGATTATCAGTTAAGTTTACCTCTCTATACGTAGTATAACTTAACATGTGTTTTTATTATAAAAAAATATATATAAATGCGAAAGAATATACATAAAATAATTTTATTTATAAACGCCAATCATATTTCAATAAAAAATATAGACAACTATTTATTAAAATTATTTACACATGAAATTTAAAGAAAACTTCGTAACTGAGTTTTGAATTTTAAGTTTATTTTAATAAGATTACTTTTTATGTGTAAGGTACCTCTCATGTGCCCCAGTTAGGTCTTCTATATACCTATGTATAGATTTTATATGCCATATATTCATTGTAAAATGGACATTAACTGTATGTACTTAAATTTTAAAATGTAAATAATACCATCAGGATGTTCAAAATTGTATTCATCGTGCAGACTTCCAATGAATTTTAAGAATTATAAATGAATAAATATATCATAATATTAATGTGGTGACTGTACACCTATTACATGTGGTTTTTATTGTGGAGTGTACTCTATGAACTGTCAGATTATAACTAGAACTTATGGGCCTTAAAATGTTGCTAGTACTGTGTAGCTTACCTGATTGATCCGTTAAAAACAATCTGTCAGATAAACTATCAGGCATATATCGGCAATTTGACAATAGGCCCTATATTCTGTTTAACATATTTTATGATGGTTTAGGTGACATGATAGAAATTAATACCATAATACAATAATGAATCGGTCCCTTTTCCTGTAACATTCGCCAAACCATCACGAATAGAGTTGAGCTGTCAGTGTCAAAGCATAAATGTCAATGTGACTCTTTCCATTTTGACATGATGTGATTTGTCAGGTAAAGTTGATGAAGCCATCAGGCTACCAACTTTAGTCTTTTCCAAAAAAAAGGAATCAGGCATCATTAAATACCATTTTGGTGTCTTAGAATAATCTCGAATAGAAATTTTTAAATATATCAAAATTGTACCCATTGTTTTTGTGTAAATCATAAGGATAGTTATACATATACTTACTGTACTTATATGCGGTGTCTTATATATGTCTAAAATACTATTATATTCATCTGGACCATATCTAGACTTTTCTTAGGCATTTAATCAAAATATTATTAATATTTATGTCGGGAGTAAAAATAGTCACATCTCTGATTGAAAATTGAATTTTATTACAAGCTATTAAGTTACAATACAGAATGGCATGAAAAATATATTTTTAATGTGTCTATTTTCTCCCGGCAATTATGTTTGTGGTGTAAAATCAATGTTTTTAAAATATAATGTGATTTTTAGATTGTTATTTTTAAAATTTTATTTTGAAATGTTTACATATCACTGACACACAAATAAATGTTATCATTATGTGTCCTTTGGTATCAATTTTAGAGTTCCTTTTGTAATGGTGTAGTTATTATTTTGTTATTCCTTAAATTCTACTTTACAGGTCTTTAAGACTTTTTTTTTTATTTATTCATACTCTTTGTAGATATCTAAGTAGAATTTCGTTTAATTAGAATTGTCTATCCTAAATTTTATACATAAGGGTTGAGTTTTGACTGCCATAGTCTGCAAAGATTGATAGTCTTTTGTTATTTGTATCACATATTTGAGAACTAGTGAAAACTAAAACAGAATACAGCCAGTTCCCTTCTAGGCTTTGTGTGCTTACCTCCATCGGACACATCATCACTGACCACGGTGGAATCGAGGTCAAAAACAACCCAAAGCCAATGCCAAAAAAATATCTTTACCTTTCTCTCCTACACTATTTACCGTTGTATCTTGGTGCGGGTGACAGTAGCCAGAGAGAAAATGAGCCTTAAGGGATTGCAATAAGGTTCATCGGATTCTTCATTATACTGAATCATAGATTAAACAGATGTACTTTATTGTATAGGTATAATTAATCTCAATCTCACATGTTGGATCTGTCATAAATATGTATTAGATTGTTATTTATTGCCGACTACGGTGGTCAAAAGGTAAAAAGTGGAATTCGCAATGGCTATTTTATTATTGTAAGCGTGAATATTATGGATATTGGAGGGTATTTATTGTATGTTGTACGAGTGAGGTAAGGTGATTGTATTAGTCTTAAATATTCACTTATTAATGTAGATTTTAAATATGGGTTTGTGTGCATAAATATTTTACTTTCGAGATAATGAAGGTTTTAATTTACTTGAAAGATTCAAAATATGCGACATACATTTTTTGTTGCCTTGACTTAAAAGCTTGATTTTTAGGGTTCCATACCTCAAAAGAAAAAAACGGAACCCTTATAGGATCACTTTGGTCTGTCAAGACCCTTTTTCTGAGGATCGCGTGGAGGTATAAAGCTGAAATGTATATACTCAAGTACAGTACCCTTGGAGCTGTGAAAAAAATCAAACTTCTAAGCCAACGCAATCAAAAGATACAGCCGTTTATGCTGCAAATTTTCGACACTCGCAAGGGAATCAAAACCTATAGGTAGGTACTACCCGTGAACTTTTTTTACAGCTCCAAGAGATTCCTTCACGCGTTCCTGAGAAAAAATGTCTTGACACATAGACCGACAGACGGACATCGAAGTGAGGTTTCTTTTTTATTTTTTTGAGATACAGAAAATGTGCCTATAAAGGCACTTTTTAAACATATTTATTCATACAAACCCATAAATCTAATTGTGTGAAAATGTATCTCTCTTCCTGTTTGTATGTCGGTCGGTATTTTGTGGGGCGTTGTTGTGAATTTCATATTCTTGGACTTGTCTTTGTAGAAATATTTACCTATAAAAATTTAATGGTAAAGTCTGCCCATTAAAACATTTTCTAGTTGACTCTTAGGAATGCCAAAGAAAAATGAACTTTATTACTTTACGATAAGATTAAGGTTAATTGTATGATGGTGACAAAAGAACCTTATTGCATTATATAAAGATGTTTGATGATACCGATGAATCTTATAATGCTGAGTTTATGTGGAGTTAAGAAGATTAGGACAACACATTTGTTTTTTTTTGGTGTAGGAAAAAAAAATCAGTCTTGAATGAACTAAAGTCGCCATAACAGGTTTTGTGTTAGTTGGGTACTAGTGACGGTTTAAAGCAAGTCTAGTAAATCCCAAGTTTTAGGGGTTTTACTTTTACGTCTCACGTAATATTAAGGTTAAGGTTCATTTTTCTATGACATTCTTAAATGTCACCCGTAGCTTTGGTGAGGGGTATTACGACATTCCAAACATGATACCGGAACCGGGTTAACGTCTAATATTTCTACAAAGGCTAAATTGTCGAGAGCTTATTGTACCGATTACCACTAACTCAAATATGAGCGAAATCTTTATTCGTAATATTTATACTAGTTTTTAAAATTCAACTATCAATCTTACGTACAAGACAATAAGATACAATTCGCATAATCATATTTTGAAGTAAGAAAATTGGATAATAATTACAAACTCTTTTGATTTTATGATATAAAGTTTTGTAATTATTCTCTGATTAATCTTGCTTAAATGTCTGATATTCTATGCAGAGGTTCTCAAACTTTACATATATGCGTGCCAGCTCCCCTAGACAACAGCCTAACAGAATCTGGGATTTAGTAGAATCTTATCCTTAGCATATAAAAATTAAACTTATAGTCACTATGACTCTTGAAAAAGTGGCTCTTGTCTACCACTGATCACGAGTCTTATGTTGCCATGTAAAAAATATGTAGGCGGTACTGGAAAAAAATAGCGCGTCATCAATATAACGGTGAACAGAATATTAATTGTTAAAAAACACCAAAGCCAAAGAAAAAAAAATTGGTCCTTATGGGTAAACATATTCCTCCAAGGTGTATTACTGACATATACGACTATTTCATGAAAATGTTACTAATATACCTTGGAGGAATATTTTGATAATTTCTTTTGTCATTAATCAGTAAATATACTACCATTCTTGTCGCAAATAACATGTTGATAACTTACGACTTATAACTGAGCTGCAATTTGCAAAAAACGTGATAAAATTTGAATTTCGCGCTCCAACCGAAGCCTCCACCTTATAGTCTGTTCAGAAAGAGAGCCGTCATAGCCAAATTGTGAACTAACGTTCCAATTTTATATTACAACCATAATTAGGAGCTGATTTCTTTCTATCGGAATTTTGAATCATAATGTAATAGTTACAGGTGTAATAGGATTAAAACGGAACAGACACGTTATTGTATTGCCCGCTAAACAAATAAGAAAATTAAGCACAGCAGCGCCCTCCATTTCCACGATGGGTCTCTATCTGAACAGACCATAACCACCTGCCTAACCGCATAAGACCGTTGAGTTCGAGACATCATGTAAATTCAAAATGGCGGCTACCCCAAACTGAAACTATTCAATAGTTTATTTTATGCCATGGATTATGCAGATTGTAAGTTTGAGAAGCGCTGATCTATAGTTTGAAATACTGAGATAGAATGGGAAAGTTATGTCATTGGAGTTTAATTTCAAACAAATGTGGTATCTATCGTTGTGATATTTGTACACCTATAACGTGACTATCGCTGCGCTGTAGATAGGTGGAGATTTTATTATAGATGTGGATTAAATAGTTTGTCATATTTTAATGTTTCCTTTGTTTCATTTCTACTTCTATTATGATCTATTTTGTCTTGGGGAACGCTGGCTTGTTTTTGGAAAAAAAAAGTAGGGCAAAACAATTTTGGAACCTGGATCTTTGATATAAAGTTTAATTTCATTTAATACAATCTATGATTGAGAGGCCTAAGTAGCCTTATCATTTTCAGTTCGTAGTAATTTTACCAACCAAAAGGCTTTAGTATCTATTTGGCATTAGCCTATTTATAACAGTGACATTCTGTTTATGACATTACAAGCCTTTAATTTTTAAAAGTAAAAGTGACATTTTCTTAGTTCAAAGTTGTCATGGCCTGTCAGAATTGCACTGAAATATTTGTAAATACATAAGTGTAGGTTGCGGTGGCTAATCTGTCTTTATATATCATAGATTGTGTTGTTTTTGTTCAAAATTATTTAATTATGGTAAGTTATATCTAAAAAACCTATTTGTATGAACTAACGATGAAAATTACGTACACAATAAATTTCTCTAAATTTCAGGATGATGAAATTGAAGACCTCGTGGGTGATATAAAGTTTACCGACTCACAAAAAAGTATAGCCACAACGATCGGGTATTCATTACACTTCGAGAGTAGTTCAGATGTCAAAAATAACTCTTCCGGCAAGGATACATACGTCTTAGAATGCGATGACAGTGAAGACAGTGAGATTTACTCACTCCGTGAAAGCAAGAGCATCCTAGATTTAAAAGGAAAATGTGGTTCACATTTAATGAATAACAGAGATTTTAATTTACAACATGAAGTCAAAAATAAAAGAAGCACAGAAGTTTCAACAAGCATTCACAAATGCTCAATAGTTGCCCAAGAGATATACACACAAACTAGCAAAACTATAATTGAGCTAGCCGAAACCGATGGTGTATTTAGAAAATCGGATAATAACACCCTAGAAACACAAACATCATTTATATCAATAACAGAAAACAAGACGGTCGAATATAGAATACAACTTTCAGATGCACAGCAAAACGTCTCGAGAAACGAAATTGTTTATGAGTCTGATAAAGAACATGATACGAAGGAATTTAATTTTACTCGTAAAGAAATCTTAAGCAATACACTAGAAGACGAATCATCGAAATTCCCAGTTTCTGAAACAGATAATGAAAAAAGCGACAGTGGTAGCACAGTACAAAGTAGCATTACAATACTTAATACTTTAGAAGACGAGTCTTCAAAATTCCCAGTATCTGAAACAGATAACGAAAACAGCGATGGTACCACAAGTCAAAGCAGTATGAATGACAAAATAATACTCAATACTTTAGAAGACGAATCTTCAAAATTTCGAGTATCTGAAATAGATAACGAAAAAAGTGACAGTAACACAAGTCAAAGCAGCATAAATGAAAAAATAATACTCATCACAGATGAAGATTCCAAGGATAATATTATAATTGAAGATCATAATGAAACTTTTTATGAAAACAGTAGTGATTATGAATCATCAAGATATAATTCGGACGTAGAAGAAGATTCTTTGATGGAGCAACATCGACGAAAACTTGAAAATTGTGATAGTAGTCACAGCGACACCAGCGATGCAAAATCTGTAGAAAATGATGTCGCAGAGCTGTATAATAAGCTTTCTGAAAAAATTGATTTAAAACTATCAGAGATACCGTGTGAGCCCGGAATTAGACATTTTGGTACTTTAACACCTCTCACTGAAGAATCCAGTGCAATGAAGAAAGAAAGCTTAATAGATATTTCTCCGAAAATCATTAATCTTATTGAGAGTTCAGATTCAAAGACAATTTTTACGAATAATGCAGGAATGAATGTTAAAATATTACCTCAAGATAACAAAAATGTGAATGACTCGTTCAAATTGCCTCCTTTACAAAAAAATCAATCGTGTCCTAACAGTCCTCATTTGAACTTCCTGTTTTCTGTTAATCAATCGAGGTCTTTGAGTAAAGCAGGTACATTGCCATGCCTTCTGGAAGATCAGAGAGGTAGATGGGAAATTGGCACACAAGATTTAGCATCAGGGGAAAGTCCTTCAATAAATGGAAGAAATGGTACGTCTCTTTAAAAACTAGAATTTTCCCAACGACTGTTGCATTAACATCCAATGATTTACTACTTTCAGGGCTAGTTTGGAATACAAGTGGAACTGTCCACCTTCCACCCATTCATGTGGAAGGTTACGTATTAAATAGCACTGCAAGACATTCTAACCCCGCACATTCAACAAAAATAAATACTTTAAAATCGGAACAACGTCATGATCCCATTAGCATTAAAGAGAAGATAAAGGAACTGAAAATGTGCAGCAAAAACACAAAGTCCATTCCATATAGAAATAATTCTGAGTGAGTATTTAACTAGGCGTCACTTATCCCTCAGGTATGTGGACAAGGGTTCCACTGCAGCGGAGAAGAGATAACTTGCGCAGAGATATACCATCTTCGCTCCGCTGTACTTCTGTCGAAACACATATTTTTTTCGATATTCTCTCCATTTCAATGGCAACACAGCATAATACAAGATTTTTTACGTTTTATTTTCAATTAAAATATGATACGAAACAGATTTTGGATAAAATAGGAAGACCAAAATTATGAACTCAAAGCTTATTCTATATTTCTAGATCTACAAACAGCAGAAGTGTGTCGCCAAATAGCGTTTCTCTATCCGAAGGCAAAACGTGTGACGCTGCCGAGCGAGGTTGTGAAGCGCTTTGTGCTGAACTATTGAGGAGACTACGGTCTAATTCTTGGTTAGTGTCTCGAAGATGTGTCTTTCTCTCTGTCCTTCAATTACCCAATTAAAAGAGCAAGACAATAACTACTTGTTTTTCAAGATAACTCAAGAGACCTAAAGATGAAAAGTGTATCTGCTACTTCTGCTACATCCTGTTTTTTGCAGCGCTAGAAAACTGAGTGATTTACGAATATTTTCTAGGTATGAAGTCACAGATACCTTGGTAGAAATTCCAAAGGCACTTGAAAAGTTTTGGGGTGTTATTGCGGAACATCGGATTGCAGATCTAATACGACAAGTAAGACTGAATTATAACAGTTCACACTCTATGAACCCATGAAAACGTGATGAGAGTACGTCGCCACCTTGGGGGGTACTTTAGGGTACTACCACCAAATTAAATAAATACCTTTTTTTTATAATTCTAGTAACCATCAAGTCGAAAATCTGTCGTCAAGCATCAAGGCTCCTTCTAGGCTTAATGACCACCGTCAGCCATATCATCACTTGCCATATCCCAAGTCTATGGCCTTTTAGGGTTTCGGACCTTTTCTGTGACATGTCCGTCCGTCTGTTCATTACTGCCATGTTATTTGTAAACTATAAGGTTTATGTCGCTTTTTTGCACATTTATAGATAGTTAGCAATTAATAAAGGGTCTAATAAAGACATTATTTCACAAAGGTCAGTGTTCACATAGAGTCACCCCGGACGGTAGTTACTCGCACTGCCTGCTGCACGCTCGCTTCTATTCTGAAAAATACTAACTACACCAAGAAACCGGTAACTATTGACATTGTATTACAAGATTCTGGCCCAGCAAAATTATCCGTAGGTTTTGATGTTACTCGAGATTCAAATTTGTCTATATGTTATTCCAGCCCCCGTAGCATGGCAAGCGTAGACTGGTCTTGGACCAATAATAATCGCGGATTAATTTCATCACGTCATATTTATGTGATTTCATTGGCCGAAGATTCGAGTCTACGCTGGGTGGATATGCTCTTGCCTCTAAGTGATAAGTATCTAAATCCATTCGTCCATATTAAAAATAATAAAAAAATCCACAAACTTAGATTTTATGATGCTTGTTGGATAGTCGCATTTTATATAGCTTTCAAATTCAGCTAAATCTTAGGTATCACCTTATGGTAATAGAAGGAATATGAGCCCCAAATATCTAACTGCATGGCAATCGCCTCCTTCCACTTGTGGTTCTGGATCACATCTCCTTTACAAAAATCCTGAGCCTCCGTCGACTTGAGGATAATGGGAAAACATTGGTCGGGTCCTTTGTACCTACCTACTAGTAGTTCCGCCAACTGTATTTGGAAGCAGTTCCCTATTAGGCTTTGTGCGCTTACCACAATATTGGCTACATTGTCTCTGGGAATTTCGTCGTAAGAGTTAGGGTAACATAATTTCAGTTGTCGATTATGGTAATTTAAAACCAGGATTTCTACGAAGCGATGACAATTCTGCTGATCAAGACTGGCAGCTACAGCCGGCCAGTCCGCAGAGCCGCTAACGTAGCCTTGGACGACGTGGTGTGCAGCGTGGAACTCAGCCATGCGGTCTCCGCTCTCTGCATACATGGTGCTAGGTGTGTTTTGCTTCATTTATTTTAGTGTTAGTAATTTGTCACAGGGGTGCCCAATTGCCCATCATTATATTTTCTTTCCTCCGTAATTCGTTATAAAGATGATCTTTCTTTAGATATTTTGATATCCAAACTTTCAGAGAAAAGTCGGTCAAATACGTTCCTGAAATGTTTGAATATGTATTGTTTTTGTAAAATCCTATAATTATTGATGTAAAACAATTTAGGCTCAGTCGAGACATGGAGTGTTTAAAATTCATTTAACCAAAATTGTTCAAAATTAGATTAGATATCAGTCCACGTACAAGACATTGTTTTCTGGGCCGCATAACAATCCGTATATAAAATTTTGGCAATTCATAGGTATATTTTTATGCAACACCCCCTCATCACTCATGCCCCTTCCCTCTTGAACGACGGTGCTCACGCGCCGGAACGTATATCATTATTTGGCTGCGGTATTCAGTAACCATCTTCCATATTGTTTCCACCAGTCACAAGAGCGCCCTAGTCCGTTGCGCGGCTGCTCGCTTGCTGGTGGTATGCTGTGCACTTGCCGGCGGCGGCAGGGAACTGCTCAGGACGAGGCCACCCAGCGCTGCGTGCGCTAGGAAACATGCTCTGCAAGCGCTCGCCACTCTGCTCGAAGACAAGAACATCGACACAAGGTACGGCTAGTTAGTTTCTTTTTACGCAACTGTCCAAAAATAAGAATGTTATATGCTTTCAAGGTTCGTATATGTTTGTCCATTTCTATAATCGAATTGTTAAATGCCATAAAAAATACTAAAATATGACACTATTAACGACAAGACACGCCTATAAAACACTGTGACTGATCCATTTTTTTTTTATACGTAAGTGGTTACCGTCGCCTATCGCCATTTGCAATACCAGAGATATTGCCAATGTGTTGCTGACTTGTTACAATGCCGAGAAGGTAAACTGGCTCTCAAGTGTAATTGCCAAACACACCGGTTAGCTTGGTGACAAATTTCCAACTTGAGGGTGGTAGGCAAGTACCCTACCACCGTGCTATGGTTTCCTCACGATGTTTTCCTTCACCGAAAGCTCAAGCTCATTGTAGTATTCGAACCCGCGACCTTCGTCGCGGCATCCGACGTCACTACCACTGAGCTATCATCGCCTCATTGGAGTTTTCAAAAAATCATGAATTTTATACAAAACATAATTCATGATTCAGAAAATACGCCGAGAGACTGTACTCCATGCTGCGACCGCTGACGAACTTCGAAGCTTACTACCTAACTGACGTAGACGTGGAACTGGCCTCGAGGCAAATGAAGAAGTACGACCAAATGCTCTACAGTCACGAGACCAGGTGATATGACGCCGCTCTGATGGTGCCACTGTGGTGTTTGTGTCTTGAAAGTGGTTGTGTATTTGCTGGTGTCGTTTGCTTTATTCCATAGCCGTGTGAGAGTTCGAGAGACGTTAGGAAGGTTCTTGTAATGGTTCACCTAGGAATTTGTGAGGAGGCGTCCTGATATAACCTAACCTTTGATCCATTCCTAAAGGAATTTCCGATTAGTTTTTCAATATTCGGCTACTTCATACGTCTTATTCATAGCCAAAGAGCGTTGTATCTCGAATCTTTTAGTGCTTTTCTGACAAAAAAAGTTTATAAATATTTTAGAAAAAAATATTGTAAAATGTCGAGCATTCATATTGTCTGGAAGTACGTAGGAAATACTATTGACTATAATTTTTTATGTAAAAATATTAGGTAAATAACAGTAGGTACATCTAGTATGTCCTACGTATAACGAGTGAAAAAAAAACGCAATTTAATTTAGGTATTTATGTAATCATAGATAAATATAATTAAATTGATTTCGTTAAAAGTGTTAAATCTACGCAACGTTATAGTTTTGTAAATATTATTTTATTAATCTCACTTGTGCACTTGTTTTTTTTATAAACATTTTAATATTTCTTTATTCGGGCTGTTATGTAATTTAACGTTTTCATATTTGCCAAGTTGTAAAATAAAATGTTCCGATCAACAATTAAACTAATAGAAATGTTTATTTTTACATAAATGTAGTTTTAATCGTATAAAAAATCCCGAAATTAGTTTTTTAAAACAGCAAAAATGTTCAGAAGCTCTTGTACTATCAAACATTTTAGTTCGATCCAATTTGTTATTTAACTATAGCCAAAAATTGTAACAAGCAGACAGGCGGTCTACCTGATGATAAGTGGTTACCGTTGCCTATGGACATTTGCAATACCTGGGACATTACCAATGTGCTGCTGAAGTATTACAATGCCTAGAAAATAAATCGATCTTAAATATAGCTGTCGGGACACATCAGGAGGATCTTGGCGACAGATTTTCAACTTGAGGGTGGTACCTAGGGGCGGCTCTATGTAGCTCCTGTGTGCAATCAATAAACTGGTGCTTTCGTGTTTTGTCAGGCTTTTTATCGGTGGTATATCGATGGCTTTAGCCCAATCTTCGGCCCTGGAGCGGCGCTCGGCACCCCCTGAAACCCTGCGCCCTGCACAATAGGTAAAGCCGCCCCTGATGGTAGCCGGACCCCGTGCTATGGTTTCCTTTTCCACCGAAAGCTCAAGCCTGTATGATTGAAACCTACAAATTTTACCACAGAATTCGACGTCCCTACCGAGCTATCATCGCCTCAAAAATTTGTGTGCAGAATATCTTTGTTATTTCAGGATTTTTTGAATAATGAAATGTCATCTATCGAAACCATATATAATATGTAGTGATATTATATTTCAACTAGGTATTATAATATTAATTTTTAATATAAATATTTTATAAATTTTATTTATCTAAATTAAGATCGAAACATTTATATATCAATCCAATTGGTCAAACAAACATTATTTATTTCTAAACATCCCTATTAAAACTAAGTACCTATACAATATACGCAAGATAAAGTATCGTACGATAACGGCTTATATATCCAGAGCTATTTGCCAAGCCATTACCAGCTGTATCACAATGTAATTAGTGTGTAAGCATGTGTGATGTATAGTGGTCGTTTTGGCATTGTCATCATTAGATGACCTGGTTGTAACCCGCGGCTTTCTCTGACTCGATAGCGACGTGGGTGGGGCTCACATGTACTACATATAGATAGTGGAAATGTCAGAGAACAAAACCACTATCTTTAGCATATAATGATATCTATCTATAGGTATGTTAGCATTTTAATATATTATGACATTTATTGAAGAGGCTGAATGACTATTTACATTTTTTTTTATTGTTATAAAAACTGCGAACAGATTCTAAAAAACAGAAACTAGGCCGGAAACTAGTTCCGTATTAATTATTGAACATCTATCAATAAGATAAATATAAACCGAATGGATTTCAACCTACATAGACCTCATTTCCTATATTTACATTATTTTACATGCAATCTAAGTGCATGCGCACTAACTTGTTCTAGTGCATGTGCACCCGTTCAGTTCACGCGCACATACACATCGAGGGTGCGTATTTTCTCGTACTTTACTTACGCAATACATGCGCACACAGCTGTTTCCATGCTATGAGAGAGTAAGGACTTATCTCTGAATGACACTGATTCAATTCAAAATGTATTAAGTATTTATTATTGATTATTTAGGTTATCATTAATAACCCACTGCTAGGAGAAACTATAAAGGGGAGAAAGGGGACAAAGAAATAAAAGTCATAAACTGTTGAGTAGCCCAGGGGGGCTAAAACAATTCATATCTCGAATTTACAGCAGAGCCAAATGTTTTTCTAAATATTTTTTGGTGAATATGCATCTCATTTTAATCAATTAATATACAATTTAGACAAATTACACCATAATCTGCTGTAAATTCGAGATATGAATTGCATTGCATAGCAATATCGAGCGGCCGTTTTAGCCCCCAGTTCTTCTTAATTCTACTGGCTAAGATTTTATATGGCTTTCTTGAAGTCATGTATGTTGATTGATTATTTTCCTAAGAAGCCTATGCTAAGCTAGGCTCCCAGGACAAACTCTACCTACATAACTAATGTAGATAGATAAACATTTATTGAACACACCAATTCACACGAAACATAATAACAACAAATACAGCACGAAAGACAACAGACAGACAAAAGCAATATACACAAAACAATATCTATATATACATACAATGTGAACTTGTGGGTTCAAATGGCCCCAGCTCAGCATGTGCTGAAGATAATTTCAGCGCTGATTTTCGGCTGAAGCCACGGGTGATTCACGGACATATGAACGGTGCCGGACAATGTACGTGAGTAATTTGGAAATAAAAGCAATTACAACCTGTTATCTGATAATGATCTGATATCTATACTATTCTATATCTGTTACATACTATCCTAATATTATAAACTAGCTGTTCCCCGCGGTTCTACTCGCGTTCCCGGGATAAAAAGTAGCCTGTAATCTTCGTTGATAATGTAGCTTCCTATTAGTGAAACAATTTTTCGAATCAGACCAGTAACTCAGGCCGGAGATTAGCGCGTTCAAACAAACAAACAAACTCTTCAGCTTTATTATTAGTATAGATATGTAATGTTTGCATGTTCGGATGTAGCAGGCAGTTAATCTCCCGAGTTACTATGGTACTCCCGAGGTCTGATTCTAAAAAATCATTTTTAAATTTCCATTGCCTCCGTTTTCATGTAAAATCCGATTATATTAGTTTCGCGGAGTTTCGCCAGCCAGGCGGATACTACAAAGTACTCTACCACCATGCTATGGTTTCCTCACGATGTTTTCTTTCATCGAAAGCTCGAGCTCATTGTAGGATTCGAAGCCGCGACCTTCGTCTCGACATCACTACCACTGAACTATAATCGCCTTTAATGTATGAAGACTAGCTGTTTCCCGCGGTTTCATAACCGGAGAAAGCCGGTATATCTCCTCCAGAACTCCGAGTAATATACTCGGATTTTACATGAAAACGGAGGCAATGGAAATTTTAATATTCCAATTTTTCCCTGACAAAATAAATATTTTCAAAATAATAAGAGCTTTCGTCACGACATTCGATGTCACTACAACTGAGCTATCATCATCGCCTTAACCCTTTTTAAGGCAATGGCCACTTGGCCACTATAGCCACCAATAAAAAACACATAGGGCATTCATAAATAACATATTAGCAATTTGTATCTGTCCTAGTTCCCTCTGCCTTATAAAATACTAGCTGTTCCCCGCGGCCTTACATATAACCTTCGGGGATAATGTAGCTTCGTATTAGTGAAAGAATTTTTCGAATCGGACCAGTAACTCCGGGAGATTAGCGCGTTCAAACAAACAAACTCTTCAGCTTTATTATTAGTATAGATTGTAGGTATAGATGTATAATGTTATAGAATAATTACTACCAGTGGTTAACCCCATCATTATCCTATATCGAAATTTAAACAATGGTATAGATAGGTTATCACTAGGAAAATTTAATTCTACATAATATCCTGGATTATCTATAATATCCTATATCTAATAGGTATAAAAATTGTTGATTATTAACATTATCGTGAATTAGCTTTCCGCCCCGCGGTTTCTCCCGCGATCCCCTAATTTTCCCCTTAGGGCTGGGGTTCCTAAAGTGTGCGTCGGAGAAAGTAAAGAGGGGCGCCGTGAGTCTGTTTAAATTCCTTTATAATAGAAAAACTCAATTTCATATTGTAGACGTTTTAATTTTTGTTCCTATCTACCTAACCTAACATCTATTATTGTAGGTACCTACCTACCTATTTCTTTTTCAAATAGCTAGCTTGCATAGTTTGCCGTGACAAAATACTAAATTTGTAACTTTGTCCGCGGGCTGAAAAAGATTGGGAACCTGCCTTAAGGGTTGAATTTTCAAAAACCCTTAGCCTTGCTTACGTCATAATAAACATTTTGGCCCGATCCATCCAGTGCGCAGTGGTTTGTACTGTACGTTGAGTCAGTCTCAGCCACTACACACTTCCAGGGGGGCAATTCTGCTAAATTACAACGGTTGAAATCCAATTTCGATTCAGTTAAAGTTCGTTTCCAATCCAATTCTAATTTTACTAAAAAACTGTATTCCACTAAATAAACGAAACCGAACCACTATTGGATTACGATTAGATTGTAATCGTTGTAGCCCTTGGCAACCGAAACAATTCTAATCTTATCAAATGTGTCAAATGTTTAGTGGAATACCACTTTTATAAGTTTCGATCGAACGTCAACTTTAACTCAACCATGATTGGATCTCGATCGTTGTCAGATTATTGTAGAAAGCGTGCAAAAGTCGTCATTCATCAAAATTAATCAGTGAAATTATTTATTAAAAATTAAACAGAGGCCCCCTGCTGTTGGCATAATGCTAAACTCCACTGGTTGTAAAAATTGCTACATATACTGCAGGAACGCTGGTCCCGTTAGTTTAGGCATCCGAAGTCCGACGTTATCCAATGATTGATGTACAAACCTTATTAATTTTGATTTGCAAAAATAAATCAGTGTACAAATAAACGATTTTATTCATTTATTTTATTAGTCACGCTTTCCTTTTATTTATTCAGATTTTTAATATTTAAATTAAATTTATGATTTATCATCAAAACTAAAAATAAAAAAAAAAAAAATTATCTACTGCCGTTTACCATCCAAAGTAAATGGCAATTCTTTGAGAAAATTAGGTAGATTATTATTTGTATAGTTAAACTACCTTTTGAATATTAATCAGGTACATTTTCTGTACTACAGGTACCTACCTAATTAATTACTGCAAATGTACAGTTTGACAAATAAATTCAGAAGGCGGTTTGGGTAGAAGTAATGATAAATAATTCCAGATCTTTCTATTAATCAATCATTTTATTGGCAATGAAAACTTATCTTATAATAAATAATAAATATTTATTTAACTTTAACATTATATTATCCGTAACAATACTAAGATTGTATAACTATACCTATTGTGTGTCTGACGTAGTACATCACGGACGTCAATACAATATTCCGTTTCGTTTGAAATGACTGATTTTTGCTCTGGTGCAAGCAAATTTCGGCCTTAAGGTGACTAACCTTTTCTTACCCTGACTGTACTATATAAAATTATTGAGGAACTATACAATTACAAAATACTATTAATTACAATAAATAGTTGTTCTTAGTCTAAAGAAAATACTTAATTTTCAAATTGACTTCTGTTAGGCGGAGACCTAATATAGGCCGCAAATTTATTTGTCCAAAAAAATATGAAAACCATTGTCAGTTCTTCGACATCTCTTCATCCCTTCACGCGCTGTTGTTCTTTGTAATGTCTTCGAGTCTTCTCTCCAAAGCTTCTCCGACATCTTTTGAAACGGTTGAATTTACTCGAAATCAACCCAAGTGCTGTCTCAAGTTTAAATTTCTACTCTAAGTACTACCTCAACTGTTCTACCTCATGGGTTACTGGCGGCCATGTGAACGAGCAGAGTTTCAGGTAACAGAACGGTGTTCGTTTGTGTACATGATTCTTGTGGTGAGGTGGGCGGGCGTCCACCAGCGAGGACAGTAGGAGCACTGCCATCACCGCAGCCAGCAGATAATGAAGAAGACGCATGTTGATTCACAATTTCACAACGTAAGTTCAAAGCTCAAGTGTTTGTTTTTGCTTGACTATTCTCTGTAGCAGTTAGTTAATAGTGTGAAAACTGTTCGTGTACTGATGGATTGCGTTGAGATTGCTCCGTTTATATAGAGGCAGGGGTTATCTAGCGCGTGTGTGATAACCCGCCCAAATGTGATAGGGGCGAGGTTCGTTGACTGCGACTCAATGTCATACGACTCGCTCATTGTAGTAAAATTATCATAACGTGGGTAAGGTAGCGCGTGCCCGCGTGTTCGACCTGGCGAAAACGATATGGGTTGTGCCTGGGCGGTATCTATTATTAGATACGTGTTAGGTATTATTATGAAGCCATTAATGTTGCATCAGATTTTTTTGTACAGTAAAGGCGTCTTTGCGTTGAATTTAAATTAATATTTTATGTGAAATTTATTTAGATTTTCCTCAATTAATTTTCAAGAATTTTATTGAATACAATTTAATAAAGGCGTCATAATTTTGACGTCAATAATTAACAGATCATTCCACAACCATAATTATCGATTCTAATCATCGTTTTTTTTGTGTGGTCTAATTTATTTTCCAAATCGTTGGGTTGCAATTTATTCTTAAATCCCATGTTAAATTATTTTTTGGTGATCAAAAGAATATCAAATGTGTTCAGGGTCGTCATTCGAGCGAATCTATAATCAGCAATAAATTAATAACATTTCTGGCGATTGCTTTCTTTGTGTTGAATGTGATAGATATGTATAAGTACGTACGTACTTACCTACCTCAATAACGTGCGTATTATCAACTAGCCGTCCCCGCGGTTCCACTCGCATTCCCGGTATAAAAAGCCTATAACTTTCGGGGATAATTTAGCTTCCTATTAGTGAAAGAATTTCTCAAATCGGACCAGTAACTACAGAGATTAGCACGTTCAAACAAACAAACTCTTCAACTTTATTATTAGTATAGATTATTATAAATAATGTTAGTTGTTGTGACGTTTAGATTTATCCTATAAAAAGTGCTTTCTCAACATTACAATATCTAAACAAAAATTAAATGAAGATGATGTAAGTACCTACGCGTCTATAGGTACGCAAGACCAGACAGGGGCCCAACATTTTCTAACAAATATGTTTTATTCGTTCCCTTGAATTCGTGTCTGATTTACCCCGACAAAAGGCAGTAAAAAAGGGCTTCAAATAGGGGGTCAGTTTAGAAAATGTTGAGTTACCCAGTTCGCTCTATACTGCGTGCTTACCACCAACGTCCACATCATCCAATGCTGAGATTGTGGTCAAACATAGGCCTAGTAAATTGAGAAATTAATTTGCTAATAAAAGGACGTTTTCGATGCAAAATCTGTTGTAGGCACTGAGGTACGTACTACGTATAGAGAATCTATTATAAACAAAGCTCCATTAAAACTCCATTTTGTTAATATTCTCTGCAGCGCTGGAATAACAATTAGTTGTCTAACCAGATAGTTGACACGTAGCGCTAGAAGCTTTTAAGGTGTAGTTTTTTAGCGACCAAAAAGTCTTAAGTGCCGTGATTTTCATGGCGTATAAGCAAGTAAGTGAAGTGCGGCCGGATGGCTGCACTTGAACGGAACATAGTTGTTACATGTGGCGACTTCTCTATACGTAGTAGGTATTATACCTCAGAGGTTGTAGGCCACAGTTTTGCTGTTAATTATCTCTAAAAAACGGTGATATACAAAAACGTACACGTAATCGGTCATTGTCATGACTTTCAAACTTCATTCACGCTCTAAGTAGAACGTCGCCATTTTTAATACCTAAAGATATCGCACTTATCAAGTGAAATAGGTTCTTATGTCCATAATACTTATCTTTATGATAAACCGTAATTTAAATAAGTAGGTAAGTACACATAAACTGGATTTAACTTGAAATTGAGAATTTTGTTTATAAACGCGAATTATTATATTAGATTTATTTAAGTAGGTACCTCAAGAAATGAGAGCGTGAACTGATAGTGATTGAAGCTGGGTTTATTTTATAGTTTTTTTTTTCAGCAGAAGCTTCTAGATTCTTCTTTGTTTGTAGAGTGAGATTACATTTGTATTTTTTATACAAGCAACGAAGTCCGTAAATTACCATACGGCACGCCTAATTACTCACCGACGCTTACCACGAGGCCACCCACAAAAATCTCTTCTTGAAGTTGTACTCCTACGGAATGTAGCAATGGTAGAGTATATATTTACTAGGATCTTAATGTTTTCCCGGGATAAAAAGTATCTAGGTTATAAACTATCTGTGTTCCAAATTTCATCCAAATCCGTTCTGTAGTTTTTGTGTGAAAGAGTAACAAACATCCATCCATCCATACTCACAAACTTTCGCATTTATAATAAAAGTATATTATAGCGACTTTTACCTCCCTAGTTATCATTATGCCAGTCAGTCGCATAACTCCTGATGCTATCAGTCGATCACCGATCTCTGTTGACATCACACCTCGAGCCCCAGACATTTAATTAGGTCAATGAGATTCCAAAACCTTGGTGCGTCGATTGTAAATAACTTTAAAGACCCCCGTCTGATTATCTAACTAGGTTACTTGACATTCATAGAATAAAGATTATGTTTCTTTGAAATTATTCTTAGCTTTATTTGGATCGTTTTGACCCTTGTTTTCCGGTTAATAAAATAAACGCAATCTTTTACTACAAGCTTTTATTTATAGTTTCGATGTTTGTCATCAAATCTTGCATGTTAAATTTGATCCACTTCCCAGTTACCGATTGAGCTGAACGTATGCATGCATGTGTAAATCGGATGACAATGCAAAATTATTATGATATGGAGCTGAACTGATGCTATAGCTGGAAGGTGGCTATAGGAACGCCGCAATAAAACGACACAACCCCATCGAGTTTGGGCTCATTGGAACCGTATAAACGAGTAGTTAAAGACTGTTTTACTATGTAAGTATTAACGATATACATAAACCTTCTGATACATAGATAAACGAAGGTCTCCTATGTGCTGATCCGCGGATGTGCAGGCAATGTACCTACCTAACGCACGGCGCTCCGGCTTATAAAATGCGGCAACCGATCCGCGTACTTTCAGGCTCCTTAAATAGACAATGAAGAAAAGCACTACTTTTAAAAGTAAATTAAGCTTATAGTGTCTCTCAACTCTCTCAGTACTTATATCCAAATATGTTTGAGCTCGGTCCAAGGCTGCAGAAAGGTCTTTAGAATGTCATACATACATTTTTCATTTTAATTAAGTATCTATAAGTACCTATAGAAGACACTCCTACTAAAAAAACTAATTTTAATAGACTTCATGAAGTGTCATCAACTGGTGAGGTAATGATCATGATGTATGTTCAAAGCTTCTAATGACTCCTTACGATTGTCACCGCCAAATCGAATTAGCCTATTTTTTTCTTTATTTTTTAACTATAGGTAATATCATTAGGTTATTGACTCTAGAATAACCTCTCATTCATCAGAAGAAAATTGCGGCGTAGTTTATTTTTAATAAAAAAAAGATCCATTCATAAATATTTAGTAACGAGATTAGATAATACATTTTCAACCGTTATGATGCAACGAGTCGCACAATTGAGTGAGCAGTCATTAATGGAAAAATAATTATTTATGTAAATAAATTTAATGATACACCATCATTCAATTTCAACCCTTCTATGCCTAGGCAACCTATATATTGCAAATATTTTGCTCAGTAACACATGTAGAATCTATCTCCATGGATTAAAAAAAAATGCATTGAACATGGACACATATCATTTTCAAAAATATTGGAATCGTGTCTCTCTACTGAAGGTATAAGAATTATGTTTCATATGATTTCTGAAATTACGAACTAGGTATTAGATAATGGCGGAAAATACAATTAGTAAAAATTTTGACTAGTTTCCAAGGTATAAAATTTACAATATCAAAATCAATCATAATTGAATGGAGATTCCATGGTGGAAGACCACGATGAGGGATGAACCTATTTCAGAAGATTGTCAGATTGGGATCTTGTTGTCTTTTTTTTAAAGGCAAAGGTACAGAGCCATACAGCCTTGTCTTATTTGATCATCTTCACTTAGGCTTTAGTACAATGGTAGCAGTTCTACTAAAACTTTTCATGGACTTCTTGAGACAACTTGAAAAGCCACCGTACACGTCAGATTGGGATCATTTTGACTGTATTATAAAATACCTAAGTTAGGGTAAATTTTTGGACTGTGATTAAAATTGTGTGTGATTGTGTATTTGCACGATTATTCATATAAGCTGGATTATTTAGAATACCTGAGTATATTATTATTGAAATCCCTGATAAGATTGAAATTTAAAATCCTGTAATTTTACTTGTAAGTTACCTTTAAACCCTGCCTGTGGCTTGTTCGAAATTGTAAAAAAAGGCACTATTTTATTAATATTATTAAATCAGTATGCAGATGTAGGTATGTAGTTGCTTCCTCAAATAAGTGATTTTAACCCCCGACGAAAAAGAAGGGTGTTATAAGTACCTACATGTATCTGTGTGTCTCTGATTTCCAGTTAGTTTTGCCTGTGGTGTCATAGCTCGGGTGGACCGATATCGAGTCAGTTTTTTGCTTGTCAAGAAAATCCGCTCAGCCGTTTGGAATTTATCAACGATTTTCTAGTGAGTTGTTTATTTTCTTAAAATTTTTGTTATTTTAGATTGTATTCATTTTGTATTCGAAAACAAAACTTGTGTCACTTACAGCACATAAAAAAAATCCTACCCTTTTTCTCAATGTGTTTTCAATTCGAAGTTTAGTGTTTATCAAAAAAGTGCGTTGGATGGGTTATTTTTAGAAATGACGAATATAAACTAGCTAGGTAGGTACTTTTATTTTATTTTTTTCCTCATATAGTTCTCATAGAAGTGTGTGTCTTATTTGAGAATAAATTTCTTTAAACCTAAGTTGAAACTGTTCTTAGTGTAGGATTTTTGACGCTGAAGTATTACTTGGCTTTTCGTTTAAAGAACATGTCATATGGCGCGGTGTGATTGCATCACACTGATTATAATACCACCTAAAAATAGCCCAAATCATAGATTAGCGAGTAGGCAAGTATCTACCTACTTATGTCATGAATGTCAAACAATCTGATGCAAGCGCCATTTAATTTACATTATCCTTATTTTAAACGCGACATTCAGGCGGGTTCAAGGCTCCGTTACATGAAATCTGTGGGAAAATTTAAACTTTCGAGGTTGAAATTACTCATTAATACATACAACTTTTACTATGGGTAGGGTTGCCATCTCTATAATCCGCTAACCAGAACAACAAGTGTGAAAACCCCGGATTTTGGAGCTTTATACCCGGACATGTCATTTATTTGTTAACGTTACTCAGTAAAATAAATTATTGTTATAAATCTACTTTAGCACTTATTTATTTTTGCGACCGGTACACTTTAAAACCCGAACTACAAATGAAACCCCGCCCGGACGCTCCCCGGACGCCCTCTAAACTAGGACAAATAATAAAGACTACTTCGCGTTTCAGACACATAAGTAGGTCCTTACTAAAAGTTGTTCATGACCCTTACTATCTTATTACGAGGTTTAGAGTACCTAAATCATAGCCCCAGTTCTTACTAAGGGCGTAGCGAGATACGGGCAGGAGGGGGCAGCTGCCCTTTGTAAGCTAAACTATTAAAAATAGTCTTGTATTTTAATTTCACCTATCTAAGACTGACAGTGGTAGCTAGTGCAAATTGGTCTGCTATTAGTCTCCTCGGAAAAATTCACAGTTGATTTTAGCAACTGTGAAATACCTAACCTACCCAAATAAAAAATGTAAGCAATAATTTTACTTAGGTACAGAAATGAGTAATAATTTTGATAAGTGACATTCATTTTTATTTCGCCACGTACCTATACCTACTTGATAATGTTTCTGATATTTCATAATCGATATCTTGTAGCTTACATTTTTATTTTTGTTTATTTACAAATGATGGACTGATTCTGTGGTCGCAGGGCAGCTTGTGAGTCTCGGGGGCGACTTCCCCGAGAAGGCATTCCCCAGTGTTTGTGTGCATATGCAATACCACAATTAACCGACTCAGAAGATCTCTTTGTACGCCTCTTTTTGAAGAACCTCATATCGTAGCACTGAGTGCAAATGTAAACCGTCATGTCTTCGACTCTGCTGAGTGTAGATTTTATCGTCAATTTATAAAAACAGCGGTTCCCATCACTAATAAAAGTCTGAACTAATATAACTCTATCATACATGATACATACCTACGGTTTAAAGCTAGACTTGTCAAACTCAGGTTATAAGATAGCTGGTTCATTCTGTCATACATGAATATAGATTGAAGGATCGTCTCACGTAATAAGACAGACTAGGTACCAGTGGCGAAGGGTTCATACAAGCTGATTCCCATCGGCTTACCTTTTAGAAATCCCAGTCCCACATTTTCATCATTTCAAAGCCACTTTTATCATGCTTAAAATACACTGTAATTATAAAATTATCGGTGTTTTTGGAACGGCTTACCCTCGCCATAATTTCACCCCTCGCCACTGCTAGGTACAGTATCACACAACTTAGATGTAGCATCGGCAAATAGTTTTCGTACACTACACCGATTTACACAACTAATAAAAATCATTCACTATCGCGCCATTCAACGTTCAACAAGATCATTTTATGCCGATCATTTTTTAACACATCAGTAATGTTGTAGGCGCGCTCTTTTAGGGAACGATCGATTTTACGAATTTTGCCGATGCTTCATCTAAGTTGTGTCATACTATACCTATATAATTGAAACTACCTGCTGTAGAATTAATTAAGAGGTCAATAAATACTTATTATACCTATTAGATAATTATATTTCATCATGTAATATAGTTTACACGTGAAATTTTTTTTTTTCTAATTATATCCCTCTAATAAGATCCATTCGGTACTTCGTAGGTTACATCACTCGGCACGCCTTCGTCGCGTTTTTAATTAAAATATTAAATATTATAACATCATCCGATGGCATGATCCTTAGTCACGTCAAATCACTACATTATCTAGTATAAAAATAAATTCGCCTGTCACGTCTGTCAAAATTGTAACTTATATAAACGTAATTGAGTTTTTTTAACAGTTTATATTTGGAAACCCGTAGCAAAATAAGGGCCCCACGATAGAATATACCTACTATGGGCCCCGCGTTTCCTTAATCCGCGCCTGTATTTGTCCGCGTAAGGGTCCATAAAAAAAATCGGCACTGTAGAAGATAAATAGAAGTTGAAAAATTCACTCGCTATATAGGTAGGTACAAATTTTAGCGGGTGAAGCCGTGGATCACTAGTAAAAGATAAAAATAATTGGCCGCTTTAATTTGTGCTTAAATCCAGTAGATAATAAAAATAAAAGTGATATTATGAGGTGACTGATAGTATGGAGTTATCAGATTCATAACGAAATATTGTGGCCTGTGGCTACCGAAACTTTGCGGCGTGTTGATTCTGTCATCATGACCTACAAATTAACGATAGGTAAGTATGAAGGGGATGAATATACGGGAATAGCAAGATCGAAAGAGATAGATGAATTGTTTAAAGATATCTTGAAGTAAATGATATGATTTATTTCGCGATGATAGCTCTTGTTTGCACGTCGAATGCCGTGAGGTCGTGGGGTCGAATCCTACAATGAGCTTGAGCTTTCGGTGAAGGAAAATGTCTCAGCCGAGTTGGATTCAAACTCAAAATCAAAACTAATTTATTCAGTTCAGGTCCTAATAAGGCACTTATGAATGTCAATAGTTACAATTTTTGCAATAGACTCTACCACCGGTTCGGAATACACTTAAACTGAAAAGACTCCGGCAGGAAACTCAGCAAGGCTTCTTTTTTTGTGGATCTTTCTTTTGAATTTATATGATTACGTTTTTTGTTTTAAATATACATAAACTTCATACAATTGTCACTTGGCCAGGGGGCTGCAAGTAGGGTTGCCAACTTTTTTTACTAGAAATAAAGTATATTCAGGTCTATGAAGAATACGAGTATTAAGCAGTATTTTAGAAAAATGAACATTATTTTATTTATTTATTGTCACCCTCTGACTAATTAAATTTAAACAGTATTTTGTATACTTTATTTTTGTTCAACAGTAAAAAGTATAATTTAGTGAAAAACAGTATAATACTGTTCAAAACAGTATGATCTGTCCTATGTAAATGTAGTGGTCTACAACTTCGAGTACCTACAGAGTTTCCAACTATTACTTGAGTGGGTTCAACGTATAGACGCTCGACATGATCAATGTATTATTTTAAAACGTCATAGTGTAGGATGTTCGGGATTTTCCGAAGAATTGTTTAGGTAGGTATATTTTTTTACTAGGAACAATTTTGATAAGTAATTGTTTTTTCACCAGTTAGGTGAAAAAACAATTACTTATTTAAAATACGGTTTTAAAATAATATATATAATCCGTTATAAAACGAATGCGTCATTTATTTTCATCTCTACCTAACAATGTTATGGCCAAAAATTTCCGCATTTATTTGGTCTTTCAATTTGTGTTTTTCCCCTAGGTACAATATCATATTAACTACTTATACGAATAATATAATGTTATAGATAGTGCATGGGAAACCCAAAAATTGATAAGGAAGTGCGATAAAGAATTACCATATATATTACCATTATCGAACCTTTCTAATATAGCGTACCGATTTTCCATTCTGGCCATTTTAAAGGATGTCGATGAGTAGATACGAGTATATGTAGCTTTCTTGGAGGGGTTCATCCAACAAAGGTAGGTAAGCTAGTGTTGACCCCTCTCCCAACACCATAAAGGCAAAATAAATTAATTGAAATTAAAAATTACCACGCAAATAGAGCTACGGGCTGTGGGTGAAAAAAAAATTGTATAATTCATGAAAAGATCGGTTCGATGATTCGGTGGTAGGGTACTTTGTAGTACCCGCCTGGCTGGCTACCACCCTCAAGTTGAAAATTTGTGGCCAAGCACCTACCGGTGTGTTCCGGCAATTGCACTTGAGAGCCAGTTTGTCTTCTCGGCATTGTAACAGTGGCAATATCTCTGGTATTGCAAATGGCAATAGGCGACGGTAACCACTTACCATCAGATGGGCCGTATGCTTGCTTGCTACCTTAGTAGTATAAAAAAAAAAAAAAAAAAAAAATCGACGAAAAATTCGAGAGAACATGAGACAAAAAAAAATCATGATTCTGGAGTCCGGGGGCTCCAGAATCATGATAATATGAATTGTATCATCATCATGTCAGCCGAAAGACGTCCACTGCTGGACAAAGGCCTCCCCAAGGATCTCCACGATGGCCGGTCTATTGATGAATTGTATATTTAAGTATATTAATTGTATATCAGTTTGCGGTAGGCTGTCCCTTACACCCGGTATTATCTTTAATAATTAGTGTTAACGACCAGTTTTAGGACTTGCATCTAATTAATTCTAGTTGTACACAAACTGATAAGAGATGGCGTTAGTTGTATTTTACATCGCGCTATAACGAACTTCTATCGATTTGGTTAGGTCTTAAGGTTGATTTTGTTATTTTATCTGATTATAATACTTAGTTCAGGATACATAGAGGTGGTTTTATTTAAATCCCTATATAGTATTCCATTTGAGATCAACGTAATTAGATCACTAGTTTAGTACAGTGTTGTGCTAAACAATTAGAAAGATATGAACGGTTGTAATTCTCAATTAGTGAGAGAGGGAAATACAGAACAGTAACGTCACGGCTCCGTAGATTACCATATAAATTAAATTACACGCAAAACATACACAAGAACACACATACATAGACAAGAAACTTTGATAAGCTATAAGTTTTTTTTTATTTTTGACCAATTTCAAATAAGATTTCAAATTCAGTTTATTAGAGCTACACTTTTGCTGATATCGGAACTATCCTACGTAGCTATTATTTCATACTTTTTAGTTTTTTTGAAGGCTCTCTTTTTGTTAAAAGTCATTTTTGTAAGATCAATTTTTATGTCTGATATGTTCGACAAATTATTTGAATTTAATATCAGTCAACTACCCTATTCAAAAAATATAATTATGTTGTAAAATTCGACTCTACCATGCAAGTGACTTACTGTTTAGATTGCTCACTAACTGGGGACTCTAAAAGAGAGATTCCTTATCACACCCTGTACGCTGTACGGCCGTACGTGCGTATTGTATTGATATAGCTCGTCAATTTGTTATCAATGTAAATATAATAAATTATATATTACTGTCGACCTCCCTTCTTGACAAGTAACAATAACTTTAGCATGTGTAGTGCATTACATTACTAAGTTAAGCTTTGATTAAATTATTTAAATGACTAGCTTCCGCCCTGCGGTTTCACCCGCGTTCCCGAGGGATTTTGTTTTCCCGGGATAAAAAGTATCCTATGTGTTAATCCAGGTAATAAACCATCTGTGTTCCAATTTTCATTCAAATCCGTTCAGTAGTTATTGCGTGAAACATACAAACTTTCGTATTTATGTTATTAGTAGGACCAAATGTTTAATGTGATTAAAAAAAAATAAGAGGTAGGTAGGTACCTACCTTCTTTCAATCGGTATCATCATTGACATTTTATAGATCAGTGAGCAAACTCAAGCTCAAAAAAGGTACCTATCTAAAAATTATAGAACCTATAAACCTAGAAGATAGTCCTCATTGTCATCTGCAGAGCTTAGTCTATGGTCGAGATCACGTTTACGATGTGTTTAAAATAAAATCCCAAACATACCTATTTCACAATCATTGACCAAACGTGACCAAACTAGAGAATTATCTAACGAATATTTTCGGTCGATAACCAATCAAATGACGTTAAGAATATCTTGCGCATAAACAAACGCTATCTCACATTGTAGGTATAATACTACGCGATATCGATGCAATAGTTGTACCTACTGTACGTCAAATAAATTGTTATTGTGATGTATTTATAAAAAGCGTGGCATGGGTCAGTGAGACACACCCTTCGATTCCACGTGCGTGCGACTGACTGGCGTAGGCGCACGTCGCGTAGCATTCTTACGTCTACGTGGCGTATATAGGTACCATTGTTAAAGACGTAATATTGTGTTTTGTATTATGGAAAATTATGAATTTAACCTGCTGTAGGTTTACAGAAGCCATCTTTCCATTTAGGTCCCAAGGGCACTTGGTTATAAAGGTCAAAGAACAGTGGTCACGGGCCATACAAAATTCATGCCCGGCGCAAATGAAACATATCTCAATTTTTTTTTGTACATATCAATTACAATCGTACTTACCTATCAATGATCAGTCCTTTTTAGGGTTCCGAACCTCAAAAGGAAAATACGGAACCCTTATAGGATCACTTTGTTGTCCGTCTGTCTGTCTGTCTGTCGGTCTGTCAAGACCCTTTTTCTCAGGAACGCGTGGAGGTATCAAGCTGAAATTCATATCAAATAATCAAGTCTACTGTCCCTTGGAGTTCTGAAAAAATCAAGCTTCTAAACCAACGCAATCAAAAGATACAGCCGTTTAAGCTGTAAATTTTGACACTCTCAAGGGAATCAAAACCTACAGGGTACTTCCCGTGAACTCAGAATCTTGAAATTTGGTACGAAGCAACGTCTTATAGCACAGATAAAGGAAAAATTGCGAAAAGTTTAAATTTTAATTTGCATCATATAATAAAAATATTATTAATAACTTAAAATTTACTACCCCTTTCCTCATTAACGCGTAGCGGTATTAAATTGAAATTCATATCAAATACTCAGGTTTATAATAACTTTAAGCTGTAACAAAATCAAATTTCTATGTCAACGCAAACAAAAGAAACAGCATTTTTTGAAACTCGCAACTGCTCGCAATGGAATCAAAACCTAAAGGATACTTCCAGCAGACTTAGAATCTTGAAATTTGCCATGAAACAACGTTTTATGGCACACATAAAGGAAAAATTGCGAAAACCTTAAAGTTTAAGTTGCATCACATAATATTTTTTTTTAATAATTATAAACTTATTACCCTTTACCTCATGAACGCGTAGAAGTAAGTTGAGATTCATATCAAAGAGTTAGGCCTTTAAGCTGTGAAAAAAAAACAAATTTCTAAGTCAACGCAAAAACGCAAAGGTACAACCATTTTTTTTACTGCATATTTTAGGCTAAAGGCTACCCGTTGACTGAAATCTTGAAATTTTTGTCTCTAGAATACAATATTTTTAGAGTTCCGGAAGTCAAAAGAAATAAAAACGGAACTCTTATACTCTCACTCAAGTGTCTGTCTGTTGAAATTTGGTACACATATGTAAGTTGGTGACTCAAACTCGGACGTGTAACGTAAATAGATGAATTTCAAACATGGGGGGCCACTTTTGAGGGGTAAATTAGTTTTTTTTTTTTAAGTTTTGCAAATAATACTGTGTGACTTAACAAATGAAAGAGCTCATTTGCATTGTGAGGATTTCAAATATAATGTTTTTATAATTTTTAAAAAAGTTTTGAAGTTATTTAAGAAAATAGGCGAAAATTTACCATTCCCCCTGTCCTAATCTCCGTAACTACTGAACCAAAATTTTTGAAAAAACAAAATAGTTCTTTACCTATAGATTACAGAAAAACGTCTATGGTATTTAGAGTTAGATAGAAAATTACGGAACCCTTGGTGTGCGAGTCAGACTCGCACTTGTCCAGTTTTTTATTTCTTTGGCTAACTTTAGCTAAATTGCCTTCGTGAAGCAAAATATTTTTCACCTCTCGCAGTGAGCGTGCTGTCGTGGTTGTCGCGATTGTCGTAGTTCTCGCGCCGGTCGCAATGAGCGTGCTGTCGTGGTTGTCGCGATTGTCGCTGTTGTCGCGCCGGTCGCAATGAGCGGGCTGTCGTGGTCGTCGCGTTTGTCGTGATTGTCAACAGATGAACTTTTTTGCAAAGACATTAGGCTCTTTTTTATATCTCTTTGGCTATTGTCACCCGCACCAATTAGCAACTTAAACAGGAAATTCAACATTTTCCTCATTTAATTTTCCAGCGTGCATGATGAAATAAAATATAATCAGAGGTCAACAATGCGTAAAAATCTAAATTTAGTTTGCCCTCACTTGCCCTATTACCTTTATAATCTGTTATTATTACGTCATGCGCACGCGTGCCGTACACACTACACGCACCGTCTTAGGTACTTACTCAATTCGGGGTCTAAGATCCATTTTTATCTTCTATTAAAATAAATTGGATCAATTAATTTGTAGATATGCCTAAAACAGCGGCATATGTAGATCTACCTACTTACTACAGTACCTATTTCTGAAACAAGTAATTTCGGCGACTACCTATATTACTATAATATGAACCCTAATAATTATCTCTTCAGTTCTAGACTATAAGGATGATGATTAAAAAAATCTAACTAGCCCGTCAGTTAGATTACCATTTAGCGAAGATACAGTGCGTTAAAATTTCGCGTGACGTCACGTCACAGTTTACAGAGAAGTGACGTCACTCACTCCTGAACGTTGGTGCGCCTTATCTTTGTATTTTTTAATTGATTTGGTAAAATAAAAAATACTAATCCAATATTACCCGTAAACGATAACGTACCATAAAGAACTCTGTCCTAAAAAGCGAAAGGAAGTTCGATTATTTATTTATAATATAGAAAACCTCGATTTTGATAAATAAATAGAAGCGATAAACACAATAAAGCTAAAAGAAGCTAATCATAGGTTGCGTAAGTATGTAAGTATAATAAAGTGGGGGAATCATTCATTAATTGCGACCCTATTACAATATAGGTACCTAATTATCTTTTTATTTTTATAAACCATTTAAAACATAGAAATCTCGTAAAAGGTTATCTTTTTATAGCTGGCACATACAGCAAATATGTGCTTATTACTTCAAAAACGTTTGTACTTATTCTCAGTTCACTCACCCGATGTGAGATACGATTAGTTTTATTACGATAATAAATAATTATTTCTTTTTAACGAGATTATATTAAATGTAAAGCTACTGTCTCTATGAAAGCGGGGAGCTATTGCTTCAAGACTATGTCTAACAGGCTCACGGAAAATAAAGGAGAATTCGATGATCACATGAAGTTCACTTCACTTGAAGGCTGGTTGAAATTAGTACCGTAACGATCATGATGCAGGTTTTAGGTAGTACCGCCCGCCTCATGACTAACATTTGGATGCGTAGGTACTAGACATGAGTGTGCCACAAGGTTCCACTAGGTCCTAGATTAAACACTGAATATGAAATTATATAAGTAGCCTACAATAACATAAAAAAAACATAAATCGCTCACGTGTAAAAACCAAGGTTCATAAGCTGCAATAAAAAATGTTCCGCATTCAAACTCGCGGTCTACGAGTGGAATGTTTTCGTAGGAAAAAGCCAAAAATATTGACGCAAACTTACATTTGACCGACTAATTAAAAGTTATAAACCAAATGAAATACCTAAATTAATTCACAATCAACATAATAACTGTCATTATTTTGTCAGTTAACACGGCATGCATGCGCCTCCGCCTACGCTTTCGCTTATCGCTACAATACCCACCGCGTCTCAAATTTGAATGACGCAAATCCCCATTGTTGCAAGAACAGCTACAAATAAATATCAATGGAAAATAACAAGCTCTAATATTTATGTTCGTAAGACAAATGATCCGTGTATTCGACGACCTAAGTATAAGATAAAGCATGTAAATCTATGAATTTGATTATTAGTTTCTGAGAAGGCATTAAATGGAGCTAACAGAGTAGCTTTTAAGTGACGCATTGGAAAAATCTAGCGGCGTCATCAAAACAATTAAAGTGTAATAAAACTGTATTATCTAAGGGTGAAGTCAGGGGCCTATGCACTGTCGTGAACTCAATTGTGTAAGCGTTACTCGCGATCGTAAGTGATGCCGCGCTTCGTATGAGATAAGCGTGTTACGGGCAGGGATCAAGATGATGATATTAGATACATATACCTATTACCTCACGTAGGCTTTCCGCTCAGTGTCAACCAGTCGAATTAAAGAAGAAAAAATCCATAGTTGATCCGATACCTATAGATAGTATAGTGGGGTGTAGACCACTTAAATTTTTGCGTACTCGCACTTTGCTTTGATATGCCAGTCACGCCCTCACGTCCTATAAGTCATATTATTAAAACCTTTTTGTACAATACTTGGGTCATTTAAAAATATAAGTTCACTTAAATTACATTATATTGTTATCATTATTTACTATACCTAACTATATCATAGACACACTGTACAATGTTTTTTTGCGCTCGTATCGACCCATAACGTTCGAGCCTACAAACTAAGCGGGTTTGCAGGCAGCGGTCCGCACCGCCCGCTTCCCCGTAAGAGACCCGCCATTGTTCTGTGCAAGTACATTCATTATCGAACTGTAGGAAATAGTTAAGCTGTGATTGGGGAGTCTGAAAGTAGAACAAATACTTGATCTACTGTAGAATGCTAGTTTAAACAAGTATGTAATAATTACTTTAAACTAGTATTTTTATATAAAACCCATGTTACGTCCTTAGAAAGTCTCTGGGAGCCAATAAAGGAAGGAAAGGATTGAAAAAACAATACAATTTAATAAGTCCTTAGTATATTTATTGCAGACACAAACTGTTCAGTTCAGTAACCCCGCCGAACTGAATTTGGTGTACGTCCCACATCGTTTCAATTATAAAATATACCTATAGTATTTACACGTAATAATTAACCACTAAGAACTCAATGTAATATAAAATAAATAAACAATTTCTTCTAATAACCGAGTACGGAGCAAGATTATAGCTAAATACATTGTTGCTTGTGGTTTAACCCCACTATTCACGTTACTTCCCCCCCTCCACCCCTATAAAGAAACCTCAACCTAATAAAAGCATCTGTATTGGTAGAAAAGTTAAAAATCCGACTATTATTATAAATGCGAAAGTTTGTGAGTATGGATGAATGTTTGTTACTCTTTAACGTAAAAACTACTGAACGGATTTGGATAAAACTTGGCACATAGATAGATCATACCTTGGAATAACATATAGGCTACTTTTTATCCCGGGAAAATATAAGATACCTCGGGAACGCGGGTGAAACCGCGGGTCGGAAGCTAATAAAAAATAGGAATGTCACGCTGTTTATTGGAAGTGACTCTTTCATGAAGATGAAAGGATTTTGACATCAGGTGGACTTACTTTACATCCATGATAGCAACTTTACTTCTTTGAATGCGTCGA
Organism: Tethea ocularis; assembly: GCA_963555595.1. Lineage (NCBI taxonomy): Eukaryota > Metazoa > Arthropoda > Insecta > Lepidoptera > Drepanidae > Tethea > Tethea ocularis. The sequence continues at coordinate 10,330,991 of OY741969.1, read as the reverse complement.
GAGTAACATTTCAAGGCTGAATTTGAGAGCAAAGTAGTTAGACTTAAAATGGTCGCTAAATCATGGTAAGTAGAGTTAACTCGAAACCTAGCACCTACAATCTGAACGAGGAAGACGGAGTGCTTGGCCAAAAAGAGAGAACTATAGATTTATCTGAACGCGCTATATTTACAGGGTGGATACTTTAAGATATCTTTTCGAAATTAAAGTTGGGTTCTTGATACTAAACAGCCCAAATTATTAAGGAATAATAAGTATCGTGAATAGAGGGATTCTTGATAGACTGAATCTTTTTTGAGGAATTTTAGAATCAGCCTGAATTTCTAGCCTGATCGAGTGCAAAACAATTATTAGTATTCTTAATATATCTATTCAGTTTCAATTTTCAAATTAATAACTAGATATGTTTTGAAACGTGCGAAATGGCACCTTCAAAGTACGCGTTTAAGTGCCAATATCCAGTATCACAAACATACGGTGTGGCCGTATGTTTCTAGAAATTGTATCTCTAAACGCTCTTTACATACACATATTTTCATTTAGTTTAGTTCATTCTCTTTAAGTAGTTTTTAGTTTATTTGATATTTAAGAATAAGTTGCACAGTAACGAAGAATGCTTATATAAAATATCAGTCCAGCATTAACCACAAGCGTTAAATAAAAATAACAAAAAAAATACAATAGCTTTTTGTCGCGTTATTTAAAGTTTACGAGATCATTGTTTTATATGTGTAAAATATACATACGATATCCATTACGAACACAGCTGGTGTGATTCATTCGAAGTCGTCTAGTTACATAATAATAATAAATCAAAGGTGCGACCGATTTTACCAAAGAGGTTATATAATTTCAACATTATAATTACATTCTTTGGTATAATCTTGATCTATATTATAACCTGTATCATACGAGCATTGATCACAATATTTACATACTGATCAAGTCAAGAATCTTGGATCAATGTTAGAATTTTTACTGTGATCAATGCCCGTAAAATTAAATTTCATCAAAACATGCAACAAGTTATAACAAAATCATTGAATTACAAGTTTCAAGTAGTGATATATATGTATTCCAATAACTATGCCTCTTATTACAGAGGGCAGTTCTGTGATATGAAATAATTTGGACAGGTTTTTCTTACCTTACAATAAACAAATTGAATAAAACATGCATGTTGTAACAGATACAAAAAAAACAAATTTTTGAAACCTTGCCATTAACGTAAACGTAATTTAAAACAAAAACTAAATCAACAGTAGAAAATAGTAAATAAATAAAAATTAAATCTAACGAATTAAGATAATTATTTACAAAATAATGTATCTAAATTATGTGAACAGTTAAATACTTCAATGAGTATGTTGTTTATTTAGAACTTCGAGCGAACCAATTGGTCGCAATGTTAAGGATCAAATTAAGAATTGGCTCTCGGATGGATCAAGCGGACGCCCCATTGACTATGATCACAATTATAAATCAGTAACTCGAAAGAAATTACTATAACTTACAAACTTCAATTTTATTAGGTATTGATCCAAGAAACAATCGTACCTATAATATTTATCGTGATTATATATACAACTTTATATAATATCCTGTCGTTAGAATAGAATATAATTTTAATTGTTTTATCCGATTTATAAATTTTGTATTAGCATATCAAAATAATTGTAACTTTCACGGTTACCAATATCATATTGATCATTAATCATCAAAATACTATTATTTATATTTGTTGCTTGGATCACTACTATTAAAGCTTCTCAAGTATATTACTAAAAACCATTGTAACTCAGGTGGGGTTTACACAAATATTGCAATTTGAATTATACAATTGATCCAAGTTTTTTGATCATATTTCTGATCAAGGCAATAATGTAAAAAAAAATAACAATGAGTACTTGTAATCGAGGCCAATGGAACGACGGCTAATGGAGGTGACATTAAAACTAAGATTTTCTTGTCCTTCACTTAGGCTGAGATCTATAGAGCGTGTTTAGACTGCTCAGACTTTACTTAGGGTATAAACCTTAAACCTACGTAATAAAGTAAATATTTGTGTGTTTTAATTCTTAGCTAAGTTTTTGGACAGTAGTCGATTAGGTGCACTTAAGACTTTGTTTAGCACAAACTCAGAGAGATTCGAAGATTGCATTTTAAATACCGACTTTGTACGCTAAGTCTGAGCAAAGTCAAAGTACGCTCTATTGATCTCAGCCTTAATTATGGTAGGTAATTATTTTAAAAACGTAATCAAACTGCGATGTTATATCTGCAAGTTATAATTAAAGTATTCCAACATTACAGTTCTTTTAAATATGATCCTTGGAGCCATATTCTCTTGAAGCATAGTTAGAATTAAAATAAGAGATTAATAGTTAAATTAGTTTAAATCATTTCATATAAGCGGGGTACCTATACCGAAATGCCCTTTAGTAATCAATTTGACTAATTAATTTTATTATTTTGTAACATAACATGTCGTGAGGCAGATTTTATCCTGAACAACGAGTACCTATATTGTAATAGTGACATATAATAATTGCCTGTTAAGAATCAAAGAAAAACAGCACAAGATCGTTTGAACAAAAAGTGTTCAATATACATGAAGTATAATTTGTATGAAAACAAAGTCAATAAAGTTACCTACAACGTTTTCTGTTAACGTCTAATTGTAAATTTAAACCCCCTATAAAAGTGAATGTCATAGAATAAATCATCTTATTGCCATATATCATGTGTATGTAACATACGAACACTGAAACCATGGATTCAGTACATGATTTGATGTTATAGTCAAGGTATAGTAAATTATTTGATTTGTTTACGAACTAAAATAAATTTAATCTCACTATATCTCTTTCTAATAGTAAATATAAGAAAGGGATGCAAGATATTTTAGTCCTGTCAGTTTAATCCGATCACACATTTCAACGTGAATTTAAGCGCGATCTTTATTGGTCACGACTATTTACCCGTACATTACGACGGTATGGATTAAACTGACAGCATTAAAAATTCTAGTTCTATCTTTTTTCAATAAGGTTAAAATGAAAGAGAGGTGACTTGTCGGCACCAATGTATAGTCAATTATTTGATGTTATAGTCATGGTATAGTAAATTATTTGATGTTATAGTCAAGGTATAGTAAATTATTTGATGTTACATAAACTTATCATTATCTTTTTAGGCTCATTTTTCTATGACCCATACTATTGACGTCGGTTACTGTCAATAAAATATAATAGGTAGTTTATATTGTAACATAAATCAATCAACATTGTCCTATTGGGCTATTGAGATATAAAAAATATGTGTAAAAGTGACAATAACAATGTAATTATATCACAACCATTGCTGGCCACTAACTAGCCAGTTTACGACTACTACGCCAAAACTAGAAATAGGAACATCACATTCAACTCATTAGTCAAATTGCTAATAAAAAAATAAAAGTAAAATCTGCCGCGCGACGCTAATTTATTTAAATGTAAAATGCTTCTTTTCACCTAAATCCACCCAATGTACAAGTTGGTCCTGTATTTACAGAAATTAGGTATAATTTTAATTTAACTAGATATTTACAATGCGCCTATGTAGATGGCGCTTAGTGGACGTCGTATTACACCGACAAATCAACACGTTTCCCATCACTCCAAAATTCAATTTAATCCTTATATAAGGATATAACATTATAAAAGCACAACCAATTATAAAATCTATGGCGTTATAAATGATGAAATATGTCATTAAAATGGCGGTCGTAAGGCGAGGTCCACATGGAACGCACACCTACGCTTCGGTCGCGACCGGTTCACGCGCGTGATGTATCTTCACATGTTTATTGTGATTAGATTTATTGCTGGACGTCTTGCCGCATATATTGCACGAGAACGGGCGAGCGCCGCTGTGTACCTTCATGTGTTCAGACAAATAATAACTCCTATGGAAAGACTTACCGCACTCTGGCACTTTGCACACGTATTTCTTCATCATTTCGTGTTCCTTCACGTGCCGCTGACAATTATATTTCCTTATGAATTGACAGCCACAGTAATTGCAAGTATAGGGACGTACAGATTTGTGAGCGTTCATATGAGATATATACTCAGTTTGTCTAATGAAGGCACCTTTGCACAGATTACACTTGAACGGCTTGGCCGAGCGACTCATGTGAGTCCACCGATGTAGTTTGAGGTTCCATTTAGTTGTGAATGCTTTGTTGCAGATGATGCAGAGGTACGGACGTTTGCCGGTGTGGGTCTGGAGGTGCGCGCGGAGATTTGTTCTGAGGTAAATCTGGAAGTTTATATTACAGATTAATTATTGGATCAAATATTTACTAAGTAATCCGAGTAACCCGACCGCCTCAATTAGTCGTAACTCGTACTAAGTCCTCCCCTTCCCCCGGTAACGCCCTGAGCCGAGGTTCGTAACCCATTCGGGGGTGCCCTCAGGCGTGGTTACCTAAATGTTACCCGGCTGAGAGCCGTCTGCGCTCGCCGATTGTTCCGGTAAGGTTGGAGCAGCCATCAGAGGCTACCAACTTTAGTGGTAACTTTTGAGGTGTCATTATTTTGTCCTAAGTATCATTTTTTCCTTCATAAATGCTGATTTTGCAGTAATTGTTGTTTTTGTTGGTCGATAAGTTAATTTAATTATTTTACCATTACTATGGGACTAACCCTGAAATTACGAAAAAAAAAAAACTAATCATACCACATTGAACAAGATAGATATTTTGTGTGAAACTTTATAAAGGTTAAGGCCCTGTTCAGGTGTACTCGCGAGTGTGCCGCGTTTTGTGGTACATTTATTTATTTATTCTGTTACATGTAAATTTACAGTTTCCATGTTACCAAAATACTTACATGCTAGTTTGAAAGAAAGAAATTATTTCATATATACAACTGGGCTTATTATAAAATATATCAATATTAGGGTGTTGAGTGAGCATGGTAGGCGCGGCTTGCGTTATCGTTAACAATTTGATCACTTGCACGGCTAAACAAAGCGGCATTGTACGTGAAAAAATCGCCCGTTCTGGACCAGGGTGTAAGTTAATAAAGAAAGTTAGTATACCTGTTTGCAGATGGGACAGGGCACATTCTCGAGCTTGCACTTGAGGCGGTCGGAGAGGAAGTACTCGTTGTGGGAGCGTCGCACGTGGCGCGTGAGGGAGGACGCGTGCACGAACTTGTCGCTGCAGTAGAGGCACGCCTTGGGCTTGTCCTCGTGCGTCTCGCGGTGCCACTGCAGCTTGGCGCGCGAGTGGAACACCAGCCCGCACTGGCACACGAAGTCGCGCACCTTCGCACGCTTCGCTAGGTGATGACGGTCCCTTCAATACAATACAATACAATACAATACAACACAATACAATACAGTACAATTACATTATAGTACACTAACATTACAGTATAACTACTCATAAAAACTAAAATCAAAACTCAGTTATTCAGTTTAAGCCCTAATAAGGCACTTATGATGAGTTACAGTTTTACAATAGACTCTACTACCGGTTGGGAATACACTTAAACGGAATACATTACAGTACAATAACATTACAATACAGTACACTAACATTACAGTAAAGTACAATAACATCGCACGACAAGTTCATCCTCACACATTGGAACCAAAGTGGTCTCATCTCATACTGTACGGTTTCAAAGTAGCTTCCTAGACTCAAAGACCGACCAATCAGAGATGATTCACAATTTTATTTTATTTTGTCATAAAACCTCTGTCGGTAAGTGCAGGTTCGTTCACAAATTAACAATATGCTATGGATATACTAAAAACTATCGAAAATTTATACGTTGTATTGTGAGCAGTATGGTACAGTTCACAATGTATCGACGGTTTACAATCTCAGGATATGGATTGTAAACTAGCGGTGTTTGCAATCATACGGTGACATATAGGTACTTTATATAAGTAGGTATAATGTACCTAGCAGACACAACTTAGATGAAGCATCGGCAAAATTCGTAAAATCGATCATTTCAGAAAAGTGCGCCTACAACATTACCCATGTTTAAGGTGGAGGCTTCGGTTGGAGCGCGAAATTCAAATTTTATCACGTTTTTTGCAAATTGCAGCTCAGTTATAGGTCATAAGTTATCAATATATTATTTGCGACAAGAATGGTAGTATATTTACTGATTAATAACAAAAGAAATCATCAACACATTCCCGCAAGGAATATTATTGACATATACGACTAGTTCATGAAAATGTTACTGAAGTGTAGATATACGATTTGGCGATGCTACATCTAAGTTGTGTGGTTGTAGAGGCGTACCTGTGCTGCACCATATTGGAGTACCGTCGGAAGGTGTCGTCACAGATGGTACACTTGATGGGCGCCCGGCCCGTGTGCACGTTATGGTGCTCCATTAACTTCTGACGGGTTATAAACCTCTTCTCACATACATCACACCTGATAAATAAAAAAAAATAAGTTGATTGTTGGAAAAAGAACTCTATTTCAAACAAATATGGATATGTCGTCTGATATTAAGATATTTTTAAGTCCACGTTTTCAGGGTCTCGATACCGATTTTGATACTTGGATTATCAAAATTTTCCTCGCCGGGAATCGAACTCGTGGATTTGTAAAAAAAACAGCTTGACAGATCCATCTCATAGTATCGCTTATAATGATCATCTGAAATTTGGCATAGAGATAATTATTGTGACGAAGGCATCCGCTAAGAAAGGATTGTTGAAAATTCAACCCCTAAGGCGATAGCGTCTGAAATCACGGGACAGCAAATTAGTGAGCAATTAAAAAAAACTCACTTATAATTCTTAATTCCTAAATGCGTCTTGATATGCAACGCCAGATTGGCTCGCCTGAAGAAGCACTTGCCACAAGTGAGGCACTCGAGCGGGTGTATCTTGAGATGAGCATGGAAGGCCACGTCGGTGAGCTGGTCCACCTTGCACGTCGGACACACGTAGTCCTTGCGTCGCCTCTTCGTCTCCTGCTTTATGAGGACCTCGATCTTGGGCTTGGCTTCGGCTATCGTGTCGTATACTTGCAGGATGGTCGATGTTATTGATTCTTTTGTATCCATCGCTAAGAGGTTACCTGGAGAAGAATGCCATTTTTAGTTGAATACTGCAATTATATGTCCCAAAAAATTAAATAAATATCCTGGGACAATTTTCACACACGGTTATCTGATCAGACTCAGGGCAAACAGACACGTTCATGTACATAAATGTTTGTCCTGGATGGGAATCGAACCCACGACCTGCAGCGTTATAGATGGTGTCTTAATCAACTGCGCTAGCTGGCCTGTCGATGATGATCATGAGATAGTCACTGAGGTATATTACGCCAAATGACGATTACGGGAGATGACGCCACACAATTCTACCGCCACACTGTTCCGTTCAAGTGCAGCCATCTGGCCGCACTTACACGAAACGCGTAAGCACCATGAAAATCACGGCGCTTTCAACTTTTTGGTTGCGAAAAAACTAAACCTTAAAAGCGTTCTATCGCCACGTGTTTAAACTGTCTGGTTAGACGACTAATTATTGTTTCAGCGCTGCTGAATATTAAGATGGAGCATGACCTTTCTTAGGATAGCTTCTCTATACGTAGTAATATACCTCAGTTAACACAGACCCAGTGCCGGTTTTAGCTCTACCAGCACCCTGGGCGAGATGTGGTAACCCCCCCCCCCTTCCCTTCTCCCGCCAACAAAAGGGATTTTAAGCCATTATAGCCATTTTATCTTTAGACTTGAGAATTTATTTATTTCCTACCCTAACGCCGGTACTGCACAGACCTATAGAAAGTAAAATTCTTTACTACAAATATTAGCCCTCTTATTCATAAACGCTGTTTAACTAAATCAGCGTTATAGCGTCGTCCGTCTCACTCTTTCGATCACCATACGTCACGTGTCAGATAAAGACTTTGGAATTTTAACTAAATGACGTTTCGTAACTTTTTTATGAATAAGACTGTAGGTTTTTGTACTTACTTGTCAACATACTCTCATCGGGTTTCTCCTCTTTCTTGATGGTCCTGTTTGTGACGAGGCGGCTGTAGGAGGTCTTGGCGGCGGGCGCGGGGGTGGCGGAGGTGGCAGTGGCCGCCCGCGCGGGATGCGTGGCCGCCTTGTGTGCGCGCATCTCCTTCAGCGATGGGAACTTGACGCCGCACTGCATGCACGTGTACTGTCTCACGTTGCTCTTTGGAAACTGTAGCGATTCCTCCCTGAAGTTCAAAAATAATACTAAGGACGCGTCCTGATTGGCCTCACAGTTAGAAGACTGTTTGTTGTTTGCCTCCCTGTAATTTTTATATGGAGTGTCCATTCCGCGCGTAGTGTACGCAATTTGCGGCGTTTCGCTTGCCGACTCATTCAGCGAGCGGCTGGATGCGCACGATACAGTAAGTTAACGCATAGTAGTCTTTGGAGTTATAGCACTGAGACTCGCCAATTTGGGCCCGGTGGATGCCGTGTGGGAGGGTCCACACCGTAAAATAAAACTAAATGTCCACTGTCTAGGTACTTTACTAATATTAAAATTAAGTTAAAATCGTGGACATCGTCTGATATAAATTAATAAATAATAGTAATATAATAAATTCGAAAGTTTGTGAGGAAGTTTATTACTCTTTCACGTAAAAACTGCTGAATGGATTTAGATGAAAAAAACTTGGCACATGGATGATACCCTGGAATAACACTTTTTATCCCGGGAAAACACACGCGGGTGAAACTGCGGGGCGGAAGCTAGTAAAATTACTTCTGTCACTTGTCGACAAAATTAACCATGATTTGAGTTTACTCAGTACTTTTAGTCATCAGTTCAGTATCGTTTGAGTAGTGTCGTGAAGGACCATACTGTTACTAATTCAAAGAAAATATTATGTCAATTCAATATATTGACCACATATGGATATACTTTGGTCAGTAAGTACTTATCTGGCCGATTGTGAGCACCCATGGTGAGCAAATATATAATACAAACATGTTTTTTAATGAATAAAGATTATCAAAATGTCTGAAAGAATGAATGGAGGATGACTATCTCCCGGATTGTAAGTGATCACTATACCCAAATATTTAGGCCCAAACCAGGCAGATGATGACGTCAGAATATATCAACACGTATTATTCGTCCTTCGTGTTAAAATCCGGTTATATACATCATACAAGTATCTATATTATTATCTTATGATATACATTTTTTTGTATCAGTAATAAAAAATCATTCGTCTCAGTGCAGTATCCATTATACACAAACAATCACTTCCTCACTGTTTTTCTAAGCCTTATAAAAATAGTAGGAAGGTCACTTACAAAGCTTCCCGCTTGTCAGTGGCGTCCATTTCAGAGTCGTCGGAGAGCCAACTCTCGCGGGCCATCAGGTCGTACGGCACAGCGGGGGTCACCTCCGTGTACATCTGTGGAATCCATCAACCATCTAAAAACACTACTGTGACTTCTTATTAAAGTGACCACAGGCTATATGTCACGCTGTGGGTTTGATTCCCTTCTAAGACTACCATTTTTATTAACATGTCTGTTTGTTAATTTATCCTATTAATATTATAAATGCAGATTGTGAGTGTGTTTTTTACTTATTCACGCTCAAACGGCTGAACCAATTTTGATGTAATTTGGTATGAAGGTAGCCGATACCCTGGGTTAACACATGCTACTTTTTATCCCTCGGGAATATAAGATCCCTCGGAAACGGGAGTGAAACCGCCGGGCGGAAGCTAGTCTAGTATAAATTGGAATTCACCGGCAGCTGATTGCAGATTCATATATTTAAAAAAGTAGTAAATAGGTAGTATAATAAAAAAAAGTAAAATATTAGTAAAATATCATTCATCTGATCTCCACAATAGAAACTGCTTAGTTCGGGATCAGATAGCCTAGTATGAAATATGCGAGGCGCGGTATCCTTGTCGACATTATGGTATAAAAAAAAGTTTATTTGCTATTTTACCTTTTTTTTACATTTATAAAACATTACTCAAGTTCACTAAACCCTTAAACTGGTTTTCAAGTGCATCTGCTGGACTGGCAGGTGCTTAAGGACATTTCAGATTCATTGAAATAACTACAAAATACCCTACCACCAAGGACCTATGGTTTTCCTACAAAGTTCAATAGCATTTGATTCAAACTATCAATAATGCAAATATGTTAATGTGAAGGAAAACATTGAGGAAATCTGTATGTCCAAAAAGTTACATGAAATTTATTTATATAGGTATTGTATATAATACTTTATGCCTCATTATTCTCATTAATATGATTCAGCGGATTCAGCAGACTAACTCACTATCATACCTTGATTTTCTCATCCCACTTCTTCTCCAAAAGCTCAAGTTAATTATTGGATACTTGAAGGAACTTTCCAAAAATATTACCTTAAATGCATATCACTAGAGGATTTTCTTAGAAAATGGCCCATACTAAATTTACCCATGCTTTGAAAAAATACTGACAATTGATGTACACAAAATAGCAAAATAACTGAGATATATCTCAGTTATTTTGCTATTTTTGCGCCGGGCACAGATGACCATTCTTCTTTAAAGTTTCAAGACACAATAGTTTAATTTAAAATATAAAAATACAGATGACATGATTGCCAGACCCTAATAAAGATAAATAAGTGTAAGGTAGTAAATAAATAGGTATATTACCCCGCCCCAAGACTCCATGTCGCCGTTACTCTCCTGCCCGCTGAGCTCCCCGCGCGGTGGCATTCGCTCGTCGGCGCAGATGTTCAGCGGAGCCTCCCCCTCGCTCCTACTCTCGCTCAACACGTCCACCTTGCTGTCTCGCTCGCACCCTTCTGCTTCCCCGCCTACCTGTCTACTACCCATCTCCGAATAATCAAGTCCAGTACTCTCCGCTATCTTATAGCTCTCGTGAATGAAGTTAGGCAGCACGAACTCACTCTCCTTCTGCGACGGCTCCCCCCAAATACCTATGGATCCTTCTTTAAACGCCGAAGATTCTCTCTCAGCGTCGAAAGCTTCTACTCGATCTGGCGTAAAATAATCGGCGTAAATATTATCACCGAAATAATTCTCGTTCATCATGTTTACGAATTGCTTATTTTTTGACGCCGCTTCTAAATCTAGCAACTCTCTATGGTTGGATTCATCATCGAAATCACCAGCAGACATACTTCCATAAGTGATGACATTGATAGGACGTAATGTTTCTAAGGGTGTGAGGACGCGGGCTGACGTCTCGTTACTGAATCCCCCTTCGTTGCTTGTGTTTACCTCCTCCTTGACATGTATCATGTCAACAGTTGTTGTATACTCGTTGGAATTACTCTGATGAGATGGTGCTATTGGCTCTATATCAATGGACTGCTCCTCCGTGTCGGCATCAAAGTTATGCTCATCATTGTCTTTTACCATTTCTAATGATACAGTATGTAAAACACTACACTTGTCCCTTTTCTCGCTTCTATCCACCTTTTGTTTTTTATTCATAGTAAAATTTTCTGGTGATCTACAAATTGACGACGATGGTACTGGCTCTGTTTCTCTCTTACTAGAAGCACTCACGCCTGACGCTTTAGCATTTTTAATCTGTAAAACCTTTTTGTTCTTCTTCACGTAAATATTGTTCAGTCTTAATGTATTGTTCCTAAATGGCTTTGTTGGGAATTGAACTTTCTTCTCCATATGAATGTCTAGAGGATTTTGTGATGTACAACTATTTTCAGGCTTTGGTGATGTAAGGGTACGATCAGTAGAGTTGTCACAATGCTCAGACAACTCACTACAAGGTGATATTGAAGGCTTTTCATTACATATTAGATCTGGCACGGGACAACTATCTGCAAACTCAGTTTCCATTTTATTATCTACAGCATTTGATTTATTCGATGAATCTTTGTACAAGGGTGGATTACCAACATTTTTTATCACAGAGAATGAATGAGAAACTAAACTATCACTGCTCGATATTGACGGCTGTGTACAATCATCTAATATGATAGTTTCATTATCTAAGTCAGGTAGGATCTTCTCTGGTGATTCAGAGCGCTCCGGATAATCGGGCTCATTGGAGCAAGTCAGATCCATCACTGTATTCACCATGTTCTTATGGTGCTGAACAGGAACTTCCACTTTTATGTTACTTAAAATTTTTAGACCTTTACTTGATCCTGGGGCATCAAGTTTTGATTCAGACTTTTCAACCACAGGCTTCACTTTTTTATCCTTCGGTGAACAACTTGCTTGTGGAAGAGAAGTATTAGTTGTTTCACAGCTAACTACTGGCTCTGAGGATACTATAGGGCTGACTTTGATCATTAGAGTTTTATTGGTATCACTTGTGTTTGGCACAGACTTTTCAAAGTGTGCTCCACCACCTAATGACATGCTGTCATTGAACATAGGTGGAGGACAAGCTTTAGGTAAAAGTTGTTGAGGTGTTGTAAACATACATGAGGTATTCCCAAACTGATCAACAACCATCACATTCTGATACATGGAGCTGGCCTGAGCAACATTTGTGACATTATCATGACCACCAAGAACTGTAGGCATGCTCGAAATGAAAGGCTTCCCATCTAAATTATGAACCATTTCCCTATAAATTATCTGTGAATTTTGAGTTACAACAGTTGTGTTAGGAGTGAAACTACCCGAGGTTAAATGGTTAAACTGGTTTGTAGCTTTCTGAGCAGGCATACCTTTGTCAAGTTGCATTGGTACAGTGGGTAAATTGCCAGTCATTAACATATTATTCTGCACATTCTTTTGAACAAAAGCTGGTGCTGGTGGCATCACTACATTCATAGGCTTCACCCCTGGAGCTAGATACTGCATACCACCCATATTAGGTTTCACAAGTATATTATTGGGTTTTGGCAAAATTTTTACCAGTTCATTGGATTTCCTAGGTACTGTTGGCATTATAGAAGTCTGTAGTTTCAACCCGGTCCCCACAGGTGGCATATTGTAGGCAAAAATGTTATTGGAATTATCCAGTGCATTGTACTCAGCACTGCGTGAATATTTAATCTCCTCCTGTTGATCTTGATAGTAGATGTACTGTGGATCAAAATCTGTGTGTTGAGATGCCGGCTGGTAAGTTTGCTGTGTCTTATCACTTTTCATAACAAAGGAGGTAGCAGATTGTTGGTCAGAATTTGTGACAGAATTATCATAGTTTATATCTGCCATTCTAGTGTCTGGAGTGGCATTCCTAGATACATTTGTCACTGGTGTTGTTTTAGGAGTTCTACTAGGTGTTCTACTAGGTGTTCTGCTGGGTGTCCTACTTGGTGTTCTACGCCAGTATCGGTCATGCTCAGTACTCCTGTGCGAACTGTTCCATCTAGCACTATCATCTGTCGCCGGTGTCCGAGACCTGCTCCTAAATGACCTTTCTGAATTTAGAGGTGTGGATGTTCTACTTCCATAGGTACTGCTCTTAGCTGTAAGGCAGCAAAGTGCTTTGATGACTTGATCTTTGGGATGTGTGTCAAGGTGAGACTCCAGGGTCATCCCATTGTGGAGGTAGAGGGTACAAACGGGACACTGTACTAGGTGTTCCATGTTTACGTCACTTTTGTTGCGGAAAGACGAAATCCGTGCACCCAGCACCGCCCGACGGCACTAGCGTGTCGATTATGTTTTTTATACGGTCACAACGCACTCACTCAGGCCCACAAGCCAGTCCGCACAATGTCCGTGACGCGCATATCTACTGTTCACACGTAAACCTCTCCAACGACCCACAACATTACATATCTTCGTTGAAAGTAGTCTCCTTATCGATCTGTCGGACAAAATACTCCGTATAAATATACACATTATATCCACCACGTTGAATTATACAAACTTGTTTGACGTGCAAACAGAGGACAAAAGAAAACAAAACTCCGAGATAAAGGCCATTGAGACATAAAAAGTTAAGCATTATGCATGGTAAAGAAAGAAATTTATACAACATCTACGATTTAAGCACGGTGGCCGAACTTACCTGACTATATTGTTTGTCATGTGTACTCCATGGCATTGACGCCTCTAAATAGTGCTTTAATTATTTACGACTAAGGTAAATCTAAAAATATTTCCAAATAGTCAGACATATTGCAGACGTCTCGTTCACGTTCACACACAAAACTTTTGTATTCCGATATACGCACTCATACGTCGATAAGCACTTCGTGGCGATGTACTATAATACAATTTCTATACATTTTAGTCAATACGAAAAATTATTTATCGAATGATTCATGCGTAGAACGAAGTACATTCTTCTAAAAGCCATAGACAAAACAAAGAGAATTCAATTTTTTTATTGTAGGCCGAAAGTAGTACGTAGTATATTATTTATTCTTTGCCGAAAGCAAGCATCTAGGACAAATCTAAGACATTCAGGGAACCGGTACCGGTACCAGTTACTAGTAAAACAACTTGGAAGGGCAGTAATTTTTTTATGATAAAAAATCATAAAAAAATCTACTATGCGCGCGCGTGTGATTTTTATCACCGTGACTGTTTCGTCGTGTGATGTCACGGGCTTGTTCGCCATACAAAATACAAAAATATCACCCAGTTGTCACGTCGTAACGTGTGCGCATCAGTTACAATCTTAAAATCGTAAATTTTACAATGTTGAAAATGTTTCCATGAGCAATGAAGCTCTCCCAGAGCCGGGTTTTTTATTTTCGGTCCGGCTATAATACACAATGCTTTTAGTACCTGCACTTTAGTACTATTTAATCTGTGAAATGTACCTGTGGTTCTTGTGAAATAGTTGCATTCTTACATTCGTATTTTATCGTATTTCGTTTATTCATTCATTCGTTTCGTTCAGTGTTCGTCTCGCTAGAGTAAAATTGTTCTGTGGTGTTCGTTCATTCACATTCACAAGCAATAGAAAATATTTTAGATTTTTATTTTACAAATAAAATTTAGTAATTCCAATCTCATACAAATAACAATGTCTTACAATTACGAAGAAATTACTTGCACTGGTATGTAAATGTTATGATATGGCCGAATAAAAAATAATAACCTTAATCCAATAAGAAATTGAAATTAATAATCAACATTGAATAGCTTTCAAGAATCAATAACACAAACATGAACACAGTTTCAATACACAAATATATTTAGAGGTTAAAATGTAATTACAGAAGCCCGAGATCTACTTCGTCAATGGAGAGAGAACAATGAAAGAAAGAGTGAAGATATTATAGAACTGTGGCTAACAGTGCTTGGCGGTGACTTGGAAAAACTTGGCAATGAGAGTAAGATTTCAACATGATTACTAGCTTTAGCCCTGCGGTTTCACTTACGTATATTGCTTAAACACGAAACGCGTAAGCGTCTTGATATGATTTTCTGCGCTTTCATCGAACCACTACATCTTAAAAGCGTTCTAGCGCTACGTGTTTAAACTCATTATTATTTCAGCACTGCAGCGAATATTAACAAAATGGAGCATGACCTTTGCCTAGGATAGCTTCTCTATATAGCCACTGTATATTATTATACAACACAAGTATATTATTTATTATACTACAGTTTTCTTGAATCTTCAATCATGCTTGCAAGCTAAAAGGTTTTATACCTGATTATACTTAAAGTTTACGATTTTTTGTATACATTTGAAATCTTTGTGGTGTGACAATAAATATTATTAATAGGTATTCTTATATCTATGTATCTTTTCAGAGCATGTTCTATTGGAACAGGTAATATTTGCCGCATTGGACTGCCATAACTATGGACTGGCAAATTATTGCATTGTGATGCTTTCCAATGAGTTCCCGGGCAGCATGCGGGTCATGAGATATAAAGCTGCACAGTTGGAGGCTGAGGAGAAGTCAGTATTTATTGATTGAATGAATGAATTAAATTTATTTGTGGCATACTAGGCCTAAAATGTACACAAATAACATAAAAATTTAAAAACAAAATGAAATAATAATTAAATAAACAACATAAAAACAAAAAATTGGTACAAAGCAGTCCCAACTCAGCATAATTATGCTGGTTGTTGCTAACAGTATAGGTTGATCGGCTCTCAATTTTATTTACATAATTGTGCAGTGTCTAACTGACAGATCTATCAATGTACATCAGAAACCACTGGACGGATGAAATTTTGCATACAGTTATAATGATGTAGGCATCCACTAAGAATGGATTTAAGTAAATTCAACCCCATAGGGGGAGGATTGCGGGTGAAACCTTGGGTTAAAAAGCTGTTTTGCAAATATAGGACCAATATGCTAAGGCAGTAGTGACGTTGGATACACCTACAAAGGTCATAGGTTCAAATCCTACAATGAGCTTGAGCTTTTGGTGAAGGAAAGCAGTGAGGAAACCATAGCATGGTGGTAGGGTATTTCGTGGCTACCACCCTCATGTTGAAAATCTGTTGCCAAGGACCTACTGGTATGTTCCGGCAATTGCACTTGAGAGCCAGTAGCCTTCTTGTCATTGTAACAGGTCGGCAACTCATTAGTAATACCTCTGCTACTTCAAATGGCGTAACCACTTACCATCAGGTAGACCGACTGCCTGCTTGTCAACTTTCTGACATAAAAACTAAAAATATGCTAACGATAACCTCAAATGCCATGCTATATGTTAGCTAGCTAAGCAAGAGTAGAGGACCCTCCTTAAAGGTTGCAACACATATATTAACTTGGAAAGGGATCGCCACCGTATCAACTTGAACCGTCTAGTATTTTTTGTATGAACCTCCTTACTGCAACGCACACTAATTGCCTTGCCTCCGTCAGTATTTAAAATGTGTTTTTACATTTAAGGTATGATGAAGCCCTAGAAATATTGGATGGTATAATTAAAGCTGATGAGACTAACTCGGCTGCGAGGAAGCGCAGAGTCGCCATTTATAAGGCGCAAGGGCTTATTTCAGAGGCTATTAAGGAACTTGTTGATTATCTTAAAAAGTAAGTTGAAATATAGATCAATAGAAGTAAGTATTTACTGTATTTAAATAAATAAATATCCTGGGACATTTTTTCACACACGGTTATCTGATCCCAAACAAAGCAGAGCTTGTACTATGGAAACCAGATAACTGATACATATACTACTTTTTTTTTGTAAATACATACTTATATAGATACTTACACCCAGACTCAGGACAAACAGACATGTTCATGCACACAAATGTTAGTCCTGGATGGGAATCGAACCCACGACCTGCGGCGCAATAGGTGGTGTCATAACCAACTGCGCCAACTGGCCCGTCAAATATCTTGGATGTATGAGCTACCATACCTACTCTCGAGACAAATCTTCATGAAGTCTCTGAACTAGATTTGTAAAAGTTATGTACATGCAATTCAGGTTCATGTCAGATGTGGAGGCATGGCAGGAGTTGTGCTCGCTGTACCTGCAAGTGCAAGACTACACGCGCGCCGCCTTCTGCGCCGAGGAGATGATCCTGCACCAGCCCCACAACCATCTCATGCAGCAGAGACTTGCCGACATTCGGTACACTATGGTAAGTACGGAAACATCAAATATGTTGTACATTTAATGCATTTTATGATTTTTAATTACCAGTAGAACCACTAAGAGTAGATCATTTGATGCTGTGAAACTATGACGTCATAGCCTTAGTATTTCATACAATATTCCATGTAACCGATCGTTTTGACATTTATTAAAAAGTTGCTGATTTGATATGCCAGGAAACTACCCTATTGAACTACTGGTTAAATATTATAACGGTTTTCAATATAAATGTGTATGTCTGTTCGCTATAATAATAATTAAGGGTAAACCCTCGGTTGGAGCGCGAAATTCAAATTTTATCACGTTTTTTGCAAATTGCAGCTCAGTTATAAGTCGTAAGTTATCAACATGTTATTTGCGAGGAGAATGGTAGTATATTTACTGATTAATAACAAAAGAAATCATCAACATGTTCCTCCAAGGTATATTACTGACATATACGACTATTTCATGAAAATGTCCACCTTAATGAAAATTAAATAATGTATGATGGTATGGAAACCCTTTGTGTGAACCTGGCCACTTGGCTGATTTCAACAGAAGTATTTCATCTTCAGGCTAGGCTAAGCTCTTTAAAAGTTGGTAGTTGGCCCCTTGGACGAATATTTGTGTGCATATTAATTCCATGATACAAAATAGAAATACGTCCTTTAGTCCTCGGCCAAGTATGAAGCATTTCGTTTTAATATGGTATTTATTTTTAGGGTGGCATTGAAAACATGGAGCTTGCTAAGTCGTACTACTGTCAAGCTCTGAAACTGAATCCAGATAACATGAGAGCATTGCTTGGTTTGTTTTTGGTAAGTTTTCTCATTAACTAACTAGCTGTCCGCCCTACAGTATATTTAAAAGGCCTTTCTTTTGTGTATGGATAAGAAGTGTGACCAGAGATTTTCGCAAAACTTGTAACTGTCGTACTTCGTAATGGTACTCTGGCATCTGAAATTTTGTAGGATTACTGATAATGATGCACACTATCCGTAGAATTCTAACATAATATTTCAAAATCATCTTCATTAAGCACTTTTATTATAATAAGGTTTTGTTATTTTTTTTTTACTTTTGTAGAATGTTATTTAAATTTCAACCTTGACATGAAAGAAAATAATAAAGTTCGACATTCGACAGACAACAAACAACCTGCTGAATCACTACAAGTCATCGGGCAACAGTAACAAGCGCAAGGAGGTGTGGAAGCTGTGCCAGTGGGCGCAGGCGCAGTGCGCGCGACGACAACGTAACGACACGACCGCGACACGACCCACACACCACCTCACACAAATGATGCTGGCACTTGCTATTGCTGACTAGATGTTACTAGTCTACAACAACTGTTAATAAGTGCATTTATTGTATGGGGTAGTGTTTTTTGTATGGAGCTGGGATACCTAGAGGTGCGCCATCGTGAAAAAAATTTAAACGGTGGACCAAATACTGCAACTTAATATTAGGGAGCGTCTTATATCCATAAGTCCTTTACCAAATGACGACTTGAGCACAACCTAAATGCGAGTGGCTTCACTAGTAGGCCACAGTAATCTGATACAAGTTTCAAAATAGTAGAGTGCAGTAAAAAAAAAACTTTGATAGGTATTTGTTTTAAGTCTTATTCAGCCCTTCAAAATATAGATTAGAAGGGTTTTAGTTTTATTTTTTACTTTAGATTGGCTCTTGTTTTATGGCCAAAAATATATAAGAAACTGTAGGTATGCCCTGGTGACTGGTTACCACCCTCAAGTTGAAAATCTGTCAAGCACCTTCCGGTGTGTTCCGGCAGCTGCTTATGAGCCAGTTCCTTCTAGGCTTCATCATCATCACTGACCCCACACAGTGAGATTGTGGTCAAACACTGAAAAAGACTTACCCGTAATATTTAAAGCTCTATTGGCGAGAGAAATATGCATTCCGCATATTTTACAAACCATGATACAGATTCTCTTCTCTCTTTCTTTCCTGTAGCATTGCCCTCCAAAATTATTATATATCTCACGTTATTTGTATTATATCAAATTCTAATTTATAACTCAAGATGTATTTATTAAATTATTATTACCCACACGTTTATGAGTTAGGGTTTTGGAGAATACCTACTAGTTTAATTTAAGAATTCCATTTTAAATAGTTTTAATTTACTGGTGAACTCTGTTTGCCTACCTAGTATTTATTTTAAGAAAATATTGTTTTACGTTACCGTTAGTTAGTTATTTAATTGTTGCATGAAGAATATATGTGTGCAAATAAAATTGAACCCAAATTATTAACTTATTTTAATTGAATTTTATTGCTTCCCCTAAAAGTCATTAAGGTTCACTCTTTATATATCAGCTTTTGGCATTACATATAAATAAAAAACAATAATCATAAAATTCTCCTTATATTTACTGTATTAAAGACTATTGTCAAGTTAAATCTTGTTTGGCTGATATGTAGGCGAGATAGGCCGCCGCTTCTCCGGCTTTCCTCTCTTTCTTTTCTCTCCTGGTTACCTCACCCATTGCGAAGTATTTCTCCCTGTCAACAAGTGCTCAAATATTATTTATATAGGTGCTCTTATTAGGCTCCTATATTTCAGATTAGGTCTTTAGGAACTTATTTGATGTTAAAATCCTTGAAATTAAATAACTCTGATTCATTTATTCATTGAACTCAACCTCTCAGTCAAGTCTCCTATTGAATCAATCATTAAAACTAATTTGATTACAATTTAGTCGATCATAGAACCCTAACCAACTCTCTCATTGAACCCAACTAACTCTCCCATTGAACTCTACCTATTTCCCATTGAACCCAACCAACTCTCCCATTGATCCCAACCTACACTCCCGCTGAACCCCAACCAATTTAATTAAGTCTAACATACCTAAAGTTGTGTACTCCACTATTAGGATCGACTGGCATGTTCGGCACCTGATCATGTATCTTCTCATACGTGAGGAGTCTTCGTGATGTCATCTTAGATAGCACCTGTTCCGAGTTAGATACCAATCGGAGGCAGGGGTGTGAGGGTAGCTGCTCCTCTTGGTATTCGTCCCTGGAATTGTATAAATGGTAAGTCGGTAAGGTAAATAGTATGAAACTACGTTTTTTGACGTGTCAGATTTGCTGCAATTCTATTGGTTAAATTTTGAAAACAATGACCAGGGGCTCTAAAAAGGAAGCACTTGTTGAATCATAATGAGATCCTATTATGAATTGAATTCAAAATCGTAAAATGGCCGCTTTTTATGCAATTCAGAATATGATCCTAATACGATTCTGTATCTGCAATTCATTTCTTTGACAGTTTTCTATAGAGTTTCGTAAAATGGTTCACTAAATCCGAATTGCTTTTACGTCAAATAGTAGAATCATAAGAAGATACTGAGAACTATCTTTTTACAATTCAACTTAGAGATTTTGTTAAAAATCAATGAATATTTAGGAATTAAATATGTATTTTTAACGTCTATAACCCATTTTATGGACAGTTTAAAGATTTTGGCTTACAAATAAGTTCATTACCACCAGTTTTGTGAACCTCATTCTTACCATCGTAATTTTTACAAGTTGTCTTAATATTATAATGAGCTATAGGTAACCTTCCCATAGGGTGTTTTAGGGTTCAATAGCAATAGGGTGATTTATTATAGCCTGAGCCTATAGGTAACCCTCTTCAATAAACAGTATATCTAAGGCAATAATAGATTTTTAAATCAGACTGAGAGTGTGTTCTAACATATCAACGCCTTACTTATAACATTAGTAGGTAGGTACCTATAAATACATTGGATGCATATCTTTTCAGTATAAACTAATTATTGCCAAGGGGAACAGACTACCTACAGCGTAAATAGGATGGTCTGAGCAATAATTCCTACTACCTGTCCCGCAGTTTCACTTGCTTTCCCAGGATAAAAAGTAGCCTATATGTCATCTATCTTTATTCTAAGTTTTAATCTAAATTATAGTACCTTCATAATATTAAAACCATACCCAGGTTGATAGTTTGTGCAAAAAAATACATTATTATGAGCATATCTGTGATGTCTTTGATTAAATTAGCGGAACTGCATGATGTTATGATAGTCTAAAGGTATCCATATGTGAGAGTCAAGGATAGATGAGACCAGAGAGACATCCTCATGATATAAGAATTATCATTGGTCACTTATTTAGTTAGGATAAATAAAAGAATGTAAATAAACAGCATAAACATTTATTACAGTATCATTGTTTCATCTTTCTGTAGTTTAGTGTAATTATTAATACTAAGGCAAGAATCAGTCAGTATGCGAATACAGCTCCCAGAAACTGCATATAATAATGATATGTATATTAAACTGTGACACTAATTACAGCATGACTGCATCAATATGTAACTGTCATGTTAATCATAACATTTTACTTTCTTGATAATTCTATGGACCATTAATCATCTTCTTCGGCTAACCTGAAAGTTAGTAAAATTATAGTTAGTTAAATTAATTGATGGAATATGCACATTATCAGTAATATCATCTTTAACATAATAACAAGAGGAAGTTTATAAAAAGGTCTTTGCTTTGTGCAATAATAGTATAATATTAATGGAATTATTATATAAATGTTTAACAAATAAAATGTTTCTATTCTAATGGGGGTATTGAGATCATAATATCGAATTACTAATAGTAAAACCATTTTTGAATAACTGGTAAGTACCTACCTAGTATCAAGCTTGACTGACGATTTAAGAAATAATAACTTGAATGTTTTTTGGAATATCCTCGTAACGACTTATCAAAAGTATGAAATACTATAGGAGATAAACTTACTTTGGGTTAGGTTTGCGAGATTCCTCGCCTTTTCATTTAAAAAATCTTGACTTTCTAAAAGATTCTTCCGTGTTATTCGTCCAATACTGATATTGTCTTCCTTTTACATTTTTACGTAAATAATTACAGTACTATAGGTATAATAATTTCCATATTTTCCTTAAATTATTGAAAGACTATTATTTTAATGTTAAACTATAATTTTAAATATTTATTTTGTACTCTATCAAAACATCCAATATAAACTTTGACCGACCGACCACAGACAAGATAAAATATATTGTCATTGATTGATACCAGTCGAAGAAGAAAATATATTTTTAAACAATTAAAATGTCAGTTTTGGGTACCCAAATCCAATCAAATAAATGCTATGAAGCAACAGTTCGATCGGTTTTTAATTATAATACAAAAAATCATAGTTATTCAGTCTTAATTTAACAAAAAGTAAATAGAAACAATAACCGGTAAAGTTACGGTTTTAATTTTTGTAGTCTAGTAACATTAATTCAAAACAGAATCTGTTTATGAATTGAATTGCGCATAAAGGGCGACTATTTTACCAAAAAATAGTCTAAAAAGGAAGGATTACGCAATATTGCTAAAAGGAATTCATTTCCTGAATTCACAGCAGATCTCATGCAATTCATCTATTTTTTGGTAAAATAGTCGCCCTTTCTGCGCAATTCAATTCATAAACAGATTCTGTTATGAATTAATGTTACTAGACTACAAAAATTAAAACCGTAACTTTACCGGTTATTCTTTCTATTTAGTTTTGGTTAAATTAAGACTGAATAACTATGTTTTTTTGCATTATAATTAAAAACCAATCGAATGTTGCTTCATAGCATCTATTTGATTGGATTTGGGTACCCAAACTGACATTTTAATTGATTATAAAAATATTTTCTTCTTCGACTGGTATCAATCAATGACAATATATTTTATCTTGTCTATGGTCGGTCGGTCAAACTTTATATATATTGGATGTTTTGATAGAGTACAAAATAAATATTTAAAAATTCTAATAGTCTTTCAGTAATTTAAGGAAAATATGAAAATTATTATACCTATAGTACTGTAATTATTTACGTAAAAATGTAAAAGGAAGACAATATCAGTATTGGACGAATAACACGGAAGAATCTTTTAGAACGTCAAGATTTTTGAAATGAAAAGGCGAGGAATCTCGCAAACCTAACCTAAAGTAAGTTTATCTCCTACATATAGTATTTCATACTTTTGATAAGTCGTTACGAGGATATTCCAACAAACATTCAAGTTATTATTTCTTAAATCGTCAGTCAAGCTTGATACTAGGTAGGTACTTACCAGTTAGCAATTCGATATTATGATCTAAATACTGAGGTACCCAATAAAATAGAACCATTTTATTTGTTAAACATATGTATAATAATTTCATTAATGTTATACTATTATTGCACAAAGTAAAGACCTCTTTATAAACTTCCTCTTGTTATTATGTTAAAGATGATATTACTGATAATGTGCATATTCCATCAATTAATTTATCTAACTATAATTTTACTAACTTTCAGGTTACCCGAAGAAGATGATTAATGGTCCATAGAATTATCAAGAAAGTAAAATTTTATAATTAACATGACAGTTACATAATGATGCAGTCATGCTGTAATTAGTGTCACAGTTTAATATACCCACATATCATTATTATATGCAGTTTCTGGGAGCTGTATTCGCATACTGGCTGATTCTTGCCTTAGTATTAATAATTACACTAAAATACAGAAAGATGAAACAATGATACTGTAATAAATGTTTATGCTGTTTATTTACATTCTTTTATTTATCCTAAATAAGTGACCAATGATAATTCTTATATCATGAGGATGTCTCTCTGGTCTCATCTATCCTTGACTCTCACATATGGATACCTTTAGCCTATCATGACATCATGCAGTTGCGCTAATTTAATCAAAGACATCACAGATATGCTCATAATAATGTAATTTTTTTGCACAAACTATCAACCTGGGTATGGTTTTAATATTATGAAGGTATTATAATTTAGATTGAAACTTAGAATAAAGATAGATAACATATAGGCTACTTTTTATCCTGGGAAAGCAAGTAAAACTGCGGGACAGGTAGGAATTATTGCTCAGACCATCTGAAGCTCATCCTATTTACGCTGTAGGTAGTCTGTTCCCCTTGGCAATAATTAGTTTATACTGAAAAGATATGCATCCAATGTATTTATAGGTACCTACCTACTAATGTTATAAGTAAGGCGTTGATATGTTAGAACACACTGATTCAGTCTGATTTAAAAATCTATTATTGCCTTAGATATACTGTTTATTGAAGAGGGTTACCTATAGGCTCAGGCTATAATAAATCACCTATTGCTATTGAACCCTAAAACACCCTATGGGTAGGAAGGTACCTATAGCTCATTATAATATTAAGACAACTTGTAAAAATTACGATGGTAAGAATGAGGTTCACAAAACTGGTGGTAATGAAAATATTTGTACGCCAAAACCTTTAAACTGTCCATAAAATGGGTTATATACGTTAAAAATACATATTTAATTCCTAAATATTCATTGATTTTTAACAAAATCTCTAAGTTGAATTGTAAAAAGATAGTTCTCAGTATCTTCTTATGATTCTACTATTTGACGTAAAAGCAATTCGGATTTAGTGAACCATTTTACGAAACTCTATAGAAAACTGTCAAAGAAATGAATTGCAGATACAGAATCGTATTAGGATCATATTCTGAATTGCATAAAAAGCGGCCATTTTACGATTTTGAATTCAATTCATAATAGGATCTCATTATGATTCAACAAGTGCTTCCTTTTTAGAGCCCCAGACCATTTCCTTCGGCCACATCATGTAATCGACTATATCTGAATCCAGTTTCCTATATTGGTAGTATATCCTAATATTATAAAGAGGTATAATTTGATGGATGTGGAAGGTAATCTTAGAGTTACTGAGGGCCTATTCGAAAAACGATACATGATAGTTCGATCATCGTTGTCAAATTATTAACCAATAAAATTGCAGCAAACTGACGAGAAGTAAATTTTGTGCAAAGCTATTGGTTAGAAATATGACAACGATGATCGAACTATCGTTTTTCGGACTTGGCCCTCTGATAAGATTCTGGAAATTCCTTCACTAATAGGAAGCTGCATTAACCCCGAAGGCTATAGACTATTTTTCATGTCAGGAATACGGTTGAAACCGCGGTAAACATCTGTTAAGAAAACGTTTACCTAACCAACGGATACCAGCACACCAGCCGCCGCCCCATCTCCAAGTTCCTGGCTGCGAAGTTCAGCAGGTCACTGTATAAATGAGACAGGTCGTACTCCACTTTAGACGGTACGTGATACACCATGTGCTCCTCTGTGAGTGTATAGTTGTCTCTCTCTATGCCGATCTTCTCTGTCGGCTCTCTGACACCATAGGGAGCTGTGAAAATGATAATCAGAATTTTCTCGAAATCAGATATCTCGAATCGATATTCCGAAATGGAAGTCCTGATGTATGTGGCCGGCCTATAGGAATAATAAATACGGTACCTACATAGTACATACCATACATTTAAAAAAAAATGGTTCAGTAATTTTATAGATTAGGTATAAGACATTAAATTTTTAAAGAAAACAATGATCCATGATTGACTTACCGTTACAAAATACAAATTGCTCGCAATTGACAAAATTACACTCCAAATGTACTCGAAATTTACGTAAAAAAGAAATATTTGATATTCTGCGGTTACAATGCCATCTAGCGGGAATGTAGTTTTTTGTAAACGTGAGGTTCAAACTTTATCGTCTAGCAGAAAATATAAGCTGCGGTGGGTTTATGGGGTTCTAATTCATGGACCTATTCAGAACCCTATATATAATAAATACACTTACGATCAGTAATAATAGCGTCGAATTTGAGTCCGTCTCTCCACATCGGCAGCGAAAAGTCACTCACGACCACGTCGAGGTATCTACCCGCGGTGCCGTACTGCGTCATGTTGCCACGTATGCTCTCGTCTTTTGTACGCACCTATAGTAAATAATATTTATGAGTTCTATTTCACAGCAAAAACTACTGAACGGATTTTTATAAAACTTAAATTGGCACGCATTGTACCCTGGAAATAACATATCTTGGGAACATGGTTGAAAGCGCGGGGCGGAAGCTAGTGTTATATTATATACTAGCTGACGCTGTTTAAGATTATAATTACCTTAAGCTGCCAATAGATGGCGTTGACCTAATTTAATACAAGCTATGGTTTCGTTCTCACCTTATGGTATAGTTAGTTTGAATTTTTGTCAAGATAAGAACCTTTAATAAGAAACTTAAACACATTGTGTGCAGTATTAAATAAATAGTTGAAGAAGAGTGTTTCATTAAGTTTGCCAGTTTAACATTGGTCCTTCGAATCGGATTAGTAAGAGTGAGTACAGTGCTAAGTGTTGTGAATTGTGTAAGTGCTATAACGGATTCTGGTATGTATGTACAGGAGACTATGTCAGTGAAAAAGAACTTGTAAAATTTTGCCATTTAACGAAAAAAGACTTAGAAAAAATTTGTAATAAAAATAAAGACTTAGAATATTTTATAGATGATTGGACTTTAACTTTTTGCTGATTAGTGGACATAGAAAATTTTACTGATTACGGCACTTAGAAAATTTTTCATATATTTGGACTTAGAAAAATCTTCATAATTTTGGACTTTGAAAATTTCACTCATTACAACATAGAATATATTTACTGATTACGAACTTTGAAAATAAAACATTGTGATTAGGAACTTTGAAGAAGATGTCGGAACTTTGTACTACTCAACAATTGCTCGCGCAAAGATTAGAAAATCTGTATACAAATACTAAAAAGAGTCCTAAAACGCGTATAACACGTGGTTATTTGGAAACGCGACTTGAGAGTTTGGAAAATATTTGGAAAAAATACACCGAGCAGCATGACGAAATAATTACATCGATAACTGAGGAGACTTTAAAGAAGATAGACTATGATGCTAATGTAATTTTTCAAAAAACAGAAGATACTTATTTAGATTTAAAAACGTTTTTAAAAGACCATTTAATAGAGATGTCAAGAAGTGATGATAAATCTACAGATATTAAAGAAGGATCATCATCGGAATGTAAACACATTTCCAAACCGAAATCCAAGCTACCACCTATATCCTTACCCAAGTTTTCTGGAAACTATAATGACTGGATGGGTTTTCGTGATTTATTTCTTTCCCTTATTCATACTGACGCGAATCTGTCAAAAGTTGAAAAGCATCACTATTTGCGGTCTAGCCTTTGTGGTGAAGCCGAACAATTATTGAAACATTTGGCAGTAACTGAAGCGAATTATGATAAGGCATGGCAAGCGATTGAAAGCAGATTCAACAATAAAAGGATAATAGTTAACACTATTCTCAATCGTTTATTACAACAAAAAAAGTTATTTACTGAAAATGGTCACGGTCTGAAAGAATTGCTTGACACAACCAAAGAATGTTTAAATTCGCTTGACAATCTTAAAATTGATACGACTTCTTGGGATGCAATTATTGTTCATCTTGTTGTTTCCAAATTGGATAATGAATCACACAAACTGTGGGAACAGTCACTTGGTTCCTCACAGGAAATACCTACCTTTAAAGAATTGGCATCTTATTTAGAAAGTCGATTCAGAACAATTGAGATGATTGAATCTATAAATAAGCAACAACATAAGCCGCCACGAGATTTTACTAAAACACAATCAAATGCTTCGAAACCTACGACATCAAAATCTCATGCTCCTATAAAATCATTCACAACTGAAATAAACACTTCTTGTACATACTGCACACAAGGGCATTACTTGTGCCATTGCAAAGAATTTACTGATTTAGAGGTTACACAAAGACGAGACTTCGCAAAGAAAACTGGAATTTGCTTCAACTGCCTGGTTAAGGGTCACACCGTAACTAGTTGCAGACAACCGATATGTTGCAAGAAATGTGGACGTCGTCATCACACCTTGCTTCATAATACTTACCCTATGAAGACGACTACAGCACCTGAAACACCCGAAACTGCAATATCTGAGAACAAAACACTAGTTAGTATGAAAAATGAAATGAGTAACAACCAAGAAGTACTGTTGGCAACCGCACGCATAGCCATTATATCCAAAGATGGAAGTACTCATTACCTCAGAGCTTTAATCGATCCGGGATCACAAGCGTCGTTTATAACGGAAGCAGCTACACAACTACTTGGTCTGGAAAAAACAAAAACTTTTGGTAGAATTTCTGGACTTGAAGGAAATAAAACAATAACGTCTAAGGCTACAACAACACTTAAGTTTCACTCTATACGAAGTTTGACACCTATAATGTCTACTGAAGCATATGTGCTTGGACGACTCACTTCATTATTACCCTCACAAGAATATGATGTCAACTGTTGGTCATCATCTGAAAAACTGGATTTAGCTGATCCAGATTTTTACAAACCAGGAGTTATTGATGTTCTTCTTGGGGCCGACGTCCATGGCGAAATAATTATAGACGGGATTCGTAGACACCAATCTCTGATAGCTGTCAACTCACATCTTGGCTGGTTGATATCAGGAAAGATAACTACGATTGATTCACAACCACGGCAATTAATTGTCAATCATTATGAAGTAGAAGTGGATCATTTACTACGAAGATTTTGGGAATTAGAGGAACCACCAACCAAGAAACGAATGACTAAACTAGAAATACAATGTGAAGAATATTACAAGACTACACACAAGAGAAACCCTGATGGACGATATGAGGTTCGCCTACCTTTTCAGAATAATGAGGATCCAAATGTAGGCAATTCCAAATCAATTGCGATCCGACGATTACTGCAAACGGAAAAAAGATTTATCCATCGTCCAGACTACAAACAAGAGTATTGTCAATTTTTAAGACAATACGAATCACTGGGTCACATGAAATTGATACAAGAAGAAGAACACGAAGAACTCGTAGAACACGATGAACCTGAAAAGAATGAAAATATTAAAAACAATAAACAGAAATCAAAGAAACAAGTATATTACTTACCTCATCACGCAGTACTAAAAGAAACTAGTATCAGTACCAAACTCAGAGTAGTGTTCGATGGAAGCGCCAAACCTGAAAATGGAAAAGCATTAAATGAAGAATTACTGACTGGTCCCCCCTTACTGCATGACTTACGTGATTTAGTTACTCGCTGGAGACAACACAAAATCTGCTTGGTAGCAGATATCAAACAGATGTATAGACAAATACGAGTTGCACTTCAAGACACTGATTTTCAAAGGATTATTTGGCGTGAAAATTCCAAAGATACCATGAAAGAATATAAGTTACTTACTGTGACGTATGGTACATCATGCGCTCCTTATCTTGCATGCCGAAC
Organism: Tethea ocularis; assembly: GCA_963555595.1. Classification (NCBI taxonomy): domain Eukaryota; kingdom Metazoa; phylum Arthropoda; class Insecta; order Lepidoptera; family Drepanidae; genus Tethea; species Tethea ocularis. The sequence continues at coordinate 10,301,203 of OY741969.1, read as the reverse complement.
GCTACTGCAACTCGCTGATGATGAAGAACTTCTGTATGCAGAAGAAGCAAAGATATTAAGAACGGATTGCTATATGGATGATTTGATGTCTGGAGCATGCACAGAAACGAAAGCTATTGAGTTACAGAAACGTCTAACTGAGCTGCTTGCAAAAGGTGGCTTTCCGTTACATAAATGGGCATCAAATAGTGATTCTGTGCTCGATCAAATTCCTACTAGTGAAAAAATTACTCAAAGTTCCGTTAATATTCATTTAGATGAATCAGTGAAAGCGTTAGGAGTGTTGTGGAATCCTAAAAGTGATACATTTGAACTTAAGATTGACTGTACAGAAAATAATAATGATAAAAATTTAACTAAAAGAACTGTATTATCGAACATCGCAAAAACGTTCGACCCTCTAGGCTGGCTAGCACCTATTACTATTGTTGGTAAAATTTATATGCAGAAATTATGGTTGGCTGGTTTAGAGTGGGATGAACTATTATCTGATAATTTAAAAGATGAATGGTGTACTTACCGTAATCAAATTAAGAACATGGGTGTGATACACATGCCTCGATGGTTGGGAACTTGTAATACTAACGCTACTATTCAATTACATGGATTTTGTGATTCCTCGTGTATGGCTTACGCTGCTGTACTGTATCTCCGAGTTATAAGTGATGATGGTATACAAGTCAACATAATTACGGCAAAGACAAAAGTTGCCCCTGTAAAAAGAGTCACACTACCAAGACTTGAACTCTGCGGTGCAGTACTTCTAGCAAAAATGTTAGATCATACACGAACAATTCTAAATATTGACCATAATTGTTGCTATGCATGGACCGATTCGACTATAGTATTGTCATGGTTGCGAAAAAATCCTAATACGTGGAAACCATTTGTAGCAAACCGAACCACTGAAATTTTAAATGTAACAAACAGCAATCAGTGGCATCACATTAAATCATGCGATAACCCTGCTGATAGCGCGTCGCGTGGAGTCAGTCCTAAAGACATTACAAAATTATGGTGGGAAGGCCCTGCATTTTTGAAAGAGAATGTTAAAATTAATTACCCTAATTGTGATATACCTGAAACTAACATGGAAATTAAGAAAAATATTACAAATTTCCTATGTACAACTGAACCGAATAATGATAATTGTGTCTATTTAAAAAAATATTCAAGCTTGTTAAAATTGATAAGAGTTACAGCCCATTGCTTGAAATTTATAAAACTGTGTAAAACTAACAAAAGTGAACCAAAAATTAAACCTGAACCTTACCTAACATCTACTGAATTAAAACGTGCTAAGGTTATTTGTATTCAAATGTCACAAAATGCCTATTTTAAGAGTGAGATTGAGTTGTTATCTAAAGATTTACTTTTAACTACAAAGAACAGTCGAATTGCTAATTTAAATCCTATTTTAGACTCAGATAAAATATTACGCGTGGGTGGAAGACTTTCGAATTCTCAACTTTGTTACGACCGAAAGTTTCCTATAATTCTTTCGAATAAATGTCATTTAACGAAATTAATTGTGATAGATGCTCATAGTAAAACATTGCATGGAGGTATTCAACTCACATTGAATATTGTTAATCAAAATTATTGGATTGTTAACGCAAAAAATGTTGTTAAGAAAGTCATACATCAATGTATTCCTTGTTTTAAGCAAAAGGCCACACCCAAAACTCCATTTATGGGAAACCTACCAGAATTTAGGGTAAGTCAAAATCGTCCATTCCGTATAAGTGGAGTTGATTATGCTGGTCCCTTTGCTATGAAATTGTACTCGGGTAGATGTAACCGAATTTCGAAAGCCTATATATGTCTTTTTATTTGCACTGTTACAAAAGCCATTCACTTGGAGTTGGTTAGTGATTTGACTACTTCGGCTTTTATTGCCGCTTTTAAAAGATTTTCATCTCGTCGCGGTCACTGTAGAGAATTATGGAGTGATTGTGGTACCAATTTTGTTGGTGCCTCACGTGAATTAGATTTACAATTTCGTAATTCTAAATCTAATGTGGTTAAGGAAATTTCAGAACTTTTAGCTAACGATAATACAGCGTGGAATTTTATACCGCCCGGCTCACCACATTTCGGAGGGCTTTGGGAAGCCGGAGTAAAGTCCGTTAAAGGACATCTCAAAAGAGTCATCGGGCAAACTTCCCTTACTTTCGAAGAATTTTATACTCTCCTCACACAAGTCGAAGCTTGTGTGAATTCACGTCCTTTGACTGTTATAAATTCCTCATTAGATGAGTCACCTTTGACCCCTGGTCACTTTCTCATAGGCGAACCCCCTATTTTAGTTTTAGAAGATAATTTGGAAGATGTTGCGATGAATCGTCTTAATCGTTGGCAGACAATTCAACGCATGACCCAAAGTTTGTGGAAAAGATGGCAAAATGAGTACCTTACTACTTTGCAGCACCGATATAAATGGTGTACTAAAAAAGCCGACATTGAATTAGGTACCATCGTTTTAGTAAAGGATGAACGTCTACCTCCGGGAAAATGGCTTTTGGGACGTGTCGTACAAAAGCACCCTGGAACTGATGGAATTACACGAGTGGTTTCATTACAATACAAAAATAATGTATTTAAACGACCAGTTGCCAAATTGTGTCCATTGCCACTGGAGTCTTCCTAGTTATAGTATTTTTTTGTTTGTTATTACATCCTCACATATTTCTTTTATTTTACCCGGGAGGATGTTTAAGATTATAATTACCTTAAGCTGCCAATAGATGGCGTTGACCTAATTTAATACAAGCTATGGTTTCGTTCTCACCTTATGGTATAGTTAGTTTGAATTTTTGTCAAGATAAGAACCTTTAATAAGAAACTTAAACACATTGTGTGCAGTATTAAATAAATAGTTGAAGAAGAGTGTTTCATTAAGTTTGCCAGTTTAACAGACGCCGAGGGATCTTTTTTCCCGGGATAAAAGATCCATCTATGTGCAAAGTTACATCCACATCCATTCAGTAAAATTTTACGTTAAAGAGTAACAAACAAACATACATCCTCACAAACTTTCGTATTTATAATATTTGGAGGTTTTTTGCATACCCTGGAATAACATATAGGCAAATTTTAATCATGGGAAAACATAAGATCCCTCGGGAACGCGGGTCTCTAAAATAAAACACCAAAATTCTACTCAGAATAATAAGCCACGTATACATTATTATGTCATTAGCAGAAGCACCATAGCCCGCATAATGTAATACATACATTGTTACCTTTTGTCCGACGCGCGTGGGTCGCGTCCGCGCGTGCAACATCATGTAGTCTATGTCCGAGCCCCACACGTGACCTGACAACAATAATATTAACATCTGTTAGAGAAGAGTTAGGGAAAAGAAAGGGATCGTCAACGTATTTGAGCCGTTTAGTATTCATTGTATGAAACTCCCAACTGCAATGCGGCCTGCTTGACGCTGCAGCACATTACTGACTGACTACTGCCGGAGCTGCCCCGCTTTGGTTACGTGCTTACGTTAGGTTGACGCCCTTTTCTGAGTTGAAATTGGTGAACCTGAGGTTTATCAACCATAATGGACAAAATCGGCGAGCGCAGTTGGCCTTTAACTGGGCAACATTTAGGTAGCCACGCCTGAGGACATCCCAAATGGGGTACAAACCTCGACTCAGGGCCATCAGTGGCGGATTAGTGTGTTTGTGTTACCCCTGAACTCTATCCTAAGGTATTATAATTTTTGGTGACACAGTCAAGCCATACCTCCAAAATGTGCAGCGGCGACCAACAATGACCCAGAGCCCACGAACGGGTCGAGTATGACGTCACAGTGCCGTACTTGCGCCTGATTGGCCATGATGAGTGCCAGCTGTGCGTCCATGCTTGTGTTGCCGATGAACTGACGCTTCTTCAGCGAGTGGACTTGGATTAACTCACGTTGGCCGTCCGCTACCTGTTGGATAAATATCTATAAGAGTCTTACCTTTTTGTGGGAACTTACTAAGCAAAATTTATTTTATTTAAATAAAATCTGTATATTTCAGTATATTTATGGTTATCACAAGCACATTGCCTGCTTCTATTGTCTTAGCCACAGATAGTTGGTAAAACTCACAAAATGGAACCTTATAGCAAGTTTGTTTGTGGTTATATATCTAAAGAAATGTATTTTCTCTTTCAAATATAGATATTATTGACACTTACCCATCTTCCAAAGAAAACATCATATGGTTGTTCAGGTACATTATTAGGGTCCACACCATAGAATTCCAAATAGGCTAGTTTAATGTCTGGTTTGTTCAGTTTCACCGGGCCCTCCATAGGCAAGTAACTGAAACCCTGAAATTTTTATTATTAAGATTTGACTTATGTTTGTAACTATCTAACAAAAAAACTTAACATAAATGAAATTGTAAATCTGAGCATTTTTTTAAATATTCGTTATTACTTTTCCCACAGTTTATAGTTTCTTATGATCAATTAAAATACTAGAGGTTCTTAATAATCTTTACATAGTATAAAATGAAGTCGCTTCTGCTGCTTGTTCGCTTAGATCTTTTAAACTACTCAACAGATTTTAATGCAGTTTTCAGCAATAGATAGAGTGATTCATGAGGAAGGTTTATATGTATAATACATATATAATTATAGTACAGAAAAGCTGTGCGAAGCCTGGGCGGGTCGCTAGTTACAATATAATTTTAACAGCATACCTCAATCTTTTCCACTTTTTCTTTCATGGTGAAATGTTTACAGAAAGTCTCCACTTCTATTTTAAATGACTTCTTATCACTACTACATGCTAGTATTAACTCTTTTGGGCAAATATGTTTATCACAGATATCATTATCAGGATTATCAAGTTTTATCCAACTCTGGGAGTTATTCTTCAGTGAGATAGTCAGGTTTTCATGTAACTGCGAAATAGTTTTAGCTCTGGACCATAGTTCAATGCAGTTTTTAACTAAAACAGACCTTGATGCGATTTTTTTCGCACATTCCTCCGATGGTAATTCAACTATCCAGTAAGGTTTATTTATGCAAGGTTTCTCTATGAATTTGATTTGTATATTGAAAAGTGATATTATACTGTACATTTCCTGTAAAAAAATGTGATTAATTACTTTTGAATACCATTTAAATTTATAATTTTTAAATGAGTAGAAAACAGGATTTATACATACAGCGTGACGGAAATCCACATGCTCTTGGGCAAACCACATTAAATATCGACGCCACATTTTGAATTCTTTATATTTATGTGATATAAACCCAACTAAAGTTCGTATTTATAAAAAGCACTCATGTTTATACCAACATAACCTCTTTGATTTAACAGTTGTAGAAGTAGTAGTTTGTCTATGGCGCTTTATGGCAGATGAATAAAAAAAGAGAAAAGTCAGTTTGATTTAAATAAAAGAATTAATATGGTGAACGTTAAAATTAGTTTTATTATAGTTTATAGGAATATGGTTTCTTCCATGACCATGATATAATAAGATTCTAACAGGTTATGGGCCCAGAACATGTTCCATAAATTTGTGAGAGTATTTTGATTACCTGAAATTTAAAAAAAATATGGCTTGCACGAAATCTCATGATGCAATACGTCGGTTGGAGGATGGAGATAATTTTCACAATTGGAAATTTAGATTAGAGCTATTGCTGGAGGAGAAGGGTCTTAGTGATGTTGTAACATGCGAAGAAGTGAAAGACAAAAAGAGGGATGCCGAGGCGCGATCATTAATAGTACAAAATATAGGTGACAAATTTTTAGGTTTAGTAAAGGGATGCAAAAGTTCAAAAGAAATGTTGGATTCAATGGAAAACATTTTTTCAAGGAAGAGTGTGATGAACAAATTTCATTTGAAGAAAAGGTTGATTGACTTGAAATGTGACAGTAATGAAAAACTTCAAGATTTTTTTTTGAAATTTGACAAGTTAATTAATGACAATGAAATAATGACAAAAATGGAAGAGTCGGATAAAGTTGTGCATCTTTTGTTAGCTTTACCTGAAAAATTTTGCAATGTAATAACAGCATTAGATACAATGAACGAAGTTTTAAGTCTAGAAAAAACAAAGGCAAATTTATTAGATGCTGAAATTAGACTAGACGATAAAGAGATGTTCAAAACCAATCAAGATAATGCATTTAATATTTTTTGCTGGAATTGTCATGAGAAAGGACATAAGGCAATATATTGCCGAAAACGTGGACAAGATATTTTTCAACGTGGAGCACCCATCCGGGGTCTTGAATTTCGTAGACGTGGTCGTGGCAGAATGCAGGGCCGAATTGGTACCAATAGAGCGACTACTTCAGACGGCGTTTATTTAGGCAATGATGGAAGTAACGATGAAATAGGTTATATGATTGATGGAGAATTCAATTTAACATGTAATGTATTCATTAATAAAGTTTCTTTTGTAATAGATTCTGGTGCGTCACAAAATTTTATATCTGATTCTTATATACAATATATGACCAATATAAAACAATTAGAACATCCCATAAATATAAACACGGCAAATGGTGAAAAGTTAATTGCCTATTATAGTGGTAATTTGCCTATTAAATGTGGCAATGTTTGGCTTACTATCGTAGGGTTTGTTGTGTCTAAATTGGCATATAATTTGTTATCTGTAAGGAAACTTCTTGAAAAACCATTAAACCAAATAATGTTTAGAAGTGATTATGCAAAAATTACTTTTTTCAATGGTTCTACTATTTGGGCTTACAATAATGGGAAACTTTATATTTTACAGGGTGAAATCTTAGCAGAGGATGGAGCCGCAGCTATACAATCAGCAAATGGCATGTTGTGGCATAGACGTTTAGGACATACTAGTTCTAAAACATTACAAAAGTTAAATTTACCAATTAACAATAATATATGTAACGCATGTATGAAAGGTAAGGCAACTAGGTTACCATTCAAAACATTAGAGAGACCACGTTCATTCCAGGTCTTGGAGTTAATACACAGTGATATAGCGGGTCCATCCAACATTCCAACTATACAGGGTGAAGTTTATTTTCAAACTGTCATTGATGATTACTCACACTTTTGTGTAGTTTTCTTGCTGAAGAGGAAAGCGGAAGCTTCCGAAAATATTATTAATTATATTCATCGATATGAAAATGAGTTTGAGAAAACTGTTAAAAGAATAAGATGTGACAATGGGGGTGAATACACTTGCAATAAATTACGTCAATTTTGTAATGAAAAAGGTATAATCATGGAATATAGTTTACCATACTCGCCAGCTAGCAATGGCGTTGCCGAACGAATGAATCGCAGTTTATACAATAAAGCAAGGACTATGCTCAACGAAACCAACTTACCGAAGAATTTGTGGGGAGAAGCAATAAAATGTGCAGCTTATCAGTTAAATCGCTGTACCTCATCAGCTATAAATTTTAAAACTCCATGTGAAGTACTATATGGAACAAAAGACTTAAGCAAACTTCGTGCATTTGGTGCAAAAGCGTGGGCGTGTATTGTACCAAAACTTGATAAGTTGTCAGATAGAGCACGTGAAACTAGAATGGTTGGATATAGCAGGACAGGATATAACTTATGGGACTCTAAAGAAAATAAAATTATTGTGTCCCGAGATGTAAGATTTGATGAAGAAGATATTATTTATAATGAAAAGGAAAAACTAACAAACGAAACCGAGATTCAAAGATTTAGAGTAACTGAAATAAATCAAGAATGTAATGAGCAAATTGCTGAACCCGAATTTAATAATGTAGAAATCAGAGAAGAGGTTATTGTTGACAATTCAAACAATGAACAGGAGGCAATAGAACCAGATGAAATCTTTGAGGATTGTGTAGAAGAAAATATAATTGAGAGAGGAGATATTATAAATGGAAATGAAAATGTGGTAAGAACAAGATGTGGTAGAATAGTTAAGCCTCCGAAAAGATTAGAAGATTATGAAACACATGTAGCATATTGTTTGTGTACGGGTGATCCAAGTTCATATAAAGAGGCAGTTGAAAAAGGTCAAGGGTGGCAAGAAGCGATAGATAAAGAATTAAATTCTCTTAAATGTTTGGGAACTTGGGAAGAATCAAAATTGCCTATAGATAAGAGGGCTATAGATACAAAATGGGTTTTTACTACTAAGCAAGACGGAACAAAAAAGGCAAGATTAGTGGCCAAAGGATTTCAAGAGGAAACATTATTTAATGTATATTCACCAGTTGCACGTATGCCTACTATTCGTATGATGCTGAGCCAAGCTGTACAAAATGATATGTATATGAAACAATTAGATGTGCCGACAGCATTCTTAAATGGTTTTTTAAAAGAAGACGTTTATATAAAACCTCCTTTAGGTGTCAGTGTTGAAAAAGGTGTAGTTTTGAAATTAATACGATCGTTATATGGACTAAAACAAGCACCTAAATGTTGGAATGAAAGACTACATGGTTTTTTAGTTAGTAAAGGATTTACTCAATCAAAACATGATTTTTGCTTATATATTTTGGGAGATGTATATTTATTGGTCTACGTTGATGATATAATTTTAATGTCAAAAATTGAGAAAAATATAAAGAAAACACATGATTTTTTAAAAATTGAATTTAATGTTAAAGACCTTGGAGATGTTAATATTTATCTGGGGCTGCATATAGTGAGAACGGCAGAATTTCTGTCAATTAACCAAGAATCTGCCATAAATAGAATACTTGAAAAATTTAATATGATTGACTGCAAAGGAGCGGATACTCCAATGGAAACAAATTTTACAATAGATGACAATGAAGCAATCATCTTAGACAAGCCGTATCGTGAGTTAATAGGGTGTCTTTTATATATATCTACCTCGAGCAGACCTGATATATGTTTTGCAGTTTCGTTTTTAAGTAGATTTTTGGATAAACCCACTATATCACTGTGGATAGCAGCTAAGCGTATAATGCGTTATTTAAAACAAACAAAGTCAAAGTCTCTGATATATAAACGAGATAGCAATTGTTGCCTGGTTGGTTATTCTGATGCTGACTGGGCAGGTGACAAAACTGATAGAAAAAGTGTGAGTGGATCTGTAGTCTACTATGGTAATAATTTGTTATCTTGGTTCTGTAAAAAACAAAACGTTGTTGCGTTGTCAACTGCCGAAGCTGAATTTATAGCTGCTGCTTTAGCGTCTGCTGAGTTGGTTTATTTGAAAGGTTTGCTACAAGACTTTAACTGTGCCTCAGATTCATATTTATATGTTGATAATCAAAGTGCGATTAAAATGATAGAATCGAATGAGAATAGTAAGAGGTCAAAGCACATTGATATTAAATATCATTATATTAAAGATTTGTTCAGGAAAAAGGTAGTTATTGTTAAATATATAAATACAAATGAAAATACAGCAGACATATTAACTAAGGCTTTAGTGAAGCAAAAACATAATTATTTTACGCAAAATTTAGGATTGAATTAATGTTTATTTTATGAAGTATTTTTTTTATAATATAGGAGTTTAATTATCTAGATATTTTTATTGTGGCATTCAATTTAAATAATCAAAGGCGGTAAACACCAATTTGATAGAATATTGTTAAATTACTTGGAAAATAAAAGATTCTTCAAATAGCGGGGAGAAAGGTACCTACTTATTTTTTGTTTATATCGCAATTTAGTATGATTTGTTTTGTTGATTCTATATTGTGTACTGTTATTTAGTGTGAAATGTATAAAGTGTCATAAGTGGTTTATTATTATTTTTAATGAGGATAAGGAAGTCATTTTAAGTTTTGTGTTATTATTTGTTAAGGATGTTTGTTTGTTTCTATTTTAAAAATACAATTTTAATTTTATGGGAAAATTAGAATTGAAGGGGGATGTAGAAGTAGTAGTTTGTCTATGGCGCTTTATGGCAGATGAATAAAAAAAGAGAAAAGTCAGTTTGATTTAAATAAAAGAATTAATATGGTGAACGTTAAAATTAGTTTTATTATAGTTTATAGGAATATGGTTTCTTCCATGACCATGATATAATAAGATTCTAACAACAGTGACAATCGAATGCAGTGTTGCCAGATGTGCCAGTTGTGCCATGCACAAATCGACCATTGGTTAAGGGTCACAGCCCACATAAACTTGAACCGTTAGTATTCTTTGTATGAAATTCCCTACTGCAATGCACACTCCGCGGCGCGGTGCGTGGTCAACTTGGAGTTCCCACGCTTACAGTTCACCGTCCCCGTGCTTACATCTCTTCGTCCACGCTTGCCTCGCTCACTCACCCCCTTCTGCGGCCTACCTGCAGCACATTACAGATTGAACTGACTGAATTGACTCCCAGAGCTGCGGATTCGTACTTACGTTAGGTTGACGGCATGCGGCACCGAGGCGAAAGGCATACGGTCACGATCCTTTTCAGAGTTGATATGTGTGCTGTGACCTTAATTCTACGAACGAGAGATACGATCCGGTTTGAAAGAAATATCACAAACAGAATAAAATATACTCGTGCATTTAGAAAACCCATTTATATCCTAATTTTAAACAGACGCTGCCAGAGCGCTAAACCTTAATTACATACTTTAGTCATAAAAACTAACATCGCAATTTACATGTAAAAGTTATAAGTATTTATTTGGTATAGGAATTTCTTCTATCTTCTCCTTCATTCACTCCAAATATATCTTGATACTGATCGTGCAAGAAGTCCTGATAGGCATCTTTAATTGCACCAGAGCATGCTACATAATGTCCGCCGGAATGTTCAGCTACTACAGGCTTTATAAATAAACTGATGAGAGATTCACTCATTTCTGTAACAAAAATTTAGTTTACTATCACAGCAAACATATCTTTGGTTAATTTGAGAAAGTAACACCACAATCTCGGCCTGCTCATGCTCATGGGACGATCACGATAGCTTGGCCACTTGTAACTACTAATTACCTTTAGGTATTATTGAGTCACTTTCTCCATATACATGTAGTGAAGGCAGGGCAATCTCTTCATCATAGAACCCTTTGTGAACTAAACTCCCAGACCGGAAACCAGATGCAAATATTGCAAACTTGAATGTGTATGGCAGATCTGAAATATAAAATTGAATGTAATAGTTCAATGGAGGCAAGTTCATCATAGACTCTGTCAGGGGCATACCCAGCTTTTGTCTGGGACAAAAGCGGTGTGGTGAATCAGAAACTTAGGCTGGGTGACCCGCGTTTGTTTTGCTTTACGCAACACACTACGCAAAGACATTTTCACGAAACATTAGGTACCTACATGTAGTAAATGTACGGTGTCCCTAGGAAAGTTACCCAGGGACTCTGTACATAATGGAGCCGATTCTGTTGTTTACGAACTTAACTAATATTAGACAAGTCACCTCTCTTTCATTTTAACCTTATTGAAAAAAGATAGAACATTTTTAATGCTGTCAGTTTAATCCATACCGTCGTAATGTATGGGTAAATAGTCGTGACCAATAAAGATCGCGCTTAAATTCACGTTGAAATGTGTGATCGGATTAAACTGATAGGACTAAAATATCTTGCATCCCTTTCTTATATTTACTATTAGAAAGAGATATAGTGAGATTAAATTTATTTAGTTCGTAAACAACAGAATCGGCACCATTATGTATATTAGTTTGGAAGGACCTAAAGTGCCTGATAATGAGAATATTATTTTTATAATCAGTTATTGTTTTTACTTACATCCCTTAGACTGCATGGAACACAGCAGTCCCACGAGGCAAGCACCCTGTGAAAACCCCATCAAGCCATCAAATGGCCCATGTTCCGTAACAATCTTCTCTACCAGTCTCAATGTTTCTTCAAAGCCAATGGCCGGCCCGCCGAGGCATTTACCGCTAAATGTGTTGTCCTCTGCATTGAACCACCAGGAACGAGAATCTGGGATATGATAATGACATTTCATTATACTATATTATTTTCAAAATCAAAATCAAAAACTCATTTATTCAATTTAGGCCCCAGGAAGGCACTTATGAACGTCAATAGTTACAAACATTACAATAGACTCTACCACCGGTTCGGAATACACATTTTATACTATATACTATGGTGACAAACAAGTGTATTACCTGCCTATTGTTAATGATATTATCATGTAGTATCACAGAGAAGATAATATACTATAGCAGTATCAAAATAGGGATGATGACTGGGTATAAAATCATTGATTCTGTTTAGTCCATTAGTTAGGTTATCAAAAAATATTGGATATGTATGTTTTATATTAACAAATCAATAAAAAATTATGAAGTTGTGTCACATCAGTTCAGGAGTGGGGGCTTGTGACATCATTTCTCTGTATAAAGTGTACTAAGACGTAACATCACATGAAATTTCAACGCACTGTATCTCCGTTATATTTTGTTTTCATAACTAAAGAAAAAGTATGTGTCCAATATTTTTTGCTAATCTAACTGATGGACTAATTAGATTTTTTTTGTTATCATCCCTATTAATGATCCGGCTTGTGTGCAGATTAGATATCCTGACTGATAACCATTTTTCTGTGTATTTAATTAAGTGGTATGCATTATCCAGTTATGCTGATTCTATAGTAGAAGTTCTGCTTAGTTTAGGATCAGATGTTCAGACCATTATAATATTAAAACTAAACTGTAGCAATTACTCTTAGTAAATAAAGGAACAGAATAATGCTTTCTTAGGTCATACACTGACTGGTCTCAGGTATGAGCCGCAATTTCACATTCATCGGTAGCTCTAAGGGCTTTAACACACAAGAAGTGGATATGTGATAAGGCCATTAAATGCGCGGCATGTTCGCTACGCGTCCGCGACGTAATCGCTACTATACATACAACTACAGCCCAAAAACAACCATAACACAACACAAACCTTCATCACCACCGCCCTCCTCATTAACAACTTTATGTGGCGCCGATACGAATGTAAGCTGCGCGTATTTCGTCACAGCTTTGCGGAAAGACCCAATCTTCCCCCTGAACACAGCGCCGTTCTGCCGGTACCCGTGGAAGGCGAGGATCTTCAACTTTTTCCTGGTTATCTGTTCAGCTTCCTTGTTGTTTTGTGGCGGAGATTGGTTGGAATTTGAATTGTGTTCTGACATACTTGAAACACTTTGTATACGTTTTAATAAGCCATGAAAAGTCCTCGTAAGTGCAACTATTGAATTATAATTGAAAATTTTTGAATATCCTAATTAAATTAGAACATAAATCCAATTTGCTGGATACCGCTGTTTTTGTTTGATTGACATTTTTTTTTCTTTTGAAATGACAATTCTTTGGTCCATAGGTACGCAAAAAGAGAAAATGTCGCTCAAACAAAGCAATCACAATTTACATTCCGAGATGGTGTGTCTATCTCCCACCATTGAGTAGAGTTCTAGAGTAGTTTCAGTCACTCACTTGCCTAAAATTAAGCTCAAATATATATCATGCAACTTTCAGGAAACTAATTGACTAAAATTGTTTAAATTTTCATCAAAAAACATTTGGCTCTGCTGTAAATTCGAGATATGAATTGCATAGCAATATTACTCGTGCGGCTTTTTTACGGCTGCAGTCACCGCAGTAATGGTTTTAATTCTGACTTACAGTACAATACAAAACCAAATCGACTAAATTGCAAAGTGTGAACTCACTCGTTCGCTCACTTCACTACCCTAATTTGGCGCGTGACTTTTTGGCGGGAACTTGCGAAGTGACGTTGCGTTTTCATTTTATTTTCATAAAATAGTGTATTTTTTGAGTTTTAATGAATATTATCGGTGGTATTTTGTCCAATAAAGATCAATAAACAAGTGCACCAGTGAAGTGAAATGAAATAATTACGTGTATAGTGTATTTTCAAGTTGTCTCAAGAAGTCCATGACAAGTTTTAGTAGAACTGCTACCATTGTACTAGAAAACCTAACTGAAGATAATCAAATAAGACAGGGCTGTATGGCTCTGTACCATTGCCTTTTAAAAAAAAAACAACAACAACCTAATTTGGCGCCAAAACATCACAAACAAAAGTCAAGTGTCAAACTCACAAACAACGGCTGGATAGTTGTTTTAATTTAATTTTGGTTTAATTGGTCTTTTACTTCATTTAACAGTCATAAAAAATGGAAGACGGAGACTTTGACCAGCGTCTCCGTGACTTACAGAGAGAATACTTGGAGTTTCTTGACGATGAGGTATGTCCTAACCTAATTTGTACTTTCCACTGTTAACAAGAATTTTTCATAACAATTAACTGTACCTTACTCAGGAAGACCAAGGCATATACATGGAGAAAGTCAAGCAGATGATTGAAGATAAATCTAAGCGTTTAATTGTAAATGTGAACGATTTGAGGCGGAAACGTCCAGAAAGAGCTAAGAATCTTCTTGAAAATGCTTTTGAAGAACAGATAGCATTCCAAAAGGCTCTGAAGGAGTACGTGTCCTCTATAGATCCGACATACGCTAAGGAACAGGAGGAGTTCTTTGTTGCTTTCTCTGGAAGTTTTGGAAATAAGCATGTAACCCCTAGGAGTTTGACTTCTCGGTGAGATTTTAACTTTATTACTTATTTTTATTTTAATGTTTATTTGTTTATCCTCTAAACATGACTGTCTAGTTTCTATTTCTAATATTGTGTGGAATTGATGTAATCATGCTGCCATATTTATCAAACACAAAATAAGCAGTTTTCTTTTAAATCAGAAAATTGACTCAGGAGCTCTAAGCTGAATAGTAAAAAATAATTAAGACTGCACCTTACAGTGAAACATAATGGGCTCAAAATGATAATAAAATTAGTTACAGTGAAAAAACATTATAAAAAAAATTTTTTTTCAGGTATCTAGGTAATCTAATATGTGTAGAAGGTATAGTGACCAGAGTATCACTAGTAAGACCCAAGGTAGTCCGCAGTGTTCATTACTGTCCCACTACAAAGAAGGTGATGGAACGTAAATATACAGACCTGACATCTTTTGAAGCATTCCCCACTACTGCCATCTATCCTACTAAGGTTTGTATAAAGAACTTTTAACGAGCTTGGAGCTATTCCTGGCATGAAACATTACAATTATTGCTTAGTTTTTAGGGTTCTGAAACTCTAAATAAAAAAAAACGGAATCCTTAACTGTCTGTCCCAAAATACTGGAACAAACTTGATCTTTTCTTAATTTAATGATCCAGATGCAAAACAGGTATGCTAACTTCAACTATCTTAACAGGATGATGAAGGCAACCCCCTTGAAACAGAATATGGTCTCTCCCGGTACAAAGACCACCAGACTATCACAGTGCAAGAGATGCCGGAGCGAGCACCTGCCGGTCAACTCCCACGCAGTGTCGACGTCATTTGTGATGATGATCTGGTCGATAAGTGCAAGCCCGGTGATAGGGTGCAGGTTGTGGGGAACTATAGGTGTTTACCATCTAAGCAGGGGAGTTTTACAGCTGGAACTTTTAGGTGAGTGCTTTGAACTAGCTTGCTGCGTTCTTCGCTATAATATGTTAAGGTTGACAAGCAGGCAGGTGGTTATTGTCGCCTATCACCATTTGCCAATGTGTTGCCAACCTATTACAATGCCAAGAATGCAACTGGCTCTCAAGTGCAACTTGCGGAACACACCAGCAGGTGCTTAGCGATAGTTTTCAACTTGTGGTAGCCAGCCACAGTTTTAATGTACTAAACCCAGGAGAACCTACTGGTTCAATTTAAAAATATTAGGTAGTCCTTTTATTGAGGAAAGACTACTAATGAATGCCTAAACTGCAGGTCCTAGAGACATGCAATTTAGAGGGAGTGTTCCTTGTACAGGCACGGCATCCATTAAGAAAGGATTATCAAAAATCCACCAAGTATAGCATGTATTATTTTCAAACTAGCTTCCGCCCTACGGACGCACCCGCGTTGCCGAGAAATCTTATGTTTTCCCTGGATAAAAGTGAGTAGCCTATATGTTATTCCAGAGTATGATCTATCTATGTGCCAAGTTTCATCCATATCCGTTCTGTAATTTGTATGTGAAAGAGTAACAAATATTCATCCATACTCACAAATTTTCGCATTTATAATATGAATAGGATATTTTTTCCCTCATAATTTTCAACTACAAAATCCATTGCAGAACTATCCTCATAGCAAACAATGTAACGCAAATCAACAAGGACATGAACATGAACATCACATTAGAAGACGTAAAACTTTGCAAGCGGCTAGCCAAACGGGCTACTGTAGACATGTTTGAGTTAATGAGCAAATCACTGGCACCATCCATACATGGACATGATTATATTAAAAAGGCTATTCTGTGTTTGCTGCTTGGTGGCATGGAGAAGATCTTGCCTAATGGCACAAGACTTAGGGGGTAAGTACTGTAGAAACAGTATATGTAGAATATTAGTATGGAATTTATCTAGTCTTATCAAGGTTTGTCCGTTGTCGATTAAGTTTTAGAAATTTCATCCAGGCCTGCAATTTGAAATTTATTAACGAATATTTCGTGAGTTTTAATTTATTACGTCATTCTCAAGCGTCTATGAGTCATCATTTTTAACCGACTTCAAAAAAGGAGGAGGAAAATAACATAACATGTTTTTTTATGTTGTTCACCGATATCTCTGCCAATAATCGAATGATTTTAAATATTATTTATTAATTCAAAAGAGTATACTCCTCAGGTGGTCCCATTGTCACCAAGTCAAGGATCCAATGATGGGATCCCAGGAAAATCGCAAACTAAAAATTTAAAAAATAAATTACTTACAAAAAAGAGAACGACCTTCAAAACCATGAAAATCTGCGGTACTATGATATTTTCCATGGAACTTTCGCTGACTTCAACAGTGTCAGATTAGAGTTCCTACATAGTTATTTTCATTGATATATTACCTGTCATTTTATACTTTTTTGTGTTTTTGAAGGTGGTTCTATTTTGTAAAAAGTTTTTTGTTTATTATCCTGTTAATTGGAATTTTTTCTTATTTTTGCTTTATTATTTTGATTGTATTCTGTTTTGTGTGCCAAATAAATAAATAAATTATCAACTCAGGGTTATGTTACGACCTATTTAACTATGTATTAATTTCGGGACAAATGTCCGTTATATTTATTGATAAAGAACCAATGTTATGATTTAGATAGTTTCAAAAGCATAATTTTATACATAGAATAATCAATCAGCCAGGCTTACAGCTGTTTACTTGATTGTATCCTCACTTACGCAGTGACATCAACGTGCTTCTGATCGGTGACCCGTCGGTGGCGAAGTCCCAGCTGCTTCGTTACGTGCTGCAGACGGCCCCTCGCGCTATCACCACCACGGGTCGAGGCTCCTCAGGGGTCGGTCTCACGGCTGCCGTCACTACTGACCCGGAGACTGGGGATAGAAGGTATCATCGGCCACATCATCACTGACCACGGTCTGATCAAAATCAAAATCAAAAACTCATTTATTCAGTTTAGGCCCTAATAAGGCACTTATGAATGTCAACAGTTACAATTTTTAGACTCTACTACCGGTTCGGAATACACTTGATTGAGGTTAAACAGGCCTATATATACCTAGAAAAAAAATGACAATTATTTTTTGGTTGACAAGCAGGTGGTCCATATGATTGTAAGTGGTTACCGTTGCCTATCGTCATTTGCAATACCGGGGGTATTGCCCATGTGTTGCCGACCTGTTACAATGCCAAGAAGGCAAATGTACTCCTACAAAATTTCAGGTTCCTTTACCATAAGACATTATGACAGTTACAAGTTTAGGGAAAATATCTGGTAACAGCCCTTACTCGGAAACATAGTGAAAATATCTGGTAACAGCCCTTACTCGGAAGCATAGTGATAAGGCAATAAAGGTACTCGAGTAATGTAATACTTAAATACTCTTTTTTAAATTTGTATGATAATATTTTTGTGTTGTTTAACACTCTAAAGATATGTTTTTCATGATCTATTTAATGTATGAATGCATTTTTGGCCTGTTTAAAAACAGCCCTGTAGCACTTTTTTTTTTGGTGCTTTTTTAGGCTGGAAGCCGGTGCCATGGTCCTGGCAGACCGCGGCGTGGTGTGCATCGACGAGTTCGACAAGATGTCGGACATCGACCGCACCGCCATCCACGAGGTGATGGAGCAGGGCCGCGTCACCATCGCCAAGGCCGGCGTGCACGCCACCCTCAACGCGAGGTGCTCGGTGCTGGCCGCCGCCAACCCTGTCTATGGACGGGTGAGTTACCTATTTTCTAACTGAAAACAAGCATACGGCCCGCCTGATGGTAAGCGGTTACCGTAGCCAGCGACACCCGGGACAGAGACCATATACTAATCCGCGCCCCGGGTACCACTCGCGCATTGCCGACCCTTCCCCCCACCCCGATGAGCTCTGGCGACCTGACTCACGCGCAGGAACAAAACAAAGTTATTTGGCTGCGGTATTCTGTAAGGTGGAGGTACCCAGTCGAGCTGCTCTACAAGCGAAAAATCGCTATGCTCTACATCTCTTGAAAACTCAAAGAATTGTGTTCAAGCGTCTTAGGCTACGGGAACCGCTTAATAGGTAGGCCATATGCTTGTTTGCTACCAACCTCAAGTTGAAAATCTGTTGCCAAGCACCTTCCGGTGTGTTCCGACAAACTTGAGAGCCAGTTCCCTTCTAGGCACTGACCATGGTGACACACATGCCTATATAGGTATAGTCAAAAATAAAAAAACATTCTAACTGTATAAAATGTTATGCCAACAGTATGACCAATACAAGACGCCTATGGAGAACATAGGTCTGCAAGACTCCCTGCTGTCTCGTTTCGACTTGTTGTTCGTGATGTTGGACCTCGCCGACGCCGACCACGATAACATGATCTCCGAACATGTGCTCAGGATGCATCGATACAGGTATCATATAGCTTAACACCGACAATTACATTCTATGGCGGTTGTTAAATGCTACTTTCAAAGTTCTGAGATTAACCAACTCAATATACAGGGTTACAGGTTAAGTCGACCTAGATCCGTTAAGGGCGCGTAGTACCCATCTTTTCTGACATATTTCACTATAGAACACCCTACCCCAAACCTAAACGTTTTCAAGAAAATCGACATTTAAATTTTTTAATAAAACTTAACTTTCAATCGTCCAGAAAAACGTATTTAGTTAACCTACGTAGGATTTTGGTTATTAAATTCATAGAGCATCTTAATCCGCATGTAAAAAATCAATAATAATAAGATGCACTAACTTCAAAATATCGTAATTAATGGCAAAAAATCGGCAATATTTATTTAAAAAATTCAATGTCTATTTTCTTGAAAACGTTTAGGTTTGGGGTAGGGTGTTCTATAGTGAAATATGTCAGAAAAGATGGGTACTACACGCCCTTAACGGATCTAGGTCGACTTAACCTGTAACCCTGTATATGCATGATTGTGACATGAAAAAAAATCTAATAACTATAAAAATAACCAAGACATAAACCATCAAAGATTTATCTCTTCCTAGCAAAACAGAATTTAGCGTGGAGTTTATATGACTTCCGGTGTGTTCCGACAGCTGCACTAGAGTCTTACTTTTGTTTCCTTACCACCATCGGCCACATCATCACTGACGCCGTTGAGATTGTGGTCAAATACAGGACTATACATAGTATTAAAAAAAAGCTAGTTATAAGTAGATAAGTATATATCGTGTATAATCTTAAATTCATGTTCAGTCCGAAAAAAATATGCTAAATATCTGTTTCGTTAGGAATCCAAGAGAACAAGACGGCGAAGTGTTACCCATGGGCTCGTTAGTGGAAATGTTGTCAACAGATAATCCTGACAATGAAGATGAAGTCGAGGTAATTTAATTGTAATATTTTAAGTGATAGCTTAACCTTACCATGCATTGTAGTACGCTCTTGGCTAGCTCCTACCCTCATTGAAAACCCCATTGAAAATCTGTCGTAATGCAACTATCAGTGTATTTCGGCTTTTTTTTTAAATCCAGATTGGTCCTTCGACCTGTATACTTGTCCTTCGAACCGGATATTGGTCCTTCGAGCCGGATCACCCTACACATACAAAAACCTAATATACTAATACGAATAAACTACTTATCTAATTATACTTTACAGGACACGGCAAAAACAATATTCGAGAAATACGACCCGCTCCTCCACGGAAACACCCGAAGTAAAAAGGAACAGATTTTAAGCACTAAGTTCATGCGCAAGTATATACATATAGCGAGGCTTATGAAGCCCAAGTTGACTCAAGAAGCGTCTGACTCGATCGCAGACGAGTACGCCAGGCTGAGGAACCAAGATATGATGGACAGCGATGTTGCAAGAGTAAGTATTTTTTTTAACAAATTGCCATTTCTTTCAATCAAGTGACAAGTGTCTTGAAAAATCTTTATTGCGATTAATAAATAAAAAAATACTACACCCAGTATATTAAAGTGGTTTAAAAATTAAGGGCGAGTTCAGAAACGTCACAAATAGGGTAAAATATGTCCACACGCGTTTCACAAATACCGGAAATTGGAACTCAAACACTTAGGAGTGTTTGAGTTCCAATTTCCGGTAGACCGTTCAGAAACTCGGAAAGTATTATACAGAGTGTCCTCAATCTCTAACCTCACTGAAAATGCCGTGAAAAAACAGACATGCGCAGAAACGACTGTGAAACTTGTAAAGTGTGTTTGTTTCTTCTTAATGCTTCAACAGCGCAACCAATCATAATAAATTTTGGGACGCAAATAACCCATGGCATTGAGAGAGACACAAGGTACTTTATCCTAAGAACGCGAGCGAAACCGCGAGGAAAAATCAATTATATATGTATTTACACTCTTTTGTCCATGACGATGTAAGCAGAAAGTATAGTACAACTTTCATATAGATTTTAGAGTTACTAGAGCCTAAATCATAATCGAATAAAAGTCTTACCATTTTTTTTTATTTTACAGACGCAGCCAGTAACAGCTCGTACTCTAGAAACACTCATACGTCTGTCGACGGCGCACGCTAAATGTCGTTTGAGCTTCCAAATAACGCAGGACGATGCTATGGCGGCCATCGAACTGGTGCAGTTTGCTTACTTCAAGAAGGTAATTGATTTTAGAGTATTCTACTTACGTTGTAGCTGTGTGTGACAGTAGCCAGAAAGATTTTTTGTGTAAAATTAAAGTTTTTCTGGAAATACACAAAATTTGACAAGCCAGTTGGCGCAGTTGGTTAAGACACCACCTATCACGCCGCTGGTCATGGGTTCGATTCCCATCCAGGACAAACATTTGTGTGCATGAACATGTCTGTTTGTCCTGTGTCTGGGTGTAATTGTCTATATAAGTATGTATTTACAAAAAAAAAGTAGTATATGTAGTATATCAGTTACCTGGTTTCCATAGTACAAGCTCTGCTTAGTTTGGGATCCGATAACCGTGTGTGAAGAATGTCCGAGGATATTTATTTAAATACCTATATACGAGTATTAGATTCCGCCCCGCGGTTTCACCCGCGTTCCCAAGGTATGTTATATTTTCCCGGGATAAAAAGTAGCCTATATGTTATTCCAGGGTATGATCTATCTAAGTGCCAAGTTTCATCCGTTCAGTAGTTTTTACGTGGGAAAGTAACAAACATTTATCCATACTCACAAACTTTCGCATTTAAAATATTAATAGGATTTACAAGATATTATTTTGAACAAGCAATTTTTGATCTTTGGTACTTCTTTTTATCCGTAATTTTGTATCAGAAAAAGTATTTACATCTCAACGAAGATACCATTTAGATCATCTCACAAAATACATGTATGTTATTAGATTGGCCACTATTTAATTAAAGAGTATTTTATGTTTTTTTAATAGGTGTTAATGAAAGAGAAACGTCGCAAGCGGCGCGCTTCCTCGGACGGCGAGGGAGGCGAGTCCGACACAGAACAACCTGCGCAACCACGCGCCAAGAAATCACGAAAGGTAATAACACTAGTTTTCCCCTGAGGTTTCACTCGCGATTCCCTTTTGTACCCCCCATATGAGTGGATTATCAAAAACCCTAGACCATAGCTCAGGCTGTGCGTTGATATGTCATTCTTTGAATTTTATGCTAGACTAGCTGTTCCGCGCGGTTTCACTCGCGTTTCCGGGATAAAAAGTAGCCTATAACCTTCGGGAATAATGTAGCTTCCTATTAGTGAAATAATTTTTCAAATCGTTTCAGTAGTTTTGGAGCCTATTCAATGCAAACTGACGATTCTGTATGTTTTTTTTTAGTTTTTCGTTATACAAATGACGTCATGAAGCTTTTAAGTACCATCCCTTGTCACATCCCTCTTTAACGTGTGACGTAATTTATGGATGGGGCCATTACACCATGGGGGCTAAAACGGCCCCTCGAGCAAAATTGCTACTACAATTCATTTCTGGAACTTACAGCAGATTCTGACATAATTTGTCAAAATTGGAAATTAATTGACTAAAATGATATACATTTTCGGCAAAAAAAAAAAAAAAATTTGGATCTGCTGTTAAATTTGAGATATGAATTGCATAGCAATATTGCTCGCGCGACTTATTACGGCCCCAGGTATATCCGGATATGTGTGATGAGTTGAGATTTCAAAAATGGTATGTTTGTTCGTGCAGGTGGGTCCGAACCAGGACCCGTACGAGTTCTCGTCGGACGAGGAGGCCGAGCCGGTGCTCCGCGCGGCGCACGCCTCGCAGCCCGACCCCGACCCCGACCACCGGGCCACCAGGGCCACGCAACAGAAGTCCATCGACGCTAATAGGTAACACACATATGTTATTTTTGTAAACAGTACTAGTAGCCTTTATTGCTTTAATGGCCTGCGCACATTGGCGGGCGAGACGGCAAAGTGTTTAAAATGTATCAATTGAATTTTATTAAATTCAATATCCCGTATTAAACATAAACTGGTGCCGATTCTGTTGTTTACGAACTTAACTAATATTAGACAAGTCACCTCTCTTTCATTTTAACCTTATTGAAAAAAGATAGAACATTTTTAATGCTGTCAGTTTAATCCATACCGTCGTAATGTACGGGTAAATAGTCGTGACCAATAAAGATCGCGCTTAAATTCACGTTGAAATGTGTGATCGGATTAAACTGACAGGACTAAAATATCTTGCATCCCTTTCTTATATTTACTATTAGAAAGAGATATAGTGAGATTAAATTTATTTTAGTTCGTAAACAACAGAATCTGTCTTATTACGTGAGACGATTTAAAGCGTCATATTATCCTAAAATGTCACAGGTCCGTCCTCCAAATCAGGAGGTCAAATCGAACTATATTTATAAGCATTTTAAACTACTAATTTGACAGCGATTAGACAGAGACCCGACACTGTGACGTCATTAGGCACTACGGCCATATAAATTGCATGCTAAATTCTGTTTTTTAGAAAGATAGATATAGTTGATATATATCTTTGATGTCTTATATCTTGGTTATTTTTATAGTTGTACGAAAAATATATTTTTAAGCTGTTTCTTATATGAATGAGCTTTTATGATAGCAAAAAAAAAAACATGCCTTTTCCCTCTTCCAACACTCCTTTGGTAGGAACCCTAAAATTCAAACCCAAACTCAAAACTCATTTATTCAGTTTAGGTATTTATGAACGTCGACAGTTACAAATGACTACCACCGGTTGAATCTACAACTAAAAAATCTATATCTTCCAGGTTGGCCCTCTTCAAGACAGCCCTCCAACAACTGTTCAGAGAAGAGCGCGCCAACTCCCTCCCCCTCGACAGGATCACAGCGTACATCAACGAGAAGTACTCACATGATGTTTACGAGACCGGGGAAGTGCAGGCGGCCTTGGAGAAGATGACCCAAGACAATCAGGTCATGATGGCTGATGATATTGTGTTCTTGATATAAGATCAGGTATTTGATAATATTATTACAAATCTAAAAAATACCTTTGATATTCAGGAATTTCATAGAATATAAACGTTTCTTTTTGGCATCACAATTTGTGTATTTTGCCAGTGTCAAGTGGTGTAAGTCATGTCTTTTATATTCAAATAAATACATTCAGAACAAATTTCAATCAAAAAGTAGCCCTACTTCAAACCAAACGGACATATGATTCAAAATACGAATCAATTCCGAGGTTACACACAGACATGCTTGGTGACTGGTTTAATATCAGAACGAGAGCAGGGATTGGTTCGCGCGTGCTGCAATGTCAGTATTGTCATAGCATGTGGACGATTTTATGCAATAAGTGGACCAGACCACGTCAATAATAAAACAATATTATTGTACAATATGCTATTAACCGAATTTAAGCCACACTAATACTTTTTTAATGTGATTTTAAACCATAATAGTGTACTGTTGTATTATTAATTATTATTATGCAATAAGGTTCATTTTTCTTTGAAGGAAATACCGCCTTTACTTACGTTTTATGATATTGAAAACGTGTTCAATAGTTATTAATCTTAGGTATGTACCATTGACAAACTTTAAGCTTGACCAAATTTTGAAACATTTTCGCTTGCAACCGGTATTCATAGCTATTCTCTTATAAAATACTTTTTTGACCATTTTTTTGCTTAGTCCATTATACTCGTATTTGCTTATTCTGGTGTTTACCAACTAATCTAAATTTAATCTCACTATATCCCTTTCTAACTAAATACTTAAGAAAAGGATAAGAGAAATGTAGTCCTGTCAAATTAGTACGATTTATTTCAACGTGAATTTAGGCGCGATCTTTATTGATCACAACTACTAAACGAAAATGGCATAGACTGATTTGACAGCTTTATATTATATTCTGTCCTTTTTCAATGATATTTGTAAGAAAGGTAGCACTGCGGCCGTAAAAAGGCCGCACGAGCAATATTACAATTAATATCTCGAATATCTAGGGGGTCATTGCATACGAAATGTATCCTTATAGTGGTCATGCTTGAAGTTTGTTGATTATACAGTTAGCAACATAGTATCCTTTACAAAACATTAAAACTAGCCATCCATGATGTATGTAGACACTTTTGTACTACTACTACTACTATCACAAGCATACATCTTGGTGGTAAGCGATTACTGTAAACTATGGGCGCTTGTAACACCCATGGTATGTCATATTGTATGTTGCTTACCGTGCCTTACTTGTAAATCACAATTTGTTACGCCTGTTTAAGGAACGCTTTGAAAATAGCGGCTGGTAATTATACTGGTTGTTTTTTTTAACAACTTTTAATATCTTGTCAAAAGTAATATGAAATATTTTTTAATCCAAAATGATTAGACGTGCAGTGTGAATAGACTACAGTGGTGCCGATTCTGTTGTTTACGAACTAAATAAATTTAATCTCACTATATCTCTTTCTAATAGTAAATATAAGAAAGGGATGCAAGATATTTTAGTTCTGTCAGTTTAATCCGATCACATATTTCAACGTGAATTTAAGCGCGATCTTTATTGGTCACGACTATTTAACCGTACATTACGACGACATGGATTAAACTGACAGCATTAAAAATGTTCTGTCTTTTTTCAATAAGGTTAACTTGAAAGAGAGGTGACTTGTCTAATAATAGTTAAGTTCGTAAACAACAGAATCGACACCATTGTGAGCGAGATAGCACGAGACCGGCCGCCCCTTACAAATCGATTCTTTATTTGTTAAGATTTATATCACAATATAATATTTTTCATCTCCGTGGGAGTGTGAAAGTATCTTCAGATAATGTTCAACAGTTAAACATTTTTCTACTGCAATGTGGCAGCACCATTACCATTTATGAAGATATTTAATAATAAAATTGTCAATTTTACACAATACTAAGTGATTACCGCCTCTCAGTTACTATAATGTATGTTTAAGGTGGAGGCTTCGGTTGGAGCGTTAAATTCAAAATTTATCACGTTTTTTGCTAATTGCAGCTCAGTTATAGGTCGTAAGTTATCAACATGTTATTTGCGACAAGAATGGTAGTATATTTACTGATTAATAACAAAATAAATCATTGATGATTGTTGATGATGCAACTGAGCTGCAATTAGCAAAAAACGTGATAAAATTTGAATTTAACGCTCCAACCGAACGTTTACCCTTAAGTTGAATAAGATCTGTGTTAAATCATGTACAATGTTAACAATATGCCATTACTTATAAAGCCAGTTAATTGAAAAAAAAAAACAGTTATTTTTATATCATATTAGGGATAATGATTAAAAAGATCTAATTAGTCCGTTAGTTAGATTACCGAAAAAAAAATTGACACATTTTTTCTTTAGTTTCGAAAACAAAAAATAACGAAGATACAGTGCGTTAAAATTTCGGGTGACGTCACGTCTTACTACACTTTTTACAGAGAGCTGACGTCACAAGCCCCCTCCTGAACTTTGATGTGAATAATCTGTGTAACTTTTTATTGTTTTGATAAGATACGTATCCAATCTTTTTTGATAACCTAACTGATAGACTAAACAGAATTAATAATTTTTTACCCAGTCATCATCATCCCTATGGTGATGAATGCTAATTCTTGATTTTTTACAAAGCATTGAAGGATATTACAATATTAAATCTAATGAGACAGCTTTATACTAAAAAGTAATTAAAGTACCCGTTCACTTGGAGTTGGCCGTCGTCAAATGACGTGAGTTGTTATCCATACGCGGGTCTGTCGTTGAGACGCCGTGTGGGGAAGGGTAGTAGATGTTTATTTTCTTAGTATAGTGATGTCTCGTTGTAATATTTTATGTATAGTTTGAAAAATATAGCATGAGTTCTGACAGTAGCCAGTGACACGAAAATGAGCCTTATTTCTTTGCAATAAAGTCCATCTGTTTAATCTATGATTAAGAATATGTAGATTCAGATGAACCTTATTGCAATTGGTTGGAGAGCGCACTGTAGTAAACCCTACCTCATAAGGTAACAACATGGGACTAGTTTCTGGTGGTGTATAGTAAAAAAATACTCTTAAAAAAACAGGGTTGCGTGGGCGCAACCTGGAGGGTTTTGAGGAATCGGCAGTTAAGCGGTCCCTTTTTTTGGTGCATTTTACCTCATCGAGTAACAACTTGAGACCTAGCCCATTCGATAGAAGTCATCGAAAAACGTATAAAAAAAGTTGGTTGCCTCATCCTATCCTGGCACTTTCTGAAATCGGCCAGATTTTAGGGTGCTGAAAAATGACCGATTTAACCTCATCGAGTAACAACATGCCACTAATGCCATTCGATAGCTTAGATAAGCCCGATGATAAAAATATAAGGTTGCGTGACCTCAGCCTGGAGGATTTCCTAGTCGGCCAGGTTTTATGTCGGATTTACGAAGGCAAAATTTAAGGAAATCGTCTATAAAACAATGAATTTGACATAATTTCAATGGTTTAACTGTATGAGATGGCTATGATACATATTTGAGTTCATACAAAATCGGTCAAGTGTGTGTCGGACCACGCATCCGATAAAATTTCATATTTTACAGATTTTTTAATGCTTTAAAATGAGCGACCCTACCTCTTCGAGTTACAAGATTTGTATAATGCCATCCGATAGCTTAGATAACTCCGATTATAAAAACATAACGTTGTCTGCCCTCACCCTGAAGGATTTCCTAGTCGGCCAGGTTTTATGTCGGATTTACTAAGACAAAATATATGGAATGAATTTCACATTATTTCAATGGTTTAACTTAATGACGATTGTTTTGATACTTATTTGAGTTTATAAAAATGCTGTCAAGTGTGTGTCGGACCACGGATCCCATAAAATTTCATATTTTACAGATTTTTTAACCCAGGTAGGGTTGCTTATTTTAAATTTTATTTTATTCATCTTATTTTAGCGTTGCTTCGAGTAACAAGATGTCAATAATACCATTCGATAGTTTAGTTAGATTACTCCGATAATAAAAATATAAGGTCGCCTATCCTCAGCTTGGAGAATTTCCTATTCAGCCAGGTTTTAACTCGTTTTTACTAAGGCAAAATGTACATTATTTCAATGGTTTAACTTTATGATAATTGTTTTGATACGTATTTGTTCATGTATCAATATTTTTTACCCAAACCTAATTTACACATTATAGTTTTAATCAAGAATTCCATAGAGGGGAACTTGTTTCAGAAGTCTAATGCAAACCTTATTATAAATCTTTACCTGTTTGTAGTCGTCATTTAGCCATGCTATGCCATATATTACGGTTAATTTATGCATTGATCGCTACATGATTTATATGTAAAACGTAAATATGATTAAACTTACTTTTTTAAACAGGGATCCTAATATTTTTTAAGCAATTTAAAAAACGATTGCTAGGGATATCCCTAAAATATTTCTATAATGATCAATCATCTACTAAAACTTTACTAACGTTGAATCTATACTAATAATAAATCTGAAGAGTTTGTTTGTTGGAACGTGCTGGTACTGGTCCGATTCGAAAAAATATTTCATAGGGAGCTACATTATCCCCGAAGGTTCTTTTATACCTTTAAGCTGTATTAAAATAAAACTTCTATGTCAACGCAATCAAAAGAAACAGCAATTTAAGCCGCATATTTTGAAACTCGCAACGCGAAGTGAGACAAAAGTTTTGCAAACTATTTTCTGTGACATTTATACTTTTATACTAATATTTTTTGATTGTTTGTTTGCATTGAATAGGCTCCGAAACTACAAGACCGATTTGAAAAATTCTTTCACTAATAGGAAGCTACAGTATTCCTGAAGGTTATACTACTAGGTAGGCTAAGGTTAGGCTACTTTTTACCCCGGGATTGCGAATGGAACCGCGCGGAACAGCTATATCAAATAAAAGGGCTCGTTGTGAGGATCTCAAATATAATATTTCTTTTACAATTTTAAGACGAATAGTTTTTAAGTTATTTAAGAAAATAAGCGAATCTCTCTCTGGAACAAAAATATCATACTGTGGTGACATTAGGTATAAAAAAAAAATCACCAAACTTCAAGTTCATAGTGAATCGGGAGGTAAAATTTATATATTCATAAACGCTGTTTAACTAAATCAGTGTTATAGTGTCCTCCATCTCACTCTTTCGATCACCATACGTCACTTGTCAGATAAATATCCAAAATATCCTACAAAGATAAAGACTACGGAATTTTAACTTTGATTAGTTACGTTTGGTAACTTTTTTACGAATAAAAAGCCGCAAGTTTATAGCCCCAGTGGTTTAGGCTCTCCGTTAAAAAATCAGTTAGTCAAAAGATATGTAGATATAAAGGTTTGTAAGCCATTTTTTTTTGAAAGGACTAAAGTTATATATTATAGATAGCCTCTGATGGCTGCTTCAACCTCACCGGACAAATTTGTAAATTTAATTTAAACTATATTGGGTAAACAAACTGTGATTAAAATACTAAACTCTATGCTATGCTTGGTCGAGAACTCTACAATCTACAATATTTCGAAGATTTTGGAAGTTTATTTTCAGCCAGAATACTATACAAGCTGTTACAGAAAGGGTATATACATATCAAGTGCACGGCTTCTTTCGATCATAATAAACTATATTGCAAAGGTTTTTAAATCCTATATCTACATGTTAGGAAGATATGAGGAATGAAACCAAAAACCCAAACATTTCAACTTGAAATTTACACATCACTAGCAACCAAGTCAGCTGATCGGTGTAAGTAGGTAACTCACGATACATTCACCTGTGAAAACAAACCTCTTATGCTCTTACTCCTGGTATTTTTGGATAATGGGTTCCGGATATTTTATTTTGTTACTCACTTTTTCTGACAAAAACTGATTATGTTTGTGAACAAGCTAAAATAAAAATCCATTAAAAATTAACAAATCATCAATCAATCATCAGTAAATCATTTGTTAGCTTGAAAATGATATTGAATTTAGGTAGGTAGTTAATGAAGGGATTAGTAGGGACTAGTAAATAATACTTAGTTACCTATCTACGTAAAACAATCTAATAACAAACATAACGGAGTATGTAATGTGTGAATCTACGTAATCATTGAAATTAAACCACAGACACAGAATTTGAGTATCCAACATTTCTTTTTTATGTAGGTTGACATACATAGGTACTCTACCAGAAATTAATTGCTTAGGTAAATACTGCGAAAGAACCTAATGGAACCTAGAACAGAAAAAGGATTTCGTAACATAATTTATTTTCAAATGAACCCTAAATAACTTTCCTCCGCAACTTATGTGTGTCCTGGTACATAAATAATGCTAAAGGGTTCTGTGTTTAGTTTAAATTAAATAATTAAAAAACTAGGGATTGTTTGTAAACAAGTTCAAATGCAAATGCTTGTTTGCAGCTTGGAAAATTATTTTAAAACTTAGGCTGTAGGTAATAATAATAATACTTAAAGAAAAGTAACAAGAATTACGGAGTAGGTACCTAGTTCACGACTTTCGGTGAACGTGTAAATGTAGGTGCCTAATAATTATGCACCTAGTAACTTTCTGCCACATTTTTTTACCTCACAATAACAACAAAACGGGATAAAGGATAACGATACGAACGATCCTTTTAATGTTGATTTTTTTTATTCAACTCAAATAAGTATCAAAACAATCGTCATTAAGTTAAACCATTGAAATAATGTGAAATTAATTGCATTTCTTCCATATATTTTGCCTTAGTAAATCCGACATAAAACCTGGCCGACTAGGAAATCCTTCAGGGTGAGGACAGACAACGTTATATTTTTATAATCAGGGTTATCTAAGCTATAGCATGGCATTATTGACATCTTGTAACTCGAAGAGGTAGGGTCGCTCATTTTAAAGCATTCAAAAATCTGTAAAATATGAAATTTTATGGGATCCGTGGTCCGACACACACTTGACAGCATTTTTATAAACTCAAATAAGTATCAAAACAATCGTCATTAAGTTAAACCATTGAAATAATGTGAAATTCATTCCATATATTTTGCCTTAGTAAATCCGACATAAAACCTGGCCGACTAGGAAATCCTTCAGGGTGAGGGCAGACAACGTTATGTTTTTATAATCGGAGTTATCTAAGCTATCGGATGGCATTATACAAATCTTGTAACTCGAAGAGGTAGGGTCGCTCATTTTAAAGCATTAAAAAATCTGTAAAATATGAAATTTTATCGGATGCGTGGTCCGACACACACTTGACCGATTTTGTATGAACTCAAATATGTATCATAGCCATCTCGTACAGTTAAACCATTGAAATTATGTCAAATTCATTGTTTTATAGACGATTTCCTTAAATTTTGCCTTCGTAAATCCGACATAAAACCTGGCCGACTAGGAAATCCTCCAGGCTGAGGTCACGCAACCTTATATTTTTATCATCGGGCTTATCTAAGCTATCGAATGGCATTAGTGGCATGTTGTTACTCGATGAGGTTAAATCGGTCATTTTTCAGCACCCTAAAATCTGGCCGATTTCAGAAAGTGCCAGGATAGGATGAGGCAACCAACTTTTTTTATACGTTTTTCGATGACTTCTATCGAATGGGCTAGGTCTCAAGTTGTTACTCGATGAGGTAAAATGCACCAAAAAAAGGGACCGCTTAACTGCCGATTCCTCAAAACCCTCCAGGTTGCGCCCACGCAACCCTGTTTTTTTAAGAGTATTTTTTTACTATACACCACCAGAAACTAGTCCCATGTTGTTACCTTATGAGGTAGGGTTTACTACAGTGCGCTCTCCAACCAAATGTGATATGCTCTTTTTTCATATGACTGGCTACTGTCACAGGACTAGTGCTATATTTTACAAACCAAAGTGAGTCTTAATCAAAATAACGTTAGTGTTATTTTTCGTTGAAATGTGTTTTTTAGCATGTTTGTTATATCTGATAATAAAACTTTTTTTTCATAGTAATTTTTTTTATTTTTTTATATAATTTACATAATTGTAATTTATTTATTATTTTCTGTTCTTCCCTTTACCTTTACTTTTTCCTTCCCAGCTTTTACCTTTTCCGAACTTATTGATTTTCCCACCAAAAACTTTCTTCTGTTTATTGAAGGGTTTCTGTCCCTTATTTTGTCTATCTCTGTTTCCTTCGTTTTTATTATTAAACCTCCGTTTGCCACCATCGTCGTTATTTCTAAATCTCTTTCCGCCATCTTGTTTAGGCCCTCCTTTATTAAACTTCCTATTACCGGAATCTTTATTCTGAACTTTGCCGCCATCTTGATTTTTGTTGAATTTCTTTTTTAATTTATTGTCTAGTCTCATCTTTTTGAAGCCTCGCGCAGAATTGTCTTCGTTCTTACGCTTTTTTGGATGCCGTGTGAAGAGATCTGAGTAAGAAAAGAAAACTATAGAACTCTATAGGCGCTCTATAATTTGTAGTCCCCACCTGGCTGGTTACCGCACCCGCTGGTTTTCAGACAACAACACTCAAGAGCCAGTACCTTTCTAAGCTTTGTGTGTTTACCACCATCTGCCACATCATCACTGACCATGACATCATAAAAAAAAGATAGTTGTGGTACCTTTCTCTGGTTCAGCGCCGACCTCCTGCCTGTAGTAATCAGCGTCGTCGTCATCCTCCTCCATGTCTCCCGCGTTTTGTGACTCCGCCGCTGCCAGCTCCATCAACCTGATCACATTATGATAGCATTCAATTATGCTTGCTTGTCTAATATACACATAAAGAATACAATAAAAACCACCCTGGTGACGTTCATAAATCATAGTAAGGGTAGAGCGGTGAGCATCATGCGCGAGCTCAACGCTGCTATCGATAGAAACGAGTGAGCCATAATGGCACCGCACTGCACGTCCAATATTGTACTTAACCTTTTGAGTGCCGCTGTCAGAATAAATGGTAAATAGAAATAATGAAAATTGTGGAAAATCGTGAAAAGTAGTAGGCGATTCTCATCTTTATTGACTGAAAAATAAATGTAACGAAACCTACTTGCTGTAAATAAAAGCCTTTCTGGAAAAATTGACGCGGCGACCGATCGGTCCGACGGATAGGGAAAAGGTTAATTGTTATTTTTTATTAAGTACATAGTATTTTTCGAAAATGTTCATATTATTTACTCAAATAAGAACCAAATTATACACTATCGATCGATAGCAGTAATGCGCAGTATTACCAATAAGACCCATGAGTGAGAGAGAGCGAAATACTCTGCACCGCTCCCACGATTTACGACCCAGTGTGCAGCGAGTGAAAAACAGTACTATGGTTAAAATATTGTTGGATTAGACGTCGAGACAATAAAAGGTAGCATGAAACGATCGCTACTGACCGCTGGCTGGGGCGGGATATATAAAAATGGCATATTTTACGAAGCCTATGTAGGATTTGTTATTCAGGCAGACAGTCAGTGAATCAGGATTTTGAATTTTATATATACAGATAAAAAAATATTTTGAACGAAATGAGTAAAGATATATTCGTGTAGTCGCTCGTCTGCACCGTGTTTCAATCCGCATTAATTATAGTAAAACTCTTACCTCTGATTTTCAGTCGTTTCTTTCTTCTTCTTGATACCTTCTAGAGATTTCTGTTTGAGCTCGTCCTTCTCGCGCTGTTTGCGTTGAACGTTCTCCTCTTGTTGCGCTTTCCGTTTCTCTTTCTGTCGCCTGTGTGAGAGAAGGACAAAACATAATAAGTACAATATTCATCATCATCATATCCAGCCCAAGGATTTTCAGGCCTTCCACAAATAACGGTTTTGGGTTCCACTTCAGTTCGTTTTATTTCAGCAATTGGCCTCCTTCGGCTTCGGCCAAAACTTCAGCTCATTTTGGCCGAATCTTCAGTCAAACACAAATAATAATATAAAATTACTCGAGTTTAAATTAACATAAAAAGTACTTACCTCTTTTCTTCTCTCTTTTTCTTGATGAACGCTTTCTCTTCATCTGTTTTTTCTACCAGCTCATGGAAAAGAACCTCACCGTCCATTAAGCCATCTTCTACCTAAAAAAAACAAAACATCGCCTGATAAATACTCATAGAATTTTACTCCTCTTAATTAGAACAGATTTCTTTATGGCATGGCATCGTTTGTGGGCGAAGAGTTAGACCGAAAAATGTGTAACAACAATCATAGATAGATATAATGTAACAATCAGTGTTCAAAATCCTCACTCCGCATCAGTGGAAACAATTGACGGTCCGCTCTGCCTCAGTGGAAACGCACCCTAATAAAACCTTTAAGTCCATAAGACACGTCTTAATTTTTTTTTCTTGGAATATTATTCACTCGCAATCAGATAGACCATCTGTCTACTCACAGTCTTTTGCCATACACACACTACTAATTGGTATCAGATGGTTGTGTTTGGAGATGTTTCAAGATATTTATTATTATTATAATAAATACCTTTATAAGCTGCATAGATATCCTAGGTCCAAGTTCGAACAGTCTTATGGCAGATTTAGATTCAGCCGCTGCACCTCTCGATGCCAAACTCTGTGGAAGTACTACTTGAGAGTTCGGATCATCTTCGAATTCACTCTCTGATAGTAAAGCTGCTCTGTGAGAAGAAAATAAAAAGTCAGCTATAGGCGACACTTTAAATAAATTGTCAGCTATAAGCGACACATGAAATCAATTGCTAGTTAGTTAAAATTGAGGACTCAGCCATGTTATAGGCTTCGTTTTAGGTCATAAAATAAAATATGTTGGTGTCAGCATTAGATGACATCAAGTAAAAGTCATGATTTAAATAAACCAAAATGTTTTTTATATCAACATACTTATCAAAGAACTCCGACATGTCCTTACAGCGGTTTAAGTTTGGTATTTTACCTTGCACCATCTGAAATAAAATATTATATTATATAAATTGAAAGCTAGACTGACTCTCAACGTAAGAGTAGTTTAAACGTAATAATTCGCCGCCATATTATAGATTGTGGTTGCTAGCCTTAAAAAGCATTACAGCGAAAAAAATAATAGTCATATTAAGTGTGCGTATCTCAGTGCGTTACTCAAATCTCGTATTACCTTTTTAGTGCCCTTATTGAGTCCAACGGGTGTAGCTCTGATCACATAGTGTCGCATATCTATCAGTTTTGTTGCGGGGTTGTAATTCATCAGTACACAGCGGCGGATATATTTTAATTTCACCTAGAATGTACATAAAATTAATATAATACAGTTATCTCTCTCTCTCTCTCTCTGGAAATAGTATAAAATAAAGTTGCTGTCTGCCTCTGTATGTTTCTCTGCTTACATCTTCTAAAGCATGCAATAGATTTTGATACAGTTTTCATTAATAGAAAGCTCAAAAGCTATAAACAAGAAGAACTGTTTCTAGCTAGCCAATTGCTAGTTTATTATAAGATTACATTACAATATGGTGTTTTATTTGAAATAGAAATGATGAATGAAATACACACATCTCTTGAAAAATAAAACAAGATTGTT
The DNA here is from genome assembly GCA_963555595.1 of Tethea ocularis. NCBI lineage: Eukaryota > Metazoa > Arthropoda > Insecta > Lepidoptera > Drepanidae > Tethea > Tethea ocularis. Next base: position 10,265,858 of record OY741969.1, on the reverse strand, counting down.
TTTTAAAAATCAAAATGTTGAGAAAAGGTCAAAAAAATGAGCAATGCAAAAATTAATTATTATTTTACACACAGATTTTCATGTGTTGATGAACTCTACTGTGCGGCCATTCCACTAATGATCTAGTCACTAGCCTGCTTTACTTCCAAAAGTGATGATCTAACTTACAGTGGTAATATTGATGGTAGGAAACATGTTCTGGAACATGGTAGCCATAAGCTTCATATGCATGCCTTCGCCTGAGAAGCTGTTGAGCACGATGAGCGGCGCGTGCTGGAACGCGCGCATCATTACGTACTGCTTGCGTAATGAGGAGATCACGTCGCGGGCGAGGCTGTACTGAGGAAATAGTCATATAAAGGAAATAGGCGGTATTGCAGTATCACCGACAAAATGCCTGACTCAGTCCATTGCTGGATATAAGCCTCTCCTACAGCGAGCTACCCATATGGTTTAGCCATAAACAAATTTTCTATATTTTAACTAGTAGAAAACATTATTGTAAACTACTATTTATTTATTTATGTATATAGGTATGCAGCTAAAATATGATTTCCTTAAGTCCTCATGTAGTTGTTGAGACAGTCTCTGGTAATTAGTTCCATTACTAAATGACATAAGCATAAAGTGACTATTTATGGTAGATAGCAGTGGCGAGGGGTTAAAATATGGCGAGGGTAAGCCTTCAAAAAACACAGATAATTTTATACTTATTTACAGTATTTTATATAAAAGTGGCTTTGAAATGATGAATCTGTGGGACTTCTAAAAGGTAAGCCAATGGGAATCGGCTTGTATGGACCTTTCGCCACTGATAGATAGATAATGCTTTATTGTCACAAGATTTGTACAGCAATACAAGTTACCACAAGATTTGTACAGCAATACAAGAATTTAGATATTCATTAAAGTGTTACAATTGGCGGCCTTATCACAAAAGTGATCTCTACCAGGCAACCTTTGGATGGAGAGGAATTTAAATTATCTTATTATGTAATAATGTGTTAAGTATTTTTTGTGGTGTTAGTTACAAAAAGTTAATTTCATTAGCTAAGGTAATCAAATGTACCCCTATATACTTACATTATGTATTCTGAAGGTGAGGGTAGGGCCTCGAGGCAGCCTGGCCAGCCTCAAGTATGTGCCGAGCTCAGTCTCGGTAAACATCACCATGTGTGACACGTGTAAGTAACCTGATACAGACAGGAAATCCTTCAATGTGTTCTTTTTTCTTTCCTGAAATAATTATGTTAGTTATATTTATTTAAATTAAGGAATAACTTAATAGTATGACCAAAGTAGTATATAAATAGGTATATTGTGGAGATTTTAAATAAACAGGGTTTATCAATATTTTATGTAATAATACTAATAATAATCTCAATATTGAAACTTATTCAAAACCCTCTAAATTAGTTTTTGTACAAATGAACTTATTTTGACCAAGAAACACCTGGTTAATAATGTTGAAAACTGCTGTGTTAGATCAAACCAATAATCTCCTATAAATACGAGAATTTTATAATCACACCATAATATAGAATGGTTAAGCTTTATAACGATAGCAAATAATATCATAATTAATTACAAAAAATGTTTTTAATGATTTTTATGAGAAAAATAATACAAAACAAACCTTCAACTGTGATGCGGTAAATGGCTCCATAATCTTTCTAAAATCCCTCGTCAAGTCCATGAGATCCTTGCTACACTGTCCGCGATGAATCACGAACGAGTGAGGAGCCTTCACAAGATTCTCGGGCTCTAAAGATTCTTTGGTCGTTGGGTTTTTCTTCACACACTTTCCTTTACGCTTTCCCATGGTTATATACACTCAAATATATATTTAAAATAGAAGATAAAGCTTGAATTATACGTGGTTCAGGTTATTTTTTAATAATAACTTTTTGTTACAATTAAATAAGCATTATTTGAAAATAAACACGAACTTTAACTTATTTCGAGGTTATAAACATGCTCGCTCCAGCGTTGCCAGCACTCAAATGACATTGACACATGACAGGTTGTTTGTTTGTGTTTGACAGACAAAAGCTTCGTTCATTAATTTTTTCGTTGGTTTTGATTTTATTTATTTGACCATGATCTCTAATTAATAATAACTAATACACAGACAGACCCCTATAATATAATGATCATGTGGCCTATGCACACAAATCCTAGAAGATACTGTTCTCATGTGTAGGTATCTGAAGGTGTGTTTGGCAAAAAAAAATAATTGGAGGCATTAGGTATTTAGGTCAGTTGGTATGGTAATCAGCCAAGCGAATAGGTACAACAAAGTACCCCATCAAAACGATTTAAAAAAAACTCCCGTTAGGAAGTTGTGCCTCTGCCTATGATGAGCTAGAAACGAGTTGGCAAGCAGTGAGTGTGTAGTTCCGATAGTTTCGTCGCGGGCAAACTCGCAAGCTTTTCTGAACGTTTATGTCCTCACCGCGAAATACGAGCTCATGATCGCTGCTTGCGATTTCATTGTATAGAGGATTGACTGTAGAAATAATGCATTTAATTTTTTTGGTCCATCTGTTTCATTGAATACTCTATCTAATCTCTGAAAGATTTCTCCTGCGACATTTATCTGAATGAAAATATATCTCTTTCTAATTAGAATAAAATCCTTATAAGCCAGTGACCGACAAAAGCTGATATTTGATAGTCTATGTACCAGCATGGTACAGCCAGGGTCAAACATATCTGAACAGTTTAGAACCTTATCAAATTAACGCATTTCACAGTTTTTAAATAAACTATCAAGAATATTTTTTAAAGATTTTTATCAAATGTGTCAATATATTTTTAACGCTGACTGTACATCGAGGCAAATAAAAACACAGCAAAACAAATCAAAACAGCTTTATTTCTTGCTGGCTCATTTGTGGATTTCCCATACTTGCACATGAAATACTACACTAGATATTCTTTGCCTAAGTCTCATCATGTTTTTCAACGTGGCTTTGTTCATTTTATCATTAATGTAACTGGTATACAAAACCTTCCCGACTTGAGACCTTAGATTACAATCGCTTAATTAAATGTAAAAATGAATAAATACATATTTTAAATAGTGTTATTTCCGCTGTGTTGTGTACTTCCCAATCCCAATCACAGCTGGATTTGTACCAGCAAAGTGGAACAAAGTTGAATCAAATGTGAGATAGGTAACAGTTCACCACTCTGACGCACGTTATGCTTTCTATTCGAAAACATCACCACTACCATGAGCTACTCGAACTCGGAATCGCCAGAAATTGAGAGAAAACGAAATATTTATGATACAAAAAATTACAGTATAAATTACACTCGTAAAACCTTGGTAGTGGTACATCGAGACGTGAACACATCACGACAGAATGGTTTAATCAATTATCTATCCTATTTAAAGTGCAATAATGTGCAATATCGTTACCAACTATACTACTATTTTTGGATTTCAAAAATTAAGAATAATTTGGTAGCAAGTTCTGACCTTAGATAATTTTATACTAGCTATGCGCAATTGGCGTTTTGAGTTAATATCGGCACGCCACGCCAACGCCAGCACGCACTTGAGACCGTATATAACACTGTGGAAATTCTCAAGATCAAATCGAACCACAAACAAAATATACAGAACATCTTACATTTGAAGGTGCAATAAAAAATATTTCATAAAAATAGTAAAAAAAAAAAAAACGAGAAACAATTAGCAACCCTTCGTTGAGGAGAAACGATGACAGTCGATTTCGTATCAAATCACAATAAAAAGAGGTACGAGGTATAGAGATGTGAAAATCTTCGAGAATTTTATGAATATAAAAAGCCCCTATTTTACCCCTATTAAATTAGCTACTATCTATAGTCCATTCTATGCTATCATCAGTTAAATACCGTATCATTATTTTTTATTAAAATCATTATTTTATAGTGTACACATGAGAGTGACGAGAGGATACGAGATACTGAAGGAGTCGTGTACATAATACTGTTTTAGAACTTTATTCAAACATAAATTAAGATAGATCCAATTCTTTGAAAATAGATCTCAATCAGTAGTATTTAAGATGAAAATTGAGATTCAGTGCTATTTCCAAAATCTAAAACTCATTTCAAACTAACACTCCCAGTGTTGCAAGCACAAGCTTGAATGCTACCTTAGTAGTAAAAAAAACACTCCTTCAGTTTTTTCTCGTAAATTCTTAATAGTCTGTTTACTACATCTGTCTAGTAATTGAAATGATTACTTAAATCTACGGGTTCAGTTAATTGAATGAAGTTTCTCTTCCACTCAAGTTTGTATTGATTTATATTATAAATTATGTTTTTATTATATAGATACAATGTAACAAAATGTGGCCAATATTGTGAACATATTATATATATACACATTTCATACTGTTTGTGTATAACCGGAGACAATATTGTTACAAATCTTTGGTGCTTCAAAGACCATAGACATAAATATGAAGTAGAAATGTAATAAGATACAATATGTGCCTTTATAAGCATCCTTAAATATTAACATAAACAGACATAATTAACAGACTAAATAAATTATGATGGTGAATTATGAATATTATTATATTTATTTATTAGTGTACCTCCGTATGAAACGGTACATGGTAGTCAAAGCATTAAGCTATAAAAAAAAAAGTTCGTGAGTTAATAACATTTTTTTTTAGTGCAAATTTAGGCACGAGTTCAGAAAATTAAATTGAATATCCAAAAGTAATGATTTCATAGACTGAGTAGTCTACAATACCGTAGTGAAGTAAAGTGCCAAAGATAATGAAGCCGCAATCATAGTGCATCGGTAGACATAGCCCGCCCCTAGTGCGTAGTGTCTTTAATATTTAAGTATGCACGATTGAATTATATACATGCATAATGGCGTCTAAACAGTAAATGGTACCGATTCTGTTTACGAACTAAATAAATTTAATCTCACTATATCTTTTTCTAATAGTAAATATAAGAAAGGGATGCAAAATATTTTAGTCCTGTCAGTTTAATCCGATCACATGTTTCAATGTGAATTTACCCGTACATTACGACGGCATGGATTAAACTGACAGCATTAAAAATGTTCTGTCTTTTTTCAATAAGGTTAACTTGAAAGAGAGGTGACTTGTCTAATATTAGTTAAGTTCGTAAATAACAGAATCGACACCAATGACTGCATCTCTATTATTTAAATGACGCTGTTATATAATCTTTGCTCGCGTTCAATTTTAGATCCAACTAGTACATCGGAAGAGTTTAAGCCCAGTTCCACAGATCCCAATATCTAAATGTTGGGCGCAAAATTGGATCGTAAATAGAGGCAATAGAGTTACAGAACGAAACGCCAAGTCCGCCACGCCACGTACATTATGTAATAACGGTTTTAGATCAATAAACTACATAAAAGCGCTACACTCCTTCGTACAAAGCATCACAAAAATACTACAAAGAAATGTGTAGACGTAACAGAATATGTTAAAATCGAACACAAATCATCGATAAATTATTAACAAAATATGTTTATATGCAAAAAAATATAATTAAGGTGTTCGCCCGCGGGCCGGTGGTGGGGGCGACGTGCGATGTAGCTCGCGTCTAGTGACGTCACGCGACCTACATACACACACATGCTACAAAATGTTATGGAGACACATGATGATGTTTGCATCTTTTCCGTCCGATTCACAGCCGAGTCGTTTAGTGCTGGTCCATCTGGAATGTACCAAACAAAACGATTAAGGGTCAGAACAAAGATGCACCAAATAAATGCCTGTCTGAATTTCTTGCCGGAGTCTTTTCAGAAAAACCAACGTTCATAAATGCTCTTAACTGAACATAAGTTTGAGGCTAGCTCCTAGGCTACATAGCTTGTAGTTGGGGCGGTAGCTCACAAAGGGCAACTGCCCCATCTTCAATCTGAAAAATCCCTAGCTGCCCACAAAAAATCCATAATAGTATGGGCCATTTAAGTTGTCTTGCGAGTCAACCGTGTAAGCTCAGCATTTAACATCATTTTAACGTTTGATGCGCATTGGTGGTCTTTTTCGTACCATACATGGGCGCCGGCAGGGAGGTGCAAAGGGGTGCCCTGGCATACAGGAAAGAAAATAGATAGTTTTTTTTATTCCTAATTAATTTTATTTCAATAGAAACTGAAGGCGTCTTAACTTTATGCACACCCCTTAAAGAAATCCTGGCGGCGCTCATGGTACCATATAATTGACTGATGTTCGATAGGTATCGAATCCTCGAGGATGTGCGCGACTTTAAGGGGGAACGTTCGGTTGGAGTTAGTATATTTACTCATTAATAACAAAAGAAATCATCAACATATTCGTCCAATATTAATCAGTAAATATACTACCATTCTTGTCGCAAATAACATGTTGATAACTTACGACCTATAACTGAGCTGCAATTTGCAAAAAACGTGATAAAATTTGAATTTCGCGCTCCAACCGAAGGTATACCCTTAAGGTGAATCGGCCACATTTTATAACGTTTTTTGCTAATTGCTGCTCAGTAGTTTGCTCGGTCGTTTGTTTGTCAATATATGAGAAATAAGATTTAAGGCGATGATAGCTCAGTGGTAGTGACGTCGGATGCCGCGACGAAGGTCGTGGGCTCGAATCCTACAATGAGCTTGAACTTTCGGTGAAGGAAAACATCGTGAGGAAACCATAGCACGGTGGTAGGGTACTTTATAGTACCCGCCTGGCTGGCTACCACCCTCAAGTTGAAAATTTGTCGCCAAGCACCTACCGGTGTGTTCCGGCAATTGCACTTGAGAACCAATTTGCCTACTCGGCATTGTAACAGGTCAGAAACACATTGGCAATATCTTTGGTATTGACACAGAGATATGGCTATAGATTTATCTAAAACTTATCTATATTTTGGAACATGCTTGATAAACATAAAAAAAAATAAACAAGTGTTCGAACCTGTTCCTGTCCATTGGTCTCTTGGGACTTCATGACGTCAGGCAAGTCCGGGGGCGACGAGTACGGGGACAGATCGAGAGCCTCAAATTCACCATTCTCCTTCCTGTATGACATACAACATAAATTATTCTCAACCGGTTTTCTTGACTGGCCGGTCTATCGCGTATCTTTTGGTGGTAATCGTGATTGAACACCATTAATCTATCTATGTATCTATGCTAATAATGAGGCTGTTTGTTAGAACGCGCTAATCTCCGATTTGAAAAATGATTTCACTAATAGGAAGCTACATTATCCCCAAAAGGTTATAGGCAACTTTTTATCCCGGGAACGCGAGTGAAACCGCGGGGAACAGCTAGTTAATCATATAATTCAATGATGTGCTATAACGAAGACCAATTTTGTGGCATGGTAAGCCATCATTGGATGATTTTCAATAACAACTGATTTACTGACAAATGTGGATTCTGGGTTCCAGAAGCTTTGTAACAAACCTCAGGAGAATTATGGGTATCTGTATGTAAGCTCAAAGGAGAATAAATAAATTGGATGGACTTCTTAAAAAAAACACTTGGGTTCTATGCAGTTACAGTAGTTACTTTTTTTTATACCACCCATCATTGATGGTGTGATATGGCCATTTAAGAGCCACAAAGGAAACAGATTCAAGGATAAGATTAGATGGAAGACAAATATTTAGTAACTAATTCCGCTGGATATATCCTTCTCTGTCAAGTCCAAAACAAGGGAACTTAACAGGAAATCGACACGTGTTTCGCTTCTTCACGAAGCATCATCAGGACGTAGTAGACCCACTGTCGACTACTCGACGAACGCGAACAAACACATGAACACAGAACCCGTATGAACGCGCACAAGCACACACACACTGAGCTCCGCAGACGTGTTGACTCGTCGACCGCCGAACAGAAAGTGAATTAGTTATCTTAGATTCAAAGATGCTTTCGATACCAACAGCAACACCCACACCACTGAAGCAAATTTGTCAGCACCTAAAGCCACACTCCGTTACTTTAAGTAGCTAAGATTAATTTTTGCATCCAGGCGTCAACTCTTGGCGACCGCTGAAAATCAGTGTTGTGACGTAGCCCGTTACAATGTATGCTGAGTCAGTCTCCTTTTTGACAGTACTTTTTACTTTACTTTAGTTATTTAATAATTGTATACTTTTGTTTTCTTCTTTTTTGTTTATCATTATCACCTTTTTTATTTTGTATGTACATATTTTAGACTGTCAAATAAATAATATTCTATTCTATTCTAAGATGACTTGGATAAAGCTGGCAGGGGGGAATGCACTATACATTCCAAGCGGAACCTCAGTGCAGGCCTTATCGCCCCATAAGAATAATAATGGCCCTATACTGCAACGATAAAAACTATACTAATAATAAAGTTAGTTTCTTTCAAATTGATAAGATTGATTCTACCCGTAGGATTCGAAAAATTCGTTTACTAATAGGAACCTATATTACCCCTGAAGGTTATAGGCTACTTTGTATCATATAATTTGATTGGAATAAAAAAACATTAAATGAAGTTAAGAAGCATATTAAGGAAGTTTTAATTGTCAATTTTGTAGATAAATTGGATACCACTAATCCATGCATTAGTGGTATCTTATCAATGGATGATTTCATTGTTTATTACTATTTATAGTATGCAGTATGTGTATTAAATGTTCACTTAATGCAAATAAAGGAACATCCTGTTCAAAATTCAAAATCATTTACTGATCTGATGATTACAGTCTTAAACTGCTGGTCCTATAGACATGAAGATTGGTGTGTATGTTCCTTGCAGTACAAGCAACTACTTAGAAAGGGTCTTTTCGAAAATCTTCTCCTAAGGGGGTAATATAGGGATTGCCGATGAAACTGCCATTCAGAAACTGGACTTATTTAAAAGGACAAACTGTCTGGCTGACTTACAGATCAACACTCGAAAATTTTTCAAATAGGAGACTTCAAGAGAAACCGTGGGGCAGAATTGGCAGAAAACTAGTTATTCAAAACCTTACCAGTATTAAAGACTAACACACACACAAACATGCTCTTATTTATAAAGTAGCTTCCGCCCCACAGTTTCAGTCATGTCCAGTCAGTGGTAAAATTTCTCATGCTTACATATAGCTCACTTGGTGGCAAGCAGTAACCATGGTTTAAAGATGCTTTCATCTCATCATGAGGGATTCATGCATTTCCCCTCTCACTTCAAGAAGTATAATAAAGTAATATACCTTAAAGCAAGTCCAATGGGTGCGGGACACTGAGCCTTGGCAGTGGCTGATGTGAGCCCATAATCGGCAAGAGACTTATCATCCTCCATCAGCTGGCTGTCCTTGCTGAACAGCATCTGGCTTGGTGGTGGCGTCTTTAGGATACCTTTTCAAATTAATTTGTTTAAGATCTGGTCAAAAGGAGTGCAACTCTGTATGATGATTCTTCACCCTAAGGAGTGCACTCCTTTAGAACAGTTTATGTCATATATATAAAGGTTGGCTCACAAACAAGATCTTATGACTACATATTAAAAAAAAAGAATTCCAGGTACTTTTGATTCAGGTTGCCCATTAATATAATGCAATCTAAAAACAGAATTGCCAGTAACAAGTAGCAAGCAAAATATGCATATAAACTTGTTTACTTGTTCCAAAATACAAATATTTTATTTTGTTTTATTTTTACTGTGACTAAATCAGTATGTTACCTAGCTAGCTGACATGTTATTAAATTACACCATCATAATTCTGGACTATAAACAGTCAGTGCCAGGTTAATTCTAGGAATTTGCTGAACATTTACAAAGACAAGAGCCTACCAAACTGTTTTTTATAATAACAATTGATAGGGAAATTTTGCAGAGTTCAAAGTCTATGTAAGTATTTATTGATAAGTATGAACTTGTAAAAACTTATAATTTTATAAAACTCTAAAATAGATTTAAACAATTACTAATATTAATTTCCCCAGTAAAATATTGTATGAAAATTTCAATGCAATTTGAATGAACTCTATTGAACTAAATGCATGGAACAATGTTTTGATGCAATGTTTTGGAAAAAAGATGTAATGAGTCATTGATATAGATAACACTCAAGAACAAGAATTTATACAACAAAATTATGTGTACAATATAAAAAAAACAAGAAGCCAAAATGTTGAAGAATAGCGCCACGCTTAATAACAAAACCTACGCTGACCGTCCGACATTGTATCCCGCCCGACTAAAAATAGAATTTTCTCATATCGCGAAAATCGCACTCACCTTCGATCATTTTCTTCAATTCTAGAACAGTTGTCGTGTCCTTGGCATCAGTAAAGATGGTTAATTTTTTTCGCCTAATCATTAAAAAGACATCCTGAAAACAAAATCCATTTTTGAGGTTACACACAACAAGATTAGTGTATATCAGTTATTAAACGATTGCATAAATAACAAATTATTACAAAAGCATTAATAATTGTCCTATGCTCTTACCATATTGGATTTATAATTAAAATAATTAACTATTTATTTTTAGGAAAAAACGCTTCGAGGCGTATGAAATGAAATTGTAACGAAATGACAACTGTCCACAGATTATAAACAAATTCGTTCAGATATCTAACATCCATATGATTTTAATAAGCTTTCATTGTCTTTATATTCAATAATTTAAGGGTAAAATATTAAAAAAATATTATTTACGTGTGAAATTATCAAGTTAAAATTATTCGCAAGTTTATCATTCAATGCACAAAGGAATGTAAAACAATTTTTATGATTACCTACGTTAACTTGTATTATAAAATATTATGGTATTTGAGTAAACTTTGAACGCTGCCTGTCTGAAATGTCAGTTGGCGTCGGTGATAACAGCGTTCAAATACCAAGATCGATTTCAATTAGAATTGATTAGAATGCTACATTATATCAGATGTTTAAACAATTACTTTACGCTGATAAATATTAAATTGACTTTAAAAATGTATAGAAATATTTAGAACTACGTGAAATTCATGTAATCACTCAACATAATACATAAACATATTATGAATCATGAATAAATGTTATTAGGATTGATTCGTTTTTGAGTTATGAACGCATCTGCAGTTTTTACAGTATGCATCGCGAAAAATGGATATTTTTAATTGTTTATTACTATAATTCTCCGCATTTTAATGCGTAAATAAAGTTTTAAATTTCTTCTTGCACTACAACGTTGAAATGTGAAGTTCTATGAAGTGTCGTAAATACAAACAAACATCCCAAATAACCTCAAAAGCTTTGTTATGCCAATATGAATCCGCTTGTTTGTGTAAACTGCCGCAATTCGAAGCCTGTAAACCTGACAAGTAATCGTCTGGTTACCGAGAACTGTGGACATGTGAAATGTATGGATTGTCTGCTTCTGGAAACGTCTGGTTGTTTGGCTTGCTTGAAAGGAAAAGCTCCTGAGGAAATGCAGATAGGTGAAGGTGATACTGATAATATAGTCGATAGTGTGCCTGTACAGACTGAGCTAACGGAGTATGACGATAGCAAGGACAGTCTTATATCATTCGAGGATTTTGCTAAGAAGAGGAAACCCGAAACATCACATATCAAAATAGAAACTGGTTGGTATCTTTCTGTAGAATCAGTCTATATCTTATTAACTGTCAACTGATGGCTTTTGTGAGGCTAATTTTATGCAGGTCATCATCAAAGTTCACACTTTTCTTCCCTTGGTCAATCATAAGTACCTAAGCTAATATGCTTTTTTGTTACCTACCTTAGTGGCAATAAATTATATTATTTACCGGGCAAGCAGTAAACTTACCAGACAAGCCCTTGTAACCTCCTGTTCTTTACATAGATTTCTCTTAATCACTTAAATTCAATGATTGTTAATATGTAGCTTAAATTATTATTAAATTAGCACCTTTTGATTCGTCTCCTTTAATATAATTCATGTAAAACCTCCATATCATAGGCTATATGTGTGCCAAATTTAATTGGTGGTTGAGGTGTGAAAAGGTAACAAACAAGCTCACTGACACATTTATTATATTAGAATATTTTTTTTTTACTATATATAGGCCTGTGTTTGACCACAATGTCACCATCTGTCTGTGATGATGTGGCTGATTGTGTTAAGCACACAAAGCCTAGAAAGGAACTAGCTCTCAAGTGCACCGGCAGATGCTAACATAAGGGTGGTAGCCAGCCAGACGGGTTTTACAAAGTACCCTACCACCACCCATGCTATTGTTTCCTCACTATATTTTCCGACACCTAAAGCTCAAGCTCATTGTAGAATTTGAATGTGTAACCTTAATCTTGGCATTCAACATCACTTCTACTGAGCTATCATCACCATAAAATCTGGAAAGTCAGCTGCAAACTAAATATTTCTTCAATTTACAGTTAGTCCAATAATATAAAATTTCTTTCAGAAGCAAACGGTAGATGCTATGTCTGCACAGTATGTAAGAAAAGGTTCCATGCTCGCAGCCAGGTGGCATATCATGCATACTGCAATGGACAACGGAAGCCATATCAGTGCCCTGAGTGCAATAAGGTGGATAATACTGTTGAATAATATGGGGAATGTGGTCTATTTTCTGAAATTCTAATTCAAAAGTGTCTTTATTAAAAGAACTCATTGAAAGTATATCTAAATTTTTCAGCAAAACCTAATTATGATCATTCATACATTTTCACCAAATTCATCTGATTGTGATGAAACTTTGGGTAGTTCTGCATGCTCTCACAAAAGTACCTGGTCAAATAAAAAACAATGTGGCATTGCAATGCACATCAGGACTAGCTAGTATATTTTAGAGTTTAGTTGTACAGTTACTAACAAATGTTTTTGCAGAGTTTTGCAACCCACTCCCACTTCAAGTACCACATGCGCGTTCACCGCAACGAGCGCACATACGCCTGCGACGTGTGCGGTGACAGCTTCTTCCAGATGTCCAAGCTACAGAGGCATAAGCTGAAGCATACTAGTAAACACTTATATATTATTCACGGATAATATAAACTCATTTATTCAGTTTAGGCCCTGATAACAATATAAGAAAGGGATGAAGGTAATTTAGTCCTGTCAGGCTAGCCCGATTACTTATTTCAACGTGAATTTAAGTTGTGGAATGAGCTGCCCGCCGTGGTTTATAGCATGGGGTTCTTCAACAAGAGTGTGAAGAGATTTTTGCAGGTCGACAACGCGCGAGTGATACCCCTGGTGTTGCAAGTGTTTATAGGCCATGGTAACCACTTACCATCAGGTGGACCGTGCTTGTTTGCTGCCTTAGTAGTATCAAAGAATAAATAATATACTGGTACTATAAAAAAAAAGCGCGATCAATATTGGTCACAACCATTTACACAGCACTAAAAATGTTGCTATCTTTTTTCAATAAGGTTGATATAATAGAGAGGTGACGTGATTATTATTAGTTTAATTTGTAAACAACAGAATCGGCACCATTGTAGTGTAAACATGTGTTGTAGAAGAGAAGAAGTTCTCGTGCTCGGAGTGCAACAAGGCGTTCAATAACTTGTCATCGCTGCGCAAGCATACGCTCACGCACTCGGAGGAGCGGCCCTTCGCGTGCGCCGCCTGCGGCCGCCGGTTCAGGGACTCCTCCAACTACAGGAAGCATGTCGCTAAACATACCGGTGAGCTAAAACAGAATATATATCTATCTTCTAAATATACATCGAGTAATGAAAATAACCCAAAACCTCAGACACTGCTTTTGATTACAATACACACAATACAAATTGACAGAACTTGTTTTTATTACAATAAGTTGATATTACTAGTAATTGTTTATTTTCATGAACTATTGTAAAATATATTTGCAATTTTGACTGTTGACTTATTTTTAATAATTCATAGCACTACCAGGGATGAGCTTACGTGTGTACTATTCGCAAATATTTACGAATAGTATATACTTTTTTTTACCCAGTCATCATCCCTTCTCCTTATTGGGGCGATGAGGCCTGCACTGACGTCCCGCTTGGGGCGTATTGTGCATTCCCCCCTGCCAGCTTTACCCAAGCCATCCTAGCTCCTCTCATCTGCCTATTCATCATCTCATCGTCATCGCTCATCGTCCCTATTGCTGATGTTTTCACTCGCGTTCCCGGGATAAAAATTAGCCTATAACGTTTGGGAATAATGTAGCTTCCTATTAGTGAAAGAATTTTTCAAATCAGTTCAGTAGTTTCGGAGCCTATTCAATGCAAACAAACATACAAACAATCAAATCTTTCCTCTTTATAATATTAGTATAGACAAAGAATAAATAATATACTACGTATAGATAAAGTTACAAGTTTAAATGAGGAATGCGATACATTAAAAAAATAAAATAAAATAAAAATAAATAAATTAACAGATAAGAAGTGCGGTTGCGGAGTGTGCGGCTCGGGTGTGGGTGTGGGGGGGGGATGCGTGTCGGTGCGGTCGGAGCGTGCGCACCAGTGCCCGCGCTGCCCGCAGGCCTTCCACTCCAGCAAGGACATGCGCAGGCACGCCGCTGTACACACCGGTATGTACTTGCTCAATACATTACTATATACATATTGGGATATCCTGGGATGTTATTCACACACGTTTATCTAATCCCAAACTAAGCAGAGCTTGTACCATGAAAACCAAATAACTGATATATCAATTTTTTTGATAACTAGCTGTTCCCCGCGGCTTCACTCGCGTTTCCGGAATAAAAAAGTAGCCTATAACCTTCGGATATAATATAGCTTCCTATTAGTAAAAGGATTTTTGAAATCGGACCAGTAACTCCGGAGATTAGCACGTTCAAACAAACAAACAAAGTCTTCAGCTTTATTATTCGTATAGATTACATCCAGACTCCAGGACACAAATGTTTGTCCTCTATGGGAATACAATTACACCACACTATACACACGACGTCAGAATGTCTTCTTCAACCTGAATCTTTAACTCTGACAGCGGAAAAAAGGACCGATATGGGATATCTTAGTTATACCTGCGACGCTCAAACGAGACGAAGCATTATTCACGAGTTATTTTCCAAAATAAATACTTTCAATTTTCTAACTGTAATCAATGTAAACCGACAGATTCAAAGCCTTTCCGCTGCAAAGTGTGCAATCGCCGCTTCAGAAGGAAGGACAACCTCGAGCGTCATATTCGCAACACTCACCCAGATTACGTGACGTCTAGCGCCGTGGAATGCGACGAAACCGCCCTGAAACAGATCACGGCCGTCAATGGCAACCACAAACCCGACACCACTGAAGAAAGCGAGAAAATCAAGCTGGAAAAACGAAATCCCTTGCCACCTTTACCACTAGAAGTTATTCAGAAGCACACACAAGAAGTAAGCAGTGTTGAAGTGGACAAATCATATATTATAGTGGCAAATAACGCAAGAGAAAGCGTCATAGTTGGCAAATGTACTGTTGAAAAAACACCCAGTCCTAAACAGGAGTATGAATACGTCCATAAGATGAGAAAAGCGAGTCATAAGGATATATCTTTGCCACCGATAAATTTGCAGAAGGTTTACGAGTTGGAAAGTCAAACGACGTTGAACAAATTGGAGATTGGTATGCCTACAAAGGAGAAGAAGGAATTGTATGAGAAGATATTGTATGGGGACACAGATAGGTGTAAGCCGGAGGAGTCCAGCGCAGACATTAGTCCCGATATACATTGGCGGAGGAAGCTGAAGCTTTTGTAATTTGGTAAGTTTGTTATTATTAACTAGCTGTTTCCAACGGTTTCAGACATTCCCGGGATCAAATGTAGCCTATGTCCTTCTCCATATCATAGAGTATCTGCATGCCAAATTTTATTGCAATCTGTTCAGCGGTTTAAGCGTGAAAAGGTAACAAACAAACAGTTACTTTCGCATTTTTAATATTAGTATGGATTAATTACAGACGCAAGGTAGTTAGTTATTAAAAAGCGTTGGGTATTTTGCAGTTCAAAAAAAAAAAATACCAATATTTTTTGGTAATCTACCTGACGGACTAATTAGATTTTTTTAGTCATCACCCCTATTTTTGTTGCCCGTAAAAACTAGTATATTTGTATTTCAGATCTCCTACAACCAGCCAAAGTAGTAAAGTTGGAATAAAATACATAATTTATAATAACTTATAGTTCCAGTTTAAGACATAAAAACGAGTCAATAGAACTCTAGATATAAATGCTGGTAAATCTAAAAAAGGACAACATACTTTTATATTATTAAATGAAATTGCATTCTTTTATAAAATACATAAATATGCCATGAATTAAATTGTGCTGAATTTTGCTACTGTACAGTTTGAAGTCATCAGCACACGTATATCAGAAATGTATGATTAAAAAAAAAACTGGCATTGGGTAGTTTATAATATTGAATATTCACTTTAAAAGTCAAAATATGTAAAACTTAATCAGTCAATAAAAGCTAACATTAGTGTGTAAGTGCGTCCAAGACGTGTAGATATAAGATGTAGCTAGCTGTGACCCTTTTATTTGACCCTTTATGTTAATTATTATCGTGTGTGCGAGTTTAGAAATGTTTTTATGCCTTTATCCGGCTCGAAGGACCAAATTTTTAAGTCACTGATCTCGGCGGTTCTTACAAAATAACTAAGACTTCACCAGCATACTAACGTTTCTAAATAATGTATATTATATGCTGCTTAAATTTAAACTTGGCTTAAATACAACGACAGGGGGCGTTTTAGACTGAGAGATTTTAATAAATTTACAAGTATTTTATCGTATTTACATTTTTTTGCTATGTGCCCTTATCAATATATTATATTATAAAGACTGCAGTAACCTGAAGCCTTTTGAGTCATCACATACAAAACTATTAGTATATATAACAGATCAACAATTGCTCATAATATAAGTAAATTCGTTTCGAATTCAAGCTTGGTCTGCCAAAAAATGTATGTGATAAACGAGTTTTATATAAATTTGGAGTGAAAAATGTATAAATCTTAGTAGTTTTTACGAAGTCGACTGAAGATCATGATCTCTACCGTAAGCTGATCTCAAGTTATTTTAAGTTGATGTTTAACATTTTAACTAATGTGATACGCTACTCCAAGTGCTACGTATAAACGCACGCGTATCAATGCAATATTGTCGAGAAACATTTAATACTAGAAAAAAATGTACAATAATCGATGAATAATACATTAACAGTTTTAAAAAGTAAACATTTTAACGCTTATATCCCTAAGGATAATGGAAACGTAATTTCCCTTTGATTGTATACTATTACAGAAAAAAATATTATTTACCTTAAAATATGTAATCATTTTTATTTTCCATAAGTATAAAATACGTATTTTTGTTATTGGTTTGTGTATTTTACTTATATTTTATATGATAACTGTTTGTAAACTATACGCGACCTTTGATACGAATAAAATGAACTTTCCATTTATTTCCTTGTTTATTTGTTGGCTACGGATTGTTGTTCAAATATATTTTCTATATAATACCGCTTGAGATAATATTTCTTGGGTAATGGCCAATTTTTCTTAACAGTGAAGGGGGAATACAGAGATGGATTAGTCTTAATAGTCTAACAGTAGTAGAAGCAGATATCTTAGCAACATATTTAGATCTGAGAGATTTTTTTTAAGAGGCCTGTGTGAGACAAAAGAATTTTAATGTTGTAATTTGAATAGTAAAAAAAATATTCTAAATACTTGTAGAACAATGCCAGAAATATCTAAATCCGTTCCTGTACGCCAGTACAGATCAATCACCGAAGGGTGATATTGCGCAAGATTCTGTCTGGCTACATTCTTATTAGTTCACAGTCAATGTTAACACATCCGCATATTTAAATAAACATATCAATATGGAAGATAATTTAGTAAATACTATAATTGGTTTGTACAAAGAGAAGAAATGGAGTGAAATAGTGAACAAATACCATGATCATCCTAACAGGAATAAGTTATTGTGGGTGTACCCAAGTGAAGAAAACTTCAAGTTCCTGAGCAAGTGTTTGAAGGAGTTATACTGTGATCATATAATTAGCATTGGATGTGGTAGTGGTCTGTTAGAATGGATAATTACAGAAGCAACAGGTAAATATAGATTGTACATGTTTAACCCACTTTTCTGTTAATTAGTTATTTTGAAAGTTGTTCAGCTGGCTTGACACTCGTTGGATGAAACCTCTCGGAGTTAATGCTCGTTTTTTAAATGTTGTATTATATTTTTATACCTACGAAAATTTTAAACGTTTCAACATTTTAATGGAGAGGGTATTTATTCGGAAAATGATACAAGATAGTCCTTAATTCATGGTAAATCTCATCATCTCATGCATTTGAACAGTCTACAAAGACACAACTTACTAGAAATAAGAAATTTGTTTCAAACAAAACTGTCTACTCGCATTACAGAGAAACGCATTATTAATATTTTCAGGATTTCCAGTATCAGGAGTAGAGGTAGATGGCGCTTGGTGGCACTGCAAATACGCCCCGCCCACATTTATAGACCTACTCCTCACCTCACCACAGTTAAACGAAGACATCATCAATATATTACTAAAGAAATCAACAGCCATATTATTCTGTTATTTTAATAACCGGCCGGCTTTCGAAGAATACCTCAAACATTTCACAGGCAATGTGTTGGTTATAATTGGCCCGGGTGATGGCAAAGGCGTCCATACAGACCCCAAACCGTTTGGAGATGTAAGGAAAGATTGGGAACTTTATAAATGGCAAGAAGTGAGAGACAGTCGAGATTTCATAGCAGTATACTGTAAAAAACTTAACATCTGACAGTCATTCCATAACAACAAAATAATACAATAAACAATATACTTATATAAACAGTCTTTCTTGTCATTATGATTAATTTCATTACCTATAGATCTATTTATTTGATTAGTTCTTCATTAATTCTATATTTTTTACATTTATTTTATTAGTGGTAGGTCTAACTGATGTATTCATCATTGGATCTTTTTTACCCTGTATGAAATTTGGAAAATCATTTGAGGCTTCATTAGGACCAACGTCCATATTCTCTTTCTGATTAATTATAGGTACTTCTGCCACCATACGACTCATTTCATTTACGGCCACTTCATTCGTCGGTATGTCGTTTTCTAAGAAATGAAAATCATTGTGCAATAAATACATAGACTCTAAAGGGAAATTTATATCGAAGCGTGGCAGTAATTTGTTATCGTCGGAATTATCGTCTATTTCTATAACATCGTTTTGTTGGTCTGGTATCTCTTGTAGGACACCAGCAGACAAGTCTAACGTGTGCACAGAGTATTGCTCTCCTATTATATTATCCATCAAATATTGATCGATTATAGACGGATTTGCAGCTGTGTTATTCAAAGCCATGTTGTAAAATTTCACTTCATTCTTTATGTCATTCATATTTTTATGTATATCTTCTAAAGGCGGGGAAGCTTTATATTCTCTATTAATAGCCGGATTGGTTAGTAAGTTAGCGTTGCACATTCGCTCTAAGCTAGGAGATAGCGTGTTCTGCTTTATCGTAGATTCGAGTTTTATGTAACTCGGGTCGTTAGTTTGTATTTTCTGTTGCGGAGGTAACATCGTCATGGAATTCACGCTCATCTGTTGATTGAATGTAAATATTTGTGGGTCATTATTCATTTCGTTACTGACCGGGGTCGTGACCGAGTCTCCCAACAGTGGCTCTTGAGGATACGGTATTATGTTACTGGGGGATTCACTAAGATCAGGCTCCGGCTGTAGTTGCATGAACTGATTCGTTATCAGATTGTTGAATGTCACCGGCCCGCCTAATCCGAACCTCTCATTATCTTCTAATCTCCTAAACGCCATCTTCTGTTGTGAATGAAACATGTTCACTTGATCTGGACCCTTAAGTATCAAGTTACTTTTCACCGAAATCTTTGGTTTCTTCCTCGGTGCTCCTTCTTCAGACATGTTTACAGGTGAATTGCTCAATGACGGAACCGGTAATAATATAGGACCAGTAAATTTCGTCATTGGCAGAGGTATTTTATCAACAGGTTTAAGTGTAATGTTGTTTCTAACCGATATTTGTGGAACAAGAGGCAATCTTATCGGAAAATTGCTCATTATATTATTGTTCATACTGTTAGTTATAGGGGAATGATTAGACGCGAGGGAATTTACGTTACTATTTTGGAGTAAACTCTGCTCCATGGATACTGTGGTGTTGAGAAATCCGTGCAGATTTGATTGCGTGTTATCGTAAGGCAGTTGTGGTGTGTACCGATGCCTATCCATCATCGTATCATTGGAACTCTCTGATATAAGGCAATCTGAATTATTATCGTCCTTACTTAGATCCGTTACCATTAATGGCTCATCATTCAAATTATTGAAGTCAGTCACTTGATTGTCATTAGGAGCGTTAACATAACTTTTTGAATAATTTTGTGGTAAACTTTCTGAAATACTATCACAATCATAGACTTCTATAGGTATTTCATTTCTAGCCTCTTCATTCTGTCCACTTGTTTCTATCTCGTCTTTCTTTGTATTCTTTGTCTCACTGGGGATTGTCCAGCTTACCTTAGTTTTGGTAATTTCTGCTAATAGCTGTATGCCTTCTTTATCAGTGTGAGTGGTGAGATGGGTCACGTATTTTTCTTTGCTGACCGACTTGAAGGGGCAGTATGGACATCGGTGTAAGTCGCTGGAACTAATGTTAGGATGTTTGGAGATCATATGCGAGGTAAATACAGTGGATTGGATAGCTGTGTACGAGCAATATTTACATGTGTACACATTCTCTTTGGAATGCCCTTTTTTGTGACGTCGCAGAGAATTATGGTCGGCAGATCTGTAGCTGCATTGGTCGCACTTGTATGGTTTGTCACCTGAAAGAGTTTAAAAGATTATAATTATTTTTATTGTAATTTAAGGAATGGATGATTGTTAGTATATCTGGAGCATTGTAAGCTAGAAGAGCTTCTCAATTCAACTGTATAGAAATATTGTATAGTAATGGATTCTTGGGCTTTCAGCAATTATTTCATCTTATGGGTTTTTTCCGAGTCCCATAAATGTATTTTTTTTCTTTTCTTTCAATATAAATGTTATGCTCTAACTATGAATATAGAATAACAGTCAAAATTACTAATTTAAATCCAATTCCATATATTTATATGTAATTATGTAGGAACATCGTTATTTTATGCTTTTCAATGCAAACTTATTTTGGAGTTGATTTTATGTTATTAGACATATTATTATAACAGTACCTGTATGTGATCTCAAATGGAGCCTGAGCTCAATCTTCCTGGCCGCAGAATAGTCACAATGACAGCACTGATACGGCTTCAGCCTACTGTGGACAGCACTTATATGTACCTTTAACTTCTTCACATTACTAAATGCCCGTTGACATATATGGCACTTTGCTGGATTTTCATCTATTTTGTGTATGAGTTTATGTTTAGACAGCTGATTCGAGTTTTTGAAAGACTCTGCACATATTGGACCTGAAAGAGATAGCATTATTGATATAATATTTTGATACATGATCTATGATAGAGTCAATCCAAAAAAATTTGGAAGTAAAATTATTTTTTTACTAATACTTTGATTAAATAACCCCATTAGAAGCATTTGCACAGGTCAGCTGGTCGAAACTAATTTGTGGACCCGAACAACCAGCAATTCCCCACTTGGGATTAGTTGCTAAATGACCTAATACTAACGCAAAACTAAAAAATTGTGTAGTGTTCTGTTATTTTGATAGTTCAGTGGTAGTGATGTAGAATGCCATGGCAAAGGTTGTAAGTTTGAATGCTATATTGAGCTTGAGCTTTTGGAGAAGACATAACTTAGTTTTGAGGTACTTTGTAGTATGTGCTTGGCTAGCAATCACACTCAAGAAAATTAATTCCTTTCTAAGCTTTGTGGGCTTACCAACTTCATCTACAATTTTTTTAAACCATAAATTTGGGAAGAATCTAAATTACCATAGGCTATGGATGCTTGGAGCACACTAGGCATCATAGAATAATAACTTTTAGATACAGTTCTGACTGGAATTTACAAGTGAAGAGATTGATTTGACACTACCCAGTACCCATATTCAAGGCTTAAATAATCATGCCATCTAATGTTAGCCATAACTTGGTAGATAATAAAAAAAATCTTACAAAAATGTGCTTTGATTTTTCCATGACATTTCATATGAATATTATACAATCTATATCTGGAATGTGTTTTAAATCCACAAATCTCACATGTAGGCATCTCAATATCAATAGAATGTCGCTTCCAGAGATGGGCATGTAATGTACCCACTGTGCGAAAATCTGTACTGCATTCTGGACACACAAGTCTACCATTCTGATGGCATTTTTTGTGATACGATAATTTATTCAAGTCTTTTAAAGTGACATGACACTCCGTACATGAAGACTCTTGTTCAGTCTCTCTGACATCAGATTTAATACTTTGCTCTTCGCTTATCTTTTCAGGCTTGAGTATTTGTGATGTAATATCTGATATAGATTCTACTTTTTTTGTGTAAGGTGCTATCTTTGTGGTGTCTTTAACAGGAGCCATTCGTGGTTGAATGGAGGATATCAGATCGGGTGTGACACTGGACACTTGGATGATATTACAAGGAGTGTTGGTCGTCGCCGCATTGGAGACATTTACATATTGAGTTGATACATTACTAGTGTACACAATATTGATACTGGCTTCATTGATAATCTTTTTGGGGTCCTCTTTCTCAAAATTTGGGGTGCTCATTTTATTTAATTCATCAACAGATATAAATGAAACACCGTTCGGCAAAACAGTTTTTGTGTTAGCAACATCTGGAACTATTTCTATTACTTGCATCTTTACATCTGGAAGATCTTGTCTCACGGGAGGTGTTTCACTTACTTTATCTTCCTTTTTCAACTTGGCATTTTTGAGTGCTATTTGAACAAGGCTTTTCACCATTTTTTTGACATCTTTTAGCCCCATTTTATGGTGGTTGCGTAGATGTGTTCGGAGTGTTTCTTCGGCGTCAAAGATACTCGTGCAGCCTGGACATGGGATTTGTATGTTATCAGCCAAGCCATTGGTCTTTGCAAGGTCAGGGTGTTCGGTGAACAAATGAAACTTTATGTCGTCTTCAGCCAGCGCCATATATGGACAAGCTTCGCATTTATAGAAAGATGTGGAACCCACCGATTTCTCTTCGTAAGACATCACTTTCTCCTTGGCCGGAGGTGGTTTTGCTGATGATAATGCTTCATCAATAATTGGAGTTTGATTTAGCCTGTTTTTATTCATAATGCAACACTGTATAAACAATATTATCCACCACACACGTAAGTAAATATTTGCACTTTCGGAAAATAGTACGTAGACAGTTTATATGGCCTCATCTACCTTTTTCTAAAATATGAAATTATTATACGAAAACAGCTGTAAACAAAAATTACCTCGACGCCATCACTCACACTTTTTTTTAGTTTAGGGCTGTCAGTGAAAAAAACTTTAATTCTACCCAAAAATTAAACAAATCATTAGCTCGAAAATATGATTACTGATAATAAGGTGACAAAGAGAGATGAGCGTTATTTAACGTAATCGGTTTCAGTAACTGCTTACGAGGTTGATAATCGTGTACGTAGTTTCGTGGACAAAACTGTAACGATTATTTTACGTACCCAGTTTACACTCACTCAAAGACGTAACTTTAAAATAAAATGCAGCCAGTCCTAAGTCTGGAAAAGTATGAAGGGAAGTTCAATTGATAAAATTATTTACTCAAACAAATTACACGCATTGCTTATATAGGTATTATAATACCTAGAAACATGTTACCTACATATTCCTAATCATAACATAACACGAAAGTAAAACTAATATTATAATACCTATAACCTGTAACATTTTCGTAATCATACCTAAAAGTAACTAACGCTCTACTGTATACCGGAGTAACTAGTTACAAAAATAAGCAGTTTTGAAACTAGTTACTCATATGCACGAAACTACGTATAACCGATTACGCTCAAAAGACGTTACGACCCACCTTTAGTGACAAATAAAAACTTTTATGAAAATGAATTATTATTTCCCAGAGTACGTCTCTTCGATGCTTCAGGTTAGCCGCGAAGTTCAAATAATTAAGTTTTTTTGCTCATTTGGCTCAGATAAAGTTCGTAAGTTTGCCAACATGTGTTTCGCAATAGGAATGGTAGTAAAACTGAAAAAAAAATCATCAACATATTCCCCAAAGTTATATAGGTTGTGGTTTTGCATTCCCGCCATATTTACAGAGGTTGATATTTACCTTGTTTAGAACAAGAATCAGTTTTATATTCATACTCGTAAAATTACATATATAAAAGTTTTGTAAAAATAAAGGTAAGGTTTCCTCCAAAAGTGGTGCCACGATGTAGCGACCGTAATACAGCGATGAATGACGTCACTAGAACGTTGTCTATGTCAACCAAATGGCGCGGTTTCCTAGAGAACGGTAATTGTTCTGGCAGAATTGTGTAAAAAACGCATCTAATGCCATCATAGTCAAGAAGTGAAGTGAAGACACCGTAACGTCAAAATGCGGTGCCATCTGCATGACGGCCGTCTCGACGGTGTCGAATGGTATGTGAAAGATGGCCGTTAAACTCCCGAACATTCCACGTGCCTACAGCCGTCTTTTTGCGGCCATCATATTGCGTTCGTTTAAAGACGGCACCGCTTTTGGAGGAAACCATAACTTTACCGCGCGTTTGTTTTTGCACCTGTTCGCGTATCGTATCGCGCTATCTCTTACACCGACTATCGACCGCGAACCGCGAACCGCGCACCATGCATCGGCCACCAGCCCGCGCGGGCGCCATTTGCAGTTGACCTGCTCCGCCTGCGTACGCGTCGGTCGTTAGTAAATCTTCACGCAGGGTACCGCGTCACCCCCGCGGGACACCCTAGCGAACAGTGATAAAAACGCGAAAGTGAAGTGCTTGGAAACCAGTGGATTGGCCGTGGTGTTGTGCTGGCAGAAATGTTTTGAGTAAATTAAATAGAAACTTGCGATGCCGTGCTCGACTGTGTATCGAAAATGCGGTAGGCACTTTGAGCAGTATCTTCGAATAACGTAACGGTAAGTAAATTAACTTTTTTGCATTGAATTTAATGCATTTATTTAATGATTACAAACATTAGTTAGAATTATTGGCATAATTCTTTCAATTGGGATAATAATTTTATTCTGAAATTTATTCGTACTTAGTTAAAAAATAAAGTAGAGGGTAGTAGTAGTAGCAACGGCAACGGTAGAACAGATACGATATCCCACAGCAAAACATACCTATGCACAGTGACGTGCGGCCGCGGCGCGCCCCAGGATCGCAGACCTATTCTGTGTACTCGTGAAGCCTTATTCTGATTTGACGTTATTCGCCAATCATCAATAATCGTTTACTAATCAAACATAGAATTAATTATCTATTTTTATAAACGAAATTAATCATTTACTATTGGTTCCATAAATAAAGTGAGAATCCAAAACCATATTAGGAGGTATACGACGATTTCCTGAAAACGTGACATTTTACAACTTTAACTCCGTGAAATTTATTGATGATTTATTTTGTTATTAATCAGTAAATATACTACCATTCTTGTCGCAAAACACATGTTGACAAACTTACGACTTATATAAAACTGAGCAAAAAACGTAATAAAATTTTAATTTCGCACTCCAACCAAAGGAATTACCCTAAGTTCGAAGTCAAACCATAACATTGGACATGGAGTTCTTTACCGATTTTTTCGCGACCCAATATAGATTATGTGTTTATTAGTCGAATATATATCGCTAAAACGAAAAATACCTACAGTTGTCAATGTTAGAATTTGTTTAATCTGTTCCTCTCGTAAACGCTGACGTTTACTTTACTTGCCAAACCACCCGGTGGCAATATTCCCATTGTGTAAAATTTATCATAGTAACAAGCCATCAAAATGAGTGTAAGTATTGTAATCCTTTTATATTTGTTAGCAGCACTTAGTTGTGAAAGTTATAAATTTATAAGTTTTTGAATATTCCAGTTAGAAATCGAGTCGATGGTGCGCTACGCGTCGCCAATAAATCCGGCGATTTTCCCACACCTCACACTGCTTCTCCTGGGAATTGGGATCTTCTTCACGGCGTGGTTCTTCGTCTACGAGGTCACCAGTACTAAGATCTCTAGGGATTTATTCAAAGAACTTCTACTATCACTTGTTGCCGCTCTTTTCTCTGGATTCGGAATACTGTTCTTGCTCCTCTGGGTCGGAATCTATGTGTGACATTTTAAACTAGGAATTAGTTCATAAGCTCTACACCATTCCGTTGTGATTGGTATCAATGATCGTAGGTTTGACCAAATGTTTGTTTACCTACCTAATTTATAAAGAAAATAAATAATTTTTCAGCAATAAACTAAATAATAAAACAAAATGTAATTTGAATATTACTTTATTGCAATTAGAGAAATTATCAGAAGTATGTACCAAATTACTTAATTGTAAGCAATTTTGTATCCTCAAAACTTAAATTATAATTTTCTTCGACTTAAAAGTAAATAAAAAACTATATTATGATAAACTAAAAACTATTTCTTACCCATTATAAATTATTAAGGTACCTGCAATAAGTCTTATAGTCACTAAATTAACTATGCTAGTGGGGAGCCAACTCAGTATCTGTATGAATAATTCCATTCAACTCTGCCATCTCGGTACCACACCTAGCTTACTGATCATCCTTCATCTTCTCTTAATATATTTGTGATATAGTTCTTATTTGTAATGAAATGTATAGGTTTATTTTAAACTAGCTGTTCCCCGCAGCTTCATTTGCATCTTGGTCATAGTATGTAGTGTTACTAATCCATGCTACAATGTGCATTTTAAAACAATAGTTCTTGATCTAGTTTGGAAAATTGTACAAAACAAATAAGAAAACCGTAATTAAAACAATTAAAATTCAACATCCATATTACTATAGTTCTACTCTGGTACTCCAGAACTCTAAATTAAAATTCTAAGTGTTACAATCCTTATTCTTTTGTTTAGGTACCTCCCAAGCCAGGTTCATCAGGTTTTTTATCTTCAATGGTGGAATCACCTTTCTGCTGGTCTTGCATGTTGAGTTGTTTCTCTCTCTCCCGCCTTAAGTCTTCGTCTACTAGTACAGTTTCATGCATACGCTGTGATGCGAGCGCTTGTATTCTTTCCAAGAGAACTTCTTGGGGCAGTATGAATTGCCTGTTGATGATAGTAAGAATGAATCTTATGACTATCCGATTGCGGTGAAGCTATAAAAGGAGGGTTATGTTTTTGACCTGTATGTACGTACGTCCCTATGTTCCCACGTAACTCTTAAAAGAACTGAACCGATTTTGGAGATAATAATTTTGTCGTTTTTTTTTTTGTTTTTATGGCGCGAGTGTCACTGGGTCGGTATATTGAAATAATAAAAACAATCTCGGAACTTTTTTCGTATTGTAACAGTCGGGTTTTTTAGTTTTTGTTTATGTGATTTACTATGTAGGTACTATAGAACAGTCTTGGATCACAATCACACCATCAGTGATTAAACCTAAAAATGGCGTTCGAGTGAAGTTGTTGGAATACATCAGTAGATAGGTGCTCGACTTCCTTCGTGATATAAGTAGTATTCTCATGATGTTTTCCATCAACGAAAGCTAAGGCTCACAGCATTCGATGGCACTACTACCGCTTCAAAATCAGTAGTTTTAGGAACTCCATTTCCACTCGATATCAAATCCACCATTCTGTTTAAGATTTCATAATCACCCAAAATCTTTGCTGTCGAGACGGTAGAGCTGAGTGATCTCTACTGCGACTACGGTGGCCATGCGCTTCCTGTCCTTCATCAACAGCGCCACCTCGCCGAAATGTCCGCCGTCTTCTAAATGGCACACCTGCCATAGTATAATCATCATTGTAGGCTAGTTGCCTACCATTATTGTACAATACTAGCACTTTGGCGCGCATACAATGAAATTTAGATCAAAAGAGACGTTCAAGAGGAAGGTTTCCCTATATCTATAATATTTGCATATTCTACAGAAAAGCCGAGAAATTAAAAGATTTGTACACCCGTGATTTGTACAATCAGAAAAGCATCTCAATGACGCTGACGGCGAGGCTGATGCGTAAGAGCACTGAATCCCACAAAACGAAAGTTCTCTCATATTCGTCTCAATGTAAAACATCTGCTTTTAGATTGCGGTTCAAACACCATTATTAAGATATGGTTGTACAGTCAGCGTCAAAAGTAGCTGATCACTTTAGAACCTTGTCATATTACGTAATTCACAGATTTCTTACAATTTTCATGAAAATGTCAAATTGTCAATAGAATAATATGAAGTGCTAAATCTACTTTTGACGGTGACTGTATATGACGTGTGAACCTAAATGAGTAGGTACCTAGAGTAGGACCTACCTATTAGTTATAATCACTAGAGAGGTAGAGCATAGCGATTTTTCGTTTGAAGAGCAGCCCGACTGGGGAAGTACCTCCACCTTACAGAATATCGCAGCCAAATAACCTGGTTGTGTTCCTGCGCGTGAGTAAGGTCGCCAGAGCTCATCGGGTTGGGGGAAGGGTCCGCAATGCGCGTACCCGGGGCGCTGATTAGTATATGGTCTTTATCCTGGGTCTCGCTAGCGTCCATAGGCTACGGTAACTGCTTACCATCAGCCGGGCCGTATGCTTGTAATATAAAAAAGAAGGGTTGGAGAGTCTGAAGTTTTGTGTTGCCATGTATAATTTAAAGTTGATCAAACCTCGACTCCTTTCAAAGAGTAGACAGCTACAGTCCCCGAGGCTATAAAGTACATGCAGTCCCCGACGTCTCCCGCTCGCAGGACAGAGTCGTTGGGCAGGTACACCTCAGGGCTGACGCAGCCCAGTATAGTGCCCACCAGGCTGGCTGATAGACCCTCGAATAATGTCACCTTGTTCAATAATTTGTGACAAGTGTGTAAAGTGATTTCGTTCCGAAGCTCCTCTATGGAAGAAGGCATTTATCATATTTTAGAACAAAACTTGAAAACAAAAATGAGCTTGAGCTTTCGGTGAAGGAAAACATCGTGAGGAAACTATAGCACGGTGGTAGGGTACTTTGTAGTACCCGCCTGGCTGGCTACCACCCTCAAGTGGAAAATTTGTCGCCAAACACCTACCGGTGTGTTCCGGCAATTGCACTTGGGAGCCAGTTTGCCTTCTCGGTATTGTAACAGGTCAGCAACGCATTGGCAATATCTCTGGTATGGCGATAGGCGACGGTAACCACTTACCATCAGGTGAACCGTATGCTTGTTTGCTACCTTAGTAGTACCTATAAAAAAAATCTAAAATTGGGAATGCGAGTCGGATTCACACAGGAAAGTCGAGTTAATTAAAAACATGTTTTTTCGTGACCTTTAATTTTTTCTTTATTTTATTTATCGGACAGTGGAGTCTTAGTAATAGGGTTCAGTTGCCACCCTTTGGAGACGGAACGAATTCTAAAATGGGATTTCATGATATAAGTGTACCTAAGTTGTAATGGTTCTCAAATATTATATGAGAAAAACAAACCTGAGAGACACTGTAGGACTCTGTTCTCCACAAAATATGTCTCTTGGTATCTGTAGCGATAGAACATGCGCACTCGCTTCTTCAACTGCGTTGGGAACTGTTTCTGTTTCATATACTCCTGGTACAAGACAACAGGTTATAACTACATCTATATGAAATCGAGTTACAGAGTGGCAATAGAATTTCAGGTAACTGAATTTTGTGCAATAGGGTAGTTTCTTGACATATCAAATCAGAAACTTTTTATTTTTTATTTTACTAGATTCCGCCCCGCGTTTTCACTCGCGTTCGAGGGATCTTCTGAATTACGGGGATAAAAAGTATCCTATGTTACTACTAGGTTATAAACAATCTGTGTTCCAAATTACATCCATATCCGTTCAGTAGTTTTTGCGTGTGAAAGAGTAACAAACATCCATCCATCCATACTCACAAACTTTCGCATTTATAATATTCGTAGGATAGTAGGATGAAATACTACACTATGACGTCATAGTTTCACTGCATCAAATGATCTACTCTTATTGGTTCTACTGGTAATTAGAAATTATAAAAAGCATTAAATGTACAACATATTTGATATTTCTACGTGTTTTTAGATGTTTATACATTAGTCAGTGTTTGGTTATTTATTTTTGATACTGTCAACTAGCCTATTAATTTGACAACGATCGTTTCGTTTTTCATATAGTCTTTGATATAGTAGACCCTCAGGTCTGAGGTCATGAACTACTTCAGTTTTCTCCAGTGCCAACAGATGGCGTTACTAGTAGATTACATCGCGCTATGGTTTACTTCTAACCGTTTTATATAAAGTAAAACTAGATCAAACTTACTTGTTTCACGACAATGTGTCATTAGAAACTAAGATTTTTCTTGTAAGGGTGTTGACTTGCAAAATGTCAGGTCAACGCCTAATAATTAATTAATTGTAAAATTAAAAAAAAAAACTTTGTATCTATCTAACTAAGAGGATATAAATAATACTACATTAACTAAGTAAGTGTAATCATAGAGTAATGAGTATCTAAAAAAGATAGAAGAGATCTGTGCTTGAGATAAGATGAGAAGTAATTACATTCATTTTAGTTTTTAACCGACTTCAAAGAAGGATAAGGTTCTATCTATTACTATATCTACCACCTACTACTACTACTATTCTTCCCAAAACTCATGAAAAAATTAATGAAATGTTAGTTAGAGTAACATAAAATCTACAGTACGAAAAATATTTTTCATATAAACATTGCATAACGGTCCTTATAAACTAATTCCCGTTGATCTGATAGACGTACCTCGACTTGGTCCATTAGTGCATAGTAGCGTATAGTGGTGCTGTAGACTGTCATGTAGATCTTGAGTAGGAGTACTGTGAATCACTAGGTTTATTTACTTTTAATTTATGTTTTTGAAATGTGGCACACCTCTTCATACAACTTCGTGGGTTCGAATCCTACAATGAGCTTGAGCTTTCGGTGAAACAAAACATCGTGAGGAAACCATAGCACAGTGGTAGGGTAGGTAGTACTCGCCTGGCTGGCTACCACCCTCAAGTTGAAAATCTGTCGCCAAGCACCTACCGGTGTGTTCCGACAATTGCTCTTGAGAGCCAGTAATTGCCTTCTCGGCATTGAAACAGGTCGGCAACACATTGGTATTGCAAATGACGATAGGTGACGGTAGCCACTTACCATCAGGTGGACCGCCAGCCAGCTTATCAACCTTCTGACAAAAAAAAATACAATGAGGAGCCTTGTGGAGCCTGGTTTCTCTTTTAGGAGTCTGGTGCTGCTATGTGGGTTCAGTACATAGTTATGGTCTTTCTTTTGAAGCTCTAGTAATAAAAAAAAACATACAACCGAATTGAGAACCTCCTCCTTTTTTTGAAGGAGGTTAAAAAATCTAAATCTATGATCTTACTATAGTGCGATTGTGTTGTCAAAAATAAGTCTACCAAAAAAAAAAAAACGAATAATACACAAAGATTTACCTAGGGTGTACACCATAAACATAGTGGCATAGAGAATCATTAGTGAGTGTATTACAATTTCTTCAGGTGTCTTTGCTTTAAATGTCGAATATCCCGTACCTTAAACAATTGTATGGGTCATCAATACACAAAAAGTGGTACCTAATTATGTTTATTAGTCAGATTAAATCTGTGGATCAATACATATTTAATCTCATCTTGTCATTCTCATTTCAAAAAATAAATAGAAAAAGTATTTAGACAATGACCGGCCACCGCCGACGAGAAAGCGACTAGCTATCGAATTGAATAGTTAAAAAAAAAACTTATTCAAAATCGGTTCATCCGTTCAGATATGATGCATGCCACAGACAGACACACAGATACACACTAACAAACTTATAATACTCCTCTTTTTCGCCGGGGGTTAAAAAAACTCGTTCAGTAACACTGGCAGGCAGAACACTCGCTGCTCACCAACTCATTACTAGTTGCCAGCTCTATTTGCTTATCATCGGAGGTGGGACAGATGCCTTAAAGCCTAATAATACAAGTAGGTACGTTAAAAAACTCTTACCAAAATACGCAGAGATTGACATAAACAGGGCCCTCCTGTACCGAGCGTTGACGCTATAGTCCAAAAATGGTTTTTGATCTTTAATTAGTAGGAAAAAATTGTATGTTTCTGGTATGGAGCCGTTCCCTGAAGACAAGATAACTTTTCTAAATCGGTCTGAATGGATAGTAATTAGACTATCCATTCAGACCGCACCTGGAGGGAAAGTACTCTAAATACTGGAGACAAATTTTACTCAAAGGAAACATTCCTTTATTTTTAAAAAGAAACAAATCTGCATTTCAATGGAGTAAAAGTGCTTCTTGTCCCATTGAATTTATAAGTGTAGATTTCATGGTTTTCCTTTCATTTAATTTACCATGTTTGTTAGAGAGTTTTGATTCTTATAAATTTAACATATCGATATGTTGTTTTTTGGATTTTAGCCGGTTCGGCTCCCGAGTGTGCCAAGCGGGTTTTCGAAAATCTTTGAATGCAGATTTGTTCCGTTGCCTATGTTCAAATGAACTCTAGACTTTATATTTAGACTTTTTATTATTGAAATATCAAAAACTGGGTTACATGACAAACTATCACGGCTAATGAGTCTTCCAGTTCACGAGCTGTAGTCGATAAAAAATCTACAAGTTATGGACTTTTTATTTAAAGCATAAATTTAATTATTAAATACCTAGTTTGAATGTAGATTTTAAATTAACTTTGAGATCTACATTAAATTTGTCATTTCTGAATTAGAACTATAAAACCCTATGGGCGATTATTATTTTGCCGAAGATTGTAACCCTAGAGTAGAATGGCCTATGTCTTACAATATAGGGATAATGCGGAAGGTAGGTAGATGAGGCAGCTACACCAGTGGACGGTCATGAGGAAGAGCATCACGTGTCGGACACATCCATGATTCACATACGAACCGGTGAAAATCTGGAATACACGCACAATATTATTTCTCGCTCATTTTTCTATCAAGGCCATAAGTACCAAGGGCTTATTGTTTGCTAATGAAGGTCCGTTGGCGTGAGTAGGTACAGCGAACACAAAATCACTAAAACTACATAATACAATCTGTCTGTCTGTTCGCGATAAACTCAAAAAATATGAACGGATTTTTATGCGGTTTTCACAGTGATACACGAGTAAGATTTAGTTGTATAATTCGATAAAGTTTTGTTTAAATTGGCTGAAATATGACGATTATTGTTGTAGATGTCACGCGGATAAAACTCGGCGGTTCCACACCATGCGAAGCAGTGGCTGGTCGCTAGTAAATAAAACTGCAGGTACGTATGGGAAAACTTACCACAGTCTTCTCAGTTTAAGTGTATTCCGAACCTGTGGTAGAGTCTATTGTAATGATTGTAACTATCGATATTCATAAGTGCCTTATCAGGGCCTAAACTAAATAAGTAATATACTGGGACATTCCTCACACACGGTTATCTGATCCCAAACTAAGCAGAGCTTGTACTATGGAAACCAGATAACTTATATACTACATATACTACTTTTTTTTTGTAAATACATACTTATATAGATATTACACCCAGACTCAGGACAAACAGACATGTTCATGCACACAAATGTTTGTCCTGTGTGGGAATTCAACCCACGACCTGCGGCGCGATAGGTGGAGGCTTAACCAACTGCGCCATCTATCCAGTCAAACTGAATAAATGAGTTTTGAAAAACATTGTAACTTTTTAAAGATCATAATTACCCTCATGAAATTCTTCAAATCCAGGATGACGTGGTAAATTCTCATGGTCCTCAGCAGAGCCATGATGTGTCCGGTCATTATTGTCCGCGGGTGTGGCAGACGCAAATACAGTAAGGTATAGGCCAATGGCGTGCAGGATAATAGGTCTATGATTAGCCAGAACTTTAAGTAGCGCCTGTGGACGTGGTTAGTTAAGTTTAAGCTAGCTGAGTTATATGAAATGACTATGTGTGATTGATTTGATTTGCAAACATACACAAAAGTTTCACGTATCATGTATACGTTATACTCTATTTACTAATTAATCGAAACAAAGTAGAAGAAATAGAAGAACCATGTGGATATGGGAACAAATCATTATTCTGGATTCTACCATCTCTGCAGTATGGAACCAAAACCTTTGATATTCCAGAATAGAGTAGGTATATTCTCTGAGAAACGCTGACAAGAAAACAATTCCTGATCAACTGTTATAAATGAAACCAAACTGCTCTCAACAAATTGTATATTTTGAACGATCAGTCGACGTTAATAGACTTTAGTTATGCACTACAAAATCTTACAAGCGACCGTTGCATCATAAAATAATGATCTCTTACCAAAAAACCAATGTCCTATCCATCATAATAGTTTCCGACCGGTTGTCAATGATTCCCATGTTGACTTTAATGAGAATGTCCATGAAGCACACAATATTGAGAGCAAGCAGCATCTCGTCCAAGAAATGGAGTTGCGTCGTGTATGGAGGCTGGATGATGTAAATGAACCTCAGGGTCGAGATCGTCATGTGAGCCAGGTTGATCAGGATCATAATGCTGTTCCACACTAGGCTAGAATGGGTCAGTGTTTTGGTCTATCTAAACCTTAGTTGAAAAACTGTAGCTATAAAACCTGTTGGTGTGTTTCAGCAATTTTTGGGAGCTACAGTTTATGTAGCTTTGCTTACATCATGATTTACCACGATGATAATGTACGTGGTCAATGATATAATATTCTTTTTTTTATTGTTACTTACCAGGTACCTTAGATCAAAAGGGCCATCTAGATCTTTTAAATTCGTCGTATAGTTTATGAACTCTATTAAAGCTAACATCATAATGTTAGTTATTGGTATTAAATAAGAATAAAAAGAAATTAAGATTTCTGGAACACAATAATGCCTTCTCATACTTACCTTTAGACAAAGTCTACTTGTATATTTAGGGTTTGTATGGAAAGGCTAGTTACGGATCCTTTTGGGTTTGTACTTGACAATTAGAGTATATAATACCTGAACAAGCTTAAAGGATGTATCAGATAGTTTCCGAATTCGAACAGCTGCTTCTGTCTTTCGGCCACCACCTCCGGGTAGCTTCGGAAATATTCGTAAGTCCTCGGATGATATCGGGACGCTTGGCCCATTTTCCTGAGGTTGCGTATAGTTTTCCCGAAGAAACCCGTTTTGGGGGGTAACATGCTATATGATCCTGGTTGGATGACAAATTTTCTTTTAAGTATATATCTAAAGCTATGTTATACCTAAGTATTTTGTTTTTGTAGAAATTAAATAATACCAAGACCCAAACTGCACACGTGTTTCTTGAAAAACATTTTTAATTTTTTTGGAGGATCTTCGACACAGTGAATTTTGGATCTTTTGTCATCAGTGCCTTCTTGGCTTCTAGGCAAAGGACAACTGTAGCAAAGGGTAATAAAAGTAATCTACAGTACGCTACGATTTTATCAAGGTTTATAACTTTAATTTTTTAACTTATCAAACATGCTGTCAATGAAGGACGAGTGTGACAAAAAAGAGGATATACATACTTTGACAAGACTGAAGTTTTTGGAGGAACCTTGTATATAATATAAAAGAAATGTAAAACTCTTTGCTTATGTATCATTAATAGTTTATTACTGATCTCCTTAGAAATAAAATAAAATATTTACAATAATCCTATATATGCACAAAATGTAGGTAATAAAACATAAATAATCTACTAGAATGATGAGTTCAATTTACAGCCTGAACTGGTTGGCAAAATCAGCACTAAATGGAGTCGGCTTGAACCCAAAGTTATTCTTGTGGTTGGCTACCGATTCATCGATCTGGAAACGAAAGAATAAGCTAGAATAAAAACAGATGTATTTGAATTTCCTATATAGTTCATGAAGAGGGTATAATCCCAGTATCCCGAAGCAAGTACTTAAAAACTTCAACATTTGTACTATACCTAATTATTTTGTACAGTACAAGAGTCAATAAATCATGTAATATTTAAAAGTCAAAGTGACAAAGTTGTTACAAAAGTAGGTAAATAAAATATATTGCACCTTCTAGACACGCCCTATGAATTTTTTATGACACCCAATCTTAATGATGCTAAAAGACGTAATAAACCTTACCGTGTCCTTCATGACGATTCCCTGCGTGGAACTGGAGTCCTCGGGAGGGAAGTAGTCGTTGCTGAACTGAGGCATGTCCTCGATGCCGATTAAATCAGAGTCATTAGACGCATCACTGGAATAACATACAGTATTACTTTACGGTGAAACCTTCGGTTGGAGCGTGAAATCCAATTTTTATCACGTTTTTTGCAAATTGCAGCTCAGTTATAGGTCGTAAGTTATCAAAATGTTATTTGCGACAAGAATAGTAGTATATTTACTGATTAATAACAAAAGAAATCATCAAAATATTCTTCCAAGGTATATTACTGACATATACTATTTCATGAAAATGTTTGACTAAAGTAGTTTTTCTGAGAATTAAATTGGTCTGGTTTTCTAAATTATGACACTGTTTTATATTGTAAAACGAACGAGAGACCGATTTTGAAAGAAATGAGAAGTCTATAGCAGAATCAACACGGTTTTTTTTTGTTTGAAGAATGAAGAAAATCCGCTCAGTTGTTTGAAGATCATCACCTCTTTGGAACACTCCAAAATGGGGGTTTGTTAAAATTTTTAATTTGCAAGAGTTGTAAGACGTACCTGATGGCATCAAAGTCTGGTGCTTTGATGGTTTCATTCCAGATAGGGTTGGAACCCTCCGTGGCGTGCTTGTTGGTACCGGGTGCGGCCAGACCGGCGCGGTTCAGCCCTGAAGCCACTGAGCCGTACTTTGTCATTGATAGAGCTTCCAAGCGACGGTTCAATCTGGTTTAAAAACAGAAAATGCGACGATAGCTCAGTGGTAGACACGTCTAATGAATAGAATAGCTTTATTTCTATGATATTGATTCAGTAGATATGTAATACATGACGAATCGAAGGGGTGGGTCCGAATCATCACGAGGAAACCATAGTATAGCACGGTGGTACAAGCCTGGTTGGCTACCACCCCTAAATTGAAAAAAAGTCGAATCGAACTGTAAGAGATAGAGAGAATGTCATCTGTAATTCTAATTAGATGTATTTTATCTAAGCTGGCAACATCCTCTTGGATAGGAATCTGATAATTGTAATGTCATGTTTTGTGCAACTTTATTAAAATTAAAATACTATCAGCCATCATCGTGTTTCTTTTATACTACAAATCAATAAGACATGACTATATTACATGGCGCAGTCAAACGGAATACGAAAGTACGTATATTTTAACAGTAACGATGGAAATGCTAAAGGCACCAGCGCCATTATGTTTTACGTCGGGTGATATGCACGAAAATTATAAAAAATGGAAACAAAGATTTGAGATCTATTATAAAGCGTCTGGTGCTGATAAGAAATTAAAAGAAGAATCTAAAATAGCTCTGTTACTTCATACAATAGGGGAGGATGCCCTAGAAATTTATAACACTTTTGAATTTCCTGAAAATAAACCAAAAGATATATTAAAAAATGTATGGGATATGTTTGACGAGTATTTTAAGCCTTTGGCTAATGAAACAATGTCACGACATCTGTTTTTCTGTAGGAATAAGGCAGAAACTGAAACATATGATGAATATATAACGGTTTTAAGAACCCTAAGTAAGAATTGTAATTTTGATACACTGAAGGATAGTTTGATAAGAGATCAAGTAATAAGAGGAATCAATGACACTAAATTGAGACAGAGATTATTAAAAGAGAGCAATTTAAACTTACACAAGTGTATCAATATATGTAAAACTACAGAATTGGCAGAGAAACAAATAAAAAATTTTGAATCGGATACAGTAATCAGTGAAATTAAAAAAATAAATAAAGAAACATTCATAAATCAAGCAAGTTCATCTAATAAGTTAAGAAGAAATGGTCAACCATTTCAACAGGATAAGTTAAAACAATATGAAAAGGAAAGGAAAAATAATTGTACTAGATGTGGTTATATACATGGGTTTAAATGTCCTGCATTTAATATGAAGTGCAACAGTTGTAATAAATTTGGACATTATGCTAAAATGTGCAGAAATAGGATCAATCTTGTATCACATAAGGATGAGGATGAGGATTGCAATATGGTATTAGGCACTATAAAGGTAAACAATGTAAACAATAAACTGCTTTATGAGTCATTACAAATAAATAATAAAATAATTGACTTTAAATTGGATACTGGCTCAGATTGTGATGTTATTCCATTAAAATGTATTGAAAATCTAAATTTACAGCATAAAATAAATAAAAATTATAGTAAATTATTTAATTTTGATGGTTCTCAAATTAAATGTGTTGGGAGTATTACATTAAGATGTCAGCTGGTTAATGGTAAATTTATCAATCTTTTATTTTATGTTGTTGACAGTAATTGCATTCCAGTGTTGGGGCATAATTCAATTTTAACTTTAAATTTGTTGGAAGGGAAGTACTTAAGTAAAATTCATGAGGAAAAAGACATATCTAAGAAAAATGATTATAATAATTTGGTAAGTACATATAGCGGGTTGTTTGATAATAATTTAGGTTTAATAAAAGGTATAGAATATAAAATAACTTTAAAAGAAAATATACAAGGAAAAATTGAATCATGTAGAGGTGTACCTATTTCATTACATAATGCTTTAAAAGATGAGTTACAGAGATTAGAGAAGTTAGAAGTCATAGAAAAAGTAACTGAGCCTACTGACTTCGTGAGTAATATTGTAATTGTCAAAAAACCAGATGGTAAGATAAGATTATGCCTAGATCCTAACAATTTAAACCAGTGTATTAAAAGGGAACACTATAAATTACCTACCTTTGAAGAGGTTTCTGCAAAAATGTCAGGATCTACAGTTTTTAGTAAATTAGATGCTTCCACTGCATTTTTTCAAATTAAATTGTCAGATGATAGTGCTAAATTATGCACATTCACTACTCCTTTTGGGAGATATTTTTTTAAACGCTTACCATATGGACTATCATCTGCTCCGGAAATTTTTCATAGACAATATGCTCAGATATTTGAAAACATTGAAGGTTGTGCCGTTTTCTGTGATGATATAGTAATTCATGCTAAATCCAAAATTCTACATGATGAAATATTATTAAAAGTGTTACAAGTAGCTTTGGAAAATGGTGTAAAATTTAATCTAAATAAATGTGAATTTGGCTTATCAGAAATAAAGTATTTAGGTCATATAATACATAAAAGTGGTATTAAACCAGATCCGCAAAAAGTTGAAGCTATAGTAAATTTAGAAAAACCAAAAAATGTTAAAGAAGTGCAACGCGTGCTAGGTATGATAACTTATGTTGCAAAATTTATTCCATCTTTATCTCAAGTTTGTTTTCCATTAAGGAATTTAATTAAAAAACATACAGAATGGGAATGGGGTAAAGAACAGGATGATGCTTTTTGTGAATTAAAGAAAATATTAATGTCAAGTCCGGTATTACAGTTTTATGATCCAAACAAACCATGTAAGTTATCAGTTGATGCATCCCAAGATTCATTAGGTGCAGTTTTATTACAAAACAATTTGCCTGTTGCATATGCCTCTAAAGCAATGACTACTACACAAAAGATGTATGCTCAAATTGAGAAAGAACTCTTAGCTATTGTGTTTGGTTGCACACGTTTTCATCAATATCTGTATGGTAAAAAATTTGAAG
Source organism: Tethea ocularis (assembly GCA_963555595.1). Lineage (NCBI taxonomy): Eukaryota > Metazoa > Arthropoda > Insecta > Lepidoptera > Drepanidae > Tethea > Tethea ocularis. Next base: position 10,226,018 of record OY741969.1, on the reverse strand, counting down.
TAGAATCTGATCATCGTCCTTTAGAATTTATTTTTAAGAAACCATTGTGTGACATACCACTTAGATTACAAAGAATGCGATTACATTTGCAAAAATATGATATAGACCTAAAGTATAAACCAGGTAAAGATCTTTTAATAGCTCATACATTGTCTAGAAATTGTAAGAATATTGAAGAAAATGTTTTTGAGACTGAAATTGAAGCACAAGTATGTATGGTAATTACTAACTTGCCTGTTACGGATAAAAAGTTAGAAATATTTAAAAGTGAAACAGACAAAGATGCGGAGTTACAAAAATTAAAAAGTTTTATTATAAATGGTTGGCCTGAAATACAAAATATACCAAATAGTTTAAAATCTTATTATACATTTAAAGAGGAACTTTATGTTTGTGAAGGTTTAATTTTTAAAAATAACTCCATAGTTGTCCCTAGTGCACTAAGAACTGAAATGTTAGAAAGAATTCATTATAATCATTTAGGAATTGATAAATGTAAAGCAAGGGCTAGATCTTGTATGTTTTGGCCTTATATGACAAGAGATATTGAAAATAAAGTTACTAATTGTAGTACATGTGGTAGATACAGAAAAAATAATACTAAGCAACCTATGATTATTAAAGAAATGCCTTCTAAACCCTGGTCTACTTTGGGATGTGATGTATTCCATTATAATGATAAAAATTATTTGTTAGTTGTTGATTACTATAGTAAATATGTAGAAGTAGGTATTTTAAAAGATTTAAGTGCTGATACTACTATAACATTATTAAAATCTATTTTCAGTAGATTTGGTATTCCACAAATATTATACTCTGATAATGGTACAAATTTTTCAAGTTATAAATTTAAAGAATTTTCAAACGAATGGAACTTTATTCATAAAACTAGTAGTCCAATGTATGCACAATTTAATGGTTTAGCTGAAAGATTTGTACAAACAATAAAAAAATTATTTAAAAAAGCTGATTATGAAGGTAAAGATAAAAACTTAGTACTATTAGAATATAGAAATACTCCAATCTCAGCAGATTTTAATTATAAGTCCCCAGCAGAATTGTTAATGGGTAGACAGATATCAGGATTATTACCATGCTTAGAAAAGATAAATAATGACAATAAAAATGTACAAAAAACACTGTATAATAATGCTTATAGACAAAAGAAATATTATGATAGACATACTAGAAAGTTGCCTGATTTAAGAGTAGGTGAGAAAGTTATATTTAAAGACATAAATGAAAAAACTCCTTTAAGTTATGCAGAAGTGTTAAGCAGAGATGTAAGACCTAATTCATATACAATTGTAACAGAAAAGGGTCAAGAATTAGAACGAAATAGAAAGTATTTGATTAATTGTAAAAATCAAAGCAAAATTAATATTGAAAAGGAAAGGGATAATGATTGTGAAATAGAAAATAGAGATAGTTTAAATGATAAATTAATTATAAATAATAACGATAATATAATAAGCAATAGTGATGTTGTAGAGATAACAGACACAAATAATATCATAAGTGAAAATTATAAGATTAGGACAAGGTCAGGAAGAGAAGTAAAAAAACCTAGTTATTTAAGTGACTATTATGTACCTATTGAAAAAAAGGGAGATGTAAGAGATAGAGAGAATGTCATCTGTAATTCTAATTAGATGTATTTTATCTAAGCTGGCAACATCCTCTTGGATAGGAATCTGATAATTGTAATGTCATGTTTTGTGCAACTTTATTAAAATTAAAATACTATCAGCCATCATCGTGTTTCTTTTATACTACAAATCAATAAGACATGACTATATTACACGAACCGAATCTTATAAGCCTTTTTGTTACCAGTCATCGCATGCATTCTTTTTTTTTATAAGATTACCTACCTACTAGTACCTACTAATTATCATGAGTTAATTCAGCGTTTACCTACATAATAATATATCCCATAAAACTTTCCAAGGCGAGGCTGAATAAACATTTTATGAGTAAGCGTGTAACATCCTTTGTCATCGCTCATCCCAAAGTCTGAAGCTAAAGGCAAACGCATTTCATTAAAAAAAAAATATAGTAAGTTGTGTGAAGTGCCATATTGGGTGCCATTCTATGGATCAACATCATCCTTCCAAAACTCATTTCCTCATTTAGGCCCATCCATAAGGCATATATGAACTTCGGAATACACTTAAACTGAGAAGACTCCGGCAAGAAACTCAGCAAAGCTTGAAGTTTTGTATTCTTTCGGACATTGTATGTAGTATACTCACGCTTTAGTCCTGACGATGAATGTGATAAGCAGCACGAGGCACAGGAAGGCGAGGAACACCGAGAGCGCGGCGAGCACGTACACAGTGATCTCGTTGGAGCCTCCGCCCGCTTCGGGGCTCGACTCCGTCACGAAGTCCTGCAGCACCAGGAGCTCCATGTTCAGGGTCAGTTGTATGGAGCGGAGGAGGACTGTGTCGCTGCGCAGTCTGACGATAAATTTAAACCAGTTAAAAATCAAGACCTTTAGTGCCTTTACTAATAACTAATTGATTCAGGCGTGGCCTTGCGGAAATCCATTACAAAATTACTACGTCCTGATGGTTTCTAGAGAAGCGAAACGCGTGTCGATTTCCTGTTGAGTTTCCGTAGGACTTGAAAGAGAAGGAGATCAAACGGATTGGTTACTAAATATTTGTCTTCTTGTATATAACCTTTACTATTATTGTAAATGGTCTAGAAACTAGTTCCCTTCTAGGCTTTCGTGTGTGTGGCATCTTTCTGTGGCATCGGCCACATCATCACTGATCACAATGAGATGATTCTTCACACTCGCGGTTATTTGACCCAAACTAATCAGAGCGTGTAATATGGAATCCAGGTAATTAATACTACAAATATATATTTTTGAAATATACCAATTGATAATAACCAGACTCAGTCAGCGACGCTTTCCTTTTATATGTTTAGTTAGAAGATTAGCCAAAACTGAGTACCTAACTAACACCAGAAACCCAGTAGGTTTTTGAAACAGATAAAATCGCACTTACTGCTCAATCTCATCAGCGTACACTGGGATATTATCTCTGATGAAGTGAGCCCGAACTTCCGTGGTGTCTTCGAGAGCGACACCATTACTGTCACTGGATGGTATGACCTGGTCTATGTTGCATGTCATGCCGAAGCCGCTGGTGAAAGTTTGGATGATCTGAACAAAAAAAACGATGATCTATATAATCGATTGGAAAGAAAAGGCCAGGAAATATACTTAAGTCCTGATGTGAGAGGTATTCTTCCAGATCTCAGAGGCCAAACTAAAAAGGACAGGATCGTTTACAGTGGAAATTGAATTGTACGCAGTTTAGTTACCAGTAGGTACTAGACTATTATTATTAGGTACGTGCTTCAACTTTCTCTATATGTCTATAATGAAAAAGAAGTTTGATTATATTGCTTATTTTACGTTAGTTATAGCAAAGTACAAATTACTAACAAAGTCTCTGTTCTCTTCGATCTGCCCCACAGTGTTGACGAATATGAAGAACACCCTGTTTAGAGAGGACACAAGGTAGATTTTCACATGCGCTGTGTCCGTGCCACCGGCTGAAATTATAATAGCATTAGTTAATATTTTATTTAATATGGACCTTCTGTATTTGTTCATGGAGATTTTTTTATTTATGTTACCCATATCTTTGACACTATTAGCAATATTGACACTCCCATTAACTGAGTTACATAATATAATATGACGTCACAACTTCACAAGAACAAAACAAATATCCAAAGCCACAAAATTATCCTAACAGCCATAATGCGAGGTATCACTTTCCAAAACCAACCTATAAGTAAACCGAAACAAAAAAAAGCTCACAACTATAAAACATATTTCTGCAATCCAAACATCACAGATGGCAACACAAGATTCTCGATCATCCCAAGCTAAACCTAGTCAATATCATGACCTTAATACCTGGATCAGTAGCAACTACATCAAATTCAAACATGCCATGCATTGAAGCAGTGGGCTGTATGTTTAGAGTGAGCAATCCTGTCTGCGCCCCAAGAATGAAGGCGGAATATTTAACTGCCTCTAGTGAGGAATCCACCGTTATTGATGTTAAGTCTATGCTGTATGTGATAGCAGCTCCTTCTGAATGTATTGCCTGCGATAAAGGAATGTCTTTTGAGTCTTAATTTTCTGGTAAAGTAAATTGTCTCAATTTAATTCTTACCTGCACTGTAAGTAGTTCTCTACCGATAGCGTCTAAAGTAGAAATTCCAGCTGTATAGAGACTTCTCATGAAGAATGGTCGTGGATCTGCTTCTCGAACCTACAAGACATTTGCTTAAGTTGGCACAATAATTTCTAGGTGTATCCTATTCTATTTAATCATCTCAATATCAGCATTAATCAGAATTGTATACTAGTTTTTCTATACTGCTACCATTACTTTCAATAGTCTTTCACATTTTCCTATCACGTTTTGCATCATTACTTTGACCATAGATTAATATAACTTCTCACATTAACAGTGACTGTAAGTGTTGCTCCAGCCAGTGGTGCGCCTGGTGTTAGAGAGTTACTGGCAGCTATAATTAATGTGTACACTGACGTTACGTTGCGCTGGAGTTCCTTCTCCAGGGTTAAAGTGTTGCTTAATGGGTCTAGCGCGAAGTGACCTTCACTGTCGCCATCTGTTGAAAAGATACATATAAACTGATTATGTTTAGTTTTAAAAGTATTAGATATATACGCAAAGCCTTAGGATGGATTGCTTTTAGTAGAATTATCTTGTTACTAAATTACTCTCACCAATAATTCTATAGTAGATATCGAAGCAGTTGTCTTCACAGCGATAGTTCTTCGGGTCTTCTGCTAAAGGTAGCACGTAACTCTCCGACATTCCAGCTATACTTTCTAAAAATAACAAAATCACATGTTTAAGTATTATTTCTTGGGATATTCAATCAATTATTCTTTCATCTTCAAAATTTACCTCTAAATGCAACTGTGTCTGTGTTGGTGTGGAAGATAGGGTCTCCCTGCGTGGGTACAAATAGTACATGTAGTGTTGTTTCTGAATAGTTAGGTCCAGGCTCTGTACCACCGTCTGTACCTCGGATTGTTACCTACAAAACAGTAAGATCAGCTGTACTTCAAACCTTTTGTGTTACTTTATCCCATATTTTTATTCGGTATCTTTTCATATTGGTCCACAGCTTATTTGCATAGGTACTTACGTGGAATTCTCTAATGTTTTCAGTGAAACTTTGTGTCAGCACCAACGTACCGCGATTTTCAGCAATGTTCAATACGTTGAAGTATTCAATGGCTTCGTCTGCCGAATAGAAACGTGTAAATTAATCTCTCATTATTTTGATTATTGAAGTCTAATCTAAAATTTGTAGATATATTTTTTGTTATTACTTTTGGAGTATTTATTCTTTTCATGTTTTCTAAATTTTCTATATCTAGAACTGAAACTATTTTAAACTAAGTTTTTGTAATTATTCATCAAAAGTATTTGACTTACCATCACCGGATATGGAAAATGTGACAATTCCAGCTTCGAGACCATCTTCGTCTGTTGCTTCAATGTTATTCAGGAAGTCCCCTTCAACTGTCGCTAGGGTACTACCCACTATAGCACGTTCCTGTTTAATTAGGGAATGTAAACGTATAATGTAACGTATAAGTAACGTAATTGCATCTATCAAAAATTTAGAAGCTACATTCTTATTTTATTGCTCAGTAGTTATTAGGGTTAAAATAGTAACATATACATTTTTAATTATATCCGTACTTTCTTACGTTAGAGCCAGGACTATTTTCAAACCTGGGTTTTCCAAGATTGTCTTTAACCATCTCACCTATATGAGACAGATAGAAGTCTCACAGGTCATAACAATGACAGTCTTTATAAAATGATATTATGTCTATGTTTATTTAAAAATGATTTATCAACTAACCGAATATAATTATATAATTTATGATATCCCAGAGCTGGCGGCTACTTAGGTCAAAGAATAAGCCTCGCAATACAGCGAGGCAATGCCGCCAGTATTCTTGGTACTCTGCCACCAGGGGAGGAGTTAGGGGAAGTTTTTTATTTATAATTTATTTATTTTTTAGTTACATTTATAAGTAGTTAGTTTGTTTAGTAGTTAGGTTAGTATTAAATAAATATTATTTTATTTATGATATAAATTATAATATAATAGTATTCTTGGAAAAAATAGCTGTGGTACTTAGTAGACTAAGTAAATATTGTGTATAATTTTATTTTAATATTTTTCTACGTAATTATGTACCTAATTTTAAATGCTTACTTTAAATAGGCTTTACATTTAAGTATAATATAGTATGTAAGTTGTTTTCTTGGTATGTATTAAATGTAAGCTGTTAGTGAGCCGAATAAATAAAATAAAATAATGAAGACATTAAATAAAAAGAATGTTAGTTTACATTTATAAATCAGCTGATATCTGAAATAAGTATACATACTTGAGCAAATCGTATGGTAGTACCACTGACAGGGAACACAAACACTGGGTCATGGAAGTTGAAAGGCCTGATGACCAGCTGGTACACTTCATCGGACATCATCTGCGGTATGCCATGGTCGAAGGCCTAGGGGTAAACATATTTACTTGGTTTAGGACCGATAAAATTTCTGTATTCGAATTAATTTCTGTATTTTTGTTCTGGGTGTGTGTTAGGATTTTCGATGTCTAAGAAACTACACTTCTCAAGAACCACACCCTTCAAAACTCATGTCACTAGGAGCAGTAGTAGGCTGTGTTGATGTGTCAATCAATAATCAGTCAGGGACTTTTATATATAAAGCTAACAGTTATCTGGGTTCTATAGTACAAGAGTGACACTCTGAGATATTTATTATACTTAATTAAATAAGTCAAAATTATTAAGGTAAGATGCAGTTAACAAGAACCTTATAATCAATAATTCTTACCAATATATGAATGTTATAAGTTCCCCAATATCCTCTCAGATCCATAGCTGTCTCAAGTTCTCCAGTGACGTTCTGAATCTGTATCATGGTGAAGAGTTCTGGCACTTCAATGTCTCTATTTGTGACGCTAAGATCGAGAATGGCATAGCCGACGCGAGAGTTGTCGGTATCGGGCTCATCTCGATCTGGAGCGTAGATATCTGGCTGAAGGCGTACACCCTGGGAGAATAACACTGTTTTTACTTCTTGCTTTTAGTAACAAAATAAATTGATCCTGGCGCTTACTTCGGTCAGGATTGGTTGCAGGTGGATTTAAGCGCAGTTTTTTTATAAGATTGTTTTTATGTACAATTTAGGTTTTGTTAATTTCTGTTGTATAAAATAACAACATATTTGTGTCACTAATAAATAATTTTATAAATATGAAAGTTATAGTTCTACTAGTCAATTAGGCAAATAAATCAGATATATTTTCTTATTTAGACTAGTACAGTATTTACCTCAAGAAGATTTTCTGAAACTGACCAAGACAGTTCATGAGGTTCGGGAAGTTCTGGTGCGTTGTCATTGACGTCCAGCAATACTACTAATACTTCTGTGCTATTTTGATTTCTGTTGCCATCTAGAATTAAAACACATTTTTATTTACTTAAACAAAGATAACTTATGGTAGGTATTCTTTCAATATTACAAATGCTATTAGCGCGTGAATGTCAATATAATGACATCATCTAAGTAAACATAATTATATTAGGCCAAAATTAAATGGTAAGACAAAAAAGAAACATGCCTTACATTATAGATACCAAATATTCAGCTCACTAAGTTTTAAGTTTCTCAAGATCAATATGATAAGGTTTTCTTAAAAATATTTAAAAGAAAATATCAACTTTCTTCAACTTGGTGAAAACCTTGCCACGGGTCTAATCAAAATCAAATTCAAATATGCATACCTCCATTGCCATAGAAGTTGTCAATCAAGTTTAGGAAGATCCTATGCTGTGGTTCGTCCCCATCTCTGTCCAGCACTTCGTTGGTGGTGTAGTGGACGTACACTAGACCAGTGTCAAGGTCCACAGCGAAGAAGTCACGGAGGCGAGCGTTCACGGCGTAGTTGATTTGATAACGCACAGTATTGTAGATTTCTGAACGAGAATTTTTGGAATAAGAAAATCTTAGTTTCTACTAATAAAAACGTATTTTAGAACGGCATTTCAGTTAATCTTAGATATAGGATATTTTTTTTTATCTCTGTAATTGTTTTTAATGAATATTCTTTAATGTACGTACACGGTCGCATCAACGATATTCTCCTAGGCAACCTTTGGGCATTTTGCTGTGGCATACTGGCACTGGCTTTTTTGTTGCAAAATAGTTCCTATTACAACCGCATAAAGTGCCGCAGTGTTTACCTTGAATTGTGCTTGTGCGTACCACAAGATTTCAATCGCTAGGTAAACCACGGTTGTCGTCACTCACTAGTCTTGAGGCCCTGCCAGAATACCAGCGTTGCACTGCATTATGTAGTGTAGCTTTATGCTGAGGCAGGGACCCTTTGACCCCGTACATTATACCTATTTTTTTTTTTTTTTTTTATTTATAAGTCTTTATGTTTTTGAAATAATGGGTCAATAAATATTTTTTCTTTCTTTCTTTCTTTCTTTTCTTAATATTACATCTCTATCCGGCTTTAAATATAACATAGGATGTATTATTTAAAACATGTTAGACTTATTTTGTATTCTTTGATCTTTTGTATTACAGGTGTCGATAGTTCTTACCATCTCTATCCAAATCACTGGAAATGATAGTGACGACTTCATCACCGGTGGTAGCATTCTCGTAAATGTACACAGTCACATTGAACTTTTCGATTTCTGCGTAAGGCTCCTTATTGTTGGTGTCGATGATCCTTATAGTTATCTGTAAAAAAAAGCTCTATTATGTGAAAAAAAAAGTTTTGGAGTGTGATTTTGGAAAATATAGAATTTTGAATTTTTTTATTTGATGAATAATGATAGACCAGTTTCATTTTATTATATACTAACATCCGCCCTGCGGTTTCGCCCGCGTTCCCGAGAGATCTTATGTTTTCCCGGGATAAAAAGTAGCGTATATGTTATTCCAGGGTATGAAATATGTGCTAAGTTTCTTCCAAATCCGTTTAGTAGAGTTACGTGAAAGAGTAACAAACATCCATACATCTATTCTCACAAACTTTCACATTTATAGTATTACTAGTAGGTAATAGGCTACAGATTTGATTTAAAAAGAGTTATACTTAAATTCAACATATAAGTACTTACATTCCCTTCAGTATCCCAAAATGTTGGGTCTGGAGGACAATCATCAGGGTCTTCTTCGACGCACCTATCACTGGCAATTATGGTATAGTAGAGGTTGTATCGTGGAGGTACATCTGCATCTATAGCCCCACTTCGGTTTACCGTAATCTGACCTGATACAAAGTCAATCATCACTAGGTCATCAGGAGTGTCTTCACGGGGGCTGAAATCATAATTATGCTGTTAAGGACATGTTATGAGGAGGGATGAAACCCATATGACTAAAAAGGTTATGAATATGAATGTTGATGGATATAATGGGAAGATCGAAAAAGAGATGGAAGTAGAGTAAGTAAGGAGGGAATGCCGATATGACGGATAGAAGGGCTGAATGGAATGGATACATTTTGCGCCGACCACAAATTATTGGGAACAGGGCATGGAGATGATGAATGGTGCTGTTAAGGGTTTTACTGCAATATTTTCAAAGTTCTAAGATCTAGTTTAGCATTATTGAATCCATCGAAACTAATATTATAAATACGAAAGTAACTCTGTCTGTCTGTTACTTTTCACGCCTAAACTGTTGAATCGATCACATGGAAATTTGGCACTCGGATAACCTATGATAGGGAGAAGGACATAGGCAACTTTTTATCTCGGAACACTGGTTAAACCGTGTGGAACCGCATTAGAAGAAACAATTTCTCACTGGGTTTATTCCTGACTGTTCAAAATATCAATCTTAGATCTATTAATGAGAATACTTACAATATAGTATATCGCACTTGATTGTATAACGGTCCATCGATATCCGTAGCTAATACAGATCCAATAACAACGCCACTGTTGGACATCTCTCTGACACTGAAGTCCTGGGTGAGGGTGCCGTTAGACCAGACCGGTGGGTTGTCATTCATGTCAATTATGATTACTGTGAATGTTGCTGTTGGGGTAACAAGAGTTATACATCAGACTTTAGGTTATTAAGAAGCCAGAGAAGTCTAAATGTAATTATTGACAACCATGGAACAGTGTCAAATAGGAAAATGTATTGATAGCAAATTTTATATAACTACTTATGAGAATAATCATCATAAGCTTTAAACAAACATTGCATATAAGCATACTAGCATACCTCATTTAATACTAGCTGTCCCCCAAGGTCACGTCACCTACGTTCCCAAGATAAAAATTAGCCTATAACCTTCAGGAACAATGTAGCTTCCTATTAGTGAATTAATTTGTTGTGTTTTTTAGTCCTACTATGTAATATTATGAATATGAAAGTTCGTATCGATGTGAGGATTTGAAAATGGTTGTTACTCTTTCACGCAAATACTACTGAACGCATTTGGATGAAACTTGGCACATAGATAGATCATCCTTGGAATAACATATAGGATATATAACATCTCTCGAGAACACGGGTGAAACTGTAGGGCGGAAGCAAATTTTTTGTAATATTTCCGACTGCATAGGTTATATTTTCTTGGTACCTATACTGGATCAAAGGCACTTACATTCATCATAGTCAAGTCCGATCACGGTGTTCCGATCACGGACCCTGACAGTGAGGTACATCACTTCAAACTCCTCAAAGTCTATGGTTACATTGTGTCTGATCTCTTTCACGACAACACGCCCGATGGCAGAGCCGCGGTTGTTCTCATCCGGGTATATAGTCTCGATGTCTACGCAACTGGAATATTAAGATTGGTTTGAGTTGAAGCTGATTTCTTAATTCTGTCCTATAAATTAAACTGTTTGACCACATTCTCACTATTGGTCAGTGATGATTTGGCCTATCGTGGAAAGCACAGCTGTCGGAACACACCGGAAGGAGCTTTGGGACAGATTTTTAACTTGATGTTGGTTGCCAGCCAGCTAAGCGTGTACTACATGTACCCTACCACCGTGATGCTTCCTCATGAGGTTTTCCTTCACCGAAAGTTCAAGCTCATTATAGGACCCCTAACTACTGAGCTGTTATCGCCTTATTTGTCTCATTTGTATTTGTAGCTTTGGTAAGAAATGCATTCGCAAAAATAATTTCCATCATCTATTTTGTTAATATTACTTACTTATAGTACTCAATAGTTGGTGCCTCTCTGCCTTGTTTGGTGGCGTAAGAAGTCTCCCAGTCAATCTCGAAGAACAGGTCAGCCGTTGTGTCTGGGTCTGTTGCTGTGATCTCACGCGTGATCTCATAACCTTCAGGAACGTTCTCTTCTACGTGTGGACTACCACGAGGCTGTGGGAATTTTATAAGTACTGTTAGCAGAAGAAAGACTAGTCTGAATGAATATCTGTAGAAGGTAAGTTTTCAAATTGCCTAGACACACAAGCTATGTTAAAAGATTCTAAATATATAAAAGGAAAGCGTGACTGCCTGATCTATCAACGAACAGTTCAAATCACACTGGACGGATCGGGCTTTCTTAAAAGCTGACAGATAGCTATTATGAAATAGCCAGTAAGGATTTTCGAAAATTCAACCCCTAAGGAGGAAATTGGGGATCGCAGGTGAAACCGTGTGGCGTAAAGCTACTATTTTATGAATTTGGAGCGGAAGTAGGTCTATGTTTGATTAAGTACAATACCAGTCGCAGTGTCGGCGGGTTGTTGTTGACATCATAAAGATTGATCACAAGCTGTGCCGTCTCTGTATGGAATGGCTCCATGAGGGTGTCGTCAGCTCGGATCTAAAATATGTTTATTTGACATTATTACTAGAAGTTGAGTTAAGTTAGAAAGTCGTCTTCGAAAAGGGAAGATCTTCCGCCAGGCTGGGTCATCGCGCCTGGGGACCGCGGTCTTACTGTCGATTTTGGAATCTTATATCTTACAAATCGGTATCCTCACTGTAGCGTCACAGTATGTTTATGCAAACATATTATTTGTTCATAAAAATATTGGTCTTTTTGTAAAAAAAAGCGACGTGCATTGTATCAATACTAGAAATAAGCATAAACTTGTAAATTCTGCTTATAGACTCCAAAAAGTGCATGGTTCGTTTTTAGGTCTGTGTACACGCTTTTATAATATGATACCTCTTTCACTTTTAAATTTGCCTTCACATAAATTTAAGGAACATATTAAGACCGTTTTAGTAAAAAAGGCTTATTATAATATTAACGAATATTTAAATGACAAAAAGGCTTGGGTGTAGCGCTCGCTTTTGCAGGATATATTTTATGTACCTAAATTATGAAGTTTATTTTGAAAAGAGTAATTGCTGAGTTTATTGCCGGCTCTTCTCAGCAAAAGCTACCTTCCGAACCGTGCATTAGAGTCTGACTATTCATAAGTGCCTGTGAAGGTCTATTTGAATAAATAATATTTCATTTCATTTCATATATATATGCGAATGCGCGAACAAACTCCACTAGCGCGATGTAAGTCGATAGTGTTGTTATATTACAGCGCCATCTATCTATCCATCGGTGTCTAAACTATGTCGCTGACAGGGGTCACTACATCTGTATTATAATTACCTGAACAAAAAGCTCGCTCTGCCTGTGGTAGTCAAAAGCATCATCAATGGAGATGAAAACATCACCAGTGTTTTGGTCTATTGTCAAATAATCAGCAGCATTACCCATCAGAGAATGTCTGAAATATTAAGAGTAGGTAATTAAAAATATGTACTGATGGGCCAGTTAAAGCGGTTGGTTAAGAAAGACACCACCTACAACGCCGCAGGCCATGGGTTCAATTCCCATTTAAAACAAACATTTGTGTGCATTAATATATCTATTTATCCTGAGTCTGAAAACTCTCTTACAATAAAATATGTTTGTGTGTATCTGGTTTCCATGGTAAAAGCTCTGCTTAGTCTGGGATCAGACAACCAACAACAGTTAAGGATTTATTTATATTAATTTATGTACTTAGAAACCAATACATGATCTTGAATTTAATTTATTTAGTTGTACTAACTCTACTCTATCCCCGATGTCCCTATCTTTAGCTAATACAGTTCCAACATAGAAACCAGCTCCTTCAGTCTCGTTGAAAGACACAGTAGTCACACTGTTCTCAAAGATTGGTTCTTCATCGTTCCAGTTTATCAAATTTACGTATAATGTTGCTATTCCAATGTGTTCTGGATTGTCCATGTCTATGGCTACGACCTGCGAAAAGATATGTGGATGAAGATAAAAGTAAAGGAGATAAAACAAAGCAAAACATAATCAACTTTGAACAACGTTGAAAAGAGTAAACCCTCCTTCAAATACAGTTAAATTAAAATGGGATGCCATGAATTCAGCCATGATCCAGAATGTCTCAACGCTTGAATTTAGTTTTGGTCTTCCTTTTACCTTACCTTTAATTCAATATGTTGGAATTCAGGAACTTCATAATCCAGCATGCTATGGTTAAGAGTTCCCATAATGAAGGTTTGCCGTTGATAGCCGACCTCCGGAGCTATGTAGAAAGCTTCATGAGCACCAGGCGGGTACACGCTTTCTAAATGTACTCTGTATTGCGCGTTTTGACCCTGGTTAAAGATATTAGTTACAATAATAAATGAATAAGTGTAGGTATATTTGTTTGATAATTAGCTGTGAACACAGTAGTTCGGAACTAGTTATCATATTTTTATTATCTGTAGATATTTCTACATGATATAATTTATTAGATCAAGTTATGATTAATTTGTTATCTTTGTGATTAATAATTGCAAAATGCAACGCAATAATGCTATAGATTGTATTTGAATGTATATAGTAATAATTATAATTGCAAGTGGAGCTATAATTTAGTTACATACCAAATCTCTATCGTGGAATCCAAACTCATCTTCAAAATTTAATGTTTGTGGCGTTTCTTCCATTATATCAATTGTGTAAACATCCTGTAATGGTTCTGGTATTTGATCGTTGATATCATTAATAATGATTACCACGTTTGCTGCTGTAGCAAACGACTCATTGTCATATTTATATGCCACTATGGACAGTTGGAACACTTCTCTTTCCAAAGCGTCTCTGTCTATTGGATCAACCCTGAATATTCCACCACTTCGGCCACCTGAAATTGTATCAATGTGGAAAAAGGTATCTTCTTCTGCAGTTTCAAGTCTGTAGTAAATAGGTTTGTCTATTCCTGTGTCCCCATCAATAGCTCTGACTGTGAAGTTTTGACTAGTCTTCTCATCGAATTGTTGGACTGCAAAGATCTCCATCCAACGAGGTGGTCTATGCTCCACGTTGCCTACTTGAACCATCAACGTCACTGTATGGTTGTTGGGAAGGGAGTCCTGTAAATGTTGCTTATTATTTTATGCATACAAAGATTATAAATTGCCTAAAAATTATTAGAGTACCTATAGGATTCAATAAATTTTAAAGCAACGAGAGTTAAAATTTAACACCTCGTTTCGACGACTCGTATTTTCAAGGTCGTATTTTTATGAATACGTCAAATGACTATATTTGTAATATGATAAAAGCTTTCTAGTCGCACCGAATTTGTTCTTCCTTGTTCTTCCTGACTGATTCTTTAACGCACAATTCACACGAATCGACTGGATGGATCGCGCTTAAAGGTATAGGTAATTGTGACGTTGACTAAGAAAGGATTTTTTAATATTCAACCCCTAAGGTAGTAAAATAGGGTATAGTATGACACAACTTAAATGAAGCATCGGCAAAAGTCGTAAAATCGATCGTTATCGAAAAGAGTGCGCCTACAACATTACTCATGAGTTACAAAATGATCGGCGAAAATTATCTTGTTGAACGTTGAATGGCGCGATAATGAATGATTTTTATTAGTTGTGTAAATCGGAAGTGAAGTGTACGAAAACGATTTGCCGATGCTACATCTATGTTGTGTCATACTGTATCGTGGGTGAAAATAAGAGTAAAGTTTACTAACTAATGCAATGACTCTGAATATATGAAGTGGGTTGGTGTCGAAGTCAAGAGTGGTGTTTATTCCAACTGTCATGTCCATATTAAACCAATCACCAGGTCTGTTTTCACCGAATATGTGGAAGATATCTTCGTCTCCTCGGTCGCTCTCGATCCTGAACTGCATGAAGCGGGTGCTAATCTCACCATCAGCATCGGACACCTCGTATATGCAGTCTGTAATCCTAGGAGCTTCGCCTAGTTCCTGGAAATGGAAACTAACTGACATGAGATGACTCTGCTCGCGCGGTCCCCCGCGACAGAGCACTTTTGTATAGACCCGCGCGGGCGTCCGCGTAACGCAGCGCACGGCCTAATACTATGCTCTTCATAGTAAATATAAATTCTTAACGATAGTTACTTACAGGAACTTGGCAAGCATCAAATATCTGTATGATAGGTGGGTTATCATCAATATTGACGATCTGCAGCGACACCCCAGCGATTACAGCTTCTCCATCCACTCTCACGTTGAACATGTACTGTTTCATTCCGGGAGTTTCATAGTCTTGCCTGGAAGATATCATTGATTCTGATCAAACCAGGTGATGTTTCAAGTTCAGACTTCCAAGAAAAATTGTATCAATTTTGTTCGATGGGCAGTTCTTGCCTTCATATACCGAACCACCCTACAAATAGTGGCACATACCTTTGTGTGATGACCAGATACCAGTCGCCGCTGTTTTCAGGTATCTCACGAATAACCGGCTGGAGAAGGTTGTAAGCACCCGATAAAAAGGGCAGGTTGATGTATGGTACGTTCGGCCCTGGAATAATTTCCAAAATGAATTAAAGAATTTCCTGAATCCAAGTGCAGGTACCTCATCTAGTGTTCATGCACGTGGTAAGTATAGTTTGAGGTTAGAGACAGGAGATCTTAGTTATAATTGCCGTTTCTCATTAAATCCCCGACGAAAGATACAAGAAACAAAGACAAAATTGTTACTCCTAGATTCAGGCTAGCGAAAGTAAATAAGTCTTTTCTCGGGAATTGCATTCGCTTTTATATAACAAAATCCCATATGAAGTAACTAAGATGTCTTATAATAAATTCAAAGAGTATGTTAAACATAAGTTGATCAACAAGGCCTATTATAAGGTGGCTCATTACATAGAAGACGAGAATACATGGTTGTAGTAGCTTCTCTCTGCACTTGCAGCCCCCTGGCCAAGTGATAATTGTTTGAAGTTTATGTATATTTAAAAATGTAATTACATAAATTAAAAAATAAAAAACATCCACCAAAAAAAGAAGCCTTGCTGAGTTTCTTGCCGGTCCGGTCTTCTCAGTTCAAGTGTATTCCGAACCGGTAGTAGAGTCTATTGTAAAACTGTAACTTTTGACATTCATAAGTGCATTATTAGGGCCTAAACTGAATAAATGAGTTTTGATCTGAAAGAGAGGGGTGTTATACATTTGTAGTGTGTATCTGTTCTGTGGTATAAAGCTCTAAACGGATCAACCGATGTGTCATTATCGAGAGTATTCTTAGCTGGGTTTCTTAAAATTTGGGGTCATTTTTAGGTCCAATCCATGGACCAGGATCAATGGTATCAGATTTCATTACTATATCACTTACACCCAGTACCAAATCTCCATTGAGTCCGAAAGAAAAGACAAAGATTCCACTTACCATTGTAATTTAGCTTGGCTATAGCCACATCCCCTTCAATCTCCTCCTCCATATATATGACCTGAGTTCCCATAGTGGTTGTGATGGGATGGTACCCAGCCATGCACACGTCTTCTCTATCAGGAGCTGGTATAAGAGGTCTTTCACTCCATGGGACACCTTGAAAATTTGATCAAAATTACAATCTTTCTAATCCTAATATTATAAATGCGAAAGTTTGTTATTTTGTACCTAGTTTGTTATTGTTATGCCTAAATTCAGCCCGATCCGTCCAGTGATTTGAGCGTTGAAGATCAGTCAGTCAGATTTTTTTATAGTTCTTAGAATCGTATTTTATTCTTAGTTATATATGGTTATATCTATTGAATTTATTATATGTATACCTCTCTACCTACCGATAGAATAGGCTACCGCAAATAAATTTAAAAAAATGCAATTTTTAGCGTGGAAAATCGCAATATTTTTGGAAGACAACAAGATTGCAAGAACTTTAATTTGTCGCCAAGCACCTACCGGTGTGTTCCGTGTTGCACTTGAGAGCCAGTTTGCCTTCTCGGTATTCCAATATCGAGTAACAGGTCAGCAACACATTGGCAATATCTCTGGTATTGCAAATGGCGATAGGCGACGGTAACCACTTACCATCAGGTGGGCCGTATGCTTGCTTGCTACCTTAGTAGTATAAAAAAAAAGACGTCAAATTCTTTGGAAATCACCTATAGTCTTGAACCCTGGTTCGATTATTAGTTTGTGACCTATTAGGTATGTATTTACTAGGTACGTGTATGTAGGTGGGTAGATGTAGGTAGGTAGGTATGTAGGTCCCAGTTTTTTTTATCCTCAGAACAGGACAACGTCTGCTAGGCCAGCTAGTGTATTTTATAAATAAAAAAGTAAATAACTGCTTAACATAATAAAAGGTGATGTAATAAAAACCTTCAAAGTCCGTTTCTGGGAAATCAGGCCTGGGCTCCCTTGGTATAGCGGTCATATACACACAGCGTTCTGGAAGGAATATATTCCATATGTATCAGGTTTTAATATACAGTTGTATTTCACCTATTGTTTAGCACAACACTGTACTAAACTAGTGATCTAATTACGTTGATCTCAAATGGAATACTATATAGGGATTGAAATAAAACCACCTCTATGTATCCTGAACTAAGTATTATAATCAGATAAAATAACAAAATCAACCTTAAGACCTAACCAAATCGATAGAAGTTCGTTATAGCGCGATGTAAAATACAACTAACGCCATCTCTTATCAGTTTGTGTACAACTAGAATTAATTAGATGCAAGTCCTAAAACTGGTCGTTAACACCTATTATAGTACTTTTACTTACTATGGGACCAGTAGGAGAATCATAAATAACTTTGTTACAATCAGTTTCAATCAATTTCAACCTTTAAGGGTCGGTTGCATAAATTGCCATAGTAAGGTTATAGTTAGGTTACGGTTATAGTTAAGTAACTTTAACCGCCGAAAGAAAGCTATCTGGGTTGCTCGTGTCACTTTAACTAAAACTTTTACCGTAACCATAACCGACTGAAGGAGATCGGTCATCGTCAAAGTGACTCTACGGTCAAAGCATGGTAATAGTTAAGTTAACTTTGACTATAACTTTAACTAAAATGTACGAGCAACCGACACTAAATCGCTACAAATTTTACAATGTCGAAAATCTTATCACACAACTGCTTTATTTATCGGATTTCAATAAAAAAAAACAACAACTGTAATGCAATATTCTCTAACGATATATAAATGCTGTGTGGGAGCACCTGATAGATAGCAAAAGTATAAGAACTGATAGAAAAGATAGAAAAGTATAGCACGTAAGCACAAACGCAATAGGCATGATAACTGGGTAAAATAATAATAATAATAATATAACCATCGGTATCTAGGACCCTGTTCCCGATGCCGGTTGGATTCTGTTTTTTATATTTTTAAATGTATTTTTTTATAGATTATATTTAAAAATGTAATTTATAAGATATATATTTAATAAATGAGATAATAATATATTCTTTATTTCTCTACACAAATTATAGGTAAACAGCTAGTTCTAACATATTACATTCAAATAATCCTATATTTGTGAGAGACTGGTGCCTGAGATAGGTATGAAAATACCTGTATTACAGGTAATAATTAATTCTGTTTAGTCCGTCATTTAGGTTATAAATAAATATTGGATACGTAATTTTTATTTTATCAAGACGCATCAAAGTTCAGGGTGGGGGGTTGGTGACGTCATCTCTCTAAGAAATGTACTATAAGACGTGACGTCACGTGAAATTTTAACGAACTGAATAAGTATTTGTTTTAGGAACTAAAGAAAAACACGTGTCCAATATTTTTTGGTAATCTAACTGACGGACTAATTAGACTAAAAAGTCATCACCCTTAGTGTACTAAATCCGAACTACCCTAATAATTAATCAAATGCATACCATCATCAGTAGCGAGTGCCAGTGACACTGCGATCGTCAGCGCCACAGCAGCGAGGCGAACTTCAGTACCCATCTTACATGATCTTACAACTGAAACAATACAGGGCTCAACATCAAAAGGGTAACTCTTGGACAAATAAAACAAACTTTTCATGGGGAAAGATCTACCCTCAAACAGTGGCGGATTTGCAATTTTTGTCGCCCTAGGCCGTGACCAGCCGCCCCTTTCTCAGCGCTCAAATGTGCGGAGTTCCTTAGCCAAAAGTGTAGAATGTAGAACAAGAATAAATTCCTAATACTCGCCCTGTGGTTTTATCCAAGATTTTTTGGATGCGTTCTCAAAAACCTAATAGACTTGTGACGTCACACTTTCACGGTCTATTGAGGTCGACAGGCTGATTATGATATTATAACCAATGCCTTAATAAAATTAAAATCATCAGACGTAAGACGATATGCTTTGTCGCTTTAAACAGGTTTATTAATTTACTAGTGTTCCCCCCACGGCATTGCCCACATGGAACTATATTTTGTAAAGATCTCCTTTGTGGAAATACACTATTTTCGATTGATAGTTCATACTCCGTCTCGCACTTGGCCGATTTGGGCTGGATCCGCGCCTGGCTTAGAGAAGCTGTTTTAGAAGAATAGTTCAGCCTCGTCGCACTTGGCCGATTTGGGCTGGATGACATCGTCATGGTGTTTTGTCTGTGACCAAATCAAACATGCTAGAAAGTAGCTCAAAGATTCAAATCGGCGATTACTTATCAGGTTCGTTACACGAATGTGTTTGGTTTCCTCACGTGGCGCGACGACGCTCAATTACACAAAGGAAAATGATTTATCAATGAGATAGCGTGCAGATTTTCAATGATTAGCTAATGATTTCCCTTATCAATTAATACCAAACTTCCTATGAATGTACAACCAAATATTTATTGAATGAGGCGAGGCTTTAAATAGCAACTTAGATAGGTATTTACATAAAAGCATTATTGACCTCTTATACTCGTAGGTCGTTATCTAGGATGATTTAGTGCTAATGACGTGTTTTCAATCATAATGCGCATAGTAGATAGTAATATTACGTTGTTAATCTATGGTTATGGTTAATAATACAAAAGCGAGATAACTGAGAATTAGCTAAAGGGACCAGGGTCCAGGGACCTAAAGTAACAACCGATTAAAATGTTACCCGTATGTCCCATCAAAATCAGCTCAGCCGTTTCATAGATCTAGACGAACGAACACAGGACGCGTGTTTGGGCTTTATTTGTAATAGGTTAGACAAAAAATAATTAATTATTATAGTAAGAATTTTGAAGTCCAAGTGAAGCTAATTAAGTTACTAAAATAGTAAAATCTATAAGGAACCGGTAAGAACCGAAAGAACCAGTAATTATTTTTGGACCAGGTAAAACCGGTTCCATGCCCTAGTACTTTTAATACATTAAATAATCAAATAAAGTGATTATATATAGTGTAAGCACATGAGTAAATAAACAGTACATAATCTGTGGTGTAAGTATAGAATAGACAATACTAGTATTCTACTAGTAGGTAATATTATTTTCCATCTATGTCACCGATATCATTTTATAATCCACTTGAATGAATCATGGCCAATATCAGCGAGCAATAAAAATATTTGTAAACTGCTTGCTACATGAAACAAGGTCGTATACAAATGAGGAAGACGCAGTACTTAGCTTTGTGGTGATGAACGAAGATATATGAGAGTACTAACACAAGAAGTAGTATATAGTCTTACGTAGTAGATAATCGTTTATTTACTTTGTTGCGCCTGCGTTTTTTTTTTTAAAGGACTAAAGTTGGCAGCCTCTGATGGCTACATCAACCTTACTGGACAAATCAGCGAGTGCAGAGGCCTCTCTGAACGCCTGAGGGCACCCCCGAATGGGGTACGAACCACGGCTCAGGGGTTACTGGGGGAGGAGGAGGGCTTAGTACGAGTTACGACTAATTGAAGGGCGGTCGGATTACTAATGGCAGCTCGGGCCGCTTGAACGGGACGAGACTAAGTTGGTCGTCGCGGCGGTCGAGGACTGGCCTGCGTTTGACCACAATCTTACTGTGGTCAGTGATGACGTCATCAATGGTGGTGCACACAAAGATTAGAAGGGAACTGGCTCTGAAGTGCAGCTGTCGGACCACACCGGTAGGTGCTTGGTGGCAGATTTCAACCTGAGAGTAGCCAACCATCATCGCCAAATACCATGTTTTCTTTGATGCAATACATATTCTAACAGTTAGTAATAAATCTTAAATTTCATGAAAATGTCTTCATTACCTAAGCTGGCTCTATAAATACTAATTATTATTGTTTATCATTACATATACTTATTACCTTGCATGCGGCTTTTATATACCTACTTTACTAAGGCAATTCCAAAAAACTGATCACAGAACACTTGTCACAAATTTCTATAAACTTTTTGTAAATATTTATTTACGTATCAAATAATAATTTGCAAATATATCGTCAATGTACCGGCTTTGTTAATGAGACTGTATTATTTTTTACATGTGACATAGCTATTGATAGCGATAAGATTGTAATAACGATAATTATTTCTTTTTACATAGGTATGTTGAGTAGGGCCTCATAATATTATTGATAATAAATGGTCGCCCCGCGAGTTTTATTCAAATTATTTGAAAATATATGGCTAGTAATAATTTTTTATCAACGAAGAATTTGGTGTTTCTTATTATTTTTGTTGTGATCCCACTCACTCGCGAGCGGAACGCGCGCGCCTGATGCGATGGCAATATTTTTTATAATCTATGTTTAATCATGAAAAATATAATATAGGATAACTAACATCATTTTCTGGGTTTTTTTTCTGTCCTTAACTAAAAGTTCATGTTTTGTAATATAAGTTCATATGAACCTTTGTAATTTCATTCAGGTTTTATATGGAGTCAGCAAGCGGCAAGGTTACATAGTACCTGCATTTTTATATATTGGTAAGGGAAGGTCTAAATATCTGAAGCATAGTGATTTGAAGTTACCACGGGTTCGGAACACAGGAGACTGAGAACAAACAGGAATCCTACCAAAAGTAGGATTACCTAAATAAATAATTTTATAATCTGTCTTGAAAAGCCGGATGCTTATCATCTATTTTTATCATTTGAACGCAATCTGAAGTAATCGGTAAATGACAAATAAGTATAGGATACCTATTTCGGTATCTATACCTATTCCATATTATACTCGGTTATGTTCTGAAGGACTTTCAGAGAATTAATAACTATTAATCGTATAGTAATATACGAGTACAGTGGCGTAGATATGTAATCAAGGGCCCCAGGCTAAAATGAAATAGGGGCCCGATTTCCTAAACTAAACTCGGAAAAACCTGCTTCGCTATAGGGATACCGGGAATATTTACGTAATGTAGCTCCAAAACTAAGACCTAATCTGAATATTATATAAGTTAAAAGTCGAATATTTTTTCTGTAGGACACCCCCCAATCTGATTTTGATGAAAATAAAGAGTTCCAAGCCATATATGGTCGTAGTGTACCATCTTGTAGAAAGACATTTTATGTACGGATGGTGCAAAAATCATTCCCTAACCAGCTATTTAGTAAGCAGAAGTTAAGGTTATAAGATTGCCACCCCTGTCGCCTTACATTTTGCATGCCTGCTATGCAAAATGCTATAGTGTCAGGCTCGCAAGTGCAACTGCCATAATACTGCCATTTTTAATTCGATAGCAGGAATCTAAACATCTAAACTTCGTCACTGCATTCGACCGTGTAGCAGTTTCACAGATAGGTATTATAAATCCGCTTAGAAAGTATTTTGAAGATTCAATGCCTAGTACACACGGCCACAGATCAAGTTACACATTTTTGTTGCAAAATAGCTCCTATTACAACCGCATAAGGTGCCGCAGTGTGTACATGATCACTTGTGAAACCGCGGGGCGAAATGTAGTAGTTTAGTAATTCATAAATGGAAAATTAAACCACGCAGTTTTAAATGTCAAGTACGTATATTTTACGTAAGTTATATGGAAAATAATATAACAATTATTAATGCTTATAAGTGTAAACAAAAATAGTATAATTATCTGTCTGTTATCGCCGGTTCTTTCTGTGACGAGAGACGCCATGCGCGACGCGATGTCGAACTACTGAATATAGGGTCACACACGGGAGTTTATGGGACGTCATCCAGCTTTGAAAGAGAGCAATCTACTTTCCATCGCTAACAATGCATTCCAAACCTCGTGGGGTGGTAAAAATTAAACACATAACCTCACCTAAATCTCTAACCTGCAGGTATAGGTCTGACTTTTAAATCTTTAGGTAAACATTAGAACAGAGAGTTGGTATTCCCATTCCTCTAATATGTCTATATAAAAAACATCAAGATAAATGTTATATACCTACCGCTTATTTCACCATTGACAAAATCGTCTATCGCCTGAAACTTTCCACCGCTATTCTAGCAAAACTAGAGTCTAGTGGCCTCTCTAGGGAGGGACGATGAAGGACGCTTATGTGGGTCGCTACCTGTGTGGATACATAGGCAAGCAAAATTAATCATCAATATATTCCTCCAAGGTATATTACTGACATATACGATTATTTCATGAAAATGTTACTCAACATATTTACATAACATGTTGATAACTTACGAACTATAACTGAGCTGCAATTAGCAAAAAACATGATAAAATTTGAATTTAACGCCCCAACCGAAGCCTCCACCTTAACAACTTTCTGGCATAAATAATAATCTAAACACAACATTGGTGCCGATCCAGTTGTTTACAAACTAAACAAATTTAATCCCACTATATCTCTTTCTAATAAGAAATATAAGAAAGGGATGCAAGATATTTTAGTGCTGTCAGATTAGTCCGATTACTTATTTCAACGTGAATTCAAGCGCGATCTATATTGGTTACGACTATTTACCCGTACATTACGACGGCATGGACTAAACTGACAGCATTAAAAATGTTCTATCTTATTTCAATAAGGTTACCATGAAAGAGAGGTGACTTGACTAATATTAGTTAATACACTCATCTCCATTTTTAACATAAATCTGGATTGTCGAGGTTGGTCTCAAGCCTCCCTGCCCATTAGGCATGGAGGTTTAGGTATTCGCAAAATTTCTAATGTGTCCTTGCCCGCCTTTCTGTCCTCGGTTTATAGCACGGATAACCTTGTTAAGCGCATTTTGGCTATTTCTTGTCCAAATATTGAGGTGTCCTGCTTGATCGAGGCCAGAAATGCTTGGCAATTGGCCTGTCCGAATGTGGAATTGCCCAAGGTCCCTTCCTCGCAGCGGCTCTGGGATGGCCCCCTCTGTGAACTGGTACGGAATCACTTATTAGAAACGTCAACCAGTTCCACGGACAGAGCTCGTCTCACTGCTGTCATTGCTTGGGAGTCAGGACTTTGGCTGCAAGCCCACCCATCTTCACATATGGGTACACTATTGGACTCCAATACTTTTAGGTCTGCTCTATGTTTACGTTTGGGCATTCCCATTTACGCTTCACATCGCTGTCAGTGTGGCACTGCTGTCGACCAACTAGGTCACCACGGACTGTCATGCATTAAAAGCGCTGGCAGATTCGCGAGACACGCCAGCCTTAATGACATCATCCGCCGGGCTCTTACCAGCGCCAACGTAACTGCTATTTTGGAACCAAATGGCCTGTTTCGAGACGATGGTAGGAGACCCGACGGGATGACACTTATTCCCTGGAAGTTGGGACGGCCTTTGGTATGGGATGCCACGTGTGTCGATACCTTAGCACCGTCTCATCTCCCAGAGACTATAAATAAGGCTGGTGGTGCTGCCATGTCAGCAGAGAACCTCAAGCGGCGCAAATATAGTAGTTTAGATTCCAGCTACATTTTTGAGCCGTTTGGGGTCGAAACTCTGGGTCCGTGGGGGCCGAGTGGCCACCATCTTTATAAAGAAATTTCAAAACGCCTGGTCGAAGCATCTCGTGACCAGAATGCTGGCGTATACTTGGGTCAGAGAATCAGCATTGCCATCCAACGTGGCAATGCCGCTAGTATTCTGGGAACGATGCCTTCTGACAGCGACTTTTTCATTTAGTTTAGTCCTTTTTATCTAAGTAGTTTTTAGTTTTTCTTAGTATTTATATTTTGAACATGTTAATAAAATAGTGATAATAAATGTCTTAGTCATAGACAATGTATGTATGGAAATAAAATACGGTGGTTAAGTTCGTAAACAACAGAATTGTCATACATTCATATTTTTGCTCCGTATGCTCTGCAAAATTACCCGATCGATTTAGATTACATTTTTGAGAAATTGTATTCTATCTTGGATTATTCTAGCGGTGAGCAGGCATTAAAATAATAATGACGTGCATTATATTAGTTTGGGTGACTTTTTAGTATTGTATAGTAAAGTAAACATTAATAATTAATAATGTAAACAATTAAAATGACGATAACTACAGTCCAACGTCCGTTTTGCTCTCTAGCATAAGAATGTGTAGTGTAGATCATCTGCGCCCGCGCACCGGACCGCACGAGTCCATCACTACACGACGTTCCTACGCTCCCTTATCTAAACCGTTACGAGTGAGTTTTTTTATTAATTATTGTTTTTTATTTATATTTGTGTTTATTTTAGAAAATTGAATAGAATTTAATTAATCAAACTATATTGTGTTGACCATATTGATAATTACTGTTGGAGTTAAGGTCTCACCGGCCATAGACGTTCAAGTTATTTGTTCAAACAGGACAGGCAAGTTCAAACAGATTTATCAAATTGGCATGAATGTCTGTGGGAAAATTTGATAAAAAATGAGTTTGATCGATCTGAAACAGTCTGTTTGATCAAATTACTTGAACGTTTATTGGTCGGCAACCAAGGCAATCAAGTGTTTTGAAGTATATTTACGTTTCGTTTTGCTAGATAAATGTAAGAAATGGGTAGGTAGGTATATATTTTTTTCATATGAAAAATAGTGGATCTACCTACCTACAGCCAAGATGTACAAATGCTCCATGATATGTGGTATTCTGTCCGAAGGTAGTAAGCACACAAAGACTGAACACGGCACTGATTCTCAGTTACAATAACCGGCTTTTGTCTGTTTTATTTTTCTTCATCTAATGCAGAATTCAAGATAGATTTTCTTGGGTGTGATTTTTTTAGGCCTTTTTGACCATAATCTCAGATTAAACGAAATCTATCTCTATTGTCATCATCATCATCATGTCAGCCGAACGAAAGACGTGCACTGCTGGGCAAAGGCCTCTCCAAGGATGTCTATAGTCATCTTGGCGGAAATGCATCCCTCCACCACTTTCTGGACTTAAACTCCAACTATCATTCACTTGATTGCTACCGCACTCTTGAGCATTGAATCTCTTTACTTGTAATGCTGCAACGCCTGCAACCACACTGCAATGGCCATTCGTATTTATGTATTTGGCATGTTTCGGAAAATAATCACCTTAGGCACTACTACGAAAATCGATACACGATAGTTCGATTATCGTTGTCAAATTATTAACCAATAGAATTGCAGCAAACTGACGAGTCGTAAATTTTGTGGGATTCTATTGGTTAATAATTTGACAACGATTATCGTTGTCAAATTATTAACTACTATTACTATTATTAACGACTATCGTGTATCGTTTTTGGAGTAGGCCCTCTTGTGTATAAGGTCTACACATTCGGCAAATACTGGCTATGTGTGGTTGCCATAAAGATACAAAATTGCTCTAAGTTGTTAATTGAATAGGTAGGTATTCCGGGGTTTGCATCAATAATTAGGAAGAACAGCCCCGAGGGCTGTAGGTTCCTTACATCTCAGAAATGTGGGCAATGTCGCGGAATTCAGTTAGTTATCTACTTTATAACCACCTTGAGTTTATTCGAAACAAAATATTTAGGTAGGTACCTACCTACCTCTGGGGGGAAGTATCACACTTCCCCCGAGACGGGCTATCTAGCGCCGCGCGTGGAGGGGGAGTGAGTATGCGTTCTGTACGAGAACCCGCCCCCCTCGACAGCGCAGATGGCGACCACCGCGTGCACCGTGGGGTTTTAGCCGGTACGAGTCCGGGATAACCTGGCTGCTCCCCCCGGGGCGGCTGGGTATCATATGAGGAATTCGCCACGAAAAAAGAAAAGGTAGGTACCTACCTACCTACTAATTATAAGCTATTGCTTGTATTGGAACTTATAGAAGCGACTCAAATCTGTACTTACCTCTCTCGGCCACATTATCACTTTCCACTTTGATTGTGCTTAAAACAATAGGTATTAATTTACTTATCCTTTCAGAAATATTTGTAGGAAAATACGCATTTACATCTCAGCATGCGTAATAAAATTTATCAAGCAATACTTAGTGTTTTATAGCTATATATACATCTATAATATAATAAAGTAGAAGCGTCCGCAATTAAATAAGTACCTAGTTATATTTACCCAGAACATTCTATCCCTTCTCTATCTATACAGGGTGGAAATTTGAGATGGGTCAGTAAGGGCAGCTACCTTAAGGGTTGAAGCCACGCGAATATGGTCTTAGGAGACCATAAATGAATAATAGAAATGTATGGGAATAGTTTTTTTCGATTTATGACATTTCTGATAACCTAACCTAACTAGGCCCTATAGAGACTTTTCATCCTTGTCGAAGACAGGATTGAAAAATAGCCGATTTCTCGCTGACTGTATTTTTTTTTCCAAATCTGTAAATGCCGATAGCAATAACTCAAAAAATAAGGGAAGGTCTCCTAAGACCATATTCGCGTGGCTTCAACCCTTAAGGTAGCTGCCCTTACTGACTCGTCTCAATTTTCCACCCCGTATACCTAATAGATATTTTGACATGTTTTATTTCATTAGCCTGACCTTTAGATCAGCAATAAATCAATAGATTATCGACGTAAACAATCCGCTTTCTTATACTATCATTACCACTTATCATGTTCCTCAGTTAATAAACAGCTGAGTGAGTAATGATTTTAAACATAAACTAAAACTTTTCCTTTCTACCCTACAGAACTATAAAATCTACAACTAAAAAAACATACTAGATACAGTAATGAGCGCAAGGGTTAGTTCTCTAATTAACCTTTGCACAATGCTGAGTCGGGGCCTATTCCGGGCATCACGCAACATTACATTATTTTATGTTCCTCTGTTTTTACTTTTTTTTTATTGTTCAATGTATCATACTGTATGTCATAATGTAATGTTGTGTATTGTCTAGAATAAATGTTATTTCTTCTTTCTTCATTTTCTTCAGTTAGGTAGGTACCTATATATGTTTTTTTATACTTCAATTATTATGTGATTCGAAATTGTTATTGTAACTTGTTTGAAATTTAATTGATAGGCGCAGTTGGCACCATCGCAGGTCGATGGTTCGAATCCCACCCAGGACAAACATTTGTGTGCATGAACATGTCTGTTTGTTCTGAGTCCTAAAGTTCATGACGCGTTTACAATCGAACACTAACTTGCATGAATACTCGCTTGACTTGCATTCAAGCATCAAGTTCACTTGCTCTGAACTTTCGTCTTAGATTAGGCGATGACGCGTGAACTCGGCTTGATTCAAACGTGATCATCTATTGTTTACATTATGATAAATCTCATGCTTTCAGTTTGTGTCAAACAGGTTAATCCTTTATCTCTTCCATGAATGTATAAAGTCTTACTAATTCTTTTCTCAATTGCAATCTATCAGTAGACCAAGAATCATCTGAGAAGGTTAGTGTTTGTTATCTAATCATCATAATTTATCTTAGACTTCTAAATTCATTGATATAGATAATTATGTGTGAACATTGTGTTTCATTTTACGTTGTTTTTGAAGATTGGTTTTCATTTTCAAAATTTTGAATTGTAGATTTGCTTTGAACACAAATCTATATTCCTTTACAACATAATAAATAGATAGGGGTGTAGTACGGTCTCTAACGCCGCGCCGCCGCCAGTTTTCACTTGGATTGGCATCATAGAATAAATAATTAATTCTATTTAGTCCGTATTTTATGTAATTAGATTATCAAAAAATATTGGATACGTATTTTTTATTTTATCAAATCAATAATTAA
This sequence comes from Tethea ocularis, assembly GCA_963555595.1. NCBI lineage: Eukaryota > Metazoa > Arthropoda > Insecta > Lepidoptera > Drepanidae > Tethea > Tethea ocularis. The sequence continues at coordinate 10,196,636 of OY741969.1, read as the reverse complement.
TTACAAAGATAAGTTGCATCTAAGTGCCGGAGTGGGGACTTGTGACGTCATCTCTCTGTAAAAAGTGTACCTACTAAGACGTGAAGTCAATCGAAATTTGTATGCACTGTATGCGTTATTTTGTTTTCGGAACTAAAGATTTGATGTCCAATATTTTTTGGTAATCTAACTGACGGACTAATTATATTTTTTTAGACATCATCCCTATTGCTACGTGTAGACGCTATATTTGGCAATAATTAGGTATATCAAGAATTTGTAATTTTGCCATATTTGCAGCATCTATATTTATACTAATAGATAATGAAGCTGAAGAGTTTGTTTGTTTTAACGCGCTAATCTCTGGTGTTACTGGTCCGATTCGAAAACTTTATATCCCGGGAACGCGAGTGAAGCCGCGGGGAACTTGCGGCTTGCCTTGATATAAAAACTTGAAAATTGCCAACTGATGGTAAGTACTAAAAGAGCTAAAAGTTTCAATTCAAATATGAAGCTGCATATGTGGCGAAATCAGCTCTTATTCTTGTCTGGAAAGGTTGTTGCAACCATCAGAGGCTACCAACTAAAGTCCATTAAAAAAAAAAGAATCATCTCTCCTGTTCACTATAGGAATTATGTCATGGAAAGATAAAGTAAGTCAGTGTCTTCAAGTACTTTCATACTATAAATTCCTACATCATGAATGATAGTTTTAAGTGTTTTTTAAAGTTCCTTAAATTGCTGAACGTACTTACTTGGAAATATGTACCAAATACCTACCAATAGTGCATTCTCGTGATCCGAAATGTATGATTAAATTAGTAAATCGTTAAGTTTTCGCAGAGTTATTTTAGAGTTCAATGTCGTGACTCATAAATCATAAAGCGCTACTATTATGATAAGAGTCCAAAGTTGAAAGTGTGATAATGGTTCCGGGAATGGACGGACACGCATTCTGTCGATTTTTAAATGCAATAATCTATAGGTACCTACCTACTACAAAGTTTGTTCAGTTAAGATAATATTAGTTGCAGTCTTGGGTAAAATATCTCGTCTTTCGTAATTACTTATCATTTCTAACAAAATAATAATGTGTAAGGTACCTATGTTATTGCTACTAAGGCTGAGATCTATAGAGCGTACTTAGACTTTGCTCAGACTTAACTTACGTAAAACTTGGCTCATGTACTAGTTGTAATAAAGTATATTTTTGTGTGACCATTAATTGCAGCATAGTTTTTGGTAAGTCATCGATTTGGTGCACTTAGGCTTTCTTAGCACACACTCAGAGGGATTCAACTTTGTCTTAACTCGTAAGTAAAGTCTGAGCAAAGTCTAAATACGCTCTATAGATATGTTTGATTACTCATGTGCTATAGAGCCTTAGACCGTAGTGTTTAAGCCATCCCTCTACCCGGTATTACCGCCCTGAGCCGTGGTTCGTACCCCATTCTGGGGTGCCCTCAGGCGTGATTACCTAAATGTTGCCCGGTTGAGAGCCCGCCGACTTGTCCGGTAAGGTTGATGCAGCCATGCATGCCATGCAGCTATAAATTTGTCCTTTAAAAAAAAAACCCTACTGTACCTAAGTATAATTTAACTACTGAAATGGATTATACATTTTATCAAGTTATATCATCTCTATTTGAATCGATGACCTAATTCTACGATTTTTAATTGAACATACATATTTATTGTTAATTTATGTACATACATACATTATTTTTAAATCGTCAGATAACCTCTGTAAAATTAAATAAACAATATCGAAACAGTTCACAATAATCGCTCAGTCGACGACGTGAAAAATAACAGTTCAGACCTTTATGACTCTGTGCTTTATGTGCCTTTTATTTTACACAAAATTATTAAAAAAAAAACTGTTTTTCAACATTCGAATGGTCTCTGAATTCGAATCTCGCGCTCTAATCACGGTGACCGTAATGTCGGGAAATGGTGATGTCTGTAAAAAAAGATTCATTGGAACTTGTACCATCGGTAAAAGGGCACAAGGGTCGATTGCCAAAAAGGCTGAGGCGTATCTGCAAGCTGTGAGCCAAAGTCAAAACCCACAACCTAAAGGTAAGAAAACAAATACAAAATGGCGCATTATTTTTGTAGTAATACAAAATTATCGAGCAACAAGAGAAAAAATTAAGGTGTATACAATCAAATGTCTAGAACTAGGAAACACGCCCATCATCATCATCAAGTCAGCCGAAAGACGTCCACTGCTGGACAAAGGACTCCTCCAAAGATCTCCACGATGGTCGATCTTGCGGTACCCGCATCCAGCGGCTTCCCGCGACCCTCGCAAGATCGTCGGTCCACCTTGTGGCTTGCCTTGCCTGGGTTCGTGGTCGCCAATCGAGAAGCTTTCTGCCCCAACGGCCGTCGATTCTACGAGCGACGTGCCCCGCCCATTCTGTCTTTTGTTTGGCATTCTTCGGGCTATATGTTACATTGAAACTAGACACACCCATTCCCTCTCAAAAATTCCCTCAAATTTTGTTTTTCTTCTATTATCTTGACGTCATGCGCAAACTAACTACACAAACCTTCGATCTATCATGATTGATCGAAGACAGAAACAAAAGATTTTCATGATGGGTTTGACTATGCTAAAAGAAATGACTCGTATCTTGAGCAGAATACTTGTCGATGCTCAACAAAGAAAAACTTCAAATACAAATAGAGCTACTTGAGGTCATCTGATACATAAAATAGTTACGAGAATCGAATTATTGAAAATTGATTGAAAGTGCTTTTGTCCTCAGTGGTGACATCAACTCAACAGCCAGCTCTACCGAAGCTGGAGGTGGTCTCCAGGGTTGCCTCTATACCTATTGTGGAGTCCGGGATTGAAGTTACGGAGAAAGTGTATCACAAAATCAGGGTTAGAAATAGATTTTATAATCGGAATTCCATTTTTTTTAGCATTTTGCCAGTGTCAAGCTACGAATAAATGACTTATTATTTATTCGTAGGTGTCAAGTTATATTCACTTCACTTCTTGACTATGATGGCATTAGATGCGTTTTTTACACAATTCTGCCAGTGTCAGGGTATTTGAAGATAAACGATATAAGTTCCAGTAACGTTCAAGTCTAAAGTGACATAATTCAATAGCTTCGACTAAATTAAAAATAAGCAATTTAAAAAATGGAATGCTTTGCTTTTAACGAAAAAATGTTAGCCTGTTCATTAATGCCCCTATCGCACAACCTACCTATTCGATATATTTCCTCATATAAATAAACTACATCACGACAGAAACATGGAATTTTCCATATGAAACTAAATTTTATCTAGATCATCCCCAGTTAGACTTGTCTGGTTTATTTCATATAATTAAAATTCTTTTAACATAACCAAATTAATAAAATTATCATTATATTTAACAAAATTAAATAAATTAAAAATAAAAACAAAACTACCTAACTATAAATAGAAAATTTGTGCCAAATCGCTGCCCCGCGGAAGTGTGCCAAGAAGACTGGCAGCATTGCCACGCTGGATGGCAATCCCCAGTTTAAATTAAAACTCTTAAGATTCCTTACTATTTTTAAATCTCCAAAAGGAATCAAACGCTCTAATCCGCTGGTACCTATCGATGGGAGAGAAGTCCCTATCCACCGGCGTGAAGCTGGCCATGCCTGCAGTGCAGATGCTGGAGACGCCCATACATCAGCTGGACAAGTTCCTGTGTATGTCACTCGACGTGGTTGAGAAGAGAGTGCCTTCCATTTACATGCCTCCGGAAACGGTAATTTGAAATATCATCAACATCATGTCAGCCGAAAGACGTCCACTGCTGGACAAAGGCCTCTCCCAAGGATCTCCACAATGGTCGGTCAATCAATTTCAATTTGATGATTTAGGAAATTCGAAAATGTATGAATATTAATTTGTTCTGGATTTTATAAATAGCATACGCACACATGGTTCACCATAAGCCTATCCATGGGCGTACCCAGCTTCAGGTCTAAGGGAAATCAGGAATGGTAAAATATTTATTTCATGGATATTCTGTTTCTACTGCACTACTTAGGCATAGACATATAATTAACCAGACAAATGTGTGATATGCAGAAGTGGTAATCGAGACGTATGGGATGGGGGAGGGGGAGCTTCAAATAGTACTTCATTATGTGAATTTATTTTGAAACTTCCAAGTGAATAATAAAGCTAGCCTTATCAGTGGCCTCCGTCTTTTCAATTTAGGCGCAGCAACTAACAGTAATCCAGGAAAAGCTGGCCGACGCCCCAGTGGTTAATATGTATTACCTATTACCTAAATATTCTCTAAATTCTAGATGTACACAGAGACTCGTCGATATGTAATGCGTCGTGCAGACTCTGTCAAACAGCTGGGCACAGCAGTCCTGGACTCTCGTGTCACCGCTGTCACTGCTACTGCTCTGGACAGAGCACTGACCACTGCTGACAAATATGTGGACAAGTACCTACCTCCTGACCACCAGGATGCTGCTGACGGTAAGTTTTAAATGTACAGATTTACGTGTTTGATTCTAAACAAAGCTACTTTTAAGTTGAATCTACATTGAGATCTGTTTGCCGACTTTCTCCACTCTTCACGGTTTCTAGCTGTTCCCCGCAGCTCCACTCGCGTTCCCGGGATAAAAAGTAGCCTATTACCTTTGGGGATAATGTAGCTTTCTATTAGTGAAAGATTTTTTTTCGAATTGGACCAGTAACTCCGGAGATTAGCGCGTTCAAACAAACAAACTCTTCAGCTTTATTATTAGAATAGATCAGTTTTTAACCGGTTAACAGCAGTTTTTTTTATTACTTTACTAGATTTTGACAAAGAATAAATAATATACTACGTGCTACTAATGGTAACAGTTTCGACATTGTAAAATTTATATTGATTTAAAGGTGCTTTATTATGAAACAGATTGCAACAAAGTTGCGTTATCCACGACTAGTCCATGATTTAGCTGTAGTCTTTATTTCAACCTCCTCTAATTTTAAAATAGATTCTGCCATTTTTGAGAAGACTCGGAATAGCGATTTTTCGAAGAAGTGAATCAAAATAAGACTATATTTTTTTTAATTTAATAAAAACAGGTTGCATTCGCCACAGAAGTATTTTCTCGTGAAATCATAAAAATAAATGTTGGTATTTTTGTGTAGGTATCTATTGGAATAGTTCTTGAAATGAAAATAATTATAATCATCAATTACAATCAAAATACTATCGATTTAATACATTTAATCAGTTTTATTTTTAAACTTTTTATTATTTGGAGCTGGATTAAAAGCGAAGGCCTGCTTGATAAATAAGGTATAAAAAATGCGTACCACAAAAATGTTAAAAATGCCACACTTACATAATATAAAAACAATAAAGTACAAGATAAAAGAGACATGAAAGTCATGATATGAAAGAGATGGAAAATATAATTATGTATTTTTAGATTCGCATTATCTTTCTTTAAATGTCCTGCTACAAGAGTTACCCAGAAAACAAATCAATCAGCTTAATTACGTAATATGAAAATAAATAACGTCCTTGAAGGGAAAGTATTGATTATGAGACGCGGCGTAATTTTCGTAGCGTAACTAGATAAAAAGAAATAATTTTATATCGTACCTGTTCCCCGTGACTTCACTCGTGTTCCCGGGATAAAAAGCAAACTATAACGTTCGGGGATAATGTAGTTTCCTATTAGTGAAATAATTTTTCGAATCGGACCAGTAACTCCGGACATTAGCGCGATCAAACAAACAAACAACAAATTAATTTATTTTTAGTTACATTTATAAGTATATAGTTAGTTTGTTTAGTAGTTAGAGTCAGTTAGTTTATTAAAATAAAAAATTAACAAACAAACTCTTCAGCTTTATTGGTATAGATATATATTTATTTTGCATTCAAAATCTTATAGAACAATACATTTCCCGTTAAGTTCCGGTATTTATTGAAAATAATCCAATGTTTCAAATGCCTTATGTTCAAAATTCGGTCCCATGAGTGCTTTTTGATGTAATAAATAAAAAAAACATCCGTAAAAAAATCAAAATGGGAACCATCACCTAACTTAAAGTTAATTATTCTATGCAAAGTCAATAATGTTACTGTCCAAACAATTCTCAAATCGCAGCCAGCAACAGCAAGCAGGTCACTTCTAGATAACTCGAAGACCCAGACGTCTGCCATTTTGTCTAATTAGCCATTTATCAATGATTTATGTGCCTTCAAGCCTGTATACCCAATCATTAAAGAACCATATAGTGTTGTTTCTAAAACATACATCAAAATTTATGACAAATAACTGTCGTCTGGAGGTGACAAATTTGAAGATATCGACAACACGTCTCCTACAAATGGACTATAGACCATGCAAGCAGTGATAGTGCTGTATATGTTTCGTTATGTTAAGTGTTTTATATCTTGAGTCATATTTATATTTAGCGATTAATAAACTCATGAACAATAAAATTATGAATTAATAGATAACTTTGAAACTGAGGTTCAAATGGGTTTATTAAGTATTCTTTACTTGCCGGCGATAATATTGTTGCAATTATAAATCGATTGTAAACTTATTACGAGACACAATTAAAGTACCTACGAAGCAATGGTAAATTATTTTGAAAACGTAATATTTAGTAAATTCACCTTATCTCGTATTAAGTGAATAAGTACCATTTCCAAATCGAATAGAAAATATGGTGGGTGAATAGGAATCTTCAAAAGACGTCTTTTGACTAGCTTTCTGCCCCGTAGTCTCTTTGCCCGTAGTTTCAGTATACCTATTACCCCCTTAGGGTGTTTAAATCTGAATTTACTACTTTAGGCGAATAAAAGAAAATTTATACGTGCTTTCAGTACGATGACTTTATTGAAGAAGAAATTAAATGTCACAGACAATATTTATAAAAAAGTTTATGTTGTTCCGAACATAGGGTTTGAATTTTCAAAAACCTTTTCTTAGCGGATACCTACGTCAACTAGCTATCTGTACCTATGCCAAATTTCAGCCAGTTAAGTGGTTGTTCGTTGATAGATCAGTCGGTCAGTCACGCTTTTCTTTTAGGTATATCTAGTTTGTTTTTATACAGTTAGGAAATTGTGTCAATGCATTGTAAGCACTCATGTAACTTGCATATTATCATTAAAACAATAAATCAGTGTGTCATCATAATTTAGCGTAATCATCAATATGAGGTCATTAGCCCACACTGAAGCGACATCATTTTGAAATATACCTAGGGTTACCTACTTACGCCCCTACAAACTCATAATTCGAGCATTTAGGTACCGAATACTGACACCACTTAAATTTTAGGAGCGTCCTCTATCCCATACAATTAGGGTTGCCTGTCCGGGTTTCCCCGGATTTGTCCTAGTTTATAGGGCGTCCGGGGAGCGACCGGGAGGGGTTTCGTTTGTAGTCCAGGTTTTAAAGTTTCCCGGTCGCAAAAATAAATACAAAACTAGATTTATAACAATAATTTATTTTACTAAGTAACGTTAACAAATAAATGACATGTCCGGGTATAAAGCTCCAAAATCCGGGGTTGTAACACTTGTTGTCCTGGTTAGCGGATTTTAGAGATGGCAACCCTACATACAATCGAACTTTCAAATGACTTTTAATAATAATAATAGCCTTTATTTACAATCATTAAGTATACATTACATAACAAATGTTCTGTATTAGACACCGGTTACTTGATTGTCTTGCTTTCCAGCATAGGCCTCCCCGAGCGTTCTCCACAAAGATCTATTTCTTACTTTTCTCCTCCAAGTCGTTCCTGCTACCTTTTTTATATCGTCTTCCCATCTACGATGCTGTCTGCCTTTATTTCTCTTACTAAATCACCATTCCATCACAATTCATTTCATTCAAATGACTCAGCAGAACTTAAATTTTAATGTGAGTAGCATTTCAGTATTTCGCCATATAGGTGCGGTAATACTATAGGTAGTGGTAGGACCCTAGTTGTATCATGTTAAAATGGTCGCCATTGAGCTTGCTGGTCTTACCATAGTGGTAATCATAGTGACGAGCGCTGACGCCGTAGACGGTGGCGCGGAGTCGGAGTCGGGGCGAGCGCGCGCGGCGCAGGCGGTGATGCACGGCGCGCGCCTGCGCAGGAAGCTGCAGCGACGCCTCACCAGACAGGCCCTCGCTGAGGCCAAGGCCATCAAGGAACAAATACATGTGCTTGCATACGTTGCTGAATTGGTAAGCTGTTATTTTTGTATGTTACTCTTGACCTTCTGGGGGCCAATTCCGCTAAATTACAACGGTTGACATTCAATTTCGATTCAGTTAATGTTCATTTCCAATCCAATTCTAATTTTTCTAAAAAACGGTATCCACTAAATAAACGAAATCGAACCGCGATTGGATCACGATTTGATTTTAATCGTTGTTGCCCTTAGTAACAATTCTAATCCAATTAAATGTGTCAAATGTTTAGTATACCACTTTTATAAGTTTCGATCGAACGTCAACTTTAACTCAACCATGATTGGATTTCGATCGTTGTCAGGTTATTAGTGGAATACGAAAACGTGCAAAAGTCGTCATTCAGCTGCGATCCAATTGTAATCTAATCAAAATTAATTTGTGGAATTGACCCCTAGTAGGTACCTATTTTATGATGGTTGTTTAATGTTTACAAAAAGAACAGTAAGTATATCAGTTTAACTATACTGTATGCGTCTTTCATTTGTCGTGTCTGATTGAGAGATGACCACTCCTAGTCTATTCGTCCTTTACACATCCCAAACATCTCTTGCTCGTTTTATATCATACTCTATGTTATGTATAAGATCTTTGTGTGTGCGTGCACGCACACTCCCATGTACACCATTTTGGAATACAGTCAGTGGGCTACTAGCTACGCGTTGTTTCACTCGTCCCTGCCGAATACTTAACAGTGGCGACGAGGATGGGATGGGACACTCTATTATAACTTTTCCAATTTTGGTAATAACTCCTAGAAGTTAACTAAGTAGCTAAATGGAACTACAACCAAGTTGAAGTCTGGCTACCGTGTTATTCATGTCATCACAAAGCTCTTCACCACAATGTATTGACAATGTCCTAATCTCTTCTTCTTCTTCTTTTTCACTCCATTTCACACGTTCTTGGACCTTCCTCATCCAGTCCCTTCCTACCTTGACCAGATCGATCTTGCTGGTTATCTACCATGTCTCCGTGCCGTTCTAGGTCGACTCTACCACCTAACTTCAATCCATGCTTTTGATTCAACTAACGAACAACATGTTTACTGCTATGTTTTCCAATAAGGTGGTAACCGATCCAGCTCTCGCTTGGAAGAAGGCTAAAGCGCTGTACTCTACGCTGAGTAGCGCTGAGCCGGAGAACCAGGCGCGGCCGGAGACCCTCGAGCAGCTGATGGTGCTGCTCGCCAGGGAGTCCGCCAGGAGTGTCGTGCATCTCCTCAACTATACTCACACTGACTTGCCCAGGTAACAACCTTGTTCTAATTTTCTTATGTCGGACTATTAATTCGCATCATCTTCCTGTCCGCGAGATGCGGGTAGCGCAAGACCGGTCATCGTGGAGATCCTTGGGAGAGGCCTTTGTCCAGCAGTGGACGTGTTTCGGCTGATATGATGATGATCTCCCTGACCTGTACCCAATAATTAATAGTCGGCGCAACTGTACCTACTCTTCTTACATTCAGCTCTTCTATCCGTCATATCAGCATTCACTCCTTACTGACACATATCATCATTCACACAATTTATATCATATTGAGCTTTCATTGAAAAACATCGAGAGGAGGAAACAGTAAGATTGTGGTAGGGTACTTGGTAGTATCCGCCTACCGCCGCCTAGGCTTTGTATGCTTACCAGTTACCACCATCGGCCACATCATCACTGATCACGATGAGATTGTGATCAAACACAGGACTATAAAAAGTAAATTAACTAAAATTAAAAAATTTAAGAAACCCCGAAACTCACTAGAAAATTGGTCATAATTTCCAAACGGATGAACGGATTTTGTTGAAACATACGCCCATTTATTTCCCCACAGGAACGTCCGTCAAGGCCTGTCGCTGGTGACGCGCCACCTGTCAGTGGCAGCGGATGCCATGCTCAAGGTAGCGAGTGCTTCAACTTGGGGCTCCCGGGGCTCCTCCCTCGCAGGCCTGCTGGACCACTCCCTCACATTACACCTTCATATTGCCGCCCCTCGACACCTCAATCTGTCCTATCACTCTGACGTTACGGTTATACAAATCTACAGAAGTATATTATTTAGAATTGATTTTTTCTTTTGATATACTGTTGATAACATAGTGATTCAAATGAGTATAGTTTTGTAGTGTTCGTGCGCGTGAGTAAGATCCCTTAGAGCTCATCGGGGAGGCGGGAAGAGTCTGTCAGATTACTTAGGCTGAGATCTATAGAGCGTACTTAACGTACGTATAGTACGTAACGAACGTACCTATAGTGGGATAGTATATACGGGTGTTACAAGCGTCTATATGCTCCCCTATGGTAACCGCTTACCATCTGTCAGGCCGTATGCACCCGCTTGTTAGCCTAATTGTATAATTGCCAAGTGCGAGTCGTACTAGCACACGAACGGTTCCGCACCATCATACCTATTAGCTACATTATTTTATTTTCATTAATTGTTGTTAAAGCGGCAACAGTAACACATATTCTGTAAAAAAATCAACTGGCTACCTATTACGCTTCATGAGATACAGCCCGCTGCTGATAGACGGGTGACGGACTGACGGACAGACGGTCGGATATCGGAGGCTTTTATGGAGGAATTTATGGTTCATATTTGTTTGTATGATATTTCCAGACGGTGCCGGTGGAGAGTATGATCACGGAGGTGCGAGGCTGGCACATTAAGTTCTACCAGGTTTTACAGCAGATGCAAGATTCTTCTAAGACTTATTTGGTAAGTTAACAGACTTTTACCGTGGCTTCACTCGCTTTCCCGGGATAAAAAGTAGCCTATATATAACCTTCGGGGATAATGTAGCTTCTTACAGGTGAAAGAATTTTTCGAATCGGACCAGTAACTCCGGAGATTACTGCGTTCAAACAAACTCTTCAGCTTTTTTATTAATATAGATCCTACTATCCTACTAATAGGTGTTATAATTGCGAAAGTTTGTGAGATGGATGGATGGATGTTTGTTACTCTTTCACGCAAAAACTACTGAACGGATTTGGATGAGATTTGGAACACAGATAGTTTATAACCTAGATTAACACGTAGGATACTTTTTATATTAGGAAAACATAAGATCCCTCGGGAACGCGGGTGAAACCGCCGGGCGATGTCAGGTTTATGTATACTTATTACCATATTATTTGTCACATGCAATGGCTAGAAATACAAACTTTAAAATGGATTAGATCTCTTTGTAATCGAGTAGTATTTGTATGGTGCGTGATTTAAAAATTTTGATTTCAGGAGCAGTTAGCCATTTTCCTAGCTGGTAATGAGGAACGTGAAAAAATTACTCCGAGGTCTGCGTACGAGCAGAGAGACGACCTAGCATCTATTAACGGTCTAAACTAATAATTCAATTGTTTTAAGTGCTACCATGACATCATAAAATGCTCATTCTCCTTTTTTATTTCTCGCTTATCACCAAGGGATGATAAGATTTTTATTTTCGCATTCCATTACTTAGTTGTTAATTTATAAATTATGATTCACCATATGATTTAGATTTTTAAGGAATTGTAACCCAGTACAATTGAACTATTAATTTGAGGTTATTAATGAATTAAAGAATATCTAAGTAATAAATGACTTTTAGATTTTATGATTTCCACGCGTGGTAGGTAGGTAACTAATAAAAAACTGGGTTCATCAAGACTGACATCTTTTGTTGTACCTACGACCTTTTCTAATTCAATGTTTTTTTTCTATACAAAAAACCTGCAGTACTAATCTTCTCCATATAAATACTCTCTAATGAATGAAATGAAATGAAATGAAATATTATTTATTCAAATAGACCTTCACAGGCACTTATGAATAGTCAGACTCTAATGCACGGTTCGGAAGGTAGCTTTTGCTGAGAAGAGCCGGCAATAAACTCAGCAATTACTCTTTTCAAAATAAACTTCATAATTTAGGTACATAAAATATATCCTGCAAAAGCGAGCGCTACACCCAAGCCTTTTTGTCATTTAAATATTCGTTAATATTATAATAAGCCTTTTTTACTAAAACGGTCTTAATATGTTCCTTAAATTTATGTGAAGGCAAATTTAAAAGTGAAAGAGGTATCATATTATAAAAGCGTGTACACAGACCTAAAAACGAACCATGCACTTTTTGGAGTCTATAAGCAGAATTTACAAGTTTATGCTTATTTCTAGTATTGATACAATGCACGTCGCTTTTTTTTACAAAAAGACCAATATTTTTATGAACAAATAATATGTTTGCATAAACATACTGTGACGCTACAGTGAGGATACCGATTTGTTTAAATTTATCCCTTAGGGAAGCCCGAGAATTCAAATTGTAAATAGCTCGCACTGCTCTTTTCTGTAAAATAAAAATAGTTTCTATGTCAGCTGCCTTACCCCACAGTAAAATACCATAGGACATAATACTATGAAAATAGCTAAAATAAACTAATCGAGCTGTATCTACATCTGTTAGCTGCCTAATTTTTCTAACTGCATAAGCAGCTGAACTGAGCTTCCCCGCAAGACATGATATATGGGTGCCCCATTGAAGTTTTGAGTCTAAAGTAATCCCTAAGAATATTGTTGACTCAACAAGACCTAGAGACTCATTATTTATCATTAAGTTACATTCAACTTTTTTTACATTGGGTAGTGCAAATTTAATACATTTAGTTTTCTTAGCATTTAAAACTAGATTATTTACAGTAAACCAGTTTAACACCTGGGCTAATGCACCATTTACATCGTCAAAATTAGATTTCTGTCTATCAACACTAAAAATCAGTGAGGTATCATCAGCAAACAGTACAATTCCACAGGTATTTTTAACATAAAAAGGAAGGTCATTTATATAAATTAAAAATAGGAAAGGACCTAAAATAGATCCTTGCGGCACACCCATATGCACAGGAGAACCAGATGATTTAACTCTATTAACATCAACACTTTGAGTTCTATTCCCAAGATAGGATATCATCAGATCAAGTGCTGCACCCTTAACTCCATAATAATCCAGTTTACGTATGAGCGTCCGGTGATCAACGCAATCAAAAGCTTTAGATAAATCACAGAAGACTCCAATAACATTCTGTGACTTTTCCCAAGCGCTAAAAATATTTCTCAAAAGTGCTACCCCGGCATCAATGGTTGAACGACCTTTTGTAAACCCATACTGCTCATTATGTAAAAGTTTATTCAAATTAAAGTGAGCAAGTAATTGCGTTAAGATGATCTTTTCAAATACTTTGCTCAGAGCTGGCAAAATGGAAACTGGCCTATAATTAGTAGGATCACTAGGGTCACCTGCTTTGAATAAAGGAATGACTTTGCTATGTTTCATTAAATCTGGAAATTGTCCACTATCTACACATTTATTAAAAATTTAAGCTAAATGGGGAGCAATCTTGTCTATGATACCTTGCAAAACAGTTACGGATATATCCCATAAATCACCTGTGCGTTTAACTTTCAAGCTTTTAAATGTTTTGACTATGTCGTAAGGTGTAATATATCTAAAATTGAATAGTTCACAGCACTCTGAGACATTGGTTTTCAATATTAATTCAGCATCTATCGGTGAGGAATTTAAGGAGCTGGTTGTATGCACCGGTATGTTAGAAAAGAATAAATTAAACGCTTGTGCAATATTATTATCTTCAGAAATAATACTATCATTAATATTTAACTCAATACGTTTACTATTGTTACGAGATTTTCCCCTTTCAGCGTTAATAATATTCCAAGTAGTTTTAATTTTATTATTTGACTGACTAATTTTATTTCTCAAGTATATGGACTTAGCAGAAGCACAAGCTTTCTTAAAAGTTTTAGAATATTTTTTAACATATTCAAGAAAATCGATATTTTGATTATACTTTTTCATGCCATACAGCTCATACAACTTAGCTCTACTTTTATAAATACCTTTTATAAATAGCTTTAGTAATCTGTGTCTCTAGGCAGAATGTAGGCAAAAAGAGTACCTACCTATTAAATACTATTTCTTATTCTATGAACCATAGCATTTTCGTGACATTCGTAAAAAATAAGATAAAAAAATTAATCAAAATCTGTCATCAGCATTGTTAATTTATGTTTTGGAAATTTTTATATTTGAAATAAATGTTCAGCAGAAACCAATATCGATCCAACGGCGGCGGCGATTACTGTGAGTCGCTCATAGAGCGACTGCAAAGAGCGCAAGTTGCTATAAACATGACTAATCCGACTCAAATGTTGAAAGAATCATCTCAAAGATCGTACTATGTGAGTTTTTAACAGATTTCATGACCTATAGACGTAGAAAAGTATCGCCAAATCAGCGAGTGAGTAGTAAGTATGCTCCTCAGAGGCTCAGACTATGGTATACTCATTCACGGCCTCATATTATAGCATGAGTGATTCCTACTATAAATTTTTTGGTAGGAAACGATGCATAATCGCAAACTTAGCGTCTCGAGAGCATCTTTAACGCATAATTTCCGTCCTATTCTGCCAGCTTTAGGCACTTATCCCACCGCCGACGATTAGCGAGAAGCGATTAGAGCTAGGAACTAGAAACGTGTTGGCAAACAATGAGCAGCGAGTGTTATTCTTCGTAAAAGACAGACTTTAAATTTAACGCTGACGGTAAAAAATGGCGTACCTATTAAAGTACCTCAGTCCTATTCTAATGATAGAAATGAAGGATCTCAAATTGAGACTTAGTTAAATCTAAAACGCAAGAGAGGCTATCTCTTTTTGTCTCGCTATGTTTCTCTTTGTTTTGTACATGGATAGTTAAAGCACGTTAAGGTGGAGGCTTCTTTTAGGGCGTTAAATTCAAATTTTATCACGTTTTTTGCTAATTAAAGCTCAGTTGTAGGTCGTAAATCAACATGTTATTTGCGACAAGAATGGTAGTATATTTACTGATTAATAACAAAAAAAAATATCAACACATTCCTCCAAGGTATATTAGTAAGATTTTCATGAAATAGTCGTATATGTCAGTATATAACTGAGCTGCAATTAGCAAAAAACGTGATAAAATTTGAATTTAAATTTTCCTCCAAGGTATATTACTGACATATACGACTATTTCATGAATATGTTACTAATATACTTTGAAGGAATGTGTTGATGATTTCTTTTGTTGTTAATCAGTAAATATACTACCATTCTTGTCGCAAATTACATGTTGAAACTTACGACCTATAACTGAACTGCAATTAGCAAAAAACGTGATAAAATTTGAATTTAACACCCCAACCGTAGCCTCCACCTTAAAGGCTGTCAAATGTGGGTTTTTAAAATGTCGAGAATGTGCCTATCCGCTTAAATGAGTGTCGTTACGTAGAATATGATTGCTACATACATTTTGTACGAAAGACGGTATCCAAAAGGCATCGCAGAATGTTCACTTCACGTCACTGACATAGTAATATGCGGATAGGCTTTTATCTGTGATTTTTCAGTAAAATTTATTTGTACCTAGGTGGGAAATGAATACACAGAAGAACTTAATCGTTTGATTGCCAATCCACCTATGCAAAATGAGCTAGTTTACATTATCCTGGTAATGATATTGTGCGGTTTTTTGTTGTGGTTAATTACGTATGTTCTCACAGTTGGTGCACCATTTATATTCAGTATATTAATGCGCCTGCCTCCGCCCAATGATTTTTCGTCAATTTATAATGACACGGCTGCAGAGTTTGTTAACAAATATACAACACGTATTGGGTAAATAAAGAAATAAACTTTTTAGTGTGGTTTGATTTTTAAATCTAGAACCTAACCTAACAACCCTCTCTATGGGGGTTTCTATCAGAAGCTAAAAAGGGACTCTAATCTGACTGTTTTGAAGTCAGCGAAAGTAAGTTCATGTTCCATGGAAAATATCATGCAGATTTTTTTCACTGACTTCAATACTTTCAGATTAGATTTCCTACAAATTATAGTTATTTTATGCATTTTAGTGCCTATGAAGGCAGTTAAATTTATAGTTGAAAGTTTTTTTATTTAAATTTTTTAGTTTCTTAACTTTTACCTTTGACCATGGGACCTGCGATGGGATATACCCTTTAACTTTTATTACCAGGGAAGTGTAAACAAAAAAAACCTTTCAAACGAAATTAAAGGTTTTTATGTTTATACTGAAGAGGTCCAGGCGTCTTCGTGTAAATTCATAGCTATAAAAGAACATATGTTGTTTTCGTTTTTCACCGCGCACTGGCGCGCACAAACTGAAAATAATGAGTGGCTTATTTTTACGGATTTATTAGAGAATTATTGGGCAGATTGTCAGCTAGCGTGCGCGTACGTCAAAATCAGAAACTCATTTATTCAGTTTAGGCCCTAATAAGGCACTTATGAATGTCAACAGTTACAATTTTTAGACTCTACTACCGGTTCGGAATACACTTGAACGTAGAATTCAGTCAGATTCACCGTCTTGAAAACGGTCACACTGGTTTTAAAAATAGTATAAAATATAGTTGTAGAGTTGGCAACACTGAGTAAGAGTGGTTGACTCACAGATCATATAGAATATGTGGGTTGACTGATGTGACGATTAGTGGGTGAAAATAAACATTGTTTTAATTTTTTAAGAATTTCTAATCAAACTATTCGCATAATCAAGAAAAATACGTAATTTTAAAAGGCAAGCATGCCTTCCATCGACGTGATGCTCCCTCCGGGGCAAGCCTTGGACATGCCACCGGAGGAACCGCTTCCGCCGCCGCCACCAGTTATTGGCATTATTTACCCACCACCAGAAGTGAGGAGTATCCTTTTATATCAATGGTAGTATATGTTTTTATTTTTTTAACTTGGCTTGAGAATTTGAGTAATGAACGCAGTTTTTTGTGCTGAGAAGGTGCTACATGCAATGCAAACCAATAGGTACTCGGTATGAATAACTTGTGACTCAAATAACCTAACCTAAATTGTTGACCATAATTTTACTACACATATATTTTACTGTCTAACAAATCTAAACTGCCTTTTACACAAGGCTATCTAGTCCCAAACTAGGGTGAATATATACCTTCTAAATACTAAAAAATAATATGTAAATAAAGACATAGGTATTTATAAAGATTTTTACACCACAATATAGACCAAGAAATGTGCAGATGTATGGCATTGTGGTCACAAGTGACATCCACAACACAAAATCTAGTTTGTTACTATGTATAGGCCTGTATTTTACCACAATTACATAATGGTCAGAAATAATGTTGCTGGAAGTTAATACTCAAAGTTGACGTTGAAGGGTTGGCTTATAAGTGCAGCTGTTGGAACACTAGTATGTTTGGTAACAGATTTACATGATTGTGTAAGCCACTAGTAAGTACCAGTGCTAAGGATTCCTCATGATGAACACACCTTAGTCGAATAATGTGCTCATGCTTCCTTTTTTTATACTACTAAGGCAGCAAACAAGCATATGGTACCTGATGGTAAGTGGTCACTGTAGACTATGGACGCTTGCATCACCAGGGGTATCACTCGTGCGTTGCCGACCCTGCAAAAATTCTTGACACCCTTCTTGAAGAACCCCATGCTGTAGCCACATAGGAAAACCATGGCGGGCAGCTATTTCCACAGCTTGAGCATCCAATATATCTGATTATTGCAACATGAACATGATATGAACCTGGAAATTAATTATGTAACTACTTGTAGGCAAACAACATTTAAAGGAAACAGAAATCATAAAATAAGCAACCTGTGATGACATAAATTTGTGAATAAGGTAAGTAAATTCACAAAATAATGTATATCATGTGTGTAATAATTTATTTGATTCATTCAACTCAAGATTCCAGACAATATTTCTTTAACCATCCACTCTAGACATTGTTGACAAGACAGCCAGCTTTGTTGCTCGCAACGGGCCTGAGTTTGAAGCGCGCATCAGGCAGAATGAGCTTGGGAACCCCAAGTTCAACTTTCTCAATTCGGGAGACCCGTACCATGCTTACTACCAACACAAAGTCAAGGAGATCAGAGAAGGGAAAGGTATGTTGTGATTTACATATACCTTTTATGCAGTTATTATTATTAATAACTTTTTTTTTATGGCACTGCACAGATATAAGCGTTGTTTATTGTTTTTGTCTTCTGCTGAATATTTTTTAGGTTATGTGATCTGATGACCTGTGAATGGCAGGACAATGAGAAAGTGGGGGCATCTATATCCATTAAGTTTTAAATGCTTAAATAAAATTGAAACCAACTGTACAATTGCATGACAAAGAAGTTCTTTTTTTCTTTCATTTCCAATAACCAGTTGCTTGTAACTCAAGTAATATTGATACAACTCAAGTAATATTTGGAGGTACAAGTTGCAGAAGCTTTAGTTAAATGGTTAGATATAGTACATAGAGATAAAAAAAAACATATAATTTCCCCTGTTGTCCTAGGGCCTGACACCCAAGCCCTTGTACCACTCGGGCCAGCACTGGCACGTCCTGGACTCGCCCCGGCAACTGCACTACGACAACAGGAGCTCCTCAAAGCCGCAGTACCCGCCGAGCCGCCACCACCTCGTGACCCTCCCCCAGACTTCGAATTCATCGCTGACCCCCCATCCATATCAGCTTTGGAACTCGACATTGTGAAGTTAACAGCTCAGTTCGTAGCTCGAAATGGACGTCAGTTTCTTACTGACCTGATGAAGAAGGAGGAAAGGAACCACCAGTTTGATTTTCTACGTCCGCAACATTCGTTATTCCAATACTTTACCCGCTTACTTGAGCAGTATACGAAAGTGTTGCTTCCACCCAAGGAATTGGTGTCAAAGTTGGGTGCAGAAGTACGTAGCGGGGTTCTGGAGCAAGCTCGGAGCCGTGCAGCTTGGCATTCCCATCAGGCGCGTCGGAAAGCCGCTGACGAAGCCAAAATAGAGAAGGAGAGACTTGCTTATGCGTCTATCGACTGGCATGACTTCGTAGTGGTAGAAACTGTGGATTACCCAGCCGGGGAGCCAGGGGACTTCCCTCCGCCGACGACACCGCTTGAAGTAGGCGCTAGAGTCCTCGCCCAAGAGAGAGGCGAAGATATAACTCACGGTCAGAATGAAGATGATGACACTGAGATGCAGCTGGAATCTGATTCGGAGTCTGAGTCTGATGACGATCTGGCTGAAATGGAGGACAGGACGCAACAACAGCAGCGACCGGACGACAATCGCGTTCAGGTAAAATAGTTGTTATTAATAAACTGAACTACATCTTAATATTGATGCAAAAACCACTGACTGAAATATTACTCGTTTAAAATCAAATCAATAAATCTTTTTTCGTTATGTCACCGTATCATTGTTGAGCGCCGTCAGTTCACAAAATATCTCGCGAAGTAGCGTCTAGTTTAGATATCCTTTGACATATGCCTCTTCGAGATAACTCAATTTATAAAGGTCTTTGGCCGTTCTTCTCTCTTCCCGTTCTTCTCGCCCTTCGGAAGGTCGTCTTCCCAACATCTCACTGACATCTTCTCACTCATTTCTTTTTTCGAATAATATAATTTCCATAATCAGGACATGGAAGAGGACAGCTCATCGTCTGAAGACGAGGGTCCTCCAGAACCGCGGGCGTCGGGCGAGGAGGCTCCGCTGCCGCCGCGGCCGGACCGCGTGGTCGTCAAGAAGTACGACCCGAAGCGAGCGCGCCCGCACCCCGCCCCGCCCAATGAGGAGTGGCTCGTCTCACCCATCACTGGGGAGAAGATACCAGCTAACAAAGGTCTGTTCATCATCTTTAATATAACTGGTGGACTTTCGTGGGTCCAATGTACCTTAACGAGTCTACGAGTCTGAAATACGGCGATGATACCACTGCGCGGTAGTGACGTCGAATGCCGAGACGAAGGTTGTGGGCTAGAATCTTACAATGAGCTTGAGATTTCGGTAATGGAAAACATCGTGAGGAAACTATTGCAAGGTAGTAGGGTACTACAGCTACCACATTCGAGTTAAGAATCTATTGCATTTGTTTAGTTTGACGGCCGTATCAGTACGTATACAAGCGTCGTGACTTCGTGAGTCTGTAAATACATTTCAAACGTTTAGAGCTTTGGAGGCGCTCGCCATGTTATCGTAATCAATCTGTATGTATCTGTGTGTGTACAGTGGCGGAGCACGTGCGCATCGGGCTGCTGGATCCGCGCTGGCTGGAGCAGCGCGACCGCGCCGCCGCCGAGCGCACCGACCGCGACGAGGCGCTCGCACCCGGCGCCGCCATCGACACCAGCCTCAAACAGGTACTACATATACACTACACTACACTACACTACACTACACACTATACTACACTCTACACTACACTCTACACTATACTACACTCTACACTACACTACACACTATATACTACACACTACACTACACTAAGCACTATACTACAAACTACACTATTCACTATACTACACTACACTAGACACTACACTCTACACTACACCACACACTACTACAAACTACACTATTCACTATACTACACACTACACTAGATGGGGTCAGTCGTGTCATGGGAAACCAGTCTCCGCCAAGCTGGTCTAATTTGGCGGTCATTCAGATGTACCCGTCAAGGGTAATTAACTCAGATACCTCACAGTCATAACTGTCGATGATTCCCTCGGTTGAAAGGCCTTGATACACTAGACACTACACTCTATACTACACTACACACTATACTACACACTACACTAGACACTATACTATTATACTATAAATTGCTTGTTTAAAGTTATGAGATAACCGTGCCTGCGAGGATCTAACTGACATGTTGTGTTATTTATACAGCTGGCAGAGCGTCGTACGGATATCTTCGGCGTGGGTGACGAGGAGACGGCCATCGGTAAGAAGATCGGCGAGGAGGAGAGACGGCGCGACGAACGCGTCACGTGGGACGGACACACGTCCAGCGTGGAGGCCGCCACCCGCGCCGCCCGCGCACACATCACCCTCGAGGACCAGATACAGCAGATACACAAGGTATACTACACTACACTACACTACACTAGACCTTACTTGCACTACAAGATTGGCGAGTGTATGCTCTGTGGACAAGACCTATCGCAGATGATT
Organism: Tethea ocularis; assembly: GCA_963555595.1. NCBI lineage: Eukaryota > Metazoa > Arthropoda > Insecta > Lepidoptera > Drepanidae > Tethea > Tethea ocularis. The sequence goes on along the minus strand of OY741969.1, from coordinate 10,175,390 downwards.
CCTGGCGATCGTAAGACTGCCCTTTATAACCGCAAGGCTGGTATCAGTAGCCACTATAAAGCAATCTCTGTAGTCGAAAGGGTACTGTACTATTTGATACATTTGTTTGGACAAAATAAAAAAAAAATGGTTTAGTATTTAATGTTTTTCAATATAATTAAAAACTCGTTTATTTAGTTAAGACCCTGATAAAGCACTCTCTCGTAATGAACGCTTGCGATTCGTTTTGTTATCAGAATACTAATTAATTATGCCTGTAAATTAAAACTTATGTAATTATTTATTTCAGTAAAAAAAAAATAGTTACATTTGCTAACTAACATAAAAAATGTACAATCAGGCCATTGATTTCGTATTCAAATAAACATCAACAATCTTTAATTATAATAAAATTATTCTTCACCCATAGGTTAAAGGCCTACTTCCCGACGAGGAGAAAGAAAAAATTGGTCCGAAGCCCGTGAGCGCGCCTCAAATGGGTCGCGGCGGCCCTCGCGCCCCTCCCCCCGCCCCACCGCGCCCCTCAGCGCCCCCTGCGCCTCCTCCACCACCATCTCAACCAGTACTGCTACAACCGCTGCCATCGCTCATGGTACTACCGCCCATGGCGCCTCGACCACCATTGATACCCACCCCAGTGGGTACCTTTGGGTACGCTAACGTATCGGCCCCAGTGCCTCCGCCAGTAGTGGAGGAAGATGATGGTCCCCCGACTAAGAGAGTTAGGACTGAAGATGCTCTAGAGCCGGAAATGTCTTGGATGGCTAGACACCCAGGTCCTTCGCCTATGCAGGTATGTGTACATTGCACATATTTTTCTGGTGTTTGATCAGGTCTAAGATCACCATAAAGTCTGAAGGGTACGAAGAGAACTGGTTTTCTAGAACTGCTACTGGTACATCATTAATGGCTTCTTCTAAATGGATTCTTCCCTGGAGGTTGTTCATCTATACTCAAAACTGCGCATATTCTTTTCACAATAATCTTCAAAATTATGATAAATAGGTAGTATCAACTGGAGCAGTCTGACAGTTGCACTTGAGAGCCAGTTTCCTTCTAGCTTTGGTCTCAAGTCTGCTGAACATCAGCTTCCAAAATCTCTAAGTTTAACTACTGTTAATATTAAAATGTTCCAGGTGGCTATACCAGCGGTTCCAGAACGTTCAGAATGGCGGCTTGACGGTCGCTCCTTGCCGCTGAGTCTTTCTCTCTCCACCACAGTCGCGGAGCTTAAGAACATACTGCAAAGATCCACCAACATGCCTACTGCCAAGCAGAAGCTGCATTATGAGGTAACATGACAAAATAATATAAATTTATAGGTGGAAAACGGACCGTCGTTTGGTCATGCTTGCCAATTTATATCAAATTATATTTATCATATTTATGTATGTAACTCATTTATTTAGGTTATAAGTAGGTAGTAGATAATATTTTTTTTTTAATTTTTTTTCTGGTTCCCACTGAAAACCAGCGTCGTAGTAATAGGCCCTCCCTAGTGCTGCGACATTATGCTGAGTGGGAAACCATTTCAGCTCCTTAGTGGTACTTAGGTTAAGTTCATTTTGTTTTAAACAATGTATGTTTTGAGCTGAATAAATCTTTTCTATTCTATTCTATTTATTCTATTCAAATTTAAGTTATTCAAGAAACAGCGATAATTTGTTTTTACAATGTATTTTGAAATACATTTGAAACTATAGCAATCAGAGGCAAAAATAATAAAAATCATTATACCAACAACAGTCTTACTAGAAAAAGCTTATGAATTTAAATAGGTTTTTATCCGCGCCACGCCGTACCTTCCGCAGGTGGTCTACACTAACGGTTTCTTTTCAAATCTAAACTGTTATTCAACAAATTAGTTAATTTCCATTTCTTTTCTCTCAGGGTCTATTCTTCAAAGACACCAACACGTTGGCGTACTATAATGTGCCGCCCGGCGCTGTCATCCACCTACAGGTTAAAGAGAGAGGAGGACGAAAGAAGTAAATACCGTGTATTATCATTGCATCTCTTTCTATATTCAATTATGGTGTGTTGATTTTTTTCTGAATAAACTGAATTTTTTGGTGTAGAATCCATTTTCCAACACTATTTTATAAGTGTAATAAATAGACAAGGAATTAAATAAAATTATTATATGAAATATTTGTGTTTCTTTTACACTTATTTAACTACAGTCAATTCAAATCCTGATAATCATCAGGATTTGAATTGAGAGCAGAGAGCAATCGCTCTGCCACCATAAGTTCAAAGATGTGTAAAATAAAGGTGACAACATTATTTTTAATCGCGAAGCTGCTTCTAAAAATAGTACTAGGATATCAAAAGATTAAAGGAGTACTATCCACTCGCGAATGCATTGTACAGAAATACTGACTGAATGTTATGGCAAATTCTGTTGCGGAAGTACCAGGATAGCATCAGTTGAAAGAGGTGGTAAAATTAAAAGTGACAACATAACATTATTTATTAGTAGGATATCAAAAGATTAAAGGAGTTCTGTCCACTCGCGAACGGATTGTACAGACTTAATTTTATAACTAATTCTGTTGCGAAACTACCAGGATAGCATAAGTAAAAAAAGAGGTGTCACCATAAAATTTAAAACAAACTGGCTTACTTATGAAAGAAATACTAGGATATCAAAAGATTGAAGGAGTTCTGTCATTTTATAACAAATTCTGTTGAAAAACTACCAGGATAGCATAACTTGAAAGAGGTGTCAAAAGTGAAATTTAAAACAAACTGGCTTGCTTATGAAAGAAGTACTAGGATATCAAAAGATTGTAGGAGTTCTGTCCACTCGCGAACACATTGTATAGAAATGCAGACTGATTTTATAGTAAATTCCGTTGCGAAACTACCAAGGTAGCATGAGTTGAAAGAGGTGTTAAAATTAAAAGCGACAACATAAAATTTAAACAAACTGGCTTGCTTAAAGAAGAAGTACTAGGATATCAAAAGATTGAAGGAGTTCTGTCCACTCGCGAACACGTTGTACAGTGCAGACTGAGTTTCATAGTAAATTCCGTTGCGAAACTACCAGGATAGCATGAGTTGAAAGAGGTGTTGAAAGTGCACACATTATAAGTGTAGGTAGGTCCCAATTATTTTTTATTCTGCGGGTAAGACAAACGTCAGGTAGTATTTTAATAAAAATCTTTATTTTTAGTAAACATTTAATAAAAACGTGTAAAAATATTAACAAAGCATTAAACATACGTAGTTGTGAGTTAACCGTCACACGGCCCATTATTAAGCTTAACATTAAACAGGAATGTATATAAAATGATTTACACAATATTGCACAGTCAATATAAGATACGAGCACCATTTTCAGGAGATATGTACATACGTTAAGGTAAATAAAAGGTCTATATAAAAAAACATAGAAAACATTATGCTTAAGATAGGCGATCACAATTTCAGATTCTTTATAACAAATTAACAATATAAAATCTAAACGTCTAGGCATCTGTAGAGCGATACACTATGTGGTTTGTTTTGTAACTTTTTGTAAATAAAATCATTGTAACTCCCATGATACAAATGAAAGCAGGTAACTCTGCTTTCATTTGTAGTCATTTGCTTTCAAGTGAAACAAAGATGTAAGGTGATTCTATCCTCTTGATGTCAATGATTGATGATTTTTTTTTGCTTCAAAAGCTCATTCATAGGTTTATAAAACAGTAGATAAAAAATATTTTTTAATAACTAAAAATAACCAAGTTATAAGCCAATACCATGTTGGATCTCTCTATCAAACATCAATCTACAATATTATACGTATGTTCGTGTGCAAAACCCGTATATTTGTATATACTTAGTATTTTTAACCAAGTTATAAAATCTACGTTTTTGGTACATCGACGTAACTTATTTAATCGAATTTGTAAAGTTCTCATACAAAATGTAAAATAATATATTATGCAAAATATACATTGTTTTGTCTAGAAATCTAAAACGTTAATAAATGCTTAAATTCATATAAAATGGAATGTGATGTCAGATTTGATATGTAATTGATATTAGAAACATTAATTATTAAATATAAAAAATGTGCTTTTAAAAGCTTTCGATTTGCATTAGATTGGTTACACGCAAAAGTATATGTCAATTTTTGTATTAGTATTTTTTTGTAATCATAATATATATTGACTTCTTGCTACTATAATATTGAATCCTGGTAATATGACATAAAGTTTATATTCATTTATCACATCATATTCTTGAGACTATTGACTCTTGGACTAATTAATTGGTCCAAGTATTGACTAGATAGTGTACGAACGAGACGGAAATAGATAAAACTATAGAGATCTCGCTCTAGCGCGGGTTATATTCACCTCAACACTAAACTTTTAAATAATTTTACATTTTTTTATCATATACTTTTGCATATAAACTAAGTACCTACTGTAAATTGATATCTAAAGAGATATACAGTTATCTCACTCTAGTTTAGGTATAGTTTCAATGATCTTTGCGTAGCGAGCCAACATGGGCTTGTATATCTTCTCGTGGTCCGGATAAGGGGTCGCCACCGGTGATACAGTTGGTTCCGAACCTGAATTTAAATTAAAAATGTTATCTTTACAAAACTTAAAAAAAACCATACAACTGACTCGCGCAATGAGTATCTCGTACATACAGAGTGACTATTTAATCCTTGTATATCTCGTATTGAAAGAAATTTATTTTTGCAGTTGAAAAAGCTGAAGTGTTTGTTTCTTTGTTTGAACGCGATAATCTTCGAAGTTACTGGTCCGATTTGAAAATATCTTTCACTAATAGGAAGCTACATTATCCCCGAAGATAGGCTATTTTTTATCCCTGGAATGCGAGTGAAACAGGGGAACAGATAGTTATCTATATAAGTATATATTTACAAAAAGTAAGTAGTATATCAGTTATCTGGTTTCCATAGTACAAGCTCTGCTTAGTTTGGGATCAGATAACCGTGTGTGAAGAATGTCCCAGGATATTTATTATTACTAATTCTACTAATATTACAAATGAGAAAGTTTGTGAGTATGTATGGATGTTTGTTACTCTTTCACGCAAAAACTACTGAACGGATTTGGATGAAATTTGGAACTCAGACAGTTTATAACCTGGATTAACACATAGGATAGTTTTTATCCCGGGATTACATAAGATCCCTCGGGAACGCGGGTGAAACCGCGGGGCGGAATCTAGTTATTACTAATAGTTGATATTTTTCATGATAATATGTTGATTAAATGCAATGAAACAAGACTAAGTTACCTGACAGTTTAGTACCAGACTCGGCAGCCCACACTTCAGCCGCGCGTATCGCCGCTCCCAATAAAGCCGCGTTGGCGTGCTGCTCCTATACACACATGTATTATTATAACATTTAAAAATATCATATTTATCCGTAAGATATGTACAGATTAAATTATATTTAGAAAATTATGAATAATTAATTGAATTTAGATTTTTTTTTAGAGATATATCTCATTTATTGAGGAAGGTAAAATATAAACAGGTAAAATCATGGCTAGATGACTCCATTGAAACGGAATATCTTTCGACAGAATAATTATAAATGAACGACACGAAAGTTTATGAGTGTATATGTTTGTTACATCTTCACGCTCAAACGGCTGGACCAATTTTGATGAAATTTGGTATGGGGGTAGCTGTCACCCTGGATTAACAAATAGGCTACTTTTTAACCTTACCATAACATAAACGGGTGTATTGAAGACGTCAGCGAATATCTGCAGCAGTTCCTTGTTGACAGACGCGCCTCCAGTCGCTATTATACGAGACGACTCGTCTGCAAGACAAACAAACAAACAAATACGTTTTGTAAAAATATTTATTTATGGAAGGAAGATCTACATAATCTAGCTAATTTAATAAACTAGAATTTTACATGGAAAACAGAGATCATCACGGTTAGAAATAATCAACTTTGAAGTTATACAGAACTCAACGCAAAAATAATGTTTAAAATCGGTTCGTAAGCAAAAAAATTATAACCATCCAAATATGTAGGTATCTGTACTGTGGTTCTTTACGCTACCGTCCTCGACAGCGAGGACCGCCGCGACGTCCCACTCAGTCTCGTCCCGTTCAAGCGGCCCGACCTGCCTACAGTAATCCGACCGCCCCCAATTAGTCGTAACTCGTACAAAGTCCTCCCCTTCCCCTGGTAACGCCCTGAGCCGAGGTTCGTACCCCACTCGGGGGTGCCCTCAGGCGTGGTTACCTAAATGTTACCCGGCTGAGAGCTCTCTGCGCTCGCCGATTGTCCGGTAAGGTTGGAGCAGCCCTCAGAGGCTACCAACTTTAGTCCTTTAAAAAAAAAACAAAAAAAACTGTGGTTCTCATAATTCGAGAACCACAGTACAGATTTAGGAGCGCTTTTCATAGATAGGTATCCTCTTAGGTTCAGGTTCCTAGTATATTTTATTAAAAGTACTTTCACAACTGAAATTTACCAAGTTTAAAGCCCATATCCTCGGCGTGAACTCTCCTGGCGATGGCCTGTCCCTCCAACAAAGCTCTGGCCTCGAACTGCGGCGCGGGCGAGGCCGGGCGGCCGCTCGAGTCTTGCAGCCAGCGGCCGGGAGCCGCTCGTGGAACTATCTCTGCCGTGTCGTAGTACACACCTGGGGATTGTTGTTACTATTAGTAAAGTCCTATTTGGAAAATAGTAAGATAAATCTTTTAAAATATACCGGACGAGTGCGAGTCTGACTCGCGCACCGAGGTTTCCGTAATTTCCTATTTTACTCTAAATACCATGGACTTCTTATAGGTTTTCCTGTAATCTATTTAATAGAAGACAAGAACGCATTTCAATGAGTTGTTCGCTTCACATGCTATTTGTGTTGTGATGTCAACTCACCCATGTAGCCCATATTGCCTCTGACAGTAGCTCTGAGCAACTCATTAAAGGCATCCCAGCTGGGTCCGGCCAGCCTGTCTCTGTGGTTCTGCCTGGTGAGGGAACCGTTCGCGAAGCACAGGAGCGCCATGTAGGGGGCCTCCGGCGTGGGCCCCGCCAGCACGTGGCCGGCCTCCGGCGCCGCCGGCCCCTGCAGCCCCAGCAGCAGCGTGTCGCTCGTACCCAGGCTGAGGCCCACCCATCCTGAGCGTAGCCGGAGACCTGGGTATTGGGTTCATCGTTACGATAGGAATAATAACTGGGTTAAAAATTATATTCTGTTTAGTTCGTCTCAGTTAGGTTATCAATAAAAATTACAAAGATACGGCGCATCAAAGTTGTGTCAGGAGTGGGGGCTTGTGACGTCACTTCTCTGTATAAAGTGTACTAGGACGTGACGTCACGCAAAATTTTAACGCACTGTATCTTGCGCTAACTCTGGAGCTACTAATCCCATTTGAATAATTATATCACCAATAGGAAGCTACATTATCCCCAAAGGTTATAGGCTTTTTATCCCAGGAACGCGGGTAAAACCGCGCGGGACAGCTAGTTTTTTATACTTTAGGATATGGCCAAGCAGGCCCACTTAAAAAATCATACTGTATAAGGTACGTAATTAATGAATGCTATGTTAACGAACATATTTCCAAACTATACTGTCTGTTGTCATACAACGTGGATCATCTTTATAAGATAACACTCAAAAGTAAATAACATTTGATATCATAACACTATATCAAGAAGTCGAGCAAATACATTAAAATATAGTTAAGGTTACTACTGCCCTTATCAGTGGCTGATAGCTGGAAGAAAACATTATCTTATCATAAACTGACGTGTTTATAATGCAGGCAGATGTAAAATTCAACATTTAAAACAATAGGGTAGTTGACTGACACATCAAATCAGCTACTTTTTAATAAATGTCAAAACAATAGTTTATATGGAATTTTGTATGAAATATTACACTATGACGTCATAGTTTCACAGCATCAAATCATCTACTCTTAGTGGTTCTACTGGTAATTAAAAATCATAAAAAGCATTAATGTACAACATATTTGATGATTCCACGTGTTTTTACATGTTTTATGCATTGGTTAGTGTTTGGTCATTAATTTTTGACAGTGTCAACTACCCTATTCCCAAGCAGATATTGTAATAAATACATTTTAAAAATGAAATGTTTTTTTTTTATTCAAATAGACCTTCCCAGGCACATACTAACTGTCAGACTCTAATGCACGGTTCGGAAGTTTGGCTGAGATTGCTTTAGATGGACTTTTTTTTTCGTGATTTCAAAAATTCTGATAGCAAAATAAAAATCATCCAGTATATTTATCACTAATGTTTAGTGAGAAGACGTAATAATATAATTTCTTTCAAAAACAAGAATGTTCCGTATCCTCATTTATGACATATACATACATACCAGCAAGTGCAGAGCAGTTATCCCCGGTGAACGCGACGACCCGGCACTCAGGTTTGAACCCGTACCGCTGCACGAAGTACGAGGATATTGAACCCAAGTCCGTTGCAGTGGGTACAGGAACGCCCAGCTTAGATTCTAGAGCCTCGTCGCCACATGCCTGGATTAAACTTTTATGATTTCAAAAGTAATAAAAATTTTAAAATTTCACTGCTTTTTCAAAAATAAAGGCGATGATAGCTCAGTGGTAGTGACGTCGAATACCGAGACGAAGGTCGTGGGTTCGAATCCTACAATGAGCTTGAGCTTTCGGTGAAGGAAAACATCGTGAGGAAACCATAGCACGGCGGTAGGGTACTTTGTAGTACCCGCCTGGCTGGCTACCACTCTCAAGTTGAAAATAAAATATCCTGGGACATTCTTCACACACGGTTATCTTGATCCCAAGCTAAGCAGAGCTTGTACTATGGAAACCAGATAACTGATATACTACATATACTTACTACTTTTTTGTTATAAATATATACTTATATAGAATATAGACAGGCCAGTTGGCGCAGTTGGTTAAAACGCCACCTATCGCGCCGCTTGTCGTGGGTTCGATTTCCACCCAGGACAAACATTTGTGTGCATGAACATGTCTGTTTGTCCTGTGTCTGGGTGTAATTATCTATATAAGTATGTATTTACAAAAAAAAGGTAGTATATGTAGTATATCAGTTGTCTGGTTTCTATAGTACAAGCTCTGCTTAGTTTGGGATCAGATAACCGTGTGTGAAAGAATGTCCCTGGATATTTATTATTATTATTATAGATAATTACACCCAGACCCAGGACAAACAGACATATTCATGTACACAAATGTTTGTCCTGGAGCTGCCATCGTCATATATGTTACCTTCAATGCTTCCTGATGCCACTTCTTCGAGTTGATATCGAGCAGGTTCATCCCAGAGCCGTCGGAGAGGTCGATGGGCGCGACCCTGGCGAGGAAGAGCGAGCACGCGAACGAGGACACGAGCGAGACGCGCGAGCACGCCGCGTACACGCGCGGCTTACTGCGGTAAACCTTGCGGATTTGAGGGCCCGTGAACCGCTCGTAAGCTCGTGACCCAGTAATTTTGGATAACGCCTGTTTGTAAATAAAGAAAGAAAAAAAATAACATAAATCCTACTTATATAATAAATGCGAAAGTTTATGAGTATGGATGTATGAATGTTTGTTACACTTTCACGCAAAAACTATTGAACGGATTTGGATGAAAGTTGGAACACATATAGTTTATAACCTAGATTAACACATATACTTTTTGTCCCGGGAAAACATAAGGTCTCTCGGGAACGCGGGTGAAACCGCGGGGCGGAATCTAGTAAAACATAAAACAACGTAGGTACATAGATGTCTTCTGTGTGTCGCGGAAAAAAGGGTTAGACTAATGTTGGGGTGTTAAGGTGGTGTACCTTAAGACTAATGTTGGGGTGTTAAGGTACACCTTCAACGCTGATTATCAGTCGTCCCCTTACGAGTACGTAACGAATATCACTGCTAAATTATAATATAAGTAACTAAGAGTTGCTGCTTTTGGGATAGGCCATTATTCAACAATAGGTCTAATAACCCAATCAGATGCAAGATACATCATCGTCAAAAATCTTATACTACTAAGGTAGCAAGCAAGCATACGGCCCACCTGATGGTAAGAGGTTACCGTCGCCTATTGCCATTTGCAATACCAGAGATATTGCCAATGTGTTGCTGACCTGTTACAATGCCGAGAAAGCAAACTGGCTCTCAAGTGCAATTGCCGGAACACACCGGTAGGTGCTTGGCGACAAATTTTCAACTTGAGGGTGGTAGCCAGCCAGGCGGGTACTACAAAGTACCCTACCACCGTGCTATGGTTTCCTCACGATGTTTTCCTTCACCGAAAGCTCAAGCTCATTGTAGAATTCGAACCCACGATCTTCGTCGCGGCATCCGACGTCACTACCACTACCAATTAATAGGAGAGTAGCGCATGTTTTCATATGTAGCAATTTGATCGTCCAGAAAAGACACTGGTAAATTCATCTTTCAATAAATTTTAACATTGGCATAAATCCTACTAATATTATAAATTTATGCGAATGTTTGTGAGAATGGCTGGACCAATTTTGATTAAAATTTGGTATGGAGGTAGCTGACACCCTGGAAATATCTGATATCTGAAAAATAAAAGCAGTGGTGCCGATTATGTTGTTTACGAACTAAAATAAATTTAATCTCACTATATCTCTTTCTAATAGTAAATATAAGAAAGGGGTGCAAGATATTTTAGTCCTGTCAGTTTAATCCGATCACACATTTCAACGTGAATTTAAGCGCGATCTTTATTGGTCACGACTATTTACCCGTACATTACGACGGTATGGATTAAACTGATAGCATTAAAAAATTTCTATCTTTTTTCAAGAAGGTTAAAATGAAAGAGAGGTGCCTTGTCTAATATTAGTTAAGTTCGTAAACAACAGAATCGGCACCAGTGTATGTTGTTTGATTTCCAGCAATTTTCTATCAATTTCTAAATTTAATTATCTACACCAACAGTTGCTCTTTGCTAACTCTCCTTTGAGACCTCATGTAAATACCAGAACTAAAATATAAATTCTCTGTAAAATTAACTACTTCAATGATTAACACAAACTACGTAGACGTACATCAGCTCCTCCGACTGCTTCTTCCAGCGCCCTGCAGTCAGCGCTGGTGCTGGAGTCCATCCACACCGGCGAGTCGCACACAAACGCAGTCGCCAGTTGTGTGTGGAGGAAGTCCTCAGGCGAGAGATTCGATAGTCTGGCCTCTGCGTCTTTTGCCCACCACACAGAACCATGTTGCTGATAGGATAACCAGTTTATCATGAAATATCATGCTGAAGTCAAAATCAAAAACTCATTTATTCAGTTTAGGCTCTAATAAGGCACTTATGAACGTCAACAGTTACAATTTTACAATAGACTCTACTACCGGTTCGTAATACACCTGAACTCAGAAGACTCCGGCAAGAAACTCAGCTGTTTTTTGGTGGATCTTTTTTTTTTTTAGTAATACTGTATTAATAAATTTAATAGTATTGTTATTATCCCGTCAAAATTGGATTAAACGGCTAATCCAACTATTACAGAAAGAATCAGTATTTACTTAGATATAGATTAGTGAAAAAATTGTGTATCGTAAATTCCTAATCAGGCGAATATACATCTTATTGCGAATACTTCTAACCTTTATTTTTAATGACAACACTTATATTAATAACATAAATCATATTTTTTTTTCAAAAAAATATCATCAATACTTTTGAATTAGGAAGTGATCGAAGATTAGGAATGAAAAAACTCTCTCCTGTAAAAAGTGCAAATTGTCGCTTACGTTATCATTCAAATAAATTCTCAAATACCTGTGCAGCGCCAGAAAGCGCTTCAACATTAGAGAAATCAACACCAGCGACAACCAGTCTGTCCATCACCATGTCTAGTGCTTTGACCCACAGCAGCGGCGGCGCGGTCACCTCGCCCCGCTCCCCGCGCAGCACGCCCCCTGCCGTCCTGGAACACATCTTAACTATCAGCCAGGTACAATGTTGCCTGGACAGAATGCAATAATGAAGTATATAAAACAAAGTCGGATTATTTACACCATTTATAACTGAACGGCAGGACCGATTTTAATGAACTCTGTTTTCTTGCATTTGTCCAATCTGAGAATAGCAGAATAATTACGAAAATATAGAAAAAAAAAACACAAGGTAGGTAGGTAGGGGTAGATCAGTTCCTTTATAAGCCTTGTGTGCTTACCACCATCGGCCACATCATCACTGACCACGTTGATTGGTGAGATTGTGGTCAAACACAGGCTTATGTCTATAGGTGGAAAATACTGTAATAATAATATCTTGAGACATTCCTTACACATGGTTAACTCATCCCAAACTAAGCAGAGCTTATATTATGGAAATCACATAACTGGTATACAACATATCCGAGACTTACTTATGGAGCAGAGACGTGGTCGCTTACGATGGGCCTCATAAGGCTCAAGGTCATCCAAAGAGCAATGGAGAGGGCTATGCTCGGAGTTTCCCTGCGAGATCGAATCAGAAATGATGAGATCCGCAGGCGAACCAAAGTAATCGACATAGCCCGAAGAATTGCCAAACTTAAGTGGCAGTGGGCGGGGCACATCGCTCGAAGAACCGACGCCCGCTGGGGCAGAAGAGTTCTCGAGTGGCGACCACGAACCGGAAGACGCAGCGTGGGCAGACCCCCTACAAGGTGGACCGATGATCTTGTGAGGGTCGCGGGAAACCGCTGGATGCGGGTAGCGCAAGACCGGCCATTGTGGAGATCCTTGGGGGAGGCCTTTGTCCAGCAGTGGACGTATTTCGGCTGACATGATGATACCCCAGACATGTTCATGCACACAAATGTTTGTCCTGGATGGGAATCGAACCCACAACCCGCGGCGTGATAGGTGTCTTAACCAACTACACCAACTGGCCCGTCTAGAGTATAATAAAGTAAGTAAAAATAGCATGCAATTTTAATATTTTTTGGTCAGTGAATATTTACCACTACCACTATCTCAATAAAATACAATTTCTATCGCATTGTATGCTACACAACAATATGGTTCATTGAAATGCTTAAAGTTATAAAAACTGAGGACAAAGAGCCAATCTGTGAGTTACTGCAGACACGATACCTACTAAAAAGAGACAAGTGCTAAAATTTTATTTCAGCAAAAACTCCAAGCAAGCAATGCCACAATATAGCAACAATTTTTAGTAGCCTCACAACATGAATATTGCATGTTTTTATCAACAAAAATTTACATAAAATTACACAATGAATTGTTTTTTACTTGGTGGACTAATACTGTTGCTATGGAGATGCAGATCCCGAAATTAAGGTGATGATTAAGGTGGCTGGGATGAAGTTATCATTTTTAAAACCTGAGTTTTTTGTGAAGAAAAACATTGTGAGGGGACCATAGCATTGGTTTGGTACAAGAATCTGTCACAATGCAGCTAATGGTATTAGCTGGATTTTAAAGCCAATTCCTTTTTAGGCTTCACAACGGCTCATCACTTCAGAACGGCTGCACTTTTTTGGAAAATTATTTTTGTTGCATTTTAATTTTCAGCACAAGGTTTGTACGGAACAAACAAACATTATGATAAAGAACTTATTGCTCAAGTCAGTTGTGACATTATTTGCTGTGTAACAGTACATATCAGCACATACTACATATAAATCTAAATATGTTGAGTGTACATACCTGAATTCAGGTAAGTCGACATCAAACTCCACATCGGCTTCATGTAGGACTTCATAGTCTTCACCGATGACCAGTGCTTTTAACTGTAAAAAATACAGACAGTTATTAATTAACATTTTAAGGTAAGGTAATTTTTGTAGGATAAATTATTTGAAAACAACTGTTGCTATAATTTATTGGACCGTTTTCTTATCGGTTAAAATGGACCTAAATATTATGAATTGACTTTACCTGTGGAATGGTGCTTCCTGTAATTAATTTGGCTGTATTCTTTTTTTTTTATGTTTGTTCACGGATAGCTCCTAGGTGGTCCTATATGAATTGTATTGTCTCTGGAGGATGTTGTACTTTTTTTTAAGTCAATTATTTTCATATGTAGTTATGGGATGGGCCAACAAACCAACAGATCTTTTTATAACATTATTTGGTAGTAAGTTTAATACAAAGGCTTAGTTTCAAATATAACTTATGCATTTACTTGACAAGCCAGTTGGCGCAGTTGGTTAAGACACCACCTATCACGCCGCTGGTCATGGGTTCGATTCCCATCCAGGACAAACATTTGTGTGCATGAACATGTCTGTTTGTCCTGTGTCTGGGTGTAATTATCTATATAAGTATGTATTTACAAAAAAAGAGTAGTATATGTAGTATATCAGTTATCTGGTTTCCATAGTACAAGCTCTGCTTAGTTTGGGATCAGATATTAATTAAAATTCAGCAAGCTAAAGGTCACCGTCACAAAATAAATGTTTAAATTTTATTACTATTCCCAACTTTTATTAATATATAGAAACATTTGATACTCTTTACAATAATGGAAATGGACCATTTCATTAACATTAGCAGCAAACCCTATGATTTTTTTTTTTGTATAAATTCAACACATTGTCTCCAAATAAATATTAGGGAGGACATAGTGGGATTCACTCCTTGAGATTAAATCACTATAACGGAGAGACAAGTATATTTCACACATGAAATTGATTGTAAACAAGTGAAACTCACATTATTAGTTACACAAAATTATACCCGGACAAGATTATAAAACTAAAATTTTAGATTGTACAATTATGGCACAATTAATTAGCTATGTGCTAGTAGGTGAAACTAGAGCAAGAAATATAAATAACAATAACACATCACCAATTTAATTACAAAGAAAACACTTTACATACCCTTTGAGTACTAAAATCAAATCCTAAAAAAGTTTTATTTTTTGTTTCGTCAATCATCTTTTTTTTTCAATTTTGACAGGAGCAGGCGGGCTCGGGCAGGGCAGTGACACACGCGCGGTTACTTTCGTTCAGGAACCGTATCGACTCCACTGGTTTCGTGACAAAACGCAATATTATAAAATTCCAAGCGCGATTTCACGATATCATGAATGTATTTTATTAGTCTCACTCAAATAACAAATTAATCGCTTGGTAGGTAGGTATAGTTGGATATTTCGCGTTATACGATAGTGAAACTTCATCAAGGTTGCTGTTATCTCATTCTAAGATAATATTAATTATAATAGAATGTGTAACAAACTGGTCATGCTCGAGTACATCATGTAATTGTAGGGTTCCGTAAAGATATTATGCTGATTTTGAAAACTTTTTTGCGTAATGCCTTTCTATGATTTGAAAAAATAACGTTATCTGCCTAGGTGCATATTATTAATCTTCGTTAGACGTATCAAAACGTTATTCTAGTAATGATTCTATAGTTATTCTTGATTTTCAGTTTTCGGTAATGCTCTTTAGAAACCACAATTAATATCGAGCTCGATGCAATTAAACGGACCTAGGCACACAAAATGGTGATAAAGTGGGTTTCATTGAATAAACCGTTTTATCGCAAATAGAGATTAGAATCTGTGAGTGAGGTAGAAATATACCTAATAATTAATGTTAGTAGGTAACATAAATATTATAAACCTTCTGTTATTATGATGATCCACATAGGTCTAATTTTTAGTTAGTCGCGTCAGTCCTCTCAGAAAAACCGGTTAGATACGGTTTATTCAAATCAAACCTAATAAATAATACTTGATAACCGGTTATTTGTACATTTAAATAATGGTGAATTGGTGATAGGCATATGTTATCCCATCCCTCTTATGTTTTCCCAAGGTAAAAAGTAGACTTGGATTTCATACAAAAATGGAATCATCGTACCTACATCAGTTTCTATCTTAGACGTTGTACTTTTTCCTCACATAAACCTCATTCATTAATTTGCTTGTTCTGAAACGTATTTATCAGTCACCATGTTTAAATACCCTTTTTGAAACTGTGGTCATAACGCAATAGCGTTTTATTTTTGTATCAGTACATATAATTATAAAGTATCTAGGTACGCGAGACTACGATTTTCTCATAATGTTTTTGAACGTTAAAGTTAAATTGCCGTCACAATTTTAGTAGGAGTTTACAATAAAAAATAAATTCAAAAATTAGAACCCGACCTGGTGGTAACCGACGAAGCAAAGAATTTGGCAAATTTATGTTCTTATTGGAATAATAAGAATATCACCGAACGACAATGAAATATTATAATACCATCAAACTAATCTGATGATGGAGCTGGGATGTAGGGGACTGAAACTTCCTGATGATAGGTAAATTGTAGGATTGTTGAATTTGGCCCAATTAGTTTTGTTGCCATGAATACTTTCCATTAGGTAGATATACATAATAACGAGGGTCTGAAAATGGAGCCGGAAGATTGCCACTGGAACTCCCGATGTGATGGGAACTGCTTTTAAACTACTCAACGGATTTTAATGCAGTTTTCAGCAATAGATAGAGAGATTCAATTCAAGAGGAAGGTTGATCTGTTTAATACATGCATATTATAGTACAGAACAGCCGTGCGAAGCCGAAGCGGGTCGCTAGTTCACTATCTGCGTGAGGCGCGTTTTATAAATTGTTTTATTGTGGGGAGATCTAAAGTCAATGTGGAGATTTTCATTATGCAATGCAGGTACCACGGGGCGCCCGTGTTTCTCAAAATGTTTTCCATTCCCGAAGGTTCACAAACTTATCGTAGGATTCGAACCTACGACCTTCGTTATGTTACTCTACGTCCTTACCACTGAGCTATCATCACCCTAAAATGGACCATGTAATGTACCTAATATGGATATTCTTCACATAAGGGTATTTGATGCCAAACTAAAACTTTTTTACCATGGTATGGTTTCCATACTGGTATAGGGGCAATCTGTTGCAATCAGTTTTAATCAAAGAAATTAAAAGTATACCTGGTTTTAATCAATTTGAATCTATAGGCACAGCTATAGGTAAATCGTTACTTTAGAATGTCAAAAATGTTTCCAATAAGTAATGAAGCATTTGAATATGGAGCTACCAAAACGTAAAAAAAAAGTTCCATTTCGTATAAGATTCGATTTCGAGCTTTCAGTAAAGGAAAACATAGCACGTACCTACTTACTTTACAGAAAAAGGCTCTCTCGCCTTTTAAGTTAAAAATATGTCACCATACTCCCGATGTGTGCCGCTGGATGTCAGGTCCATCCCGTCCTTTTTGAGTACTAAGTACTTACTTATTGGTCAAGTGAATAATCTAGACCTAACTTCAAAAAGAGTAGGTACTGGTACATACACAAGCGTGCATATAAAGTTTATGTGTCTTAGTGGGCCTTTCAGGTACATTGAGGTTATATTTGTGACTAGAGCAGACAATTCATGCTAGTTTATTATCAGTAAGTGCGATATTCGATACTTTGCGATATTGTGTCTGATGATTGTAGTTTGCAGCGTCACTCTTTAGACGAATATTTTTTACGAAACTGAGGGCCTACTCCGAAAAACGATACATGATAGTCCGATCACCGTTGTCAAATGATTAACCAATAGAATTGCAGCAAACTGACGAGACGTAAATTTTGTGCAATTTCTTTTGTGAATACCAATATTCACAAAAGAAATAAGCCTTGCTGAGTTTCTTGCCGGAGTCTTCTCAGTTTAAGTGTAAGTATTCCGAACCGGTGACAGTCAATTGTAACATTCAACGTTCTGAAAAATTGATTTTGATAACCTCTTTCAATCCTGCAGATATTTATATTTTTTTCTAGAAAAATCCAGATTATGCTGGACTTATACCAGCTAAAACCTCACATTGTAGCTTAGTACCTCTTACTATAATGGTGACAGTTGAAGCAAAACGGCATCACATTTTTTAAGGTAGCTGTCGACTCTTTGTTTCTCAATGTACCTACGAGGTACTTACGTAGGTGTAGGAGGGTGCATGTAACAAACGTAATCGAGTGGAAAGTGGAAACCTACACGGGTGGCTCGCCGCGCTTTCGACGGCTATATTTAACTACCCTCCGCTCGGGACACTAACGTTTACGCTTCTAGCACTTCAAATGGATACTTTTAACTATAAAGGCAATCAGGCTAGGTAGTAGGCTTTGGCTTTTGAAGAGGTGAGTAAAATTTTTTTTCATCGTTACTGGTATATACCTAGTATATATTTTTTTTACTGTGTTTGACCACAATCTCACCGTGGTCAGTGATGATGTGGCCGATGATGGTAAGCACACAAAGCCTAGAAAGGAACTGGCTCTCAAGTGCAGCTGTTGGAACACACCGAAAGGCACAGACAGACGGCGACAGATTTTCAACTTGACTGTGGTAGCCAGCCAGTCGGGTACAACAAAGTACCCTACCACCGTGTATGGTTTCCTCACAATGTTTTCCTTCACCGAAAGCTCAAGCTCATTGAAGGATTCGAACCCGCGACCTTCGCCTTGGCATTCGACGACGAGCTATCATCGCCATTCTATTTTGCTTTAAGTTCTAATGCTTGGAAATAAAGCTTAAGATAAAGTCGTAATACACGGTGACTTTTAAATTTGTGTTGAAATTTTCAGGGATTTCATCATAATGAACAACTTTTATACATTCAAAATATTTAACTTGTTAGGTCAAAATGTATGAAGTTTGTTATTTTTCCATGATTTCAGGGTTGATCCCATAGAAGCGATATATAGTATAAGTAGATTGAAAAGTTGAACACTTATATAAAAGTCACCTTGTAAGTTGTAGGCTCAGATTACTAATTGTTTCTAAATTCGTGGTTGTAAATTCGTCTTTGATTTAATATCTTTACATAGTATAAAATGAAGTCGCTTCCGCTGTCTGTTATTTTAGCTCTTTTAAACTACTCAACGGATTTTAATGCAGTTTTCAGCAATAGATAGAGTGATTCAAGAGGAAGATTTATTTATGTATAATAGGGTAGGCAGGACACTGTCAAAAATAAATGACCAAACACTAACCAATTCATAAAACATCTAAAAACACGTGGAAATATCAAATATGTTGTACATTTAATGCTTTTTATGATTTTTAATTACCAGTGGAACCACTAAGAGAAGATGATTTGATGCTGTGAAACTATGACGTCATAATGTAATATTTCATACAAAATTCCTAATAAACTATCGTTTTGACATTTATTAAAAAGTAGCTGATTTGATGTGTCAGTCAACTACCCCATACATGCATATTATAGTACAGACAGCCGTGCGAAGCCGGGGCGGGTCGCTAGTTCCATAAGGTACCGTCACTTTTATTAAAACTGTGCTTTTATATAGTGTATGATCTAATCTATGGCTTTTATGTTTACACCCTCACCATGGTACCTATTTACGGCCGAAGGTGTTAATTACGCCGGAATGTACTTGGCGATGGATTTTCAACAATGTGTGGTAGCCAACCAGACGTATGTATTAACATCTTCTATGATAGAGTTGGCAACTCAAAAAAATTAAATAACATTTTTTTTTCAAGATTTTATACTTCTATGGATTTTTACATGTAGACATTTTTATTATTTCCTATTGTAAATGTTACATGGCAACTGGCTACATGTAACGATTAAAAATATAAAATCCTGAGATATATTAATGGACAGACGCAGTGGCGGATCCAGAGGGGGGCAGGGGGCTATGGCACAAGGCCAGCTACCTTTGCGGTTTGCATTGAATTTTGAGGCTATGATTATGATCAGCTCATGCGCTACCTACCTACTGCTGACCGTCGGTAGAACAAATTCGGAACAACTCGGGTCTATATCTCATCTGCTTGTTTCTCCAACTTAAATTTAAAAAAAACTTATGACGTGGGGCGAGGGCCCTCACCAAATTGGAATCCTGGATCCGCCCTTGAACAGACGGAAGGCGCGGAACATAGGCAAATAAGGGTCCCAAAGCTCCGTTGGTATGAAATGAAACCGTATAACATGACGACGGCTAAGTACTTATTTAATTTTAATTAGGGTGACATTGCTATTTTACGTATTATTGTAATTTCATTTCTCTTTTGGGATATTAGTGTTAATTTACTCATATTATGAAAGTCCATATGGTTTAAATAAATTTGTTGGTGCGAATGATACCTGGTTGGTATTGTTATTAATAATGTAATATCAATATGATATGATAGTGTGTGTGTGGTTGCAAGAGCTAGCTACTCTTGGCGTCTGGCGGTCGGGTCGGGACTCGGGTCGGTCCGCGAGGCGAGGATGCTGCGCCTCTTAATATTGTAAACAAGAGCTTTTTCGATTGGTGGGCGGCAACGCGCACGCGCCGGGCGACGTGAGCTTGTAGCGGCGCTGGAAATATACAGTTTTTATTTAATTAACTTTTATGCCATAAAAATCTTCGAGCAGCTCTAAAATTAGTTTCAGGACTTCGATTCCAGATGTTATTAAGGTTGTAACTATGCTATTTGTTTTGATCTACTTCATGCACTGGATTGGATACCTTCATCAAATTACGAGTATTAACATACATGGGTATTTTAAGAATTTGCCATTTTTCAAGTCCAATCGGAAAGCTTCTATGTAAGTTATCTTTCAACCGAATGCTCCTAAAGGGAACTCGGCTTTTACTTTGCGGTCATAAGAAACGAAATGTGCGATAAGAGACGTGATCGATCGGGTGGTGGTCGCCGTCACGAGGTCTAGTGGCTCGGCAGCGCAGATGGCGATGGCGAGTGTGGCTGCGCGGAGTGTGGCGGCGGGTGGGTGCGGGCGAGGGCGGCGGGGGGCGGGGGGCGCGTGCGCGGGCCGGCCGGGGCGCGGGCGGCAGACGCGCCGCGATGGTGGGCCGCGACAGCCGCTCGGAGAGCGCGGCGCGCCCCTGGGCGCCGCGGCATGAGTAGCGCGCACGCCCGGCCCGGCCCGCGCGCCCGCCATGGCGCAGGCCGCGCCCGCGCCCCATCGCACCCATTCCTTCGCGAAGAAGACCTTCCACAAGCCCACGTACTGCCACCACTGCTCCGACCTGCTGTGGGGCCTCATCGGGCAGGGCTACGGCTGCGAAGGTACGCGTCGCGCATGCGCCCCGCGTGCGTCGATACCGGCTCCGCGCGCGTCCGCCGCCGCCGCCACCGGCACGACCAGCCCGTTATGCAACCCGGGGTCCGGGGACCGGGGCCGACCCGGGCGTGTCCGTGCCGCCCCGGTCGATACCACGCCCGCCCCTCCGCCGGGCCGCCTCGGGCCCTCGGGCCCCGGCCGAGCGTGCCCGTGCGGCACACAGCCCGCGTATCGCCTTGCACTTGAAATTTCAAGGACGTCGAAAGCTTATCGAGTCAAACCTAGAGATCGAGCGGAGACAGAGTCGGCAGAGGCCCCTCGGCCCCGGGTGTAAGTCGAGGGTTGCAGCGGCTGCGGACGACGCTGGACGGGTCTAAATCGGCTGAAAGTAAAGCGTGACGGTGGCGAAACGTGTGAACGTTCGGGAGCATATCGATCGATCTGTTTTGTAAGAGGTTTTTTGGTAGCGCGGGCGCGGGGCGCGGGGCGGGGCGCGGGCTGCATCCCCCTCGGTGCCCCTAGCTCTCGCCTAGATATTGTGAACGTGTTCCACGTCCCCGAGTGTGATGCGCCGAGTGTGGAGCACGAGCCCCGGCCGCCGCCGCCGCCTCGAGCCCGACACGCAACACGCGACCGAACTACGCCCGAAACGAGAGGACATCTTGTTTTTGCGCATTTTGTTTTGGTCCTTTGAACACTTACCGAAAGGATTTTCGATTTTCTATGTACTATTTACTATCAATGCAACATCATAGCGTCATAGCTTGGTGAAGTCATCGTCGGTGTAAGTTTACGAGTCTGAAGGTAAATGTCTCCTCGTAGAAAAGCGTCTATTCTCGCACCAAGTGCGTGTGTTAATTACGTTTACCAAAATAGGTTTTATTTAAATTGAAGTAAGGTTCTAATCTATTATTACACTACCTGTCACATTACATTCATCGTAATATAAAATTTTTCAATCTCTGTAATGACATCATATCGGTACTGAATAATCAATAGTAAATAAGGATAATAAAGATCAATATGTACGGGATTTTATAACATAATTCCTTCAATAAATAGTTACCTACATATTAGGTAAGCAATGAGTCGGCCATTAACGTATTCCGAAAAAACAAATTTTCTAATACAAAATTAAGTAGTAATGCCACGTAATGCTTCATTAGGATTCGTATACATATAACTATAAAGGACTGTCCTTGGGTGGTTCCTGATTTAGTCATTTTCAACCTTAAAAAAACATTTGAAAAATAAGTCAAATTACTTAGTTTACTGAGTTGATAGATATTAAATATATTGTCTTTGAATAATAATAGTTCACACAAACATACACACTTCTCACACAAACATACAATCACACTTCACCCACAAATATTCTTACGCTACACTACCCATTTTTTCGTTTGGCCAAAAGCCCCCTATAAAATGTTAATACCCTACCAGCAGGAGAAATCTAAAATAAAAAGAAAATAATAATAATAAAAATAATTAATACATTTACATTTCGAATAAAATTTAAAAAATATAATTACTGCAAGTTTAATTCGTGCATATTGCAAAAACAGAGACAAAGAAGAATACCCTTTACTTTTTTTTTGTTACATGGAAAATAAATAATTCACACTAATGGCAAAGATCAAAATCAGTTACAGTAGCAACCTTTATTAATTTAAAAAAAATAAGATACCTATGATTTATTTATTATTACATTAATATTTAAAATATATAATAAAAATAATAAATGATATAGTCAAGAAAACATAAATAGTGCGAGCATAATATTATTTCAGTCCAAAATATTCTAGCACGCACTTTATCCTAAAGACGTACTCGTAGACGTTCGTAGAACTCAGCTACATCGTAGCAAGGTCTCTGTAGCATCGTAGCAGGGATGACGCGTATCCCGTAGCGGATTTCTCGTAGCTACATCTACGAATATCTTGCAATAATAATAATTATTATTTGATAGTCAATGAAAAATTGATATTTCTTTAGGATTATAAATGTACTAGCGACCCGCCCAGCTTTGCACGGGTTTACAAATCTTTGAATTTCTCGGCTTTTCTGTACTATAATATGCATATTATGTTATATACACTGACAAGCCAGTTGGCGCAGTTGGTTAAGACACCACCTATCATGCCGCTGGTCATGGGTTCGATTCCCATCCAGGACAAACATTTGTGTGCATGAACATGTCTGTTTTGTCCTGTGTCTGGGTGTAATTATCTATATAAGAATGTATTTACAAAAAAAAAGTAGTATATGTAGTATATCAGTTATCTGGTTTCCATAGTACAAGCTCTGCTTAGTTTGGGATCAAATAACCGTGTGTGAAGAATTTCCCAGGAAAATATAAACCTTCCTCTTGAATCACTCTATCTATTGCTGAAAACTGCATTAAAATCCGTTTGGTAGTTTAAAAGATCTAAGCGAACAAACAGCGGAAGCGACATTTTATACTATGTAAAGGTATTGTTTTGATTAAGTTGGGTATTTTCATTGATATTATCGTAAGGAAGCTAGCTGTTGCTGCCTGGCATTTTTCCAAAAAAAATATTTGATGTTTTACCAACATTATTTACTTCATATATTTCTCTCCGCGATGTCATCCGCGTTCTAAACAAACAAATAAATAAATATCCTGGGACATTCTTCACACACGGTTATCTGATCCCAAACTAAGCAGAGCTTGTACTATGGAAACCAGATAACTGATATACTACATATACTACTTTTTTTTTGTAAATACATACTTATATAGATAATTACAACCAGACTCAGGACAAACAGATATTTTCATGCACACAAATGTTTGTCCTGGATGGGAATCGAACCCACGACCAGCGGCGTCATAGGTAGCGTCACTGCGCCAACTGGCTTGTCGAAATGTTCCTTATATCGCCAGATATCACTTAACCACGAGATAAATATGGCTGTGTGATAAATAAGGTATAACTAAGGTCGATGATCACCGACTAAAAAATGGTCCAATAAGTTATAATCTGAATTTTCGTAGGAAAATGTCACAGTAAACGCCCGTTTGCAACTTATCGGACCGTTTTTTAGAATTTAGAATCTGTCATATTAAAATTTATCCTATTATAGCTTTGTTGCATGGAAATGAGGATACCAGGCATTTCACGAAATCCCTAGGGATACTACGATATCACGGTAGATATCGAATATTCTTGTATATTACGTCTTCTCACCAAAAATGTTTAGTGATATGACGAAATAATTAATTTCATTTTATAAAATCACTCTCACAGATAGATAACAGTTTTATTACTTTTTACAAGATGAACTAGTAGTTTTATTTAAAAAAAAAAACAGCATTAAATGAAATAGCTTGAGCTACGACAAACGTCTTTTTAACCTCCTTCAAAAACAAGGAGTAGTTTCTCAATTCGGTTCGGATGAATGTTTGTTCACGCATAACTTTCTGCTTATGAACCGTTTGTTGGATTCAGTATAGCTCTAAGGTCCCATATTAATTTTATTGTCTTTGAAGGAGGATTTACTCTTTTTTTTTAAAGTTAATGCATTTACTAAGAGTGCCCCTCGCTTGTTCCCGTCAGTTTAGTGCAGGATGGAGTCATTCGCGTAGACCATCCTCCTTATTTTCTTCTCGTAGCATTGCTACGCACTACGTAGTCGCTGTAGCGAAGGTCCGCATGGATCAGCCGTAGCTTGCTACGAACGTAGCATGTTTGTCGTGGAGCTTTTATTTTAGTGTTTGACTGCAATATGTGGTAATGATCATGCACAAGGTGGTAGATACAAAGACTAGTTCACAGCGATACGCTACATATACTTACAGTATATTTGTACTTAAGGTGAATGCATCGGTTGGAGCGCGAAATTCAAATTTTATCACGTTTTTTGCTAATTGCAGCTCAGTTATAGGTCGTAAGTTATCAACATGTTATTTGCGACAAGAATGGTAGTATATTTACTGATTAATAATAAAATAAATCATGAAGATATTCTTCCAAAGTATATAAGTAACTTTTTCATGAAATAGTCGTATCGTCAGTAGGTATCACCTTAATAGGTATTTTAAAATAAAATCTTTTCAAATCATATTTTGGGTTTGTCATAATGAACACAAATCTCGAAAAAGATATATTTTTCTATACAATTCTGAACAAGTAAAGTTTATAGTACGAACAAATTAAAAATAAAATAATCAACTTTTAACAAAAAGAGTAAAACCTTCAAAGACAATAATAAAAAAAAACAGTTATGTTTAATAGAAATAAATATTCACAATGCAGCATGCACTAGTTACTGCCTCAAACAAAACCTTTCATCGTCTGGCAACAATAACATTTATTATTCCAACGCGTTGACGTCCCACCACTATCTCGACACACGTCGCGTCTACAATAGACAAGCACCGCGGCATAGACAATGTGGCCATAGACAATGACCGTCCGTAGTTCCGCCTCCATGTGGAACACAGCTTTGTGCCGGCAGAGATAAGGCTTGCGATGTGTGGAAATGGACAACTTATTGTTGAACGTGGCGTAGCTACCTGCCCGTACGAAATGCAGACAAAAACTTGCGGGGAAGAATTCCATTTTGGAACACGAATGGGTATTTGAAAATGGAATTTGTTTTGACATTCATTGTCTATGGTATTGTGAAGTTGTGTTCACTTTAAGGGTATACTTTCGGTTGGACAGAGAAATTCAAATTTTATCAAGTTTTTGGTTAATTGCAGCTCAGTTAGAGGTCGTAAGTTATCAACATGTTATTTGCGAGAAGAATGGTAGTATATTTACTGATTAATAACAAAATAAATCATCAACATATTCCTTCAAGGTATATTACTGACATATACGACTATTTCATGAAAATGTTACTATTTCGCGCTCCAACCGAAGGTATACCCTTAACTAAGTATATATTTAGAGTAGTATATGATGTTTATCAGTTTTATAGTTTTTTGGTTTTCATAGTAGGTACAAGTTATACTTAGTTTGGTTACTTAGTCTACTACACACGGTGTGTGAAGAATGCCCTTTATTATTATTTAAAAAATCGACCAAGTGCGTGTTGGGCCATGCCACAACAAACAACTTCATCTAATTTACAATGGAATTTCAACAAAAGCTCCTTCTTATTAACTTCTCCAAGTACATTATATGCATTAGTAATAATAGGGTAGTTGACTGACACATCAAATCAGCTACTTTTTAATAAATGTCAAAACGATAGTTTATAAGGAATTTTGTATGAAATATTACATTATGACGTCATAGTTTCACAGCATCAAATCATCTACTCTTAGTGGTTCCGCTGGTAATAAAAAATCATAAAATGCATTAAATGTACAACATATTTGATATTTCCACGTGTTTTTAGATGTTTTATGCATTGTTTAGTGTTTGGTCATTTATTTTTGACAGTGTCAACTACCCTATTGGCGTACAAGTCGTTAACTCGTAAAGCTTAGGTACTTGGCTGTGATGGTTTATCTTTTCATTTTATTATAGAAGTACTACTGGTTATCGTGAATCACATATCCAAAAACAACCATTTAGCTGGCGGGGAGGGACACTTAACAATAACCAAAAATTTGTTGAATATTTTGGAATTTTAAAGGACGCTGATTTAAAATCACTCAGTAAATTTTTAAATATTATATTCGTCTAACATGACGTGATTACAAATTAGTTAATAACATGACTTGGGGGAGGCCTTTGTCCAGCAGTGGACGTCTTTCGGCTGATATGATGATGATGAGTTATTAATATTCTTTTCACGAACATAAAGTTTAGATTCCTAAATAAAAAAAAAATATCACAACATAAATATTTTACGCACCTCAATCTTTCAATAAAAACTCAAAACAAATCATCAAACAATATGTCATACGAAAAAAAGCAATAAATTATTTTTATTTTAACCCAACACCGCATGTATTTGACATTCTAAAAATAGAGCTCCTTGGTCTTGCGATTAGGTGCATCAGAGAGAATGTTAGATTCAGTAATGTCATGGATTTTGTTCCTCCCTCTTTTCGAATGTATGCGATCAAGGTTCGATTGTCCGATTGTATAAGTACATGAGAGTTTTTCAGTGCATTGACATTCATTCTGATTGCTGCTAATACTGCAAACAACTCTTTTTTGTTGATGTGCCACCTTTTTTGTTGGGTTGTCCATACACCCCACGCCAACGTTCCGTCTAACTGGGCACCCCAACCCGAATCCGAAGCGTCCGTCGCCAGGAAATGGGTAGCAGGCTTTTTGTGTATCGGCAATGTTTGGTATAAGGCTCCGAGCCACCATACCAACTCGCGGTAAACTACTTGAGGTACTGTTTGTATGTGACGAGGTCGCTTCTTGTCGAAATGTCGTAAGAAAATTTGTAGATGGCGACAGTGTAGCCTGCCTCGAGGAATGACAAAATTGGCAAAGTTTAGCTGACCCAGAAGGCTTTGAAGTTGACGAAGATTGATGTAACGTCTTTGTAAGGTCTGGTCTATAGTGTCTTTGAGACAGTTTCTTTTCTTCACAGGTAGTGACATTATATTCTCCGCCGTTTGCCAACGAATACCTAGAAATTCCAAGTCTTGTGTGGGAATTAGAGTAGACTTCTGATAGTTGACTTTCCAGCCTAGGAGTTCCAAGTGTCTCACGGCTTCCGCAGCCTGAAGACATAACCTGGACCGATTTTGGTGAACCAAGAGGAAGTCGTCTAGATAGACTAGCACTCGACATCCTTTTGCACGCAAGGTCTCCGCGACCCAGCATGTAATGGAAGAGAATAGGTGCGGCGCTGAAGCTAGGCCGAACGGCAGGCACGTCATCTCGTATAATTGGCATTCGTAACTTATTCTTAAGAATACTCGATGTGATTTCGCTATTGGCACGTGAAAATATGCCTGGGATATATCCAGTTTTACCATCCAATCTCCTGGTTGTATAAAATCTGGTACTGAAGCGTGCGAAATCAGACGAAAATGTTTTGTTTTGACATAATTGTTCAGTTCTCGAAGATCGAAAATCGGGCGCATTGATCCATCGCTCTTTTTCCGCAGAAAAAGTTTTGATATGAAACTGGACGATTTCTTTGTAACTATATTGAGCACATTTTGATCTAGCAGTTCTCGAATTGTTGAAGTCATTGTGGGTGACGTTTTGGTTGCATATTGCTTCATAATCTTTTTTGTTGGCATGATCAAGGGGGGTTTCTTGTATAGTGGTATTCGGGAACCGGTAATTGCCGACATTATGAATTTGTTGGCACCAAGTGTCTGCCATTGGTGATTGAATTTGTTTAACTGTCCCCCCGTGAATTGTGCCAGGTATGAGTCACTTTTTTCTGTCTTTGTTTCGAAATGAATAATTTTTTGTTTGTTTGTTACCTGCAATTTTGTTCTTATATGTTTGTTTTGTTTGTTGTTTCTTATACGTTTCTTGTTGGTTAAATGATTTAGATGTCGAAGGTGTTGACTCATTCAATTTTCTTTTCAAACTTGGTTTTTCTCTTAATCTGGGGGTTTGTAATGGTGACAGCCAGAAATGGGGCCCGCCGAGGGATTGGATAAGAGATAATAATTTCGCTTTGTCAAATAAAAATTCCTCACTAGGTGGTATGTTAATAAGAGCCGCTTGAATATTCTTATCAGATATCTCAGATATCAGCCTTTGACGCCTTATTTCTATACATTCTGCTCTTTTTCCACATACAATTTGCAAAGCCTGTTCAGATAATTTGTATGATGGAGAAGTTTTTCCGAAGGTCTCAGTGATTTTACTAAACAAGTTGTCAGAATTTAGCTCTGTTGGTTTTTTGTGAGCCCAATCAACAATGCTTTGTAAACCCGATTGTAGCAACTCTCTTTGGTATAATAACGCATTAGTGACTGCAGCTATGACATGCTCTGTTGGAGCTAAATAATCTTTCCCTTTATTCAGGCAACATAATTCGTCATTAATTTTCAAATTACAAAATCCAGGGAATGCTACCATATCGCTTAATGCTTTATTGTATCTAACATGTTTCCATGTGGGAGTATTAAAATGTTGGAGTTCAATTAATTGTCTTAACCTATTTTCGTCAGCTGGCTTAACAAATTTCTTGTCATCGAAATCCGTTTTACATATACCTAATTCTAGCGCCTTCGATGTTGATGTCGAAGGATTAGTTAAGAACTCGGTACTAGTATTGTCAGACTGACTAGTTAAAACATTAGTATTTGTCGCACACTGTTGGTGCATTATAAAATTTGTAAGAAAACTGACCTGGTCGTATAACGCATCGATCCGAGGATCAACCGTTACCTGTACATCCCGTCTACGTTTTTTGCGGGGAGGATTCTGTTGCTCTGCTTCGCTGGATGACGAACTACCCGAACGCGAGGTGTCCTCAGCCTGTGCAGGGTCCTTCTCGGATGACGGAGAATTTATATTACGTAAATTATCGTCCGCGACATTATCGCTTGGCGCGGAAGACATTATAAAACTAATTAGACAACTAAGATAAATTATAACGATTATTTTAAAATAATTTACGGATTTATAAGGAAATACTTAAGATTTTCGACCGCACGTGTCGAAAGTACACAACGCTATGAACTCAAGATGGCGGACTTCCCACCACTCTAGCTGGTTGCGATGCTAACGCCTCTAGCGGACAAACGTTGAACTACATTTATGGTATAAACCATAGACGGAATAAGGCTAAGTACACACTGCTTCTTCAATAACAATGCTGTATGTTTTCCTTCTCGGCACATAATATCGGTTTTATTGTTATGTAAAACCGTTATATTTCGCGCTCCAACCGAAGGTATACCCTTAACTAAGTATATATTTAGAGTAGTATATGATGTTTATCAGTTTTATAGTTTTTTGGTTTTCATAGTAGGTACAAGTTATACTTAGTTTGGTTACTTAGTCTACTACACACGGTGTGTGAAGAATGCCCTTTATTATTATTTAAAAAATCGACCAAGTGCGTGTTGGGCCATGCCACAACAAACAACTTCATCTAATTTACAATGGAATTTCAACAAAAGCTCCTTCTTATTAACTTCTCCAAGTACATTATATGCATTAGTAATAATAGGGTAGTTGACTGACACATCAAATCAGCTACTTTTTAATAAATGTCAAAACGATAGTTTATAAGGAATTTTGTATGAAATATTACATTATGACGTCATAGTTTCACAGCATCAAATCATCTACTCTTAGTGGTTCCGCTGGTAATAAAAAATCATAAAATGCATTAAATGTACAACATATTTGATATTTCCACGTGTTTTTAGATGTTTTATGCATTGTTTAGTGTTTGGTCATTTATTTTTGACAGTGTCAACTACCCTATTGGCGTACAAGTCGTTAACTCGTAAAGCTTAGGTACTTGGCTGTGATGGTTTATCTTTTCATTTTATTATAGAAGTACTACTGGTTATCGTGAATCACATATCCAAAAACAACCATTTAGCTGGCGGGGAGGGACACTTAACAATAACCAAAAATTTGTTGAATATTTTGGAATTTTAAAGGACGCTGATTTAAAATCACTCAGTAAATTTTTAAATATTATATTCGTCTAACATGACGTGATTACAAATTAGTTAATAACATGACTTGGGGGAGGCCTTTGTCCAGCAGTGGACGTCTTTCGGCTGATATGATGATGATGAGTTATTAATATTCTTTTCACGAACATAAAGTTTAGATTCCTAAATAAAAAAAAAATATCACAACATAAATATTTTACGCACCTCAATCTTTCAATAAAAACTCAAAACAAATCATCAAACAATATGTCATACGAAAAAAAGCAATAAATTATTTTTATTTTAACCCAACACCGCATGTATTTGACATTCTAAAAATAGAGCTCCTTGGTCTTGCGAAAGAAAAAAGAAAAATGATATTCATATATAAGAAGCGATGGGCTAGCGAGCAATGATCCGGGGCTACGCCCGCTGTATGTAGGCCACCAGTGACGTCACACCGTGATGACCCAGTTCCATTGCCATTGAGAGATGCGCGTCAATGGTGCACCCCCCTCGCACCCCGTGCAACAACCTTACCCCCCGGAACCGCAGCACACGCGGTGGCAGAGGAGGCGTGTCAAAATTGTTGGAAAATAGCTATTTTTAGAACCGTACCATTCCGCTCCAATACACTTTCAGGAAAAGCTTTCTGTTAGTTAAAGTTCCTCACAAAAGCTTGGCGTATTACTTACTATGAAGTATGAGAAATCTATCGCCAAGGAAAGGTAAATAATAAGATAGAAATTGTATAAATAAAACCAGTCTTCTTATAAATACCTATATTCGATAACTACAATTATCGTGGTTTCTCCATAATTCGGAAAATGCCTTGAAAAAATTAATAGTTCATTTGACATAAATACCATAAAATAATTAATATACTACGTACAAATAATACTATCAGTACTAATAATAAAGCTGAAGAGATTATCGTTTGTTTGTACGCGCTAGTTTTTGGAACTACCAATCGGATTCGAAAAATTCTCTCACTAATAGGAAGCTACATTATCCCCAAGAAAATGCGAAGAAGAAACCGCGGGGGACAACTGCTTTAATATTTAATACTTAAATAAGACCAATCTCCCAGAATAAACGGACAATCTATTCACTATAAAGAAATCGAGCAGGCAAACTTTCATTCAACTCAGTCAGCGCTCCATTCAGCTACTGCACAGTGGTTCCGCATATAACTTTGTCGGGAAAGACATCAGACTATGCAGATATGCACGCCTCGCCGCACTCGGTTGTCACACTAGCGCCACATCGCCTCCTTTGTGCTTTTGTATGCAAAGCCGGTTGAATCTCGCAACTGTCGAGGCATGAACACTTTAATTCGGCTTGAGCTAGCTCTGAATATCATACATATTAGGTCCTATGTTGTAGGAAATATGAAACTAGTTATATTAGGTAGTGAGTGGGCATGGTTATATAAACCTTTTCTTTATTGTTATACATAGTAGCTTTAAAGGGTAGCCTTCACGTCAATCATGAATCCAAATTAAAAATAGCAGCGAAATTTCGTGACATAACGTTCGTCCAACGCAAACGCTATTAAAAGCGGCTATTTCTATAATAAGAAACAATACCTAAAAATAACAATTAATTTATACATCTAAATATAGAAATGAAGCTTCGAAGAACGGTTTTATATCTTTTGTTGTTTCTGACGTCAAATTGTACTCTTGCGCAATGAGTACGTAATTTATATTACGTATACTTGTTACAATAAAAGTACTTACTAGGAAATTGGCGATAATTTCAAAACGGCTGAGCGGATTATTTTGAAACATAGCTAAGAACACTCTCGATTAAGACACCCTTCAGACAAAAAAATCAAAATCGGTTCAAGAGTTCGGGAGCTACGATGCCATAGACAGACACGTCAAACTTATAACACCCCATCATTTTTGCGTCGGTTAAAAATAGCTGATAGCTGCATAAAATGTCTGTCTCTCTATTAATGCACACTAACAAAAGACGTGGGACAATGGCAAAAACTTTGTCCGCGCTTCCCTTAGCAGGCCCACTGTGCGATCAATTATTTATATCTAACGAGTGACAAAGGCATTGTCAACCTTTGTAAGGTAACTTTGAATTATAAATGGTGTTTTGTGCAGTTTTCTTTGTAGAATGACTCGTGTCTGTTTTACGTAGTTGTGCTAGTTACGTCTGAAGGCATTTGAATTATAAATGCCCTTTGGAGCTCATTAGTAAATGCGTCTTAGGGATTTTTCATCGTGAAATAATTTTAATAGTAGTTCTTATGTTAGTTCCTCTTTGCAAGTTCTGTCTAATTATATGAGATGGTTTAAAGCAAGTCTTGTAAAACCTGGGTTTTAAGATAATTCCGGCTCTTTCTGTTACATGACGTAAGAAAGTGACGGATAGGTATTAGGTAGGATTATTTTAAATAAATAAATAAAAATTAAGGACAAGCTTATTTTTTTTCAGACCAGCTCAATGACACCATATTATTGTATTGTAAATTTCAGATCAATAGAACAGAAAAAATAATCTTATCTTTTTTAAAAAGTAAGAAACCTATTCATTCAAAAAATAAATGATTCTTTTATGTCTCTTGCAACAAATTATGTAGAGAAAACCTTCATTTAGAAGTCTTAAAGCACACACAGGACGTAATTCATGCACGATGCAAAAAACGCACCTATTTCAGCTTATTCGGTCTTTCAGTATGATGTTTCAATACAATTTCTTATATTACTTGTATCTTTTTTGGTATTCCAAAATAAATTCAGTAAGGAGACAGTTACTTACCTCGACGGCTGATTAAAAATAAACATCGGTCAAGTGCGAGTGTAACGACACGCGAGCAAAATAACGTACCTACGTGGATACAATATGTTTGTAAACCAAATATAGAACACGTATCGTGAGTATTGCAGGGTAGGTGTAACATTGATCAATTTGATACTTTTATATTTTCAGAGAATAGACATAATAAAAAAAAAAGAATACATTGCTAGTGTAGGTGACGTTGTCTACGATTTTGAATTTAGATAAAACAACGATGTCATCGACCTACTGACCACCCATTCTCAGCTATGATCTATCGATGTCAACATAAAAACTATCCCGGATTTAGTTATCCATTAAAATTTGGCAATGGCGCGTATGTAGGTCAAACACGGCACACACAATACCTCTATTTATATCAAGTAAATCTAAAATAACACACTAGTATTCCTGTGCGTCGGACGGAAATAAACGGTACTATATGTATAGCGTATAGTCCAGGAGTTTACATTGTTGTGAGGCGGCCTACTTCACTTTAACTGCGTGCGCCAGTCAAGCGATCGGCGCAGAAATACTGCGGTTCATACAAAACGAGTGCGTGGCCAATCACAGCCAGCCGTAGTTTACTTTAAACCAATGGTATTTCGTCATAATGATGGAAGAGTGACGTGTGTGCGCACGTCTTAAAGGCATTTGATGAGCGGTTAATGTTGTAAGGTTAGATCTATTTCTATTTTAGAATATTTTTTTGACTGACGCTCAAAATGGGAACCTCTCATAGCTCTTGGACTAAGTGGCAATAACTTTGTTTGGACTAAGACTCCGGATTGTGTACTGTAATGGCTGACTGAGTGACAGCATATTATTATAGCCTAAACCGGTAGACCTAGAGATTGGACATTTGGAAAAAAACATTCCTTGAGTAGGTACGTATCCTAATTTTTTTTCCAAATTCAAGTAATTCATTAACAAATATTTAAATGACACAACGGCTTGGCGCTCGCTCTTGCAGGACATATTTGATGTTAATAATTCAGGTTTATTTTGTAAAGACCAACTCTTCTTGGCAAAAGCAACCTTCCGAGCCGTGCATTAGAGTGTGACAATTCATAAGTACCTGTCCTGATGGTCTATTTGGATAAAAATATTTAATTTCATTTAAACACTACGAGAAAAAATAATTTTTGTATTAATTTAAAGGAAAAAGAAAAAATAAATAAATATTCAATTACAGACACGTAAAAGACTTTTTCTTTTTTTTTTTTAAAGGTCTAAGTTGGTAGCCTCAGATGGCTGCAACAACCTTACCGGAGTATTCACGTTCAGAATCAGTACGAGTTACGACTAATTGGGGGCGGTCGGATTACTGCAGGCAGGTCGGGCCGCTTGAACGGGACGAGACTGAGTGGGACGTCGCGGTGGTCCTCGCCGTCGAGGACGGTAGCGTGATCGGTTGTGTGTAGTGTGTTGTGTACTTTTACGAGCTTCGTCAGCTTCGATCTGAGCTAATGTTACGGGGTCATCCGGCTCGCTGAGGGCTTGCCTTGGTCTACGGATACGGAGTATACGGGAGGTCGTGTAGGTTGCGGCTTTCATTATAAGAGGGTTGCGGTGATTACGTAAAATACTACAATACTACATTTATAATTGACGTACCTATTAAAATTCCCGGCATCTGTACTAGTAAGAGAAAAGAGTTCTAACTAATCGAATTAATTATAATTATAAAACCAATTATAATCATACAAGAAGCTATACCAGTCCAGTGTAGTCATGAGTGATAGCGAAGTGTGTTCCCGCCCTATGAGACCATTCGCTTCCACAGCTAGTCCCTCAGGGTGTGACCTTAATGAGCTCGAGTTAAAACCGCTCGCGACCAAATATCATGACGTCATTACACTCAGCTGGCTGGAGTTTTATAAAGAATTTCTTCGTAAAGAACCTGAATCGGGATTCTAAAGAACTTATAGCATTCATTTATTTAAGCTTTCAGCAGATTATTTTCGTTGGTAATTTTTGGATATGTGTTTTACCAATTTTATGATTTTTATTTTAAATCTAATACTCAGTATTAGGCTTCTAGTAGGTAATCAAATAATTTTCTAAGATTACTGATAAGTAATGAGACAAATAAACAAGCAGGGCGATCTATGTTGATTGCTACGAATCTCGTAGTACTTCGTAGCAAGGTCTACGTAGCATATAATATTTGCTTACTTTAAAATCCTTACTTGCTTTTTTTAATTTTACTAATAAATAATCCAATATTGGTATTATATAGCTAATTTCAATGTACGGATAATATAATTTTTTAACGTCATAGTATTATATACCATGCCGAAACAAAATAATATCCTGGATCGTTTACTAATGCGTGTGAAGAATATCCTACCTGTTCATATAATATTAATACGTATAAATAAATATTTACAGTTTTTTTTTTAATAATTAAAACCTGGAAAATACATATTATATTCGGAAATTTTGTTACGATAAATAATGTAAATAATACTTTATTTTTCCTCATATATTATTTTATTATATTCTTTATTTATTTTACAATTATTAAATAGCATGTTCTATATACAACATTACAATTTACAGTCAATGACCGACTACTACACAATAACATTTTAACAGTGAAACAAATCTATAGAATTTTGAAATCCTCGTTTAAATCCCGAATTATATAAAATAGTTGAGACACGTTGTTTTTCACTACGCACCGAGCGGGGAGCGGAGCTGAAACCAGGTCGCTCCAGCACCGCGCGAGCCGAACTGTGTCACCCGTGACGTCATTCAGAAACGGTCAGTTGTAACATGGTTTCGCAACGCAAAGTTGCGCTTACGTGTTATCTACGACATTTTTTACCACATTCATATCACTACATATTATAAAACAAAGTCGCCCGCTGTCTGTCTGTCAGTATGCTTAGATCTTTAAAACTACGCAACGGATTTTGATACGGTTTGTTTTAATAGATAGTGTGATTCAAGAGGAAGGTTTATATGTATAATACATGCATATTATAGTACCGAAAAGCTGAGAAAAACCGTGAGAAGCCGGGGCGGGTCGCTAGTTATACATAATAGAAAGACTAGGGTGTAGTGCTCGCTCTTGCAGGATATACTTTATGCAAATGATACAAGGTTTATTTTAAAAAGAGTAATTGCTGAGTTTATTGCCGGCTCTTCTCGTGCATTTGAGTCTGACAATTCATAAGTGCCTGTGAAGGTCTATAACATATATACAGGGTTACTAGTAACTAACGCAAGGTGACCTGGGCTCATCAAGATTAGCAACTTTTGCCAAACCGTAAGAAAAAAATATTTTGTTTTAGTGGGGATTTCTATCAATTGTTCTACAAATCGTACGTGACTGCATCGTGCCGCGTGCGTATTATGATTTACTATCTGTGACTGCCCAGGGTCTATGAGGAGTTATAATGATTAGAACTAAAAATTTGTTTTTTTTTTGTACAGAGAAAATCTTTGAAATAAAAAAGTCGTAGAACGAAAGCCAATTTCTTAAGGGCGGTTTTGCGTTAGTTAATATTGACTGCGTGACCCTGTATATATCCCAGATCCATTTATATATATAGATAATGTTTACGTTGACAGCAGGTGTCGTAGTTCCGGTTCGACGTTTGATCTGCGCTTACGCACGTCGTAAATTATTTATGGTAGCTTTTGTTTTTATACCTTTACAAGTATTCTCGTCTATGATTTTAACGGCTAGAGTCTATGTTGTTCTGACAGCTAAAGTTGTGTGTTCATCAATGACTCTTGACTGACATTGTCTATTACTTACATTTGTTTGTCTTTGTTCGAAAAACTGATTGTTTTCTTCTACTTCAGTTTCAATAATATAATAACGTAAGACGTTGCCTGTCATATCCTTATAGATATACTCCAATAAATGAAAAAAAATATTAATAGCTAAGATATTCAATAATCGTATTGGTGTTTTTGCAATCGTCTCCACTATATAACCAGAACCTCTATCTACTTACGGTCTTATTCATAAAAAAGTTACGAAACGTCATTTAGTTAAAATTCCGAAGTCTTTATCTGACACTTGACGTATGGTGATCGAAAGAGTGAGACGGAGGACACTATAACACTGATTTAGTTAAATAGTGTTTATGAATAACGGGGTTAAACTTTAGGCTATTGATTCTCAGTTTCTAAAAGTGACAGCGTGTTCTAGCTTACCCTTGGTGCTAAGATTTAGAATGTATACTACTTAGACTTAGACACTAGTTTAGTGTAATTAGTGAAGTAACAAATAAATAAAAATACCTAATTTTCAATACGTCAGTTTCCAGGAATTTTAGTGGTTATAGAAAATGATAGCACGCTCCTAAAAAATAGTGCTACCATCATGAGCATGAATGTTTTTATCACAAATCTACGCACCTATAACGTTATTTAAGATCTAGTAGAAAGCAACAATAAAACCTCATAAAGTTTCCTCTATGCGTATCGTGTGATAAGAATACGCCCATGTATGAGGTTATCGAAAGCAAAAAAATAAACACTATCTAACAAACAAGAAGCAAGGCAAAGGCATCGAATTATACAGCCAGCTTCGATAGGGATAGCTAAACCACCCGCGGCCAAGTCAAATTCGAAGTTCGAACCGAGGTGGAGCGCGATTGGCTTGCGCGCGTGACGTCAATGCCGACCTCCTGCCGCGCCCCGCCCGCGCCGCGCGCCCCCCGCCGAAGGCCGCGCCACTCGCCGCCGTGGAAAAATAATCACGATTTTAGGACGGAACGCTTTTTTTTCTTTTCTTCTCCACACGCTACGGATCTATTGTTCCACATGCTAAAACGTAGGTGACGGAGTTTTTAATGTGTCGATTCCATATGTGCTTAGCACGTGCTTGTTGCGTTGTGCGCGAATATCGTGTGTCTTGCTCAGTGGCGCGTATGTATACTTAACCTTAAATAAACAATCTTCATTATTGGAGCTTTTTCAATGTTTTCTATTATATATATGTACTATATATTGCCTACTGCGATAGCTTTTGCCTGGAATAATAGGAAGTAGCGAAAAAAACATGATCAATTAATTATTTTCTAGTTCAACATAGCCGTTTCGTAACTAACGCAGATAACCTAATCTCTAATGACGCTGCATGAGCATACGGATATTGCGTATACACGCGGATATGCGGATATTGCGTACGGATATCGTTATTATTTTTTATTTAGGCACCAGACTGGGGGGAAGAGGATTGTTGTGAGATTTGTGAATACATATTCGTCCTTTAAAATGATTTTCAGCCAATTGAGACCAATTAGTAAAAATCTGTATGTTTTCTAAATGATGAAAATAAATAAAAAGAGAGAGCTTCATTCTATTTGGATTCGGTACCCAGCTAACAGACTGCAATGCCAATTAATTAAATGCCCATCAAAATAAATAAATAAATTAAAAAAATAAATATAAAAAAAAAATGCCGGATATCAGTACCAATTTACATTATATACACGTTTACAAACTTTCACATACCTAATAATTCTAAATTGCTAAATAGTTAACTTTTTGAGATAAAATGTGTGATCACCCTAATAAAAACGGCCTAGAACTGTCAATTTTCAACACATATTTTTATTTGAAGATAAATTGAATTTCTAATTATAATATTCAGTTTTGTTCAGCATTTTCAATGATATTTAGTATCAAAATATTCAGGTTTGTTACTCATTCCATTTACTAGCTATATAGTACGGAGAGATAGACAGACAGCAATGCAATAAAGATCCATTTTGCCTTTTGGGTACTTACGGATTCCAAAACAAATATTGTTAAAACTACGACCGCACTAGGAATAAAAACGAAGTTACTCATGTATACGATAGCCACAGATAAACGAACGTTACACTAAAAATAAAATTAAAAAAAATTAATTTAATAAAAATATATTCTAACTTCGTTCAATATATAGTCAAATACCGACGGCCCCAGGACGTCTTTTTAAAAAGACAAAGAAATGATTTATAAACGTCAAGTTTATTCGACAGATTGCTTAAGACTAACTTATCCTAATACATTTAATAAAGCGTGGGTCTAGACCACCCGGCTAAACTGCACATGCACCAACAACATCCGTTCTTATCTGTGCTGACTAAGCCCGGACGGTTAAAGTGCCAGTATGGATGTCTGGTTCCATTACTCCTCCCTCCTGAGATTCGAAATTATCCGAAGGATTCGGTGAATTTCGGAGATTACAATTATAACCCATTTTCTTAAGTCTAATATAAAGAACTATCACTAATGATGTTACAATAATCAGATATAATACGATTGTCCAGATGCTTACACTATAAACTCTAATTTCACTGATTTCGTTTTCATTTTCACTGACACTTTTAATTGATTTAATGATTAATTGCATGCTCTCCAAATTCATGTCTTCTAATTCTATTGGCTTCCTTTCCTGAATTTTCAACATATCAATGTGTGGCAGGTTAACTAATGGTAATCTAGAATACTTTAGCTGTTCTACTTGGTGTATTCGTAGTTTCATTGAAAATTTATCTACTTTTACTTCACATAGGTCTTCTAGCGTTATAATGTAAGTTCCTTGAATATTTTGTTGGGATACTTCATTCTCACAGGTTCTTTGCATGAGTGTATTTTCCTTGGAATATACAATCCATCGATTAGGCTGTATATGTTGTACTATAACGTTTTCTAATTTCACAGGAATTAGAGTGCATGATGTTAAGTTTTTAGAGTAGTTCATCAAGTCTTGGATACATGAGTCTTCAATAAATTGGGTGTCAGAATCTTCGTAACAAATGAAGCTGGATTCGGCAGTCAGCTGACATGGTTGAGCTAATGGCTTGGAGGTCAGTCCTCTCATTATCAGGTAAGGATATTTAGGAAGGATGGTATAAGTATTATGATCACGGAGTACAGGGATAGGATACAATTTATAATACATATAGGTCTCTTTACCAATGAGTGGAATTTCTAACAAAAATGTTAACTGATTTCCTTTACAGAATGCTTTTATACTAATGGTCTGTTCAATTTTTACAAGATTTTCTTGGTTAGTTGGAAAAACTAACCTTTCCGTGTTTTCAATATTCTTAAGAATATTAAACAAATCATCAGGATCAATAATTGATTGATGTAGAGTTTTTAGTTTACAAAAAGCTACAGCAGTTTCAACTTCATTCAGTCTAGTTAAGATACTTTGAAAATTATGTAAAATTAGTGAATATAAATTTATAATTATATTACTTAAGTAATCTAAATTTTCTTGTTCTGTCAACTTATTCAAATCGTTCTGAATATCCTTAAATTTACTATCAAGATGAATGATATTATTATGAATAGCTTGGGTAATGTTACTAAAGTTTTCAACGACTTCGGTGACCAGAGTTATCTTTTTATTAAGTGTATTTTGCTTTAACTTAATACTTTCAATAATTTGATCATATCTAGTAGCATCCTCACTATCCAAATTACCAGTAATTATTTTAATTATACTACCCAATGGATTTAGAATACCACGTTTTATTCTATAATTAGGGACTAATTGCTTATATTTACTTATAGTTGAGTTCATAAAATACTCTACTTGAATCTTAAAATTATGAAATACTAAATTAATATGTGTCTGATTAAAATTTGCATTTATAAGACTATTCAAATCAGAAAACTTAGCGATATTCAAATTTAAATCATCGGATAACGCGTTCAAATCAAGTAACTTAATAATTGTCCATTTTTCATGACTCATAACAGCAGTACCTTCCTTTATAGGTAAGACTCCTGGAATACCCTCAAGTGATTGAAGTTGAAGGGCCCGGAGTAGGGTCGCTGACATCAGGACCACCACGACGGTCGGGATGTGTCTGTGGAGGACGTTTTATGTCTTTAATTGGGACTTTAACTATGCGATTCTTTTTAACTACGGGAACTATATTTTTATCTATTTCACCGGCTACTATAGCTTTGTCATACCTAGGCTTGTCCTTACTACGCCTAACGTTGGTTCCTTTATAGAAAACGACGTCGTCTTTATCTACATCAAATTCAACTTCACCTCCCTTTTTATTCCTAGCTTCTTCTTTTGTTTGGATCATTTTGTCTGTCAAATTTTTATAAAGATGTTTAGTTCGCTTTTTATGGTCACGCATTAATACTTGCATGTATTCTTTATCTGTATTAATATTAAATGAACTTTTAGATTCTGTATGGCCAAAAACTACTTCAAAGGGTGTAAACCCTGTCACGGAATGGATAGTATGATTATAAGCCATAATGGCGTACGTCATTATAGATGCGGCGTCTGTTAGTTTTTGCTCATATTTGGCTAACCTGTAGATTTCTATGATTGTAGAGTGAAATCTCTCAATTAAGCCCATTGAGTTGGGGTTATTGGGTGTACCTAAATGTAACTGAATTTTATAAAAATCTAAAAGTTCTTTAATTAAGAAATTATTAAATTCCGACCCTGAATCTGAACTTATTTTTGTGGGTGTCCCGTATAAAGAAAAGTATTTAATGAGGGCTCTTACTACCTCTGGTGCTGATCGATTTTGTATTTCGAAGGCCTGTCCTATTTTGCTAAATGCATCGATAATTGTAAGAAATGATTTTCCCTCTATTTTAAATATATCAATGAATAACTCCTCAAAGGGTTTATTCTGAGTTTGTGTTAGTTGCAATGCTGGTTTAAGGGGCTTCCGATCATACTTCATCTTCTTACAAGCATCGCATGTGTTTATGACCGCGGCTACTGTTATATCCATGTTATTCCAAAAATAATTGCGCTTTAAGTGTGATATCGTTTCTCTAATCCCACGATGACAGTTTTTACCAATATGATATTTCAATATTATTTGCCTTTGTTCATCTTCATTTTCTACGTATACAACCCTTTCAGTACATTCTAAAATTTTTACTGAACCCTTTTTAAATAGTTTAATTACTACGTCTGTAAATTCTGCCCTATGTTGTGGATCTTCAAAGAATATGAAATATTTTATTTTATCTCTAATATACCTTTTGAGAAAACTGGTTATTAAATCAGGCCTTTTTAGTGGTATATGAACTTCCAGAATCTTCTGCTTTTTATTTGAAATATCTTTGATGGCAATTTGGTCCCTAAACCATGTGTGTACTAATATCTGGTTAGGTTTGGTGTCTATAGCTTCGTTTAATATTGGAATACCAATTGATTCAGTATCGCGAGCCGAATGTACTGTTTCTGAACCTACTCTAGTATCCGTTTCTGAAGCTGTAATTGTGCCGCTTGAAGGTGTTAAAATCGAATACGGTGATTTAGGTTCATTATATTTAAGTTGTTTTTCTGAATCTGAATCTGAAGGAATTGTTAAGGTTCTTTCGGAATCTGAACTAACTAACACAGGACTTTTTGGTTGAGATATTTTTTTTTTGTTTCTATGTTTCATACCAGTTATTTCTTTTGTTACGTTTTCACAATATTGTTGTAGTTCTAATTCTTTCTCGTCTACGTTAACTTGCATTGACTGACTATCATCATTGTCGCTACCTAACGCATTGATCTTTATTCTTGAAAGCGCGTCCGCATTTGTATTTTGACGGCCGTTCTTATAGATGACATCATAACTGTATTCGGCAAGTCTTAAACGCCAACGAGTTATTTTACTATTAGGTTCCTCAAATGAATTTAACCAAGATAGCGGTCGATGATCTGTAAAGATCGTAAACTTTTTACCGTACAGATATGGACGGAAATGTTTAACAGCCCATATGATAGCTAGTGCTTCTTTTTCTATTGTACTATATCGCGTTTCCGCGTCGTTCAGTGTTCGTGAGGCGAACGCTACCGGTTGGTCACTACCTACTGTGCCTTGTGATAGGACAGCGCCTATAGCATAATCTGAGGCATCGGTCGTCAGAATGAACGGTTTATCGAAATCAGGAAACTGCAATAAGGGTGAGTTAGTTAGCAACTCTTTGCATTTTTCAAAGGCTTCTACAAATTCATTACTAATTATAACCTTATGGTTCTTTTTAAGGCAAACAGTCAGGGGTCTTGTCAGTTTGGCAAAATCTTTTATGAACTTTCTGTAATAGCCTACTAAGCCTAAGAAACTTTTAATTTCAGTTTGAGTCCTCGGAAGTGGGAATTTTAGAACTGCGTCGATCTTGTCATTATTAGGTTTCAGTCCGTCCTTTGTTATTGAGTGGCCTAAGTACAAAACTTCTTTGCGAAGAAATTCTGACTTATCCAGTTGTATCTTTAGGTTAGTCTGTCTGAGTCTGTCAAAGATTGTACGCAATTTGTCTACGTGTTCTTGGAGGCTGGTGGAAAAGATAATTATGTCATCAAGGTACACAAGACAGTGTATACCTTGTAGTCCGCGTAATATACTATCCATTGCCCTT
The DNA here is from genome assembly GCA_963555595.1 of Tethea ocularis. Taxonomy (NCBI): domain Eukaryota; kingdom Metazoa; phylum Arthropoda; class Insecta; order Lepidoptera; family Drepanidae; genus Tethea; species Tethea ocularis. The sequence goes on along the minus strand of OY741969.1, from coordinate 10,131,688 downwards.
TGGAAAGTAGCGGGCGCTGTTTTTAGCCCGAAAGGCATGCGTAAAAATTCAAAATGACCTGCTTGGGCACTAAATGCAGTCTTTTGTCTATCCTTTTTGTCCATCTCTATTTGATGATAGCCACTAGCTAAATCTAGCGTGGTAAAGTAATTTGATTTGCCTAGTTTGTCAAATAAGTCTGCTATATTTGGTAGTGGGTATTTGTCGTCTGTGGTCATGTCGTTTAAACGTCTGTAATCAATAACCATTCTATACTTCTTTTCGCCAGAAGCATCAACCTTTTTTGGAACAAGGTGAACGGGAGAATTCCATGGCGAGAATGATTCTTGGATTACATTGTCCTTAAGTAATTTGTTAACTTGTCTATTTATTTCATCGTTAACTGTTTGTGGTTGTCGGTACGGTCGTATATAGACTGGATCGTCACTAGTTGTCCTAATTTGATGCTTAACCTTGTTAGTGAAAGTCAAAGGTAACTTGTCACAATAGAAAATGTCTCTGTATTTGTAACACAAATCTCCAATTGCATTTCTTTCCTCATCATTCATATGATTAAATCTAAGTTTGTCCAGATTCTCAATTAAGTAGTCATCTATGTCTAAGTCATTGTCTGTTATTTTATTAACGTTACATATCTCAGGTTCGTAATGAGTTACATTTATGAGCTGTTTAATTTTTAAGGTAACTGGCATCTCGGATGCGTTTTGGATGACCGTATACGCCTGACCATTTACACAATTAACTAATGCTGATGGCATTCTTATTCCGTTTGCAAACTCTCTGAATTCTATAATACCTGTACCGTTGTATATGTCTGTTGGTACTTTCACACGAGTTTCAGATCGTGATTCTAATCTGATACTAATTTGTGGATTATAGACAAAAGGAATTTCCGTATCACGGGTTCGTAGTACCTGATGTTTCATATCGATATTTGCGTCAAGTTGCGCAAGGAGATCTGAGCCTATCAACCCGTCATAATTATTGTCTACACTATATACAAAGAAAGTATGTGCTTCTACACTGCCAAATGTTTCTGGGAGTGGAATGTATATCGCTTCGCTATGTGAACTTCTTCCATGAGTACTTATAACTTCAAATGGAACTGCAAATTTATATTGTTCATAGAATTGATTAGTTTTATGTGGACTAATGAACGATCGTGTGCTGCCAGTGTCGATCATAAATTTAGAATCTATTTCAGGCAAATAAATGTATGGTAATTTAGCAAAATTGTCACAATTTAAATTCAATGTCTCGGGGGAATCGTGTCCGAGGCTGGTTTGTAAAAATTTTCGTCATGGTTCAATGGCTCTGGGTCATAGTAAGTTTCATTCATGTCCACTATATTACCTTGTTCGTCATAATTACAAATATAGTCATTATTAGCGTCATTCCCGTCATCGTAATATTCGTTATTGTCTTCAGTGTAAACTTCGATTTCATTATTAAACGCTTGATTAGACCGTGGAGCCGGCAATGCCGTACGCATTGTAACGTCAGTGCTAACAGGTGTTTGTTGCCCTGGAATACCGAATTTGAATTGACTCGCTTGCGGCTGATTAAACCCCTGCCTAAATGGTACCTGATTGAAATTTGGTTTATAGCCCTGAGGTGCCTGAGGAAAGTTTGGTCTATAACCTTGAGGTGCACCGAACCTTTGCCCTTGATTGGGTATACCAAATTTAAATTGTTGTGACTGTGGTCTAAATCCGGATTGAGGTACGCCAAACTTAAATTGTTGAGTCCCATAATTTGAATTTGGTAATTGATTTGGTCTAATTTGATTTGGACTCCCAAATCTGGAGCCACCTTGGAACGGTGAGTTTACGTTACTCGTAAAATATGGCTTCATCCCAAACTTTTCAACGAAAGGGTTATGAGAGGATGTTGGTTGTGGTTTGCTTGAGCCCATACGTAGCATTTTATTTCGGGAATTGTATTGAAATTGGAAGTTTACTTCTTCCAGTACGATACTGAGTGCTTCCTCTAATGTTTTACTACCCTTAAGCCTCACTATACGTATAAGGTCCTCTGGAAGATTGTAAAGAAAAACATTCATAGATAAATTATCATAGATAATAACTTTACTCTTTCTTACATTTAAATCGGTCTCAATATTTACTTTAGCTATAAGAGTGCTTTTTACTTGCTGTATACGGTTACAAAAATCGAGGTAAGATTCGTTATGATTAATCTTTAATGTCTCTAGCTCTATAGCTATACATTCTTCAGACCTCGGATCTCCGAAGTGTTGAATAAGAACAGATTTTAACTCGGCCCAAGATTCGATGTCTTGTCTTTCGCTTATAAGATGAGCAGCTTTACCAGTCAATTTGCTTGTCACTACATGAAATACATATAAATTTTGAGCTGGGTTTGCTTCATTTTGATAACAATTAATTACGTATTCACATTTCTTAATGAAGAAATTTAGGAGTTTCTCATCACCGTCAAATCTGGGTATAACGATGGACATTTCCTTAGGAATGGCAACAATCTTTGATTCAGCCATTGTAACTATTAAAATTATATGCACTTACAAGAATTAATACAATAGAGTTTTATAAAATATTCAAAGAGTTTTACAAATTAATTACCCAAATTTGATTGAAATGTTCTTAATATCAAGAACAAAATTGTATCTACACATAAACACTATATTTCACGATTAAAAAGTAATTCACTATCTTAATATCCACGAAGGACTATAATTGCCAATTTTAGTGCAATTTATACCGAAATCAGTTAACGATTAAATCAGGTAAAGTTTGACCTAAAATAATATTAAACAGATTCTAAATGGAAATGATATGGAAACAGGGAATAATGAATTTGGACTACTCACAAGCCACACATATCTTCCGTTGAGTCAGCAACTGCGCCTTTTCTCTGGATCGCGGGCCGTCGCGGGAGACAAATTTGTTTGGTTCGTAAGGATACTCGAACTACGAATTATCGCACTTTCTCGCGACAAAACCGATTTAGGGGCTTTGATTAAAGCGTGAGCACGACAGTAGGACTTAGGAGTATCCTACCGGCTGCGCCAGTCAAATACCGACGGCCCCAGGACGTCTTTTTAAAAAGACAAAGAAATGATTTATAAACGTCAAGTTTATTCGACAGATTGCTTAAGACTAACTTATCCTAATACATTTAATAAAGCGTGGGTCTAGACCACCCGGCTAAACTGCACATGCACCAACAACATCCGTTCTTATCTGTGCTGACTAAGCCCGGACGGTTAAAGTGCCAGTATGGATGTCTGGTTCCATTACTATATTTGTTCCACGATACCACATCATCACTACATAGTTTAAAACAAAGTCGCTTCCCGTCTGTCTGTCCCTATGTATGCTTAGATCTTTAAAACAACGCAACGGATTTTGATGCGGTTTTTTTAATAGATAGAGTGATTCAAGAGGAAGGTTTATATGTATAATACAAACATACTATAGTACATAAAAGCCGAGAAATTCAAAGATTTGTACACCCGTGCGAAGCTGGGGCGGGTCGCTAGTTGGGAATAAATCGAAGAGGTATCTAGACCTCGTTGCAAAAACGCTAAATTATTTTAGCGTTATAGCGTCTAGATACCTCTTAGTAGTTTATAGTTGGTATTTGCACTTAGTCCCGATCTACCAAGTAAAGGCTACTCACGTTAGATGACCAAGGTTCACCAGCTTCACTCCAAGAATTCCACAAATGACGTAGCCAATCCGAGACTACGGATTTGTCTTGAAGTTATCAGTCCGGGCACAAAAAATATTAGTTTCACGTATTTACACTCTTGAAATATAGATTCACATTAATTTGATATACCTAGTATTTTTATGATTATTGTGTTCAAAACCACATGCAGCCACGTTAGCGAACGAATGTCATCCCGTTCTCAGGGTATTGTAGGTGGAAGAAAATCATCCTCCGCATTCCGGCTTCCGATTGGTTCGCCCGTGTGAACACCAAAAATCGGGCTCAACGATTGGTTGATTTAGAGAAAGTATCACAGGACATAAGTGCGCTACCCACAATTGCGTTTTTTATTAATTTATGAGTATTGGGTAGTTGACAGTGTCAAAAATAAATGACCAAACACTAACCAATGCATAAAACATGTAAAAACACGTGGAAACATAAAATATGTTGTACATGTAATGTATTTTATGATTTTTAATTACCAGTAGATCCACAAAGAGTAAATCATTTGATGCTGTGAAACTATGACGTCATAGTGTAATATTTCATACAAAATTCCATATAAACCATCGTTTTGACATTTATTAAAAAGTAGCTGATTTGATAAGTCAGTCAACTACCCTATTACAAAACAATATTTTTTTTACTATGTATAGGCCTGCGTTTGACCACAATCTCACCGTGGTCAGTGATGTGGCCGATGGTGGTAAGCACACAAAGCCTGTCAGAACACTCCGGAAGGTGCTTGGCGACCGATTTTCAACTTGAGGGTGGTAGCCAACCATACGGGTATTACAAAGTACCCTACCAAGAAACCATACCACCGTGCTATGGTTTCCTTCACCGAAAGATCAAGCACATTGTAGGTTTTGAACCCGCAACTATCGTCTTATTCCACGTCTCTACCTGAGCCTTAAAATTATTTGCGACTTGTTGGAAAAAACTATCATGGAAAAAAAAATGAAATACTTTTTATCGGAGCTCAACGGGTTGGGGGAAAAGGTCAAATGATATCCCGGTTATTGCAAGCTTTCATTGGCTACGGTAACCGCTCAACCACATATGCTTGTTTGTCGGCTTTGACAATCTTGAGAAAACATTCCATCTTTCAGGAATGCTGGTAAGACCGTGCAGGAGAGTAACTATTTCACTATGATTTCGAAACGTAAGCTTTGTTACTGTATTGGGCAATTAAGAACATCATTTTCTGATTCCTTTATAAACTCAAATGTATACGAATTCAAAACTTAAAGCCATGTTTACATTACCATATGCATCCGTCTTAAAATAATCAGTGACAGCCCAATAAGGTGGCGGAATTGTCGGCGTACGTGCGTGTACGCATACTTACAACCGTCTCGCGCTATATATAGCGCGTGCCGAGTTATTTTCAGTATCACTGATTCATGCCGTTAATTAGCCTATTCTGGACAAGCGGGCACGGGCCGATCGAAATTAGTATGTTTGTGTGAATTAATGAGATTCGGATGCTGTTTATGGTGAACTATAAAAGTGTAATAGAGGATTTTGCTTCACTTCTTATTTCCTTTTTCCAAGACATGATAATGACGCCAAAAATGTTTCACGGTAATTACTAAGGAACATTGTAGTAGATAGGTACCTGCCTGCCACCCTAAGTTGAAAATCTTGTCACCAGCTACTGGTGTATTCCGGTAGCAGCACTTCTATTCTAGGCTGTTTGCTTACCACCTTTGGCCATGATTAGGTTGTTTTCAAACACAATCTTATTCACAGAATAAAAAAATATCAACGCATTTTGTGCTGTTAAAATCTTTTTATGAGATTTCTTGCAAGTATACTTTTTATAGTGTTCAGTCATTCTTTAATATAAACACTGAACTTCATCGATTATGATCATGAGAGTAGGCTATTGCCCTCACACTATTTCAGTGCCTCTCACTCACTTGTTTACTTTGGCACCGACACGACTAACGACCACTGCTCACAATCAAGATTTGAAAAAAAAAATCAAAGGCAGCAACCAGCTGTCAATTCCATATTCGGAAATTGCCAGCAGTGTAACTTTTTGGCGCCAATATTATTTATTACTTTTTTCTACAATAAAGTACACACACAGCACACGTAACCGTAACATAATCTGAAAGATTGCCTTATTCCAAACGAGAACTGATTTGAAAGACCATAAATATTTTTTAATTAATGGTTTTCAATATATTTTTTAAAAGGTCTTTTTAATTGACATTTAACGGGCAGGAGGTGGTGCCGCGCGGGCTGCGACCGCGTCTATTGCGACGCGGCCCCGCCCCGAGGTTATTTAAATATACCGTGACGTATTAGCGCGAACACTACACACCACTAATATGTTTCCTTGATCCCCATCCGACGGTGCCCTTCCGCAATAAAAAAAAAACACGTCTCTTATTGACAAACGCGCTAAAAATAGCATCTTGTTTTGCTGTAAGGGTGCGATGCGTACTTGTAAAGTATACTTTACATAATTCAGCGTTCCTTTGCACGCTAGTTGTTTTATTAGTTTCGTTTTTTAATTAAGTAAAAGCATGTTTTGCTGCTAACCCCCTGTGTATGGTTATTCCTTGTGGGGCATATAGTACCTAGTAGTAGTAATTTGTTACTAATGTATTATTATTGTAGTAGGTTTTGACACATTCAGTAGAATTTAATAATATCATAGTAATAATTCTTATTGTTTTTTACATGGGTAAACATGCCATGAAATTATGGGGAATCTTTATCTTTACATGGTATAAAATGAAGTCGCTTGCGCTATCTGTTCGCTTAGAACTACTCAACGAATTGTGTTGTGAGGGCTGATAAATCAGTCAGTCAGTCACGCATTCCATTTACATATTTAGATAATTCATTATTAAAAATAAAGTTTAAATACATTATACTTTACATTAAGTTGTACTTATTCAATTTAATCTAGTAACTTAATCTAAAGTCAAGTGAATTTTAGACCCTCAATTTGTCAGACAGAGAATGAGATATAAAAACATAAGGATACAATATGTAAGTATTGGCTTGTTTAGTAGAAAACAAATATCGTGCAGTTGAAACACTACGTTTATGGAGACTACTGTCTACAATGTAGCACTGGTCATAATAAAATAGATTTAAAGCTTTCTTTTGTGCCATAACTGTATATAAATCTTATAAACGTAAAATCTCACTAGTGTAGGAGAATATTTCATAGTTTGAAACAATAACGAAATATGAACTTCATATTTGACTCAAACTCAATAGTGACGGAGTACATCCCTATTTTATTTAAATTAAATGGACTCTTTTATAGTCTAGTACTTAATTAATTTTTTTTTTCATGGTTTTGAATTATGAATAAAAATAATAGTTTAAGAAGATGATAAAAGTAATTTAGATGTATGTAATCAAATAAATATAGGTCATCAAATAAATACAGAAACATATGGACCAATCTTTGGTATCACAATTGGTAAATTCTTAGAAATTTAGTCTTTATCAAACAATAAATAAAGTTTAACTGCATTTCATTATAAAAACATATCTAAAAACGTGTGTAATAAATGATTATACGTATTCATTGCGAACATCCATCAGACTCTGGTGAGATTGTGCCCGGGATGCGAGCATGCGCGCGGCTATCGATCGTCTATGTTCAACAGAGATGACTTTCCGAGAGCGGACCGCGCCGAACATGCGTTTGAAATTAGAACTAAGTTAGAACTTCATATTTGTCTATGGCGTTGTGATTAGCGTGCGTTGTCTATGAATAATATAATATAATATATATTGATTAGAAAGCTCTGTTGATTTCTCGACTTTAGTTCTAAATTACGATTATGTAAGTAGTAAGTAGGTAGGTACTTAAAATATAGTTAGAAATCCATAGACTAAACCAAATCTTAACTCATCACTGACCATGGTGAGAATGGTTAAACCATGTATGCCATTATAGGACTGTATTATCATCACAATTTCATAGAAAAAAATCCTTAAAAAAAATGTTTGCATGTTTTCAATGGACATACTCGTAGCATTAGATAAGAGTCTAATATTTTGAATTATGAACTTCAAGTCAACGTAAGATATGTCTCTTGTACAATCCAAAGGCTGAATGAGAGGTACTTACTCGAAGTTCGTTGCGTTTGGCAATGGCGGCGGTCGCAACGTTGCCTACGTCACAAAGCTTAGGCAATTTCCAACACGTCATGTTGGGTATATTATATTACCAACTTTCAAATTTTATGTTCTGTATATTGGTATTAATGTATAAAAACTGCTAATTCTTTGAAACCGTAGAGCCTCTACGATTTGTAAAGTGTAATATGTTGCAGTCGTAGCTACTACAAATTAAAACTACGAAGCACCTACTGTCGTAACAGTATTTTTTGATGGAATAATTGTCCTTCTCAGAAATCTCAGATCATCCCCCGTGTTCCCGGTATGAGAAGTAACACATAACGGAGCTTCTTATTAGGAAAGAATTTTCGGAATCACAAACTAACTTATACTATATATATATTAGTTCTCAGTTCAAGTGTATTCCGAACCGGTAGTACAGTCTAAAAATTGTAATTGTTGACATTCATAAGTGCCTTATTAGGGCCTAAACTGTATAAATGAGATTTGATTACAATATGAGCATAAATAGGGTTATATTTGACTACAATCTCACCATGGTATGATACTGAAGGTAAGCACTAAATCTGAGAAGTAAACTCTCAAATACAAATATAGAGTCTGGCGACAGCTTTCTACTTGGTAAGCAAATACCTTGCTACCGAGCAAAATAAATACATTTGCACACGTTAGGTTATTACATCGCGCTGATGCAATCATTCAGTGTAGAATCATCCATAAACACGGCACCAGCATGCTAATATTTATCGTATTGCATGTTGCGAATGCTATATACGGCACCTATACCCGATAGGGATGTGCCTATATAAAAAAAAAATGGACATTCTTCACATACAGCTATCTGACACAAAACTAAGGCTGCATTCCGAGACGTAAGATAATTGCTCATAGCGCTCTATTCAATAATTTGTGTTCCGATACTGATATCACCTGTATGACAGCTCTAGCTGTCAATGATTCGGAACGATCGTGAACAAGCTCATAGTTTAAAGAACTATAACATTTGAGAAAGAGATAGTAAAATGAATGATGAACGCGCTACCACTATTTATATTATTGGGCTCGCTAACTTGAATACTCAGTATTTTTATGTGTAATAAATACACTCATAAAAACTTAATAGTGTCTTTGTCAAAACAAAAACACAACACAAGTATAACTTTTGACAGCCACGTTCACAGCCATAACAGTTTGACGCACGGTCGTCGTAGTCGCAATATGGCGCTTAAACTGACGTTATTAATGACGATTCACGAAACACGTTGTCGTGCTAACGGTGATTTGGTACGCTTTTAGCTCACATCGACATTAGCATGATTCGGAATGCAGCCTAACCAGAACTTGTACTATGGGAACCAGATAGGTGATACACTGGACTCAGACTCATGACAAAAATTCAGCCCCAAAGGGGGTAAAATTGCGGGAAATTAGTAACTATAATTTCATTTTTTAATACAAATCAATGTAAGCATCTCTAGAGGGTAGAGTACCACTCTACCGGAAATGTTTACGATTTTTATAGTTATGAATAACAAATCAATAAATTCACCGAAACGTAAATAAATAGTGAAATCTTAGAACTACCTATGAATCAATATGTAAAAATTTTCCTTAAAAAATTACTTCAAATATTCCGAGAAATGGGCACGAATGGCCGAGCGTTTGTAAACACTAGACATGAGTGGATTAGGTTACTTTATTACAATCAGTTTCTATTTGAAACAAATAACAATATCATCGATAGAAAATATTATAATGTCCAAAATTGTGCTATAGCAAATTAAACAGTAAATAAATTGCACCAGCCAGCTATTTGACAGTATGAAAAATAAATGATCAAACGCTAACCAGCGTACGAAACATCGAAAAATACGCGAAAAATTCAGATATGATGTACAAAAGCCTTAATAGGCTTTTGATGATTTTTAATTACCAGTTGAACCAATAAGAGTAGCTCAATTGAGGCTGTAAAATTACGACGTCACACGCAAGTATTTCATACAAAACTCTATAGTAAACTGGTAGTAATTTTATGATCCCCGCTTACAACACCAGGGGTATCTCTCGACCCTGCACAAAACTCTCTATTTATTGAAGTACCCAGTGCTGTTTTCTCTTGGTAATTTTTCAGTATCTAATGGCGATATGTTTGTGTTTCAGTGTGCAACTTCATAGTGCACGAGCGATGTGTGGGGCAAGTGGTAACGCCGTGCTGCGGGGTGGCGCCGAGCCTTATCAAGGTAACCGACGTTTTCAATAAATTCTTGACTGGTGTGGTCGGTTAGACTTCAGTTGAAAGACTGAGGAAATACCTACCAAAATCAGAATATCGCAACCAAATAACTTTATGTTGTGTACCTGCGCGTGAGCAAGGTTGCCATAGCTCATCGGGGAGGGGGGAAGGGTCGGCAACTCGCGAGTGCTACCCGGGGCGCTAGGTGTAATTATCTATGCTTGTGCTTGTGCTCTGCTTAGTTTGGAATCAGATTAAATCAGGTAAATTAAATTAATAATACATATTATTTACCGAAAATCACGTAGCCTTATGACGATGCTGTCAATAAAAGGTATTAGGACCTGAAGTGCTACGGTAAGCTACCCCTGATCTGGCGCTACGGCTACGACTTGTGCTACGGCCTACGAGCTAAGCTACGACACCAACAAGCGCGTTCACAGTTTGTATTTTTTTAACGAATTTAGTTTTTTTTTTTTTTTTTTCAATTTATTACATCGATTTCAAGCGCCTATGAGACGTAATTTTGTTATTAGCGACTGAGGAGACTATAGATTTATCTATGTATTAATTTGGCATTGAAAACGTCAAACAACTTTACAATGTCTGTTATTTATTGATAAGCAAACGGACGTAGGGATTTATTTAGTTTCAAAAGCATAACTTGACAAATCCAGGACTGAGCCGGTCCTGGATTTGTCAATTTGTCGTATAGTCAGCGTCCTAGGGGCGGCAAATTTCAGAGGACGCCAACTCAAAACTCTTGTTAAAGGGGCGGCTGGTACTACACGGACCTAGGGTGGCTAAGATTGCAAATCCGCTACTGGTCCGAGCTAAGATATGTGTGTTCGTGTTTTGACAGAACCCGGTGGCTCACTGCTGGTCGGAGCCGACACATCACAAGCGGAAGTTCTGCACGGTGTGTCGGAAGCGACTAGATGAATTACCAGCCTTACATTGCATGAGTGAGTTTTTTTTTACTATGTATAGGCCTCTGTTTGACCATCTAAATGTGGTCAGTGATGATGTGGTCGATGATGGTAAGCACACCAAAACCTAGAAAGGAACTGGCTCTCGAGTGCAGCTGTCGGAACACACCGAAAGGTGCTTTGCGATAGATTTTGAACTTGAGGGTGGTAGCCAGTCAGGCGATACTACAAAGTACCTCACCACCGTGCTATGGTTTGCTCAGGATGTTTTCCTTCACCGAAAGCTTAAGCTCATTGTAGGATTCGAACCCGCGACCTTCGTCTCGGCATTCGACGTCACTGAGCTATCATCGCCTTATACTTACCTTTTATATAATTCAAAAGCTGACCGCGCAGATGTTGTCCTGCCCTAAGAATAAAAGAAACTGGGATCTACCTACCTAAACTATTCACCCCTACTCTGCCTACCTTACCCTACCCTACCTACACCTACACCTACCTACCTACTTACCGATTTTTAGAAGGAATAACCTTCTCCAGACAATAACACAACAAAAAAATAATTAAGGAAATCGGTCAGCCGTTCGTGATCTTGTGACTATGGGAAATTATAATATATGAAATTACATGTATTTTTTTACTGTTTAGATGAGCCCCATATGAAGTCAATATCATATGCGTAAGATTTATGAAACCTTTTGCTAGTGATATAGAAATGCTAGTTGAATAAATAGATATACCGGGTTTTTTTCAAATCGATGTTTAGTTCGTTATACAGAACTTCTACTTTTTGGGACCATCTTTCAAATAAATCAACGAGGTTCAATAGTACAAGTTATTTAGAATAACGAAGCTAACTTAAGCTGAGATCTATAGAGCGTGCTTAGACTTTGCTCAGACTTTACTTAGGGTATAAACATACGTAATAAAGTAAAAATTTAATTTGTAGCCAAGTTTTTGGTAAGTCGTCGATTAGGTGCACTTAGACTTTGCTTAGCACACACTCGGAGAGATTCGAAGATTGCATTTTAAATACCGTCTTTGTACGGTAAAGTTGAGCAAAGTCTAAGTACGCTCTATAGATCTCAGCCTTAGTTTTGAAAAAATGCCGACCATTTCAAAGTTTCCACCTGTATAAAATGGTACTTATGATTTGGTGCATATGTTTATTAATGCTAGTACTACTCGTAAATATATATATGATATTAGTTATTTATATATTTTAACTAGAAGTTCTAAAGACCATGTGTGAATCTTTTTGCAAAAATATAATCTAATTTAATGCTAAATAAACTCATTTTTGTTAATTTTGTGTCGTACGCTAAAGTACCTTATAATCTTTTTAAACAACAAAATCCGTTGTTAGTGCTGCTTTAAAACACTCCGAAACGAAAACATTCCGATGTCGATTCCGTTCCAGTCGAGTTGTCAAAAGGCTATTTTAAATAGCAATCGGATGACATATCGAAAATAATCGATAGCGGAAAGATGGAATGTTTGCGAATAAATTAAAATAGCAGTTTACGAATCCATTTCCGATGTCGGATGTGCGGACCCTATTTCATAAAGGCAACAAATCATAAACTAACAAATTGACAGTCATTTTGACCGACTATTTTAATAAACAATCGACAGTCAATTAGACTCAATTGTTTATTAATTTGCTGTTATACCGGCACTTCATTTGTCTTTTTGTGTTTGCGTATTTGGCATTTTTGCCAGGTGTAGACGGTATATTTGTATGACGTTTGATTGATGATACCTTGTCGTCAAGAGGAGGCTCTCCGCGAATGACTCCGTCCCTTACTAAACTGACGAAGACAAGCGAGACAGGAGAGACGCAATTTTAGTAAAAAAGAAAAAAGTAACAAAACTATTCCCTTTCTAATGGATTTCAGAATGTAGTTATGTTAATAATTTCAAGTTATTTAGATGGCCCAAATAAAAGAAAAATGCATTCTTAGTTTTAAAAAGGGCCATATTCACGATTTTTTTCTGACGTTACTAATGAAAAATACCAATTTTTAAAAAAACAGTTCCCCCTCACACATTCTCTAGTTTAACATATATTTTTTTCCAAATCTCTTGGAACAAAGAATACAGAGAAAAACGCATTTCAGAATCATCATTTCTCGTATAGCATCGCCTTAAATATTTGGCAATGATCCTTGTGATATCTGTGCGTGTATTGTGCAGTATGCGAGTACTACGTGCACGGTGAGTGCGTAGATTTCGCGGCGGCGGACTGCAAGGAGAACGCGACCTACTGCGCGGGCAGCGAGCCGCGCCATGTGCACCACTGGCGCGAGGGCAACCTGCCCGCCAACTCCAAGTGTGCCGCCTGTCGCCGCGCCTGCTGGTCCACTGAGTGCCTCACCGGCTACCGGTGCGAGTGGTGCGGCAGTACTGTGAGTCACTTACCATCACCTACTTCTTCTTACATCTATGACTACTGTAGTGTATGCTCCGGCGGCAACACCGACCATAGAAGATCCTTGCCGCCTTATGCTGTCTTTTGTTAACTTATCGGTTGTTACCACTATAAATCTCATTAGTCGTAAGGTATCTGCTTCTTAGGTCTTTGGACATTCAATCTTCAAGTTTAACATCCTAGTTTAGTACCAATTAATGTTCCAGTCGCATTATTTTTTTCTTGTATGTAGAAAATGTTCTAGGTACCTAAAAACTTCTCACTGCTAAACAGAGATACTCCATACCACTAGTTTTGGACTTTCAACCTTCAAGTGTTATTCCTGTCGCTATATACTTGAACCAGTCTCCTTTTTGTCATTGTACGACTTCTGAATACTTATTAAGAACTAGTTCCTTCCTTCCATCTGCTCTGACAAGTGATGAGAACAGAATTATTTTGCCAAATTTATAAATATTTATGAGTCAGCCATTTAAAATCCCAAGGATTGAAGCTTTAACAGTGTAATTTTGATGTAAGTGTCACGCCGGCTGCCGCGCACTAATACCGGAAGAATGCAACTTCGGCATGGTGCAGCCGATCTTCCTGCCTCCGTCGGCGGTGTCGATCCCGCGCACGGAGGTGCCCATGGAAGCCATCATCGGCGTGCACGTGCGCCCGCCACCCTCGCAGCGGGACTTCGGATGCCGTAAGTGTCTGTTTCACAGCATTTGGCCCAAGCGTCGCCCGCGCCGCATCGCTTTTGGCCCTATACATGTGCCTCGCAATTCGCGGACCGGCTTGGTTAGTTTAGGCGTCGCTTGCTCGTAGCTCTCGATCTATCGGTCGATCTATCACCGCATACGCGATCAGATCTTTTCCATTCCATACACTTCTTTAGTGTAGTTTGAACCGCTACCGATTCGGACTCGGATAGATTTTTGTATGCATCTACCGGCTTACCGCATCGACTCAGGAGCGTCACGTTTTTTAAATCTTAGAATAAAATCGATTTTCTTTTTTTAAATCAAATATAAAAATATCTGATCGCGCGTGGCCCGTAAGCCATACAAATAGTTCCACATTCCGAGTCGGGATACACGTACAAAGCGGGTAGAGGCAATGCGAATCGCGCGGCACATGTGCCTGCGTGTGGGTGAAAGCGAGCGGCGGCGGAGCGTGAGCGGTGTGTTTGGGGCAGCGCGGGAGCGGCGCGCGGGCTCGGCGGGCTGGTCGCCGGCGCGGCTGGTGACCCTCGCGCGCCGCCTGCTGCCCGCCGCCTGCTCCCCGCACGGCGGCGCCTCGCCCCCCTACTCCAGAGGTATTGTGCACTACCACCCCCCCACCCCCACTCCAGCCCTCTACACAGCATGACCCTCTACTTTTGCTGAACTATCTGATATCCGAACGAGCACCTCACTTTTATTGCTAAAGATATCTTTGCTCGTTGTTCAACTAACTTCCCGGGAAACGAAAGTCTTTTCGGAATAATATGAATGTGGTCTCTCCTTGCATCTTTCACTTTCATCGAAATCGGTTTACTTTATTAGTATCGACAAGTTGGCATTGAAATTCATTAGTTCAGATTCATTCAGAGACGACAATACTGGCTTGTTGTTTGGTGAGTTCAGCAAACGTCAGCACTCTTTAGAAGCTTTTGCTGTTCTGCTTTGTATCCATATCATCACACTACATTATCACTATCTACGTATACTATATCTTCAATATTGACGAGGACATCGATTTGACAAAATACAAATTAGTTAATGTCAGTCTATGCTTTAACATTCTTCCGCCTGATTTATGTGCGAGCATGACAAATAATAAACGCTTATTTAAATAATCCAAAAATTAATAACTACAACACAATCTATATGCACACACTCGACTACTAATCAATCGGCACATATCTTCCTTCATACTTTACTATGAGTATATCAATTCAATCATACTGGCTATTTCCATTCGATTTGCCCAATTTCATAAAACTACAGGACAATATAAGAAAATCATCAAAAAAAAAATATTTATATCTGTCTGAATAATTTTACTTCCACATATAGTTCATTAGAATTTTGTCAAAATCGGCGTAGTTTCACTTAATTTTCCTCTCACTTTTTAGAACCTTGTTTACGCATGCGTAATGCAACGCAGAAGTAATATCATGAATAGCACCGTCTTGTAGTTTAATGAATTCCCAAGTTATTTCTTATTCTAATTATCACTTCCCCAACTTGACATAAAGCACAGTAAGCCGACCATCCTCAAGAATACTCATGATGAAGTATTCCAACGGCACTAAGGTAACAAACATACCAACATAATCACATCTTATGTAACGCCGTAGATATGTGTCATAATATGTATGCTGCCTAGTTTCCAATGTCGCTTAATCGGTCTCAGATAAAACCTAGGACCATTTCAGATTTTTTGTCCATATAGGTACAGGATGTTTCGGTTGGTTATTGTACTCTATAGGTACCTACAGGTCATAAAAATATATTGCAGAATAGAAAACAACACAAAAATGTTTCAAAACCAAAAAATATGAACGAAATTAGTTTAGAACTAAAATATCTTAAACCTGTTTAAAGTACAACAGAGTAACTTACTAGATTACTCGAGTACTAAAATCACTATTTCGACTCATCACTAAGTTTCTGAGTACGAAGAGTTTTTACCAGAGATTTTATGCTAAACTTCTACGTTTCTGAGTGCGAAGAGTTTTTACCAGAGATTTTATGCTAAACTTCTACGTTTCTGAGTGCGAAGAGTTTTTACCAGAGATTTTATGCTAAACTTCTAACAGTTATAGGTTCGCAATGGTCGCTCGGACTCCTGAAATTTGTAGGATTATAAATGAGAAATCAAACCAAAATCATCCTGGACAAAACCTGATGGATCTGGTTTTACTGAGACTTTAATGATGTGTCTACAAAAGTTGTAAGATATATATCTGGTAATACATAGTATAGGTATACGTGTCAACCAAATTTTTTATCATACAACTTTTAATGGTTAATTGTAAAATGATTCCACGTATCAAATAACTTGCTGCAAATTAAAACAAGATGGCATATAATCAACTTTGGTCAAATTGCAATATCTACAACATGTCAAGTTATGCCATAAAATATCTAAATGTTATAGATATGTGGAAGCACCCTAAAACGATGTAATAAAAATATAACTAAAAATATTAATTTATGTGAATAATAAATAATTTAGAATTAACAGTGTGCCGACATCCCCGCTTTTAGGTAAATAGTATAATTAAACTAGTTAATAAATAATACCAATATTTTAAAACTTTATAACAATAATTGTGTAATTTAATGGAAAAGTTTAAAATAAATTCATGAACAGAATATGATCTACAATAATTTAAACTTAGCCAACTTATGTTTGTGTGGGGTCGCATTCACACGTAACTGAATTCGATACTCCACGACCTAGAGCTGCATTGGAAAAAGCCTTTTTATTAGGCTGAATTGCTAAACATCATAAATGACCAGACTACTGGCATGATGAATAAAAATGTTCCTAATTAATAATCGAGATACTTATATATACACGCGAGGGCAAAGCCCGGGGTGTCTGGGGGGTCGCATGTGAGCGATACGCGGTGTTGCAGCGCGCAGCGTCAGCGAGGAGTTCAGCTCCGGCTGCGAGGGCCGCTCGGGCTCCGGCGGGGGCTCCACCGGCGCGCCCGCCGACCAGGACCACAGGCCTGACCATAAACAACATAGAGACCGCACGCCTGATGATAGGGATGAAGGTATGTATTGCCCTACGAGCTATGTTCTATTAGCAGGTAACGATTAAATGTTTGATTTCTTCTGGAGACCCAAAATTGCAGATTCACGTTATTTATATAGACTTTTTTAAACATTATTGGTGATTAAAATAGATTAGTATTTCTTTGTTGGATCAAACAAGTAACCGTCCGTAAACTCTGTAAAATCTCTCAAAGACGTCAAAAACTAAATTCTCGAAAATATTATGGAAATCCAGTGATTATTTATGAATAAACTCTAAATTCCCAACAGAAGTAGTAAAAGTGTATGACGGCGAGGCAGCCTGGTCACGGCGTCTTTACCGGCCAGTAGTGGTCGGCCGCAACTGGAACGAAAGGGAGCTAATATCAGCCGCACTGCGAGCATTCCACGTCGCCAGAGACCCTGAGCAGTTCGAGCTGACAGACGCTCTGGCCGGCGACGAGCCGCCACTCAAAGATCCAACACCACTGGCCCGTGTTACCAGGCTGCCGAACAAGAGACCCGCGTTATTTTTGCGTTTCAAGTAAGTGGAGATTAGGTTAAGAATTATGCATATAGGAATGTTTTTGACAGGTATAAAACATCTTTCCAGCTTTTCTTGGAGATTAACTTGGTAATTTGTGAATAAGGGCACGTGTCAATATCCTATATACCTAAATTTGATATGATTCTGACAAAGCATAAAAAAAACATATCCATCTAATTGAAAAGTCATTGTAGAAGAAACTGCGACGAAAACTGTCACTAATAAGCAACTCCAACGTTTTATTCAGTCCTTAGCCTCCAAAACTCTGTCGGGTCGATATCATGGCACAGCTGTCAGTCGCTTTAAAGACGAACGAACTCCAACCCCTGATTTTCCCGTACCAGGGAACCAGAAACAGGCGGCGGTGAGGTCCGCGTGTACCCGGGCCGCGTGGCGGGCGCTGGCGAGACGTTCGTGACGGTGTCGTGTAACGGCGAGGAAGCCGTCGCGGACCTCATGGCCTCCGCGCTCGAGCGGTTCGGCCTCGACCCCGCGCGCGCCATACACGACTTCAGATGCTCGGAGATCTTGCTCGATCGTGGTGGTAAGTTACAATTAGGAGAGGTTGCATGTGGCAGAAATTAGAAGATTTTGCAAGTCTTGGCAGATTTGAAAGGAATTAAAAACCAATCGTATTTTTTCCTACTTCCTGAATTTTTTTCGCCATCAAGAAATTTGCCTGATATAGCCATTACAAGAATTTCCATTGCAACTACTCGAGTGGTCAGGCCAAATGATTGCAGAATCCCACCGAAAAACTCTTTATACGAGTGAACTATTGATTCAGAGAACTTGCTCAGTTACATCTATGCAAAAAGTCTCTGGCAATATCCAGAGACTCGTTTGTCCTTAAACGTTATGAATATTGTGCCAGTATCGGAGCGCGTGCTGGAGGAGGAGGAGCGTCCGTGGCGCATCGTGGTACGTCTGGCGCGCGAGTCCGTGCGGCGCATGGAGCTGGCGCGGTTCTACCTGCAGCCGCGCCGCGACCCGCACGGGCCCACCCTCGCACTCTTCGTCGCCTCGCTGCCGCCCGGACTATCCGAGAGGAACTATGAGAACATACTCGTCGAGTTCCTGGGCACTGGTATGCCGATATTGTATTGTATAGTAATCCTTACAGTGCTCAAGATTAAGCAACGATTTGGAGTTTATTTCATGTGACCAGATAATTTTAAGGTACCTAAATGATTTAGTACTTTACTTTTTTGGAATACCAAGTGAGATCTTTTGGTATAGTTACCCAAATATTTGTAACTAACATAGAATATTATCATTTTTAGGGGAGGGCAGACAATACCTAAAGATTACAGGAAAACCTATAAGAAGTCTCTCTAATACCATTTAACCTGCAATTCATGGATATATATATATATATATATATATATATATATATAATCTGAATCTCTGAAACGGCTCCAACGATTTTCATGAAATTTGGTATGCAGGGGGTTTCGGGGGCGATAAATCGATGTAGCACATCGATAACAAATTTGGGTCAGATTTAATATATTTATGGAACTTAGTTAAACATGTACGGAACCCTCTCCACACGAGTTTAACTCGCATTTGTCCGATTTATTACATATCCTACCTAATCTTTTTAGATGTATGAGAGATTCACAAATTTGTTGCACTAAGTAATTTATCAGCTTCTGTTCAGTATACCATTGTATTTATGTCCAGAAAACAAGTTCACATCAATCGGGCCGATATACTACGAGTACGGGTCGATGGTGATCACGTACGAGGACGCCAGTAAGGCTGTGCGCGCGCTCTACGCTCTCAGAGAGGCCAAATATGAAGATAAGCATTTATTAGGTAAGGCCAATGAAAGGATGAGCTTTCTTTATGATTTCTGTCAATTTATAGGCATTACAAACAGAAAATTATCATTTATCTTTACGCAAAGCTACAATAGAGAAATATTTAAGATGAGTATCCGGCTCGAAGGACTGACTCTCTCATTAGCTCAATATCATAATGTCGTTTAAGAATCCTATTTATTAATATACTCGTCTTGCGTTAGATTTAATGTTTGTATCAGATGTCAATTATTTGACGGTATTAAGGAATGAGATATCTCCACTTTCACTGAATCCTATATGAAATTAATATAAATATGGTGATGTCCAGTGATGCTGCTACCCAGCATCGAACCATCAATGGTACCAGCAAATGTGAAGCCGCTGCTGGTATTCGTAAACGTCAAATCCGGCGGCTGTCAGGGTTTGGAGCTCATCTCTTCCTTCCGAAAGCTCCTCAACCCTTACCAAGTGTTCGATCTCGAAAACGGCGGGCCTTTACCTGGGTAAGTCACTATTGTGATCTCGGTTTTAAGTATCAATCGTTTTTCATAATATATTATGAAGCCTTTGTTTATGATAATCCAAGTACTAATCAAGTAGTGATGTGCAGGCTGTACGTTTTCCGTCACATCCCCAACTACAAGATCCTGGTGTGTGGAGGCGACGGCACCATCGGTTGGGTGCTGCAGTGCCTCGACAACGTCGGCCAGGATTCCCAGTGCTCCAACCCGCCCTGTGCCATCGTTCCCCTTGGCACCGGTAACTATATCTACTCCCTTGTCTTTCAACAACATTTACATTCCCCTTTCTATTGCCATCATTTTTAAACTCAAAACGATTTGTCTGAGTTCCTCTACTAGGTTAGGACTTAGGGTCTATGTCTTTAAGTGGGTGTCAAAAATGATCGGCGAATACATCATGGGATAGGCAGCAATATAAATCGATGAGATGATGATAAAACAAAGAAAAAATCATTAACTTTAGTAGCATAATTGGCAATGCAATTTGAAGATCATGTCAAAGTCCTTTCCTCTACTGTTCAGATAAATTTAAAATAGTTAAATGAGTTAGTGTTATTTAATGTTAACAATGGTGCCGATTCTGTTGTTTACGAACTAAAATAATTTTAATCTCACTATATCTCTTTCTAATAGTAAATATAAGAAAGGGATGCAAGATATTTTAGTCCTGTCAGTTTAATCCGATCACACATTTCAACGTGAATTTAAGCGCGATCTTTATTGGTCACGACTATTTACCAGTACATTACGACGGTATGGATTAAACTGACAGCATTAAAAATGTTCTATCTTTTTACAATAAGGTTAAAATGAAAGAGAGGTGACATGTCTAATATTAGTTAAGTTCGTAAACAACAGAATCGGCACCAATATTGTATGTCCGCTATTACTAAACCGAAACGAGCAATATATGACTAAAAATGAAGAGAAATATTGTACGTACGTTGGTAACGTCCAGGTAACGACCTTGCCCGCGTGCTCCGCTGGGGCTCCGGGTACACCGGGTGCGAGGACCCGCTGTCCCTGCTGCGTGACGTCATCGACGCCGAGGAGATCCGCCTCGACCGCTGGACCGTCGTCTTCCATCCAGAGGACAAGCAGGACGAGCCAAAGGAACTCTCCAAACAACTACCTGGTTAGTGGACAATAATGTGTTCTTCTCAAATGGTTGGAATGACAATAAAGGAGGACAATGACTTTCAAGAATCACTTTCACACACGGCCATATAATCCCAAATTATGCAGATCATGTACTTTAAAAACTAGAAGATTGACCACGTACATAGATTACTTTTTAAAGGATTTAACTCTGGTTCTGGTTACTCAACCGATGAAAAACACACTTGAGCACTTGTCTTTCGACTGTACTCTAGTTTCTGGGCGGCTTAACATCATGTCAAATAGAAAGTATTCAACACCCCTAACGCCAACAATTGTTCTCTCAAATTAGACCCTGGCGAAGCACTTACGAACGGTGTACATGTCATCTGCATATATCGTTTAAGCCGCCCTTGAAACCTCAAATTTATAAAGTAATTAGTTTATAAGCAAATTATTATCTTACAACAACCAATTGGCAATCAAATGATACTAATAAAACCACAGTGTTAACAACATTAGTGGTGACTGTAGTACCTCACCTTGCAGCGTCTGTGACCACAGGATCGCAGAGCGAGGACAACTCGCAGATACTAGTCATGAACAACTACTTCGGTATCGGCATCGACGCGGACCTCTGTCTAGACTTCCACAACGCCAGGGAGGAGAACCCTAATAAATTTAATAGCAGGTTAGTATGGTTACAATTATCCAGAAAACAGCAATCTAGAAAGCGTATTTAAATTAAAAAGACTAACATTAATTCATAGGGCTTTACAAGCACTGAATAGTCGGACTAATATTGGTCAGGATGGCAGGTAGGATTTATTATTAGTTCTCATCTACTTCCATAATAAAGGACACGAGACAAAATGGCGGCGGAATTCATATTCTTAGTTGGCAAAAATGTTCTTTCCAAATCAGATTTTATCAAATGAACTATACGTGGTTTCATCAATGAGTTTTATCTATAACATCTTACAAAGAATAAAATTATCTACAAAAGAGATTGAACCTTCCAGACTACGTAATAAGGGTGTGTACGTGAAGATGGGACTGCGGAAGATGGTGGGACGGAAGATGTGCAAGGACCTGCACAAGGCGGTCAAGCTGGAAGTGGACGGGAAACCGGTCGAGCTACCAGCTGTCGAGGGAATCATCATATTGAATATACTCAGGTAACACAATTAAGACCAAAAAATAGTTTAATGAAATCAGAATATGGCGAGATTGTGATCTATACATAATAAAAAAACAATCCTTTGAATCCAATCGCCCTTATTCAAAATTTTGGGCTAAATTGATAGCCATATCAATTCTTAATCTCACGGATTATCTCGACACGAAATATTCTAGCTGTGATTCGTTCACTTTGGTCGCAATATCATTTGGGCAAACAGAGAGCTGGTGCATAAAATGAGAGTCTTATTAAATGGCACAGTTGGGGTTCCGGCGCAAACCCGTGGGGCCCTGAAAAGGACGACCAGTTCAACAAGCCCAACCACTGGGACGGCATGCTCGAGGTGGTCGGAGTCACCGGCGTAGTGCACCTCGGGCAGATACAGTCCGGATTACGCGGGGCCATGCGGATAGCACAGGTCAGTCACAATACTGCCTCTCTGTTTACAGCTTTTGGACATACTTCATTAAAACAGGATTATCTACACTAATATACAACGTGCTATGGAACTAGTTCGTTCAGAATCAATAGTGGAATCGATCGATCAATTTTTCACACAAAAAAAAACCATAACGCGTTGCAGATGATTATCAAGCAATTCCTAAAATACCTACATTTTTTCTAATCCAACAAAATTTCTTGGAAAAATATTACAATACCTATGGGTTTTTACAGGGAGGTCACATCAAGATTAATCTTAAGAGCGAGATTCCAGTGCAAGTAGACGGAGAGCCGTGGGTCGCGGCCCCGAGCGAGGTGGTGGTGCTCAAGTCGGCGCTCAAGGTAACATTACTCTCCATCAACGATACACGCAAAATGTGTCCTTAACGTGTCCAATAAGAATTGATAATGCAATTTAAGATCCCTACGTCTGACTAAACAGAATTGAGAGACCTAAAATGTACTCGCAAATGTGTAATGCTAAAGTTAACTTATACATGTCTGAAACAAAAACTGTAAAAAAAGACCCACAAAAGAAAAAAGCCTTGCTGGGCCTAAACTGAATAAATGAGTAAGTTTCGTACCGGAGTCTTTACAATTTAAGTGTATTTCGAACTGGTGGTAGTCAATTTTAGCTTCTGACGTTCATAAATGCCTTATCAGGGCCTAAACTAAATATTAGTAGCGAGGTGAAATACATACGTATCGTGTTTTGAATTTGAATCTAGAACTTATAGACTAAAATATAAAACTCATAAGAACTTTGAATAAGTATCAATCAGTTGCCTTCTTGACATTATAACAGGCTGGCAATAACTCTTGTATTGCAAATGGCGACAGGCGACGGTAACCACTTCACGATACCAGGCCGTATGCTTTTTTACCGATTTTGTGGCATAAAAATGACCCTCTGAACTGATATGCAGATTTATGTGGTCGATATGTGCAGGTAATTTTAAGGGATTATTTCTATTTATAGCACTATCAATTCCTGTTGGACATAATTACTTTATATTTTATTGTTTGCATGTGCTCGCTTGCCTGTGCCCGACCGGGTCCAAAATTAATATTGCTTCAATGATTTGTATCTGAGTTACAACTTGCAAAGTTTCGCTTGGTCAACGACTCATATTTACATTACTTTAAAAATATAAGTTTGTTTTATGATATCATTTCAAATATTCTTTATATTAAATACAAAAGGGGTAAAAGTAATTTCAAAGGCTTATAGTAAGTGACAAGCGAAACATTGCTTTTCAAAATTATATAAATTCCGAGTCCCGAGTCACGTAACGCCCGAGCACTGAAACTCCACGCAGCACCAAATACCACTTTTATAGTTTATAATAATACGAATTTGCGCTAAACGACCTATTATTGGTCAGTTTCGTAAAAACCTTACCAATTTTCGCCTCGGTTTTGATACTTGCCGCTACAACACAAGCTATGTACATCTGACGCTGTTAACTAGGCCCTAGGATTGTCACACAAAGATAGGAAATAATTGGATTTTTTTAGTTAATTTAAGGGTTGTAGTGAAGGAATTAAATTAATCTATTTAAAAAAAAAATAGAGTGATTGTAAATAATTTACTAAATTAAAGGGGTAGATAAATTTCGGACATTTCGCTTTGTACATTTTACTTAGTCAACAATTTATAATTTTAGTTAAAATTTTAAACACATAGTAGCACCTTTTATTTGCTTAGCACATTTTACAAAAATCGAGAGCAACTCGAGTAGTAAATTAAGATTCTACCAACGAGGCGACAACCCTATCGAAATAGCGAGGTGAAATACATACGTACCTAGCGTGAAGTCAGGTCAGGTCAGGTCAGGCGTAGATAGGCAGGTGGTATCGGAACCGAGGCGAGGCGTGGTGGGCGGGTGCGGCGGCGGGAGGGGTCGGGGGGGGGGGGAGGGAGGGGGGCGGGCGCGGCCTGGCTCGGGCGCTCACTGTTGTGCTTGTGGCAGGCGACGATGCTGAAGAAAATCAAGCGCGGGTCGGGGGGAGCCGGCGCCGCGGCCGCAGCCGCAGCCGCAGCCGGAGCCGGAGCCGGAGCCGCTGCGGGCCCGTGACGTCACTCCCGCCGCCGCCGCCGCCGCCGTCGCCGCCGCCCTCGCCCACCGCCCGCGCCCGCCCGCAGGCCACCATGCTCAAGAAGCGCGCCAAGGTGCGCCGCCGCAACACCGAGCCCAGCATGCCGCCCCCGCCGCCGCCGCCCCCGCCCCCGCCGCCGCCCCCGGCGCCGCCGCCCGCAGACTCCTGAATCTGGCTCAGCGAGCGCCTCATCTAGCGCCCGCGCCAGCCTCGGGCTCAAGGCCGACGCGCACGCCCGGCGCTCGCTGCCCCGGTCTCGGTCCCGGTCCCGGTCTCGGTCCCGGTCCGGCGCCGCCTCCCCGCTGTCGCATTTCGCGACGACCGTCACGAGTAGTAGTAGAAAATTTTTTCAAAAATCAAAAATAAAAACATATTATTATGTAAATAAATTATTAAACAGAAGTAAACTATATATAACTTAAAATAAAAAATTTATAGTCATTAGTTGTTGTTTTATTTTTAGTCTGGTTATAATTTCGAATGTGTAAAAAATAAATTACTGAAATATGTAATTCTGTGTTTTTTTTATCTCCCGTGTGCTCTCCCGAGGCTTAACGATGTCTAATACAAAAAAAAAAAAGGTACTATTTTTGTGATATTTTAACCAACACAATCTACAGCAGCTTACTATTTATTAACCGACTTCAAAAAAGGAATACTAATTTGTATTGAATTCATACACAACTATTAGTAGATTCACTATACACTTTTACACTCTCAGCAGAATGCAACAGTTTTATTTAGAGATTAATCTTTCTAGCAAGATATAATGATATTCCCGACTCTTCCTGTTAAATAACGTAAAAAAATAATAGTCACGTATTATGGGGTTTTATGTTTTCTAAGTCACTTTATTATGGAAGGAAAAAAGAAAAAAACACCACATTAGTACAAATGCATAAAAAATATTACAAAAAATACATATAATACAGTAGATAGTTAAAAAAAATCAAGAGATAGTTTTATAGCTTTTTAAAACAAAAAAAGGCAAACAGATTACGCACAATCCCTTGACGTTCTGTCCGGGTATATTTTATAGTAAGGAAATACCTTTCAAAATTCAAAAAAAAAAAAAAATCCAAATGTACCCATAAATGACACCCTAAATTGGATATATTTTGTAGTTCGAATATGTGAGCGTCATACAAACTATACCCGACCTGTTATGTATTCTTCTATAATACTGTTAATAAGCTGTCCCCCGCGGTTTCACTCGCGTTCCCGGGATAAAAAGTAGCCTATAACCTTCAGGGATAATGTAACTTCCTATTTGTGAAAGAATTTTTCGAATCAGACTGGTGGATCTAGAGATTAGCGCGTTCAAAGAAACAAAGAAACTCTTCAGCTTTATTATTAGTATAGATAATCTTATTGAAAAAAAAAAATAGGGGCTTCCATAGGGTGGGTATACTTTGTGAATACGCGACAAATATGTATAAATATTAAACTATGGGTAAAAAGGGGATAATTCGATATACATACAAAGATTGTGTACAATATTATTTTTATTTTCCCACACTTAAGGACTAGTTCACAAGCATTGCTTAATTTATTAGTAATAACAATATTATGACCAATTTATTAACATATTTTTTTTATAACAAAAGTTCAACGCATTAGCATATTCAGCCTTAAAGACTGCAACTTAAGTTACAAAGACAGTATTAAATATAAATCACAAGCCAATGACAAATATGTATGAAATTAACTGACTTAAAATGAAGTCTTAAAAAAATGGAAACAAATAAAATCGATCATTTATTTACAACATTTTCTAGTGTAATCTTTTTAGTTAAAAGTATAGTGCGACAAGGATCTTTTGACACGTGGCCAAAATCGGAACTATCTTGTGAAGTGTCACTTTTGACAGTTCAGTCTGTCCGCGTATTATTGTTGTATGTTGTGTTGTTTTTGCTTGTTATTTAATCAAATAACATGCCGAAACTAATAAGTGATGTCAGAGTAATCATGTTGTCACCTGTCGATGTCATTCAACTGCCAAAAGATCCTTGTTGTACTGTAATTTGGTAATTTTTGTACTTCATCAGTTACATGAAGATATCGTGTATTGAGTTGTGAATTAATACACTTACAAAAATATTTTTTTTAAATACCTATGTGCAAAGGTCGTGTCTGCCTTATATTAAGCTAACATAAGTATTAACCTAAGGCATATAAGATTCACAACACCTTTGTTGTTTATTTTTGAAAACAACAATATTATCTTATTACTTCAGGAATTATAAATAGTCAAATAGATTTTTTTTAATGTCTTTTTTGTTGTTTAACAACCTTTTATTGTATTTTTGAATAATAAATAGCTAAAAATATGCACCATATAGATAATGAACTAGTATTTCATGTATTTCACTAGTATTTCATGTAAATTAATAGAAAGGATGGCTTTAACTTTGTTGATAGGATTTCATTTTAATTTCATATGAAGCTAGAATCAAAAACAGCATACCCATATATTTCTTTCAAATCAAATTATTATTATAATGGATTAAAAAAAATGAGAATTGAATTCAAGATGAAGAATGATAGTGTCATCATTCTTCGTCGTCATTTAAGATTTTCGAACTTGTCAATGAACTATTAGTGGACACATTTAGAGGGGAGTATTATTTTCTATTGTGCGGCGGTTAAGTAGTATCTTAAACATCTAGTAGGAAACAACATTGGGATGTGTATAACTAATAATTATATGTATTTTATTTATTATGTATTATGCCCATAAATAATTTGTCATTTTAATTGAGTTGAAAGACAATTGACACATAATTACTGAACTGTTACGCGCACAAATCGTATCAAATTACTTTAAATCATGTTACATCTCTGTTTAAAAAGCGACATTGAAAAAGGATAGAATATATTTATAGCCTATGTCATTGTCAGTGACCAAAAAATGTGGCGACATAAATTCTCTATTATTTTCTTTGTTTGAAAGAGATATAGTGAGAGTAAATTCGTACTTTCTGAACAACAGAATTAGGATAATTATTTATGGGCTTTCTCTTTAGCCTTGCTGCTTACATTTGATGCATTACAATATATAAGCTTCGTGTTCATTCCTTAGCAAACTTTTAACAGATAAGCCTACAAACCTAGCGTGGATGATGATTTTTACTTACAAGCTCATATCAGCCGTTTAAAAAGTGCATAGAGACATATCACTACATAGTTTAAAACAAAGTCGCTTCCCGTCTGTCTGGCCCTATGTATGCTTAGATCTTTAAAACTACGCAACGGATTTTGATGCGGTTTTTTTAATAGATAGAGTGATTCAAGAGAAAGGTTTATATGTATAATACATACATACTATAGTACAGAAAAGCCGAAAAATTCAAAGATTTGTACACCCGTGCGAAACTGGGGCAGGTCGCTAGTACAATATATTACAAGAGAACCACAAATACATGGCCCATCGCTAATTCCTAGCTAAACGTAAACGAGCATAACATTCCCGAATCGAAAGAATAACAATATTTATTACCAATCTTATGTGTTACCATTATAAGGTACAAGATTGATTATCGAAATGTTTTCGAAGGAATATCAACAAAGCATTTTACCTACACGAGTAAAGGACTGCGCAAGTACACTTGTAAGCGATATCAATGTGTGTATAATCCATAGTGTATAGTTATACAGGGTTATTAAAGGATGGAAGTAAGCTTGTTTGTATGTGTAACTCACGAGTGATTCGTTCCGAAGGATTACTCCCATGTAATGTACGAATTGAATTCGTTCTACTCTGTGGAGTATTTTAGTTCCACAGTTCCGCGACTCGTCGGTCCCGCTCAGAGTAGAATCGAAATCGAGTGAGTGATTTGCCACCGCGAGCCGTTCTTTCGGGCAGTACCGAAGCACACATAGACAGAACACTCTGTTTGTACGCGTTAGCGAGATTCGATTCGTCATAGCATTCACACACACTGAAAATCGTATATCGCTCTCTTTTCTGTTACTCGAAGACCTAGAGCCAAAGCAGATGAGCAGCACAGTCCCACTCTATACGCGTTTATTACCACTGATTTGCGTAACGAAATGAACTGAATTGATGAATGAGTTCCATAATTAGAACGACTTTGTCCAAGTCTAAGTGGAAGTATTCATCAAAATGAACATCTTTTAATATGGATTCATTGTACTACAAGCTCTTACCCGTGAAGTAAAAATGTACATCACACGCTAGACCAAAATTGACACTATTATTAAAGCAGATAGCAACCGTCATAGAAAACTAGTAGCTTATTATTATAACTTAAGCTATCCGTGATTTTGATACTTATTTAAATGTAGGCGCACCTTTTCGCGGCGTGTTGCATTTCTGGAGAAGAAAATTAGTTGGTGTATTTTGGAGCTTTCTTTGGGGCAATTAAAGCTTCGTAAACTGGGGATTGCTAATAATGTTGAGGAATTTGAGTGTCGAATACAGAAAAAGTCAGGGGGGGGGGGCGATTGGTAGTGTATATTTACTGATTAATAACAAAAGAAATCATCAACACATTCCTCCAAGGTATATTACTGACATATTCGACTATTTCATGAAAATGTTACAAATATACCTTGGAGGAATGTGTTGATGATTTCTTTTGTTATTAATCAGTAAATATACACTACCATTCTTGTCGCAAATAACATGTTGATAACTTACGACCTATAACTGAGCTGCAATTTGCAAAAAACGTGATAAAATTTGAATTTCGCGCTCCAACCGAAGGTTTCACCTTAAGCAAGCCGCCTGTCAGTGCAGACGTGGCCTTATTGTTAGCTCAAGACAATTTAGAGGGAGATAGCACTATAGAGTACGTACCTAAGTGTAAGCGTATGTACAGAGCAGCGGCGCGTGCGTCTCGGCGGTGTAGTTCCGCACGCGACTGAAGCTGAAGGGCGGGAACTTGGAGGGAGACAGCTCGAAATGCGTCCACTGGTCTCGACGCATACACACCGAGTACCGACGCCATTGCAGCTGGAAATTACGCCGGGAACGTACGTTGTGCAGTTCTAATTCCTAGGATAACATACATTATTGTCTATTTTATTTATTTTAAGATATCAAATAGCATAACTTATGCATAGTTTATACATGAAATTTGACTTAATGAATTTCAAACATGGTGGTCACTTTTGAGGGATAAATTAGATTTTTTTTAAAAAACATTTTGAAATCTATATTGTGTAACACATCAAATGAAAAGAAAACCTTTAGGAAGTGTATGGTATTTATTTTTTTAAAACTAGCTTCCGTCCCGCGGTTTCACCCGCTTTCCCGAGGATCTTGTTTTCCTGGGATAAAAAGTATCCTATGTGTTAATCCAGGTCATAAACTATCTGTGTTCCAAATTTCATCCAAATCCGTTCAGTAGTTTTTGCGTGAAAGAGTAACAAACATCCATACATCCATACTCACAAACTTTCGCATATATAATATAGGTATTAGTAGGATGTTGTCCATCTCACTTTACTTACCATATGAAAGGTCTGTTCCTGGTGTTCGACCTCCTTGCGACGCGCGCGGAACCGCGTGTTCGACGACTGCGCAGGTTTCTTTTCCGTCGTTTTCTTTATAACGATCACCACCTGATTTAAAATTTATTGCATCAATGGCGGCTATATACTATGACGAATTTCGAATTCAATATTGGATCAATATTCAATTTGGGATCAATATTCCATTTGGGATCAATATTCCATTTGGGATCAATATTCAATTTTGGATCAACATTCTATTTTACACAATATCATCAGTTCTTTAAATCAGTTCATGTACGAGCTTGAGATCTGTGACATACACAGAGACGGCAGAGTTACTTTGGGTTCGGCACCCTATAAATATGTAACTACGTGTATGAAAACCAAGAAATAAAAACATTTAGATTTTTCTTTTTGTGGTATTTTGTCCAATAAAGATCAATACAAGTGCACCAGTGAAAAAAAATGAAAGGATTACGTGTATATTCTCAAAGTCTCATTAGCATGGTTGCCATATATGCCTTTGTTTTCAACAAAGAAAGAAGAATAGCCCTTTATTTAAACGAATAGGATGTCAAAGTAAAGTAAACCTTATTACTTCACATTAAGGTCTATCTGTTAAATCTATGGTTAAATGCAAAAAATATAGATAAACCTTATATTGACGCAATAGGGTTTATTTTTCTTTGACATACCTAAACGTCGAAAGGTATTTTAAGACTAACCTTATTCTCAATGAGCCGGTAATGTCCAGGCAGTATGCCGAGCGAGTTCTTAGTGTGTCGATGCTTGAGCGCGGCCACGCAAGCCAGCGGTTCCTCCGCCGTCGTCCACGTCAGCACCAGGCCTTCCGGGAAAAACCTGGGGAACAACACTTAGCTTACCAAAGGGTAACACTGTTTCAGACTGATCTCAGTATTTTTTTATTTTATTTATCTTCACTATAAAAAAAAATATTTTTTTTAATAAATTAACGACATTTTATTATTTAATTTAAATACACAATAAAGCTTTAACAATGATACCAAGAGGTGTGCGGAATTGCGAGCGTACATCGCCACGACTCAAGTTAAAGGGTGTCTCAATATATACGCGTAACACTTAGCTGCAACAAGCAACAAACTAGTTCCTGCGCTAACGTCACTCACAAGTAGGGTTGCCATCTCTAAAATCTGCCAACCAGGACGACAAGCGTGAATACCCGGGATTTTTTACTTGTATATATATATTTTTTTTTTGTTTTAATTGTCATAAATCAACTTTTTATTTATTTTACCCAGGTGACTTTAAAACTCGGACTACAAATGAAAGCCCGCCCGGACGCTCCCCGGAAGCCGTCTAAACTAGGACAAATCCGAGGAAACCCGGACGGCAACCCTACTCACAAGCCCACTCGAACTAAGCAGTCTCCTGCCCCCTCTTTGGTTTAGTGACTTATTTTCCAATTTGAATAATATCACACTAAATCAGTGTTTATGATGTAAATAATTCGATATACAAATAAAATCAACTACAAACATTACACAAATTAAAAAATACGTTAAATAATATGATAGAAGACGTAGAAGAAGACGTATGAATGATGAAATAAAAAACATACTCATATTTTTTATGAAGTCCCGAAAAACAACGTTTATAAAAAAGGCCTTAGAATGAATAAATATTTGAACATACCTAAGGTACCTATAGTAGTCGATGAGGTACCAGGGCCTGTAGAACTGGTCCTGGAAGGAATTCTCCCCGTGGCGCAGGTAAGTGGTCTTGCTGATGTAGCAGCCGTGGAGGTGAAGCCGCGGCCGTTCTATGTACATGTGCCGCCAGGACGAGAACCCGCCCGCGCGGGGAGTCCCACACTCTATACCCCAAGTTCTATAACAAGACACATCAGTTTACATTTCTTTAAGGCGATGATAGCTCAGTGGTAGTGACTTCGGATGCCGCGACGAAGGTCGTGGGTTCGAATCCTACAATTAGCTTGAGCTTTCGGTGAAGGAAAACATCGTGAGGAAACCATAGCACGGTGGTAGGGTACTTTGACAATTACCTCTGGTATTGCAAATGGCGATAGGCGACGGTAACCACTTACCATCAGGTGGACTGCCTTCATGTGAAACTTCTGACATATGTGTTAATCCAGAGTGTCAGCTACCTCCATACGAAATTTCATCAAAAATTGGTCCAACCGTTTGAGCGTGATGAAGTAACTCGCAAACATTCGCATTTATAATTTTAGTAGGATTTTCGATCTCACAAAATTTACGAAATCTCACAAACACTGTATTGCTATTATGGTCTATGTTTGAGTTTAGTAGATGATGTCCACCGTTTTACCGGATTGTACGGGATAAAAAGTACCTATCTAATACTCTCTTCATGAACGTTAATACTCACTCTACCACCGGATCACACATAAACTGAGAATACCCTGGCAAGGCTATTTTAGAATCTTTTATTTAC
This sequence comes from Tethea ocularis, assembly GCA_963555595.1. Classification (NCBI taxonomy): domain Eukaryota; kingdom Metazoa; phylum Arthropoda; class Insecta; order Lepidoptera; family Drepanidae; genus Tethea; species Tethea ocularis. Next base: position 10,098,907 of record OY741969.1, on the reverse strand, counting down.
TTTCACCTGTCCCGTTGTCTGTAATGTAATCTTGCAAGTTAAATTTGACCCACTTACCGGTTTCCGATTGAGCTGAAATTTTGCATGCACATGTATATCGCGTGACAATGCAATATTATGATGACATGAATCTGATCTGATGCTGGAGCTGGAAGGTGGCCATAGGAACTACGCAATAAAACGACACAGCCCCGTCGTGTATGGGCTCATTAGAACCGCCTTAACGAGTAGTTGAAGACTGTGCAAAAAGTACAGTCGGCAATAAAAGTTTGTACCAAAAATGATATTTTTGACAGAAACTTTTTTTTATGTGGAACAAAATTAATGAGCAAAAGCCATACAAGGTATAATGACTTACTTGACACATAAGGACCGCCACAAGTCAGGCTCCCTAGCTAGCACGTAGAAGCCTCGACACACGGCCGCCACGCGCTCCAGGGAAGCGGCGTCGAGCTCCGAACTCACTACCCAGCGGAGCATTACCAGCATCACCTCGTACGGTAGCCAGGATATGTGGGTACTCTGGTCATAGCAATATTAATTCTTACCAAATGGAAAATATGATTTATAAGTCAGGGTTTTCTTTATGTATACAATTCCGGTGTGATTCGTAATTCTTCTGCTCTTAAGGGTGAACCTTCAGTTGGAGCGCGAAATTCAAATTTTATCATGTTTTTTGCAAATTGCAGCTCATTTATATGTCGTAAGTTATCAACATGTTATTTGCGAGAAGAATGGTAGTATATTTACTGATTAATAACAAAAGAAATCATCAACATATTCCTCCAAGGTATATTAGTTGATCAGTAATAGCTTCACAGATTTTTTTTTTTTTTATGTATTAATCCTAGAAAAGCAGTTAGAACCGCGGGAAATGGCTAGTAAACTTATTAATGTGTACACTAAAAGAAATATTTCCGCCAGCAGTTTCACGCGCAGTCTAAGGGACTTTTATCCCCAAACGGTTAAGCGGATTTTCTTGAAACATTACTAAGAACACCCGATTACGACACCTTTCAAACAAAAAAAACTAAATCAAAATCGGTCCATCCGTTCAGGAGCTATGAAGCCAAAGACAGACACACAGATACTCAGTACAAACTTATAACACTCCTCTTTTTTCGTCGGGGGTTAATAACTGCTGAACAAAATAATATATAGGCTACTTTTACCCCGGGAAAAGAGGTGGAAGCTATATATTTAGAAGATTATACGTCAATTCGATAAGAAAAGGAGTACCTTGCTTGAGTAAGCGGGTTCGCAGAGCGTGCCCTTCTTGGCGAGGATCCTCTGCAGGCGCGCGAGCAGGTCCTCGCCCTCCACGGCGTCCTCGTCGTCACTCGCGTGCTCGGTGTCCGCCGGCAACACTTCCTCACTCTCCGACTCCTCTGTTATATACAACAACTGTTTACAATCATAACTCTTAGTCTGAGATCTATAGAGCGTACTTACACTTTGCTCAGACTTTACCCTACAAAGTCGGTATTTAAAATGCAATCGTCGAATCTCCCCGAGTGTGTGCTAAGCAAAGCCTAATTGCACCTAATCGACGACATACCAAAAACTTGGCTACAAATTAAAACACAAATATTTACTTTATTACATAGGTTTATACCTTAAGTAAAGTCTGAGCAAAGTCCAAGCACGCTCTATAGATTACACCTAAACCAATCTATGTATTTAAAAAATATTAATTCTTAGGTTTGTCTAGGAATGTCACAATGGTTTAGGAATGTCAAAGAAAAATAAACTTTAAAAAACTTTAAACAGATAAACTTTACTATTATAGTAGGGTTTATTTTATTTTTAAATCTATGGTAAATTGCAAAAAAAATACAGTTAATTATAATGACACAATAAGGTGTATTTTACTTTGACATTCGTAAAAAAAAACAGAAGGTATTTCCATAGATTTGAGACTACCACCCAACCAACTATAGGTTGGGTGTTAGATTCCTACACAGGTGAAGATTTGTTGTTGTTTTTTTTTAAAAGGCAAAGGTACAGAGCCATACAGCCTTGTCTTATTTGATCATCATCAGTTAGATTTTAGTACAATGGTAACCGTTCTACTAAAACTTTTCATGGACTTCTTGAGACAACTTGAAAAGCCACTATACACGTAATCATTTCATTTCACTTCACTGGTGCACTTGTATTGATCTTTATTGGAGAAAATACCACCGATAATATTCAATAAAACTCAAAAAATACACTATTTTATGAAAATAAAATGAAAACGCATCGTCACTTCGCAAGTTCCCGCCAAAAAGTCGTGAAGATTTGTGTATTGACATGAAATTATCTTGATGTTGATGTTTTTAAAATTTACTTACATTCAACAAGTAAAGGAAACCATACCTTCAGGCGTATCAGCCCTGAACTCATTCTCATAAAGGCGCGTTTCCACATCGGGCACAATCTGCATCGCTCGTTTGTAGTGTTGTATAGCTTCGTATAGCTTCCCGCTGCGTTCTAGCTCCACGCCACTAAGGAATAGCTGCTTTGCCTAAATAATAGAACAGATGTTAGATTTTTATCTTTATACACAAACAATCAGAGCTGATTTTTCATTGACTAGTTACACAATATCTGTATGTTTATTTGAATAGTATTTTTTAGAAGTTCATATTAGTGTTGCCGGGCAATCGATTGTCTATCGATAGTATCGCAATAATATCGACGACCCTCAAATCACTCAACTAACCCTCAAATAACCGATAGATATGCCGGGTGTTTGGGAGACGTCTAAACATACAAAAATTGAGAGTTAATGAGGCCTTCTGCGTTTGGAGTGACCCCAGCCCTAAAAATGAGTTTTTTTAACCGACCTCATTCACATCCCCATTGTCCTAATCTGCCCAGGGCCAATACGTTAAAGACGGCCCTGGCGGCAAACGGTGCAGTGGTAGAAAGGTGAAATGGAACTTCTAATCAAACCTAAGAAAACAATACCTTGTCTTCATCAGTAAGTGGTTCATCAACTTTCTGGGGTTCCGGATTCTTCTGGCCAGTGGGAGTGGACTCTAGTTCCCTCTGCCACTGCTGTCGAAACACTGACAGCTCATCTTCCCTAGGTTTGTGCTGAAAACACATACACTTTTCCATAACAGTCCTAAAACTACATAATATACAACATGTAATTGAATTAATTCAAAACCTGAAACTAGTTTGTTCAAAATCGATAGTGGAATTGACTACTTTTAAAGTTTTAAATATAGGCAATGCTTTTCAAAAAATAGGTACACACTGCCACAGATCAAGTTACACATTTTTGTTGCAAAATAGCGCCTATTACAACCGCATAAGGTGCCGAAGTGTGTAGCTTGATTTGTGGCCGTGTGTACCATTGTATCACGCGGTGTCTAAAAGTTTCAACGCTCTGTGCGCGCGTACAAGCTTTACCGATGATTTTTACCGTAAACAGGTTGTGAATACTACACATGTACGCTCGTCGGCGATAGTGTATGTATGTATGTTTTACAATAGTTCATGAAAATAAATAATTACATGTAATACCAACTTATTTCAATAAACTAAGTTGCGGTGTCTGTGGTTTTGAGTTTAGTGATAATACCTTTTCCTCATCAGCAACAGGTTCAGATTCCACTTGCCGAGATTCAGGGTTCCTCTGCCGAGTAGGGGTGGTCTCCAGCTCTCTTTGCCATTCCTGTCTGAAAGCCGATAGCTCATCTTTATCAGATTTAATCTGAAACAATGCAAATATTTATCAAAACTTCATCATTTATAGCAAATCACTTGAGAAGCTGTTTCTGCTTGTTTTTAACCGACTTCGAAAAAGAAGGTTAACAATTCATCAGAATATTTTTCTTTAGTATGTTCCCCGATTACCCTACTTTACTTTGCATATTTCCATACTATAATGTCCACACTCATAAGTGCCTAATCAGGGCCTAAACCTTTGAGCCAAGGCCTTTGAGTTTGACTCGAGATGCCTCATCATAATGGAGTGCTTTATAACATCTATACCCACTGATGAATAATATAATCTGTAGCAAATTCAAGTTTTGTTAATAATCTATGTGTAGAGATAAACTATGATAACATGGTGTGCCCCTAAAAAATTACTGTTTCAATGTGTTTGTATGGAGTTGGTATTGGCTCAAATTCAAATTTCTTTATTAGATTACATAGGCTGGGACTCCCTTTTAAAGTTTAGACAACCTGTATTAGGGGGACCCACTCTTCTGGTTTTTCATACATTAAACTTTATTTGGTGGTACAATTTTTATTTTTTCATTTAAATAACACAAATGTATTTCAAATGTTTAGAGCTTTGGAGGAGCGCGTCATGTTACCCTAGTTAATATTTGCCATAAAAAAAATTCCAAGGTCACTGATTAAAAATAATAAATGCAAATAGATACCTGAGAATCATCTAAATTCAAACTATCAAGAGTACTGATGTCTTCCAGCTCTTGGTTCACTAATGAGGATGAAGGGTCCTCTTGTTCCTCTCCCTCACAATCACTGTCAGTACCACCAGCTGCAGAGACTGATGCCTTTTAAAGAAATAAAATGCTACTTATTATCTACTAGATGTTCCCCACAACTTCACTCACATTCCCAGGATAGAATATAAATTATAGGCCTATAACCTTTAAGGATATTGTAGCATCCCATTAGCGAAAGAATTTTTCAAATCAGACCAGTAAAACCAGAGATAAGCGCATTCAAAGAAACAAACTCTTAGGCTTTATTATTAGTATAGATAATATTAAATAATCTAACCACTTACTATTTCATTATTCAAGAAGATAACATTAAATTTCATTAATGTAATGGAGATGTACTTGTAGGAATTGATAAATGTAAGATTGGCTATATATCAAAACTATCTTAAGGCACTGGTGGGAAAATGAAAATTTATTTTTAAAATTATAATTATTTGCTGATAATGCATTATTATTGACAAGCCAGTTGGTTAAGACACCACCTATCACGCCGCTGGTTGTGGGTTCGATTCCCATCCAGGACAAACATTTGTGTGCATGAACATGTCTGTTTGTCCTGTGTCTGGGTGTAATTATCTATATAAGTATGTATTTACAAAGAAAAAGTAGTATATGTAGTATATCAGTTATCTGGTTTCCATAGTACAAGCTCTGCTTAGTTCAGGATCAGATAACCGTGTGTGAAGAATGTCCCAGGATATTTATTTATTATCTTGGACCCATAATTTAATAGTAGTCTTTGCTTGGACCTGTGCCAATTATAATACCTATTTATTAAAAAAAAACAAGAGTATCAATATCAAAATGTGTGGCCAGTAGTAGATTAGATAATATATATGATTTCAAGATAACACAGGTTAACCTATTCAAATATGTAGTGTGAAAAAGCGTGGTATAGAAGGATTTCAAAGGCAAATAGATATTTTTTTAGCTACATATTTTATGTCAACAACTACACAAAATACCATATTTAAACATGATCTAACTTATCCTAGATCATATTGATGTTTATAGAAGATATCATATCATAAATTCTTACCATTATTATTTAATTTAATTCAAAACGTCGTCCAATAGAGCTGATATAAAGCAAAATATTGAGTTTTATTGACCAGCTAAGGAACAACCAGAAAACAAGACCAATGAAGGTTTATTTTGGTACTTTTTTTAGGGTTGCCAGTAAATTTATAATAGTTTATACAAAATAGTCCTATAGGGCGATCATAATTATGTATCTTTTTGAAATCCAGTTTCAATCTAACTACAAAGTACGTTATACATATACATGAAAAATCTAACCTGATACGAACTGAAACAAACTTCAATCGATAATTTGCGGTCATGTATACGCTAGTCTAATAGTCATCTATGCATGTAACTTTTCATAGGCTGATTTCATTACCATCCTATCGTTAACTTGCAACGTGAAATTACTTTGCTGGGTGAAACCGAGATACATGATCGCAAAATCGGACAAGTGCATGTCGGACCATTTGTCCATTTATACAAATGTACTCTTTGGGACTGTGCGATATTTAGGGATCAGTATCAAATGTAGATGGGGTTGTCTAAAAATCAGATTTATCAATATATTTATTTAGTAATAAATTAGTATTTGTTAGTAAAATATACGTAATAATAAACATTGTCAACGTAGTCAAATCGTGAGGGCGCCGGAGGAGCTTTTAAAAATACAAATTGATTTTAATAAAGCGTATATTCGCGACGATTATATTTCTAAGACTAACTAAATTAAAACTTACATTGAACAACGGACAAAACAGTCTACCGCTTTATCAGTGCTGTCACAGCATTTATGTGCTAGAATATCCCACGGATGTTATGACTAGCACTCGAGTCACCAGGTGTAACTCCTCCCACCTCAGGATCGAAGTTCTCGTTTTCCGATGAACTTCGAGAGTACATTTTTAACAATTTAAAACGAAGCTTATAACATAAGGTACATAAAAATACAAATACAATAATATAGAGTGCAATTGTCCAAATACTTATTTTCCTTGTCGTTATTCCTAAACTTTCACTTTCATTGTACTTTTCATCACTAACACTATTCTTCAGAGCGTATGACAGGAACTTCAAGTCCGAAAGGTCCACGTTTTCCAGGTTGGTTGTTTTCAACGTCTCTGTCCTCACAGGTAAGTTTAATTGAGGTAAGTTAACAATTGGTAATCGGGGATATAGACTATTTTCCGCTTTTCTGGTATGCATTTTCAGAGTGATATCTTGAATTCTAATTTCACATACATCGTCTAAGGTAAGAATATATGTACCGTGTATATGTTGTCGGAAGATTTCATTAATGCATGTTTTCGTAAGTAATACCTTTTCTTTACTGTAGAGTATCCACCGGTTTGGTTGAATCAATTGAACTTTTACAGCTTCAATGGTGATTGGGATCTGAGTGCATGACGTCACATTGTTAACATACGTCATTAAATCAGTTATGCATTGATCTTGTATAAAATGGGATGTATCTTCCTCGAAACAGAGGAAACTTGTTTCGTCGATCTCCTTACAGGGTTGGGGGAGCAGCCTGATCTTCAACCCTTTCGCCAATAGGTATGGATATTTAGGTAAGATAACAACGGTACGGTTAAGGGACAGAATGGGTAATGGAAATAATCTATAATATGTGTAAGTATCTCTTCCAATTAAAGGTATTTCTAAAATGTATGTTATTTGATTTCCTTTATAATAAGCTTTCATAGTTACAGTTTGTTCCAACTTAATCAAATTTTCCACACTAGGAGGGTAGATTAATTTTTCTAATTTATTAATGTGTTCCAGGAATTTCAGGAAATTATTAGATTCGAGTACAGATTGATGTAATATTCCTAATCTACTTAAAGCTAAACTGGTCTCTATTTCATCCAATTTGATATGAATTGCTTGAAAGTTATGTATTAATAGATTATAAGTATTTATAATACGGGTTTCAATATGATCTAAATATTCAATTCGAATAATGTTGCTTAAGTTTGCCGTAATATTTTTCAATTCATTACCAATTTGCATGAGATTTACATTTATTCTTAAAGTAGCATTTACCAAATTTTGTAGAGTTTCAGTGAATAACGTTACTTTCTTATTATCATGAGCCTGTTTAAGTTTAATATCCTTGATAAGTTTGTCATATTTTAAAGCATCTTCATTATCGAGATTCCCAGTAATTATTTTTATTAAACTACCAATTGGATTCAGTAAGCCACGCTTTATTCTAATTTTAAAGGAAGGAATTACTTGTTTACATTTATTAACAGTTAAACTCTGAATATAATCTATCTGTGCTTTTATATCCATAAAATTATGTGTGTAATTCTGATCTAAGTTACTAACAAGTTTATTTAATTCGGAAGTTTTTATAATAGTCGTTTGTAAGTCATCTATTATAGGCTCGAAATTTAATACCTTAGCCATGATCCACCTGTCGTTGCTGATAACTGCAATACCAGTTTTTACTGGCAAAATTCCTGGATTTTTATCCATTGTCTGCAGTTGATGTGCCTGGAGTTGCATCACCATAGCTACTGCCAGGACGAGCAGGGCTTTTCTGTGAAGGGCGTTTAATATTCTTTATTGGGGCTTTAGTGTTTCTACTTTTAATTTGTATGGGAATAACATTTCGATTACTTTCGTCTGTAACTAGAGCCTTTTCGTATCGAGCTTTATCTTTACTACTTCTTTTATTTGTGATTTTACTAAAAACTATATCGCCGGGTTCGATTTGAATGTTAGTTTCACCTCCTCTCTTTTTAATAATATTCTCTTTCTTTCCTATTGCCTTTTCTGATAAGTGTTGATATAGATATTTGGTTCTTTTCGCATGTTCTTTTACTAACTGTTGCATGTACTGCTTATCGAATTCTAAATCAAAGCCGTGTCTTGAATCGGTATGCCCTAACAAAACCTCAAATGGAGTTAGGCCGGTAGTTGAGTGTATGCTATGATTGTAAGCCATTATTGCGTACGTCATGACGGACGCAGCATCGGTGAATTTATGTTCATATTTGGCAATTCTGTATATCTCGATAATAGTGGAGTGAAACCTTTCAATAAGGCCCATGGAATTAGGGTTATTTGGTGTGCCAATATGAAGATCAATTTTATAAAGAGCTACTAATTCTTTTAAAAGAGTATTGTTAAACTCTGAACCGGGGTCTGCACTTATTTTACGGGGGATTCCATATAAGGAGAAATATTTGATCAGAGCTCTAACGACTTCAGGAGTGGATCTATTTTCAATGTGGAAGGCTTGTCCTAGCTTACTGAAGGCATCTATTATTGTTAGATAATAACGTCCTTCAATGGAAAACAGATCAATAAAGATTTCTTCTAATGGTTTCGACTGTGTTTGTGTTAATTGGAGTTTCGGCTTTAGGGGTTTTCTATCGTACTTCATTTTTTTACAGGTGTCACAGGCATTAATTATACCGGAGATGGTTTCAGCCATGTTGTGCCAGAAGTATGTACGTTTTATATGTAAGAGTGTTTCTTTAATTCCGCGGTGGCAAGTTTTACCTACATGATATTTTTCTATGATTGCTCTTTGCTCGGATTCATCATTGACTAATATAACTCGTTCGGTACATTCATAAAATGTCACTACTTCCTTTTTAAATAACATAATTATAGATTCAGTAAACTGTTTACGGTGTTCTTTATCCTCGAAGTATATGAAGTATTTGGATTTATTTTTTATATATTCTTTTAGGAACTGTTTTACGAGATCGGGTCTATTCAAGGGTAAATGTACTTCTAAAATCTTTTGTTTGCTATTGGAAATATTTTTGACGCTTAATTTATCAATGAACCATGTATGTATAATAATCTGATTAGGTTTGGTATCTATTGCCTCTTGTAAAATTGGGATTCCCTGTGACTCCGTGTCCTGAGCTGAATGAACTGTATCAGAGGCCGTGTCGGTTCTACCTGAGGATTTTTCTGATGCTGTTATGGTTCTGCTAGGAGAACTTGGTATTGAAAATGGGGATCTAGGTCGGTTACTAATTGACATAGTTCTTTCCGAGTCGGAATCTGATATTGTCATTGGAGTGCTGGGTTGTTGAACAAGGTTCTTACGTGCTTTACCGAGATCTATAATATCTTTAGTTACTTGTTGTATAAATTTATTCATATCTTCGTCTTTATCTACGTTAGCTTGGGTTGACATATTGTCCTCATTGCCTATAGCGTTTAATTTTATGCGTGATAACGCATCCGCGTTACAGTTATGTTTTCCGCTCTTATGAATAATCTCGAAATCATACTCAGCTAGTCGCAAACGCCAGCGAGTCAGTCTGCTATTGGTTTCTTTGAGAGTGTTAAGCCATGCAAGAGGCTTGTGATCAGTATAGATAATAAACCTTTTACCATACAAGTATGGACGAAAGTGTTTTACTGCCCATACTATCGCAAGAAGCTCTTTCTCAGTAACACTATAACGTGTCTCTGGGTCGTTAAGTGTTCTACTGGCGTAGGCTACAGGCTTATCACTCCCAATGGGTCCTTGAGAAAGAACTGATCCTAGCGCAAATTCGGAGGCGTCTGTTGTCAGTACGTACGGTTTGTTAGGGTCTGGGTACTGTAGTATGGGGGCATTAATAAGGAGTTCCTTGCATTTTTGGAAGGATTCAATGTACTTCTGATCATCTATAGGTACCTGTTTTTTCTTTTTCAGTCGAGCTGTCATGGGTTGTGTAATTTTTGAGAAGTCTTTGATAAAGCGTCGATAGTAACCTACGAGTCCTAGGAAACTTTTGATCTCAGTCGTGGTTCGTGGAAGTGGGAAGTCTAATACAGCTTTTATTTTATCGTTATTAGGTTTAAGTCCGTCACTAGTTATGTTATGTCCAAGGTAAAGTACCTCTTTACGTAGGAACTCGGATTTGTCTATTTGTACCTTCAGATTTGTCTGTCTTAGTCGGTCAAATACCTTTCGTAATTTTTCCAGGTGTTGCTGGAGGCTGCTAGAATATATAATAATATCGTCGAGATATACTAGGCAATGAATGCCTTGTAGGCCACGTAGCACGTTATCTATAGTTCTTTGAAAGGTAGCCGGTGCGGTCTTGAGCCCGAATGGCATACGTGAAAATTCGTAATGTCCCGTGGTCGTACTGAATGCTGTCTTCTGTCTGTCATCCTCCTTGACCTCAATTTGATGATAACCGCTAGCAAGGTCAAGGGTAGTGAAGTAGGTACTACGTCCTAGTTGGTCAAATAAGTCTGTGATATTCGGCATGGGATACTTGTCATCAATTGTTATTTCGTTCAGTCGCCTATAGTCAACTACAAGTCTAAATTTCTTTTCATTTGATGCATCTGCCTTTTTAGGTACTAAATGCACGGGTGCATTCCAAGGGGAAAAAGATTCTTGTACAACATTATCCTTTACCATTTTGTCAACCTGTTTGTTAATCTCTTCATTGATCACTAGGGGTTGTCGGTATGGTCTGACATAGATAGGGTCCTCATTACGGGTTCTAATGTGATGTTTAACTTCGTTAGTAAATGATAAAGGAAGTTTATCTGAATAAAATATATCTTTATATTCCAGACAAAGGTTTCGTATGCTTTTGCGTTCTTCCTCATTCATATGGTCTAACCGGAGTTTATCTAAATTTTCAGCTAATATTTGATCTATTTCTATTTCGTTTTTGTCATCTAAACTATTCAATTCACATGTCTGACAATCGTGTTTTGTTACTATGAAAGGACTTGATATTGTTAAATCTATTTCGTCGTCTAATGTATTTTGAATAATCGTCATCGCGTATCCATCAATACAGTTAACTAGAGCACTCGGCATCCTTATCCCATCGTGAAATTTAGTATAGTTTAATATGGCGTATCCATTTTTTAAGTTAGTCGGCACTCTAACTCTCTGTTCACAACGCGCAGCAAGACGAATTTCAATAGGTGGATTATAGATCATAGGTATTGTCGTCGAATTTGTCTGTAATGTCCCGTTCTTCATGTCAATTTTTGCACCTAATTGTTTCAGAAGGTCACTTCCTATGAGTCCATCGTATCGTTTGTCAACCTCATAAACATAAAACTTGTGGGTATTTGAACTATTAAAAACCGGAAATAAGGGTATCTCAATAACTTCGTTATGTCGGCTGGACGCGTGGGTACTTATGACCTCGAAAGGTTCGTGATATTTATATTCTGGAAAATATTCATTGGCCTTTCCAGGACTAATAAATGATCTCGAACTCCCGGTATCTATCATGAATATTGAATTTATTTCTGGTATTTTAACATAGGGTAATTTTAATTTATTGTCACAATTTAAATGTATTATTTGAGACTTTTGTTCACAACACTTATGTGAAAATTTTCAACTTGTTGGTCAGAATCGTCATTATTCTTTTGTTCTGTATCGGTTTCAGTATAATCGCATGGGTAGTTGGCACATTCATCCTGATATAAGCCTTCGTCAGGGACCGCATACTCATACGCATCACACATATAATTATTGTCTATGTCAGTCTCATTTAAATGTTGTAGTTCATTAGTATGAAGAGCTTGGGGCTTAGCAGGGGGTGCTGTACGCATAGAAACGTCGGTAGATGTATTCTGATGGAATGGTTGTAAATGTTGTGGAGGCCGGTACCCAAACTGTGGTCGGTAGCCAAACTGTTGCATACCCTGATTTGGAATGTTAAAATTTGGTCGGTATCCTAATTGAGGTCGGTAGCCAAACTGTTGCATACTCTGATTTGGAATATTAAAATTTGGTCGTAGATTGGCATTGAATACATTTGATTGAGGGCGGAACCCTTGCTGAGGGATCCCGAATTTGAAGTTATTCTGGTTCGGGATACCAAATTTAAAGTTAGACTGATTTGGATAACCTTGGATTTTAAAACCTGTGTTATGTGGTACCGGGGCACCAAAGCTCTGTTGCAAAGGCATTCTATAATTTTGGGGTAAGCCAAATCTAAAGTTTTGCGTTGGATTCTGTTGTATAGCAGGTGATTGATAAATTGGAGTTTGAGGTGATTTCAAAGTTGGGGGAATTTGCTTATTCTTACTCCTATAGTTGTATTGTTGTTGGAAATTCACCTCTTCCATTACAATACTTAAAGCTTTCTCTAAAGTAGTACACTGCTTTAGTCTAACAATTCGGATCATATCCTGTGGTAAATTAAATAGAAATACATTCATAGATGTATTATCATAAATTGTTCTTTTAGTTACTTTTAAATTGTCGTCATCTAAACTATTAACCTTTGCCATAAGGGCACTACGAACGGACTGAATCCTATGGCAGAAATCTATATACATTTCTCCCTGCTTAATTGTTAACGACTCTAGTTCTATTGCTATGCTTTCCTCAGAGCGAGGATCACCAAAATGTTGTTCGAGAGTTGACTTTAAGCCGTCCCATGTATCTATATCTTGCCGTTCGCTAACAAGCGACGCAGCCCTACCTGTTAATTTAGACGTTATGACATGATAGACATATAAATCCTGGTTTCTATTTCCTTGAATTCTACAACAATCTATAACATATTCACATTTTCTTATAAATAAACTTAATAACTTTTCGTCTCCGTCAAATTTCGGAATGACGCAAGCTATTTCCTTTGGGATTTTAGAGATATTTTCCATTTTTGAATTTATTATTCAACTTAAATACAATAACACTTTTAAATACTAAGATCGTAAAAGAAATCAAATAACGCACTTTTGATTTTTAAAAAGAAACGTAATTAAATTCTAGACACTTACAAATAGTGGAATAGAATTGGGAATAGTACTGGAATAGCGATTTGGGTCTACTCACAGGCTGCCCATGTTCCTCCGTTGAGTCTCAGATTCGTCGCTATCCTCGGTGATCGGCCACAATTACGTTGACTTATTTTTTAAAGTTCGTATAATTTCCGTTTAAAATGTGTGAAAACATTCGTCGGTCGCACTGATTTTTAGAAACGACGCGGCGCGGAAATCCTACCGGCTGCGCCAGTCAAATCGTGAGGGCGCCGGAGGAGCTTTTAAAAATACAAATTGATTTTAATAAAGCGTATATTCGCGACGATTATATTTCTAAGACTAACTAAATTAAAACTTACATTGAACAACGGACAAAACAGTCTACCGCTTTATCAGTGCTGTCACAGCATTTATGTGCTAGAATATCCCACGGATGTTATGACTAGCACTCGAGTCACCAGGTGTAACTACGTTCATAGGTCGATGGGCAGTTTAAAAAATAAATATTCAGAGCATTATAAAAAAGCCTACTTCGGTCGCTTCTCATTCCATTGTTTTCCAATTTTTTTTTAATACAGCATTTATATACTCAATGAGTTGCGTTTGGACCTTTCGGGTCCGGAGCCCAAAATTACAACAAATATTACATTAAATAAAAACACTATAAAAATTAACAAAAGGAAACTACAACATTTCCATAATAAACAAAGTATATTTATTTTGGGAAATTACTATCGTATTAATTACCTACTGTAATGTAATTAAGAAATTCTAAGCTTTATATTAAAACGATAGGTACGTAAAATTATATTATTTTAAATTATTGTAATCTGAATATTAACAACATTAGTTTCTTTTTTTTCTATAACTAGTTGACTGTGTACAATCATCCAAAAGTATACTAAAACTATTGTATACAGAAAGGCAATAATAAAATATAAAATACCAAACATTGGATGTTTTGATTTTATAGCTTGTATACACATAAAAATTGCTAATGTTAAACTACCGATCATATAAACTATCACAGTCCATAAGTATACCACAAATAATTGTCGCAGACGAATTATATTGGCTACTAATAGAAAAACATGGCCTGAGAAAACAATTAATCCTAAAACACCGTAAACACTTGTCGCTACAATAAGTTCTTTTTTCTGCAATCCTTTTTCTTGCAGGTATCTCGTGCCACATGGAGTAGTGAAAAACAAGCATGCTGAAGTGGGTAGCAGTCCCAATACTGCAATAATATAGATTCCTGTTTTTACAGGTATGCAAAAACAGCAGCTGAAATAAAAAATAGGGCAATACGAAGTTTTAGCGTTTTTAACCATTATTATAATACTTTTTAGTTTTGTGATACTATATTAATATGACAATGAGATAAAGCATGACAAATCAATGGCAATAAAATATTGCCTACACGTAGGTAGTTGTAAAATAAGTTTGCGTAATACATGAATCGGATATTGCCTCAAATATTTTGACTTTATAATATGTCATTTATCTAATTTATATCTTTGGATTGTTGAATGAAAGAGTAAAGTTTCAAGAAGGTCGATGTAAGAAGTTATTAATAAGAGTTATAGTGAATGCTTCGGGCTAGTCGCGAAATTCAAATTTTATATTTGTGCACGCATGCACTTACAGCGTTGTAGTGTTGCAAAACTTTATATTTGTTACATTTTCTCAATTTTCCATCTTCTCACGTAACATGTAAATATATAATTTTGTTTTTGTTTTTAAAATAAATATATCAAAATAATATTAGTATTATTTATTAGATATCTTTTCTGATCGACGATTTGAAAGGTTTGCAACAAAAAATAAATCTTTTAGAAAAAGAAAAGTAACTTTAGATTCAAAGGCTGGCAGCACTGTTATGTATGTCAATGTCAAGTAGTACTGCAGAAATATCGATGGATCGATAGAGGAATGTTTTCACCTCAATACATTCGAATGTGCTATCGATAGTAGTATTTAGCACAATACTATCGATACTATCAGCCTCAGTTCTAGATATTATTATCGATATTATTGATAGTACGATTTATTTGGGGCCTTTGATAGTATCGCGGTATCGTATGTCGATTCAAAGAGAATTAGTCGATTGTACGGCAACACTATATCAATCAAAGTCAAATACTTGTCAAGTGTCAAACAAATACCTACCTATGCCCATCCACCCAGCCTATCCTATGTATTGAAAAAGTAATCTTTTTACACATTGAACAAAATGTAATATAGTATTTCACTATTAATTATCAAAAACATTCCATATTATACAAGCTTAACCAGATTTATGTAAAAATATTTTGTCAAGATGGTGAGTAATAGTACCTGGGTACATAACCAATTTTTTTATTCAGACAAGAATCTTTCTGGAACAGAAATAGAATTCGTTTCCAACAGTTTATGATCATCATTTAACTGCTCTATTTCCAATTGCCCTTCTATCTGTTATATCGCCTTTAACTAATTTCTTCTAATACTAATATATTATTGTATACTAGCATACACACACACACACACATTTAGGTACATATTTCTTCAACTTATGTTCCTATATTCGTATTATCATAATCATTCTGCCCTGCTCTCAATCATTTCAATCTCTTTTTCCTTTACTATTATGTGTCATTTGAAAACTTCTGCATTGACCTTAATACAATCAAATTACATATAATAATATGTTGCCTCAATAAGATTACTATGTTTCAGATGCAATTCATGCTTCTATTCAGCCGACAAGGCAAGCTGAGACTGCAGAAGTGGTATGTGGCACACCCAGACAAGTTGAAGAAGAAGATAACCCGAGAGCTCATCACCACAGTGCTGGCTCGGAAACCCAAGATGTGCTCATTCTTAGAGTGGAAAGATGTGAAAGTTGTTTATAAAAGGTAACACTGTTTAAACCTTACAACTTATTATAACATTGTAAATACAATAAATATATTTTTGCATCATGATGATTATACATATTTACAGATAGAACTTGGCATGCACACAGACAAAGTACATTTTATCCCATGAAAACATGTCTCTTGGGAAAGGGCATGAAATTAGGGTCCATGGTGATTGAATATTAGGCCTATAATAATATTAGTTTGGGTACAGATTAGATGGCCAGGTGTAAAGAATATCGCAGAGTATTCAATAACCAATATTCTGAACCATGCATTATTCAGACAATTCATAAGGTCTATCAATTTAAATACAAAATATTTCATTTTATTTGGTTGACAAGCTATGCTTAGTTTTCTGAGGTAGAGACTTCTTATTATGACCAAATAAATGAATTAACACCATTCAAAATCAAAACTCATTTATTCAGTTTAGGCCCTAATAAGGCACTTATGAATGTCAAAAGTTACAGTTTTACAATAGACTCTACTACCGGTTCGGAATACACTTGAACTGAGAAGACTCCGGCAAGAAACTCAGCAAGGCTTCTTTTTTTGGTGGTGATTATTGAAAATCATACATTAAGGGCTGGCCATGCACACAAAATTATCTTCATTGTAGCACGTCATTGGATGAAATCATTAATGATGTTCATTACCATAAGATACATGATAGCAGTGTATAACCATTTGTGAGGCATTTCTCAGGATATTATTATTATATAATTGGTTGTAGCAGGTCAACTTCCATTTAGGGGCACGGGTATCAAAAGTGTTTATATGAAATGAAATGAAATATTATTTATTCAAATAGACCTTCACAGGCACTTATGAATAGTCAGACTCTAATGCACGGTTCGGAAGGTAGCTTTTGCTGAGAAGAGCCGGCAATAAACTCAGCAATTACTCTTTTCAAAATAAACTTCATAATTTAGGTACATAAAATATATCCTGCAAAAGCGAGCGCTACACCCAAGCCTTTTTGTCATTTAAATATTTGTTAATATTATAATAAGCCTTTTTTTACTAAAACGGTCTTAATATGTTCCTTATATAAAATATCATATCATTATAATTGCATGTTTGTTTATGTTTACAGATATGCATCTCTATATTTCTGCTGTGCGATGGAGCAGGAAGACAATGAGCTTCTGACCTTGGAGCTGATCCATCGCTATGTTGAACTATTGGACAAATACTTTGGCAGTGTAAGTGTCCATGCTACTAATATTATAAATGCGAAAGTTTGTGAATATGTATGTTTGTTGCTCTTTCACGTAAAAACTACTGAATGGATTTGGATGAAACTTGGCACATAGATAGATTCTACCCTGGAATAACATATAGGCTACTTTGTACCTCGGGAATGCGGGTGAAACCATGGGGGGGCAACTAGTTTAATTATTATTTTATAGTTAAAACATCCTGAGTATTATTATATTATGGTGTCATTAGCATAGCATTCACCTTAATGTTCTTTCTGAACAGGTCTGTGAATTAGACATAATCTTCAACTTTGAGAAGGCATACTTCATCCTGGACGAGCTGGTCCTCGGCGGAGAGCTACAGGAGACGAGTAAGAAGAATGTCCTCAAGGCCATCGCCGCCCAGGACCTGCTGCAGGAGGTCAGTAGTCAGGATAATGAACTTGTTTAATGTGGTATTAAAGAGGAATCTATGTAGTCTCGATTATCTGCAAAAAATCTGTCTTGATTATCAGTAAAAAGTGGTAAATTTAATTAATCAAACCTTTTCTGAGAATAAGGTTAAAAATATCTATATGCTTTATTTGCTAGTTTGGGAAGTCCTATTTGAATACAAAATTATTGAACATACTAGAATGTTCTAAAGAGTGAAATTGAAGAGTGAAGTTCAAAAACACCTTAACAATTATTCTGCATCCAGATAATCGAGATTCTATTTCTTAATCTGTTATCAGGGTAGGATGTGTCTCAGTAATGTTTTTCATATTTATAAATAAGTACCTATATAAATGCAGAATAGAAATTAATCTTTTTAACTAAAATTATAAACAAAACCAAGCAATATAAGGGTATGTAATCAAATCTAGGTACTCAAAAAGACTCGAGCCTGCATCAAACTAAAATACTGCCAAAGATTTAAACCAGTTTTGTCTAATTAAATATTCTTGCATACATTTAATTCATAATAGCTAGTTCATATTCTTAACACACATAATCACATTTGAAACACGAAAGCTAAATATATAGACAGATAAATAACTAATATAATATACAATCAATGCATTTTATAATATGTAATAAGTTTAGTTAAAAAATATCTTGCTCATTTAACATACTCAATTTAAAATTATTTACTTCACAAAATACTTTATCTGCTCTAAATTAGTTTTAAAATTTCTAGTCTATTAAAGAATATGTTATCAATACATTTTCATATCATAGATACTGTTGTTTAAAAACTAAACTTATTTAGTCTTACTATAATAATATCTCTTTCTTACAAAAAATATTGTGAAGGATTGAACATTTTTAAAGCTGTTAAATTAGTCTATGTCTATGACAAATATGCTACTAAATTGTCGATAACAAACAATTCGACTAATTTGACATGACAAAATTTCTTATATCCTTTTCTTTTGCTTTGTTAGAAAGAGATATAGTGATACTGAATTTAGTTGCATTTTTAAACAACTGAATAAGGATCTTTATTATAGTTATAAATATAAATAAAATATATATAAAAGTGGACCAGTTATAGGACAGTGGCCTCTGTAGTGCCTTTTCGTATGTATTAGTTTTATAAAATACTAGGATATGCGTGTAGCGAGCACTGCCTCTTAGATATAAATATTTTATTATAAATCTGAGCACTGTTACATATCGAAACACATTCCTGTGGCAATGTATATATATACGAACAAATCATTCTCACGGCAATGGATATTTATATAAAAAAATATATTAGGGGAAGTATTCATTCAGTTTCATTATTTTTGTTACATTTATTGTAATGGGTTTTAAATACAGCAATTGGGTATTACAGACATTTGAAAAGTGTCTCAATTAAATTCTGTTGTGCTAATAAACCACTAAAAAAACAGAAAAAATTAATTCAATCTACAAGTGCCATAAAAATGCATTAAAATTTAACATTTTCAAAATTTTCTGCGTAATTTTACGAAAACGACGGACGCAGTGGACTCCATTTTATAAGCCATGCATGACGCGATGTCGTCACTTGGCTGTGTAAAATAATGCGCGTGTCGCTGATCATTACCATGTTGACACTGACTTTTTAGTTTACATAGCTGTATGACGTAATAACACGGCGGCTATTATTTCACGTTGTTAAAAACGAGATTAAAAAAACGGAATAATTTGTATTGAATTTTTAAAATTAACAGTTTTCGACTGCATTTTGCTAAGCTATCTCAATAAAATATTTTTAGATTTTTTCTCATATACAGTAAAATACCTTATTGTTTTTTTTAATACTGGCTTAGGATGTTTCCGACGTAGATTTTCTGGAATGATTTAGCATATTATTATGGTTGATGGTTAAATAATATTAAATCGAACCAAATAAATGAGTAATTAGAAGCTTACGTGAACCTATGCGTGCCTATTTTAAATAATAATATTGACTTTTGTACAAGATTTAAATAAAAAACGGGACACAAACAAAAATATAAATAAATACTCACGTATTACTTGCACTCAGCAACATAATCATTATCACGTTATATACAAAATAAAGACTTCATAACATAATGTTTAAATATTTACTCACACGTTCTCTCTAGAATTTTATCGAAGTCGATATACAACAACGCGTTGGAAATTACTAGAATCGAATCATCATGGATGTTTTGAAATTAATAACAATAGGGAATGTGCATTATATTTACCGTAAACAAACTTTTCTGTAATATGTTACTCTGTCTTTAAAAATTACATACACACATACACGTCTAAGCAAATTACTATGGCGGCACGGATCATGGATTTATCACTCAATAACAATTTATAGAAATTAAATTACCCTGATTTTATTATTTTTATAGTTATTTAGAAGCCATTTATTTAATAAAAAAATAAAAATTGAGCATATTCCCTTTTATGTGCTAGATAAGGTCCAGATCTACTATTTCTTTTTGATTTATGTACCCCTTTGTTTTTTGATGATGACTTCGATAAAATTCGCCATACAATTTCTGATTATAACCATGCTGTTTAAATGTATTCACTGCACTCGCTAATTTACCCTGTGTTTTGGTGTGACGTGCATGCACTGTTGGCGGTCAGGACCTGAACGATGGATTATTGCACTGATCCCTTGCATCCTTGGACTCTGACAAGAAAATGCTACAACTCTTAACTGTAAAATCGTAGAGCCCATTTTTGCATGCGCTTTAGCGTCATTGTACGTTTATTTTTATTCTACCTCAATTCTAATAGTGTTGGCGTATATATTTATCGATAGTTGCATACTCATGGTAATCATCATTGGTAGTGACATAAACGTTGCGATTTTATTTTTATAGTCTTCTTAATAAAAATATGTTTTTGCTTATAATTTTTCCATACTACGTAGTTTGCATGCTGAGCTATCATTACTATTTTAAATCAAAAACTATTTATACACAAAAACAAAATATTCTTAACATTACATACATCTATTAGATTCAGCGAGACATTAGTAAACATTTATAATATCTAATCATGTATCAGTTATTTATTATGTATTAACTAGTAGTAGGTCTACCTTGGTGTCGATATAAATAGTATGTGTATTATTACCGCTTTGTATTTGTGTAGTTACTGGTAAGGACATTGTGTTCAGGACACTGCTTTACCGTGCTGTAATTTGATTATGAAGGGATGGTATTTTTAGCATGAATTTTAGGGAACTGCTTAATTGTAACATTTGCTTTAACTATATTGTTATATTATTTGTATTCATTAACAAAAACATCCAAATTATCAAATGAAACACTCGTCATATTCCTATAATTTTGTTACTTATCGATGTCGATATACCCAAATCCGTAGATAAATTCGACACTATCTCACTGCATTCCGAAATAATGTTAGTTTGAAAATTACAATTGAAAATAAATAAAATATTGTAAATATGTCATCGTAAAACAGTGTCCTCATTTGGTAACGGTCTGGCTGTTCATGCATTTACTGTAATGGGATGTCGAAATACATTGGTTTGAAATAATATTCTGTTTTCTTGCATGTCCCTGCCCCTCGCTTCCGTAGCACGAGTTAAATTAAATAACCCGTCAGTACATTAGTATTAACTCATTTACTATCTCATATAATAACTGTAACTCGTGCTTCGGATTATCCATCTGAAGGTGTGGTAATGTTTCTGAAAGCTCTCGCAGCGCTTTCTTGGTGTCGGCAAGCGTATTATATTACCTATAAATATATTAACAGCATGCTTTATCTTTGTTCAGCAGTTCAGAATATATTATGAACATATTTTCGTAAATTTTCTATTATTTATTTTAGGGTTGTAGAACTTATTTAATTACTTGGGCGTCATATTCGATTGCTATAGGAAAGTTATAGAAAAGTAGGTACTAAAAGGTGAAGAGCGTAAGATCTTTTTCCAAAAATACATCAATTGTAGTCTGGGAGCGGATCACAAAAAGTGGACGTTTCATAAACTGTTAGTTTCTGAATCGGACGCATTTTCACGGGGCGGGTTGGATTGTGTTAGGACGAGACAGTGGACGCAGCCCTGCGCGAAGTTGGACTGCTCTGAAAACTACCGACATCTGCCGCCGTGGACTGCCCCCGGAGCACCATCTGCGTTCATAATGTCACAATTTAAAGGATATAATAATACGGCCAAAATAATAAATATAACCGCCCATATACATTATACTCTGTGAATGATCTTTGTGGGTATAAAATTCCTAGATAGATAAATAAAAACAGTATTTTAAAGTTTGGCATATCGCCACAAAATTTTATTAAAGTCTAGCATATCGGCTCAGGAGTATTTCTAAAGACTAGCACATCGCTCTTGTTGCGTAAATTTTATTAAAATTTTAGGTCAGTCTTTTCATATTTATACGAATTACTCATTTAGTTACTAATCAAGGGAAGCCAGTCTCCGCCAAGCTGGTCTAATTTGGCGGTCAATCAGATAATCCATAAAGGATTAAATGGACAGTAATATGAAAGTCTAAACATAATTCGATTTTATAAAGACTTTTTAAGATTGTAAATTTTAAACACAGGATAGTAAAAGTATGGTCTAATCAAATAATATGCTGTTTTTAAATGCTTAAAATAAAATATAAACGAACATTTATTCATTTACAAATAATATAATCTAATTATAAATTATATATACCTATATATATGGGCGGTTGTATAAAAACTATAAAGTTACTGGTAGGTAATATTTAATGTGACTTATTTAGGTAAGTATTGTTTGATTGAATGGTGGAAATCGTAATTTTGAAATTTTCTGACCAAAGTGGACCAATCAAAAATTGATTCGAAATATTAAAAAAAATACTACTTTAATGTTTTCCTTGTAAGGATTTTTTATTTTATAGTTTGATTGTTTTTTTTATTATTTTTTACTTTGAAAATATTTTTTATAGTATTTGTTGTCATATTTCTTATTTTAACTTTTGTTATTTTAGTTATTATTAAGTGAACCGAATTATTATATTTAAATTTAAGCTTCGAATTGGTGTCATGCTCTTCCATAGTAATATATATTTTAAGATAAAATCTTCTAAAAGTATTTTATGAAGAATTTTCTGGTCTCATAAAATGAAGCCAAATTGTATTATAATTTTTAACTCTATCCATATGGTACTTATTTTCCTTCAAAGGTAATTTGATTATTTCATAATCCTAAATTAAGTAATCGTTATTTAGCACAAGGTGTTACTTTATTATTATTCCTTGTTTTATTCCATAACAGAACTGCAAAGTAAATAAATTCCATCTCTCTATATAAAAAAATACATTTTCTATGCATTTAATATGAACTTTATAAACTAGAAAACATTCCAAAAATAAACGAAGCCGTTAGAAATGAATCGCTGCCGTTAGAAAAAAAGACATAAAATTAATCAACAAAAACTTTCAATCTATAGACTGATAAAGTATCAGTGAGTACAAAGTGTCTATCTATACTGTTGCGAGCTGTCATATCTTGTATAACCCCACATAAATACATTCAGAGGCGTGTAAAGGTTAAATTAAATTAAGTGACAATACTATAAATTGAGTAAATACAGTTATTTTTATTTGCTTGCAGTAAAAAAATTATATCTATTGAATCAATTAGTAAGTAATACAATAATATAATTTTAAATAATAACAATAATATCCAAAAAAAATAAGAAAAATACAAAGTAAACCAAGTTATTTTTGTCATATATGTCATTGCTGAGTTTATTGCCGGCTCTTCTCAGCCTTTTGCTGAGTGCTACCTTGCTACCTTCCGAACCGTGCATTAGAGTCTGACTATTCATAAGTGCCTGTGAAGGTCTATTTGAATAAATAATATTTCATTTCATATCTAAAATATTCTAAAATCTCGAAAAAAAAAACTTTTCATATTTTGATCCAGCGAGGTTGATCATTTATATGAAAACATTGAAATTGTTACGCGATTATGAATAGTTAATTCTATGATAAAAGTTTTTCATATTGATGAACATCTCCACTCCTAAAGTACTGCTGAATTAATTAACTGGTAGATTTAGTTTATAAAATTAAATATTGAAATTTATTTAAAATCGTGTTGTTGGTGTAATAATTGGTGTCTGAAAAACGACTTGTTATTTTTAATAATCAATTACTAACGCACAGTGCTCACGGCCGCGTGCAGCTGTGGCAGTCACTCAGTGCCTTGCAGTACAATGACCTTTGTATCCTGAGTGTAAATTCATGACGTCAGTAAACAAACGGTTCACGCATCGCGTTTACTAAAATATAGTACGGGAGAAATTAGTTACATTAGTATTCCGCAAGAGGCGCTGTGCCAATTCCCATCGTGAAACCGTAAATCAAAATGCGATAGTAATAATCTACGTGTAGCACTTCCTGACAGGGCCACCTAAAAACCTTTATAACTTTTCAACCAGGGCGCGGCAAAATCAGATATTCGAGCACAATTTAGGGACAAAATAGCGACAGACTTGGAATTCAAATCCGTGTTGGTAGCCCTGCCAGGAAGTGCCACACATAATCTACTGCCGTCAATTATTTACACTGAGGGTACTTATCATTATGATCGCCCTAGCAGTGTTGCATTGTAATGGTTTTTAAAAATATTAAATATTTGATTCTGTTTACAAACTGAAGGGCATCAAAATGTATATGTAACAATTTAATTAAACCTTAGCTATATAATTTATAAGATGATGTGGTTTTCATTTGTAAATCTTCTATGCTCTGTCGTTTTCATCATGAATAGAATCGCACGATTAAAATATTGCAAGTTTTTCCCTTAAATTTACATGAACTGCGGCAAATTAGAAACAACAACATCGAATAAATCACTGCTGCAGATTTGTTTTAACAATAATAATTATTGTTATGCATTGTGTAAATGTTGACATTTTGATATAATTATGTATGGTGTAATACAGGTTATTATATTTTCTATAAATTAATATTATTATCCTAATTTTAAATAAAGTGTTTTATGTGATCCATACTTTTGCCTTATTGGTCCTTTATTTTATTTTTTTATAAATTGAAATATTTTCTGGAATTTGTACGAGACCATAATTTCAGAATATATTATTTATGGATTAATCATGTCAAGATATTATTTAGAAATAGTGGTCGTTTGGAACTTATTGGCAGCACTTACAATACCCCTATCTTAATCGATAGTCGCTAGGGACTACAGTGAAAAAACTTGTATGAAAAACTCATGGTAGAGATACTGTATTAGAAGTGTTTTAATCCAATAACATCTGTACAAATGCACTAATATTTGTGTAAATTGTATCACAGTTAAGCTATGACTTGTATGAACAACATTGTTTCGGAAATCTAATTAAATATGGTAAACGCTAGAGTGTACGTTTGTGCAAGTGGGCCTAAAACTGCACCAGTAATGATAATTTTTGACAGCAGTCGTAGCAAATTAAAATGTCATAAATAAACCTTAATTAAACCATATAAATTGTTGAAATGTTATTATAATGACGACGATCACTCTTTGCCGCGATTTTTGTTTTACTGGTTCGTATTTTTGCCTATAAAAGTTTTGTTTCGCACGGCCGGAAAGCGATGGCTTGGTCTAACACGGCCACGAGCGACTCTGGCTCAGTGATCACCCCTTGTTGCAGGAGGAGACACCGCAGGGCTTCTTCGAGGACCACGGCCTCGGATAGGATGGGTGAGCGTCGCCAACGTCTTCCCGACACAAAATGTCGGCCTAACTCATCGGTATTAGTATGCTATGTGAAGGCTGTTAGTAAACCTTTTTTTTAAGCACTTTTTTTTCTCTGATTAAATGTATTCATGTCACCTTTATGACGTAATAACAACAAAGATGTCTGTTTTTGATCACATGTTAACTTAGATCAGGCTTCGTGAAACTAGCCATTAGCCTTATTTATTTACAATTTGGTTCAATTGTTAGTTAATTGTCAGTATAAAAATTATTTTCATATCAAATTAAGTTAGACATGAAATTTTGTATTTAATTTGCAATTTATACATACATGATTGATGTTGTCTCATTTCCAATGATGATTTAAGTATTTTTGTATTATTCACTAGCACTGTCTTTGGTTTTTTCGCATATTTCACACTTGATTCTTAGTTAATTTATCGGCAGCTTTTTGACGTACTTAAAAATACTAAAATAAGTTAGATATGGTTTAAGATATTCCCAAATTAATAATACCTAATCATATTATCTGTGGTATTATTTATTATAGTTATAATAAAGTCTAAAAATAGTATGCGTTTACATGATCTAATATTTTATAACACTTAGTTTATGCAGTTTAACTGATATTAAGTACAACAGCATGAAAAGTATTTAAGTAAATAAAGGATAAAGGTTATAAATGTTTTGTGCCAAAAAGATGTACTACATATTTTGGTATGCTGTCTACTTTTATCTTCGCGTTATTGTAAGATGGACAATGTGTAGACTGTTTTTGAATCTTTTTAAACCACCACCAACTGAAATACGAGAGAGATGTCTATATTATATCTCTTTCCCCATATCAAATCTCATATCTAGACATTCTACATTTTCATACTGTTTACTTAAAACCTAATGGGCCTAAGAAACAAAATAAAATACGCGTTTCCTAGTTGTACGCATAAACTAGTTTTAAATATTCGTTTTGAAGTAATAAACTATTATACAATAAAACTTTCGTTTTATTCTCAATATAAATTTATTTCAAGCCATAAGGTATATTATTAAAAAATACACACGATAGCAAAATACTATAAAAACTCAGACTGGTTCAGTCTTTCAGATACAATTTTATAATTATTAATAAAAATAGTTATTTCAATTAAATACATTTTCTTAAATGCTAAATTCACCAAAACAGTTAAGGTACAGCATGTATACCTTAATGTGGCCCACTTAATAACTAGGAAGAATATATTAATCATATGTTAAAAAGCAAATATTATTCATGGGATGATGAATTCTCGACAGATTTAGATTCAGGTGTGGACTTGACCATGTTGGCAGTGGTGGGGGAGGTTTCCTGGTTGTTTTGAGGGGCGGGTGGAGTAGAGGGGGCGGGTTCGGCGACGTTGTTTTGCGTCTCTCTCTGTTGCTCTGCTATCTCCCTCCGTTGTTGCTGACTCGTCACGTTGGCTAGGTGCAAGGCGGCCAGGAGAGCGGTGATATAGCGGCGGTAGTCGAACTCTACACCTATTAATGATAGCTTATGGTTAATTTAGTAATGTGTCTGGTCAGTATTGTATACCGGGTGATTTTGAAATGGTATAGAAGGCCAAAAGGGCATTGATATATACCTTACATAGATCATGATTAAAATATTTTAGAGTGGAAAACAACACTAAAATATTTCCATACAAATTTCAAAAAAATATCTTCTAATTAGTTTAGTGTGCATGAGACTCGCGAGAGGAAATTGTTTATGGGAGTAGACTACTAATATTAGAAATGCGAAAGTTTGTGAGTATGGATGTATGTATGTTACTCTTTCACGTAAAAACTAATGAATGGATTTGGATGAAACTTGTCAGGATAACATGTAGGCTACTTTTTGTCCCGGGAAAACATAAGATCCCTCGGGAACGCGGGTGAAACCGCGGGGCGGAAGCTAGTATTACTATAAAGAAGTCAAGAACAAGTTGATTTAATCCTGGAAAATCAAAATCCCTACCCCAGGAGTCCAAAGAGTGCAAATGGCGATAGGCGACGGTAGCCACTTACCATCGGGTGGACCGCCTGTCTGCTTGTCAACCTTCTGACATAAAAAAAAAGAGTAGTGAAGCAATATTTACCTGAGTTCCTTAGCTCGTTGATCTTGTAAGCTAGATTGGCCCAGACTCGCCTCGCGGCCACCGCGCTCAGTCGGCCCACTGTCTGCACAGTGTGCAGAGCGAGGTCGTTCGGAGGTATTACTTCTTCAACTGGCGACGAATTCAATTATTAGTTAAAGCTGGCGACTCTTGGCAAATGGGAAATCTAGACTATGTTCGACAATTTCACAATGGTAAATAATCACTGGTCAACACCATTTTTATTTACTATTATTGGGTTTATATGGCTCTGATTATGAAAAAAAACGGCCAAGTGCCAGTCGGACACGCGCACCGAGGGTTCCGTACATTATATGATGTAACTAAAAATGTATGCTTTTCGCAATTTTTCCTTTATCTGTGCTATAAGACGTTGCTTCATACCAAATTTCAATGAGTTCACGGGAAGTACCCTGTAGGTTTTGATTAAATTGAGAGTGTCGAAAATCCTTTGATTTCGTTGGCTTAGTAGTTTCATCTTTACACAGCTCTCAGGAACAGTAGACCCGAGTATTTGATATACATATCAGCTTGATACCTCCACGGGTTCCTGAGAAAAAGGGCCTTGATAGACGTACAATAAAGTGAGTCTTATAAGGGTTCCGTTTTTTCCATTTAAGGTACGGAACCCTAAAAAATACAGGAAGATTGCTTATTTTAATGTATGAAGATACGCAGTTCAATATAGGTTTACCGTTAGCCTCGGGCTGGGCCCCCACGGGCGGCAGGTAGTGGTCCAACAGCTGCATGGCGTAGGTGGCGCCAGTGTCGACGCCGTGCATCGCCTTCTGTCCGTATGAGGTGGACAGCAGAGCGTTTGCCTTCGCCCAAGACAACTCTTTGAGAGATTGAACGCGCTGTTTTGCAGCTTCGCGAGCTACACATACCTAGGAAAGAGATTTATTTATTTAAATCAGATTATTTATCGATACATCCATATTATGTTAGTAATCACTTAAGCTATGTTAATAGTACAGATTTATCCTAAACTATTATTTTAAATGTATAAGAGCAACCCTGGAGCCCATGTGCATGGAGTTCCAGTCACGCACAATCGGAGAATCATGTCTCTCTAACAAGTTGTTCAGGAGGTTGCGATTTAATAAAATCAGTATAAAGTATCTAAATAATCAAATATTGGTGCCGATTCTGTTGTTTACGAACTTAGTGCCAAGTCACCTCTCTTTCTTATTAACCTTATTGAAAAGAGATAGAACATTTTTAAAGCTGTCAGTTTAGTTCATGCCGTCATAATATACAGGTAAATAGTTGTGACCAATAAAGATCGCGCCTAAATTCACGTTGAAATAAGTGATCGGACTAAACTGACAGGACTAAAATATCCTGCATCCCTTTCTTATATTTCTTATTAGAAAGAGATTAAATTTGTTTAGTTCGTAAACAACAGAATCGGCACCATTGCTTTATTAAAGCCTGATAAAATATATATGTCGTGACCAGATCTTAAAATTGATTATTTCATGATGTGGCCGAACATAATATATGTCCAACAAACATAATAAGTACTTTTAGGTATTTAGAAATTGCCCTATATCATTCTTAACTCAAGTCAGCATTCTCAATGACCCTGATTTAGTGCAGTTTTAACATGATTAGCCAAGTGCATAATTTTATTGAGCAATGTTGGTTTAGCCTGATATTATTTATTTTATTAACTCAAATCAAGCGCCTATGGGGCTATGAGTCGTCATTTTGTGATTTACAACTCCAGAATATGGCTACTTTACTTATAGGTATATTTATTCTGCATTAAAAATATTATAGAACTGTACATTGGTTCCTTTGTTACAAATTACCGTCATTTATTGTTAAGGTACCAATGTATGGATTTAAATAGTTTAAAATAATATAGGTATATCTCAAGTGCTAATCGCAAAATTACTTTCAATAGATACCTACTTAAAATGTATGTAATCAATTAAAACGCAAAAGACACTTATGACGCAAAAATATCGAATAAAGATAATTTATACAGCCTGTAAGCCAGGTGTGAAATTGCAATTAGCTAAGTAATCATGGACGTCATAAATTGAGGAAAGTTTGCAGTCGGCAACAATTTGACGTCATACCGGTATAATCATTATCATTATTTATTATTTGATAAACTTGACAGTCTCTGATAAATAGCTTAACACTTTGGATGTTGATGTTTTTTTTATATGTCAGTATTTGTCAGTGTTTTTCTTTCTAGAAAGGAGATTATTAGGAATCGAACCCATGACCAGCGGCGTGATAAGTGGTGTCTTAACCAACTGCGCCAACTGGCTTGTCAATTCATTCCAAGCTATTTATTCGTTGCGAAGCTAATTCGATAACGAAACGATGAATTAATTATCCAATTTTAGACATCAATTTGGAAAGAGACAATCGCTTGAAAGGATTGTTATCGTTAGGTATATATTTATAAATATTTCTATATCTTACATAGTACGTTCGCGTACTATTCAACGTTCTATAATCACAATAATAATGTCCCGGGAAAACATAAGATCCCTCGGAAATGCGGGTGAAACCGCGGGACGGAAGCTTGTTATTATCATATTTACAGTTGGTAAACAATATTCGAAGGATTTGTCATTCCGGTTCATCGTCCACTCTCGTAGTTGCTATCACATTGTGACCATTATCTTATCAAACGGACGTGGACGTCTATAAAAAATAACCAAGCTATTTTTCAATTTGTTTCAAAAGTCAATGATTATGGTGACGATTCTGTTTTTATTAGTACTTTGATATAGTTTTTTTTTTTTGTTTGAAAGATGACTTAATCGAGAGTGTTCTTAACTATGTTTGAAGAAATTCCGCTCAGCCGTTTGATAATTATCACTAATTTTCTAGTTAGTTTCGGGGGTTTCTTTAAATCTTTAATTAATGAACGTTATAATTTTGGTATAACAGGAATATTTTCCTTCTTTCGAAACGAGTATTTCCTTTAGGCGACCTGGTTATTCCAGTCATCAATTATTATTGATATTTGAGATCGTCATAATAACACTGAAAGTGTGTCAAGTAGGTAGGTACCTAACAGCGAAACAAATAGTTACATACAAATATGCGAAAGAAATTTTATAATAGAATATTTTGCGTCGAAGTGCGTAATAGGCATTCGTTATGTAAACATTCGAGCGAGTATCATTACCATCCCACTTTCCCAGCAGTGAAGATTGATTTCAAGTACTATAGAAAACATCCATGCGTCATGTTGACTCATCAATAAAATGGTGACGCAACTTTCCCCACAAATAGTATCCTCTCTTCGTGCACTTTTGCTTAAAGTTTCGAGTGATAAACATACAATTAAACTAAATCTATATGTATCTATACTAATAATAAAGCTGAAGAGTGTGTAACGCGCTAATCTCCGGAGTTACTGGTCCGATTTGAAAAATTATTTCACTAATAGCCTTTGCTAATAGGAAGCTACACTATCCCCGAAGGTTATAGGTAGGGTTACCACCTTTTTTTTTGCAGATAAAGTACATTGGTTATTTATAGGGAAGAAAAAAAAAGTACCTACATCGTATCAAAATAAAGTACAATTTATTTTTCTTTATTATTATGTTTAAAAACATATTTTTTATTGCTTGCAGTTTGTATCAAATTAGTACCTCTACTAAACAATTGTACCCACTTACAATTAAACTTTTCAAAATCCCAAAGAAATCAAATCATGCGAAATAAAGTATTTTCGTGTACTTTATTGTTCTCATAGAGTACAATTACCTGAAATAACGTACAGTACTTTATTATAAAGTACGGGTGTCAACCCTAGTTATAGGCCACTTTTTATCCCGGTAACGAGAGTGAAGCCGCAGGGATCAGCTAGTATTAAATTAAATATGAAGAATGTGTAAATTTTGCACAAAGTATTTTATTGAAGCCTGCATAATTAAATATTCAACATGGCGTATACAATTGTACGTTAAACCAAATTAATTAAATATAGACATAACTTATACACAAAAGAAAATTGCATTATTATTCATATTTTATTAGGTACTTGTTAGTGCTTTGCATGAACAGGAAATCTAAAAATAATTATGTTTACTGGCTGACAATAAACGATAGGCCAGGGTCGAGAAAATTAAAATGTTATTACGAACTCGTCCAGTAGGTACATGAATTACGCCTCAATTTACAATGTAGGTATAAAGGATTACCTACTTTATAACAAGGACATTTAGTTCGAAAGTAGCTTCTGTACAGCGTCTAGTAAATATTAATGTCTAGGCTAGCGGTTTCACATACAACATATACCTACAAATTTTTTTTTTTTTTTAGATTCGTAGAAACGAATTTATGCTATCCAGCGGTAACAAACTTTTGCATTTATAATAGACTAGATTCGGCTCCGCAGTTTCACCCGCGTTCTGGAGGGATAAAAAGATGTCTATGTGTTAATCCAGGGACACGCTACCTCCATAACAAATTTCATCAAAATTGGTACAGCCGTTTGAGCGTGAAAAAGTAACAAACATACACACACTCACAAACTTTCACATTTATAAATATTGGGATTTCTTATCCTGCTAATATTATAAATGCAAAATTTTGAGAGAAAGTATGTTTGTTACTTATTAACACAGGCTACTTTTTATCCCTCGGGAACGCGGGTGAAACCGCGGGGCAGATGCTAGTTCTTCGATATACCTGGATTGAAAGTGAGAACAATACAACATATCGACTATCGCAATCCTTGAAAATGAATTAATCTATCTAATCTGTTATTGATTATTTATCATGTACCTACGACATTCGCAATGTCATATTCACGATGCATAAAGCAAATTGCAATATCAATATCATAGCATAGACTACAAGACAAGGTCATAGAAAAAAACTGACAAATGAAAGGTGGACCAGGCGGTCACCCTGCTTCTCAACCTTCTGACATAAAAAAAAATACTACAGAAGATCATAATATTATTTATGTTGAAGGACTTAACAAGGCGCTTGCCACCTCAGTTGTCTTAGCGCTGTTTTTTTGGAACCTAGCTACAATTTTGAAACCTAGGTAGGTATAGAAGTTTCGTACCTATTTAATACCAAGATTAATTGT
This sequence comes from Tethea ocularis, assembly GCA_963555595.1. Taxonomy (NCBI): domain Eukaryota; kingdom Metazoa; phylum Arthropoda; class Insecta; order Lepidoptera; family Drepanidae; genus Tethea; species Tethea ocularis. Next base: position 10,066,194 of record OY741969.1, on the reverse strand, counting down.
AACTGAGTTGTTTCTATGAAATGTTACTCTATTTCAATACATAAAATAATACAATCGTATTGAGAACTTATTTTTTAAAATCGGTTAATTACCTAGAAACAACGACGCGTATTACGTATAAAAACAAATTAGTTTTTAGATGAATGTATTATTAGACAAGGTCACTTAAAGTACACAGTAATTTAGTAATAAATAACCCTCACTCAGTCTGCTCATATCAGACGTCCGCTCGTAGAAACCGGAATACTCGTAGTAGTTGGTCTTAAACGTTCAAATATTACTATGAAACAAGCATTCCGTGTTTTATAAAATGTCAGCTAAAGCAAAGAATATCTCGGAAATGTTCCAGTACGACGAAATGTTCGAGTACGAGATCAATACGAATATAATAATAAGATAAAGTTTGTTTGGATGTACCTAGGAGGCAATCTACAGAGCTACTGATTCTTTCACTGATATAGCTACATTCGATCTTATGCTGTCGGCCGTAGACGTTTAAATTATTTGATAAAATAGAAATACGAAAATTAGTTCTTACTTAATGCCATTTGAGAAATCATTAAATTTAATCTGACAGTTTTGATATCAGCGAAAGTGTAGCTCGTGTTCCATGTAAAATATCATGGTACCTACTTACCGCAGATTTTTTTAACCGACTTCAAAACTATCAGATTAGAGATCCTACATAGTTAAGTTATTATTTTATGCTTTTTAGTGTTTTTGAAGGCGGTTCTCTTTTTGTTAAAAGTACTTAATTAATTTTTAAAATTTTAGTTTTTTGCCATTTCCATCAACAGAACCTGAGACTTGACAATGGGACCACCTCAGAAGTATACTCTTACGAATAAAAATAATATTTTTAAAATCCTTTCACATTTAACGGAATAATCCTTTAACAAACATACAAACAAACGCATACAGTCGAATTGAGAACCTCCTCCTTTTTTAAGTCTGTTACACACTCAAGAGTTTGTTTGTTTGAACGCGCTAATCGCTGGAGATACTGCATGGTCCGATTTGAAAAAATCTCTCACTAATAAGAAACTACATTATCCCCGAAGATTATACGCTAATTTTTATTCCAGAAACCTCGGGGCACAGCTATTTATAACATAAGTTTAAGAACGAAGATTATCCCGGGAATGCTTATACAGTAGATGCGACAAAATCACATAACATAACTAAAATAAATATAAATATCCTGGGACATTCTTCACACACGGTTACCTGATCCCAAACTAAGCAGAGCTTGTACTATGGAAACCAGATAACTGATATACTACATATACTACTTATAAAATAGTTATAATATAAATGACGAATCGAAACAAGTGTTATGAAAAAATCATAAGCATGTAGACACAACTTCCGTGGCAGCGTCCACGCCGATGTACCGTCATGTGATAACAATTTATACATCCTGTTACAGTATGACACAACTTAGATGAAGCATCGGCAAAATTCGTTAAATCGATCATTCCCGAAAAGAGTGCGCCTACAACATTACCCATGTTTATTAGTACTTTAGGCAAAAATGATCTTGTTGAATGTTGAATGGCGCGATAATGAATGATTTGTATTAGTTGTGTAAATCGGAAGTGAAGTGTAGATATACGATTTGCCGATGCTGCATCTAAGTTGTGTCATACCGTACTGGTGTAGTGCAGTGCAGTGCATATGCTGCACTTTGAACTCTATTTATATAACCGTGACTAGACCCGTTTGGTTATTTTTAGCTCTGACTTGTAACACTAACATGTTATGTATTTACAAAAAAATAACTAGTATATTTTAGACTAATAATACAGCTGAAGAGTTTGTTTGAATGTGCTTATCTCTGGATCTACCAGTTACAAAAATTCTTTCCTTAGGGGACGTCTATTAATAACGTGATGTTTTTTTAGCATTTTTTAAGCCGACGGGTGCTTGGTGATACGTGGTGAGGTTTAAGAGTAACCCCCCCGCCCCCACCCAAAATCACGTGTATTTTTTAGTACCTACATAGAATCTCAAAATTTTTAGAATATTATCTTTAAATACAGGTATAAAGCATAATCTAATTTTATTCTGAAATTTAAGACCATGACAAAAATGTCTAGACAGAAAGGATCATGAGGGAGGAATATGACGATTATTGTTGATATGTCGGAAAAAATGCCATGTGGATAAAATTCATCGAGCTAGTGGTCCTCCCACATCATGCTAAGCTAGGGCGGGTCGCTAGTTATATATTTTTTTTTATTTATTTATATCTCACGAAAACCAAGTAAGTTTTTAAACCCTAAATTAAACATACAAAAACAGTGATTATAAACAAAAGTTACCAGTTCAACAAAAGTTTATCCATCTTAATTCATATGAAAGAACTAACCTTATTGACAGTGGGTGATATTCTGGAGAGTACAGCTTGTTTAGTGGTTTCAACAATGACGGTAGGCTGTTCAGTGACGAGAGGGAGCTTGCGTTCCAAGTGGTCGATGGCTGCGGCCACCTTGGCGTCGCCGACGGCTAGCGGGGCGGCCACGAACGGCGCAGCGGTATGTGCCGCCATCGAAACACCAGCTTCCGCGGTCGAAAGCGCCCATTCCAGGAGGGAGTGAGCACCTAATCAATCAGGTCAATACGAGATGATGATTTTAGTGACATTAATCAAAATAATTCAATAATCATTTATTCAGTGTAGGTAGGCCCTGATAAGGTACTTATGAACCTATAATATCTTGAGAGTAGAGTCTTCTGCCTCAAGGCTTTAGGTATTGTGGTACTTCCCCAATGCTATCTCCAACATATGGATTAGATTAGACACCTTACTTGAAACATATTTTTATGTAACATTGAAAGTCCTTTATTTAGTTCATCTGATTAATGTAGAAACATGATAATTTTTATCCCTACTAATATTATAAGACACCACCTATCACACCACAGGTCGTGGGTTCGATTCCCATCCGGGACAAACATTTGTTTGCATGAACATGTCAGTTTCTCCTGTGTCTGGGTGTCATTATCTATATAAGTATGTATTTACACAAAGTAGTTTATGTAGTATATCAGTTATCTGGTTTCCATAGTACAAGTTCTGCTTAGTTTGGGATCAGATAACTGTGTGTATAGAATGTCCCATGATATTTATTTATCATTTATTTAATTGCAAACCTTTTTGTACATAGCAAATGGATCAAGCCATGCCTTTCATGCTGTGAAATGTGGATAAAACCAGGGGGTGGAAGCTAATTAATATGATACAATATCTTATGCTTACCCTTAACTCTTGTGTAGAAAGCCCCAACTTGTCCTACGGCTGCTCCGACTGTGGGCAGTGCCATGGCCTTTTGAACGGACTGGAACTGGGGCATCGCGGCCGGTACTGAGCTCACTTCAGTTGCCATCTGGGAATTAAAGTACTACATGTAGAACCAAACAAAAAGACTTTCACGGTCAGACATTTTACAGAGACTATATGAGTAACACATATAGTAAATATTTATTAAAGTTGACCGAGTAGTGCTCCTTTTTTTAAAACAATGTTTTCTAACAATGAAACCTAGCTAGATCAATTTATCTCCCCCGAAACCCACTGCATACTAAATTTCATGAAAATCGTTTCCGAGATACAAATTATGTATATACAAGAATTGCTCGTTTAAAGGTATTAGATAATTTTAAATTCACAGTAAGGACTATTTTAACTTAGATAATATGTTTGATAATAAAACAATCTAAAAAATAGAAACAATCTTCACTCTAACAACAATTTATTACTAAATGAAGGTATTAATAAAATTTCAAATAGTTTCATAAATTTTCAAATTGTTCCAAATCATCAGTTAATAAATTGTAATGGTTACCAATAAATATATTTATAAAAATGGGACAGAATAATTTCTTGACTTTGCAGAACCATTGAATTTGAGGAGTTATATGGTTGTCGAAATCAAACTTCAAGTCTCCTTCTCATATATGATATAATGTGTTCACTTATTACACTTCACATAATATAATTACAGTGTGGATTAGAGTAAGGCGCGTACGACGACATTTGTACTGAGTGAGTGAATGTCCCGAATGTTCGAGAGAGCGGTAAAGTACCGGTCAGTCTAGAGATGTTTCCTTTTCCGTCCGGTGTTGCCACACCGAGTACGGGCAATTGTGCTGTGGCAAAAAGGTAATGCGCCACACCACCCCCCCACGGAGAAAACAGAAGAGCTTCAGGAATGGAAATGCAGCAACTCACAGGTCGAGAGGTGTCTTGAAACGGACGTTACGACCCGAACGCGTAGTGTATGCAGGTTTCGATGGAGCTGGATTAGTAGTGGGGTTGGGAACTGTAAGTGAAGGAGCTGTAGAAACAGTAGGATTGGCAATGGGAATAGAAGGGACTGCGGAAGTAGAAGTAGGAGCCGTATCAACAATGATATATGCCGGTTTAACTCGGTCAATACTGACCTGCACGTGCTTCTCTCCAACGCAAATCGTAATAGTTTTGTCTCTCCTGGAGACAACCTTATAGGGTCCCGTATAGGGAGGTTTTAAGGATGGCCTAACAGTATCGTCACGCAAGAAAACGTGACTTGTCGTTGCCAAGTCCTTGTGAACAAAACAAGACTTCGTTCCGTGACGCGAGGTAGGAATAGGTTGTAGTTGAGACATGAAACGTCTCAACTGAGTTACGAAACCTGATACGTCTGAGTTGGAATCAGTCTGAGGTGAAATGAAATCGCCAGGTAGGCACAGAGGTTCTCCGTACACTAGTTCGGCAGGCGATGTTTGTAAATCCTCTTTAAGAGAGGCGCGCATGCCTAAAAGGACAACGGGCAAAGCTTTGCACCATGTCTCTTGGTGGCACATAAGAGCCGCTTTCAGCTGGCGATGCATGCGCTCAACCAAGCCATTCGCACACGGGTGGTAGCTCGTGGTACGAATGCGTTTGGCTGAACAGAGCTGCATAAGAGTCTGAAAGAGTGCGGACTCAAACTGTCGTCCCTGGTCTGTTGTGACCAAGGATGGAACACCGAATCGTGCGATCCAGCCACTGAAAAATGTTTCAGCCACTTCTTCCGCCGTGATACCCACCATCGGCCAAGCTTCGGGCCACCTAGAAAATCTACCCACGGCTGTGAGACAGTAATGGTAACCTTTGCTATACGGGAGTGGGCCAATGATATCGAGGTGCACGTGACGAAAACGTTTACTTGGTGTGGCAAAGGTTCCTAGAGGCGAGCTAGTATGCCTGGTGATCTTGCTACGTTGGCAAGCAAGGCAAGCTCGAGCCCAATTGCGGCAATCCTTTTGGATGTTGGGCCACACAAATCGGTCTGAAACCAATTTTGCGGAAATTCGTGCGCTTGGGTGACTAAGATTGTGAATCTTATCGAATACCGCGCGGCGGAATTTCGGAGTGACGAATGGCCGGGGTTTCCCGGTAGATGTATCGCAATATAAGGCGACATCTGTCCCAGGGATGGAAACCTTTTCCATTTTAAGGGACGAACCACTCATCAAATTGCGTAGTTCTTCGTTATCCGTCTGATCTGCGGCAAGAGCCGTGAAGTTGTCATCGAGGCTTATGGTCTCAATGCGAGACAGTGTGTCAGCGACAACATTGTCCTTGCCGCTAATGTGGACGATATCTGTCGTGAATTGCGAAATAAAGGACAACTGATTTAGCTGAGCTGGAGGTAACTTTTCACGACGCTGTGAGAATGCGTAGATCAAGGGTTTATGATCAGTGTAAATTCTCACATGTTGAGCCTCCAAAACGTGTCGAAAATGCTGGACAGCCTCATAGACAGCGAGTAATTCTCGATAATAGGCCGGCCAGGTGGATTGTCGGGGAGTGAGCTTTTTGGAAAAAAATGCAAGAGGCTGCCAATCATCTTCGACACGCTGTTGGAGGCATGCTCCAACGTGGGTGGAAGAAGCGTCTGTGAAAAGTCCCAGAGCTGCAGCAGAATTAGGGTGGGCCAGTACGGTAGCTTTGGCCAAGTGTTCCTTGCAATTTTGGAAAGCCATTTCCAAATCCGGCGTCCAAGGGACGGGTTTTGCACCCTTAAGTTGAGTGGAAGTCAGTATTTCGATTAGAGGGGCTTGGAACTTAGCCGCGTCAGGCAGAAATCGGCGATAAAAGTTTATCATGCCTAAAAACCTGCGCAAGCCCTCCACCGTTTTAGGCAAGGGGAAGTTTTCTAGGGCTTCGATGCGTTCACGTGGTGGACTAGTGCCGTCTTTAGAAATCCGTTGGCCTAAAAAAATCACTTCCTCGGCGCCAAAAATGCACTTCGAGGAATTGACTATAACACCAAATTCGGACAGACGTTGAAATAAGGCACGGAGGTGCTGAGAGTGCTCTTCAGGTGAGCGAGAAAAGACCAAAATGTCGTCCACGTATGGGAAACAAAAATCGAGGCCACGTACCACCTCGTCCATGAACCTTTGAAAGGTTTGTCCCGCGTTTCGTAGCCCGAACGTCATATATGGGAACTCATATAAGCCGAACGGTGTTATTATTGCGGTCTTGGCTATATCCTCGGGGCTGACCGGTATTTGTTGATAAGCCTTGACCAGGTCCACCGTGGAGAACACCGTAGATCCAGCCAAGTCCTGGCTAAAGTCCCCAATATGACGCACGGGATAACGATCGGGGATCGTGCGTGCGTTTAAGGCGCGGTAATCGCCGCAGGGGCGCCAGCCGTCTTTGCCCTTCCTTGCCATATGCAAGGGCGAGGACCAAGAACTATTTGAAGGTCGCGCTGTCCCACAAGTGACCATGTCCTGAAATTCCTTCTTGGCCGCCTGCAGTTTCTGTGAGGCGAGGCGGCGTGGGCGGAATGCGATCGGGGGGCCATCTGTGGTGACAATATGGTGCACCGTCGAATGTTTGATTGTGCGGTGGACACCGGGGAGACGCGTAATATCAGGGAACTCCTCCAAGATTTTAATAAAAGGCGAGTCACCTGAGACAATTGTCTTTACACTAGGCTGTGATACCTGTGCAATGGTAGCAGGTGTGGACAGGCTCGTGGTGCCATCTATCAGCTTCCTATTACGGCAGTCTGGCAAAAGGTGATAATGAGCCAAAAAGTCGGAACCAATTATAGGTGTGCCCACGTCTGCGATGATAAAATCCCATCTAAAAACGCGGCGCAATCCGAGATTTAATTGAAGGGTAATGCTACCGTAAGTCTTTATGGCACTTCCGTTGGCCGCGCGAACGTCAAACTCAGTAGGTTCGTAACGACCCTTTAAGAGTTGTCGTGGATAGCAGCATAAATCCGAGCCCGTATCGATTAAATATCGAGTGTTGGACCCGGAGTCTGCAACAAACAAGCGACGGCCGGGCTGATCGGAGCAGTCAGATGCCGTCTCTACTGACTGCCTTTGCCGTTTCCCTGTTGGTTGGAAGACTGCCAGTTGCAAGGTGTAATGCACCTCTGTGCTTTTGTGGCAAACTTTTTATGATACCAACAGAGAGAAGTTGGCCGAGACGGAGATCTGGATTTCCTAGACTGGGAGCGTGAGCCGGATCTGCCACGTTGAGATGAACGTTCGGCGGCTAGGGCGTCGACCTTTTTAGATAGAGCGAGCAGACAATTTTTAATATCGTCCAACTCATTCCGTGCAGGTGTAGATGCGGCGTGTACCGCTGCTGACGGGGAGGCCGACGGAGCTTCGGCGATAGCGTCCGCAATTTCAGCCACCTTATCAAGGGACAAGTCGATTTGGGCCATCAATATCCTCTGGGCCTCATGCGGAAGGCGGCGCATCCACAACTCCCGCAAGATTCCATCTTCGCTGACGGCCGTTCCAGCCAGCGAGCGAAGGTGGCGGAGAAAAGCAGATGGTTTCCTATCACCTAACTGTTCTTCACTCAACAACTTCCTAACACGTTGCTCTTTTGAAGAAGAAAGACGCCGAATGAGCTCCTTCTTGAGGTGCTCATATTTTCCCGTCTCTGGCGGATCATTGATGACATCCTCTACTTCATCGGCTAGGCGTGCATCCAGAATGGATAAGATGTGGCCATATTTGGCGGAATCCTGTTTTATTCCAGCAATGTCAAATTGGGCCTCCGCCTGGGCGAACCATAAGGTAGGTTTGTCCTCCCAAAATTTTGTTAATTTTACAGTTACCGCATTTACATTAGAGGACACAGGATGTGAGGGGGACAAAAGGGATAATTGCTTCTGCAATTCCTTGACCTGTTGTTGCAGTTCCTCTTCTGAAGACATGCTGGATTTGTTAATTTAAAATAAATCCAGAAAACAGTAACAGATTCACACAAAATTTGTATGCAAAACAAAAAATTAAGAGAAATGGGTAAGGACACACACAAATATAAATTAGACGGAAAAACCTTAAATAATAATTCTCATGCATAAAACACACAGATAAAAAGTAAATGCACACAATTGGTTAAAAATAGTTCCCTACTACCGATGGATAATTTTAATATATTATGACTGGGTAAAGAAAAGTAAGTATCTAGCCTATGTAGTTATTAAATAATAATATTAATATGAAAACACAAGAAACCCAGTATAAGATTAAAATGAAAAATCAAAACAAATAGTAGCGGTGAACTATTAAGCAAATAATAAAAAGAAATAATAGTGTGTGCATAGTAATATTAAATATGTATGCAGAGGATTAATAAATGTCACAAGTAGTTGCGGTCATATTAATAATAAAAAATAACATTAATAAAAGAGAAATTGAATATTAATTACTCAATCAATATTTTGTTACCGCAACTGACTAAGAGTAACTCATGAAATAATTTACATTTATATTTACAAGTTAGGTATGTAAGTTGTTCTTCTGTTCATATCTTAATTATGTATATACAGAAGAAGACAACAAATTGTACACAGGAACAAAATTATAATAAACAAATGCTAATTATGTACACCTTAAACAAAATCAAAAGTAATAAAAGAAATAAGTTAAAAGAAATATTAACTTAATATGTTGTTTAAAATTTAAAATGTTCAATAAAAGTAAAATAAAGTTTATAAGTACACCACAACAGATAGAAGTTAATGTTGGGGACAGTTAGTTTTCACACCATGCACTTTCACCGGAACACCAAAAGTTAAAAAGTAAAGTTTCTCACCGTGTCTGAAGATTATGTACCTCACTAGGGAAGGCCAGTGCCAGGTAGTATCAGCTTGGCAGGCAGTGGCCTGCAGTGGCAGGAAGCGGGAGAACTTGATGTGGTAGCGTTCCAGGAATGTCCTCCAGGATTGGGGCAGCAGGGAAACATCATACCCATGAGTGTGGTGGGTAGGTATGTCGCAGATATTAAGCGCCAGGAAGATGTTGTAAGTGGCTGCTCATGCCAGTAAGCACATGGAGCATAGGTACATGCATAGTCTATAGTGTGTATGATGTTGATAAACACTTTGTGATAACGAAAACATCAAACTGCGCACTTTGACTATTTACACTGCTGCGCAATAGAAAAAAGTTTTCGTCGTAATGGCGGCATGTAACACAAGACTGTCTGTAAAACACTGTTCAGCGTACGGGGTCACCAATGAGGAGTTATATGGTTGTCGAAATCAAACTTCAAGTCTCCTTCTCATATATGATATAATGTGTTCACTTATTACACTTCACATAATATAATTACAGTGTGGATTAGAGTAAGGCGCGTACGACGACATTTGTACTGAGTGAGTGAATGTCCCGAATGTTCGAGAGAGCGGTAAAGTACCGGTCAGTCTAGAGATGTTTCCTTTTCCGTCCGGTGTTGCCACACCGAGTACGGGCAATTGTGCTGTGGCAAAAAGGTAATGCGCCACAAATTGATATAAACTATTTAGCACAGCTAGATATTTTGAGATTAAATTATTTTTGTATATAAGTAATAACTAATAATAGAGGGTAAATAAAGTATTATCTTTGGAAAAGCATTCTTTTTCAACTACCTTCAATATCTGATTATTCTGGAATGTTCTATTAGCTAGTTTCTAAATAAAAATAACAAACTTAAAGTAAATACAATTAAAATAAATAATTACTAACTAGTGAACAGTCTTTGCAACTATTCCTACATTCATATGCAACCTGATACAGGTACAAGATAGAAAGGAATTAGGTACAAGTGGTCGAGTCAAGCTGCAATAATTTCGCAATAAAACTCTTAGAATTAGTACGAATTAATTACAAAGTAAAACATATAAACTTACCTTATAAAATATATATTATCTTTACTGGGATGACGAAAAAAAATTTAATTTGATTTCTACACACGACTTCTTTCTCGTAATAATTTTATGTTACTGGCTTGCAGGAAATTCACTGTTGCTGGCTGATATGTAATTGGACGCCGTTTATGATAAATCTACTATAAAACCCGGCTTACTTGATTGGACTTTGATCGCGAAATAAAATATCCTCTTTGGAAATACCTAAAGGAAAATGAATGAATGATGCAAAGCAATTTAATAAAGACTAGGTAATTAATTTGACAGATACAGATAGTGATGTAAAACGGCTAGTTGCTTTACACTACTAATAAAATTATTAAGTTTAGGTGATTTTTTTATCGATAGTTATAATTAGTCGAGTACTTAACGATTAGGTTCTCAATAAAAAATATGCATTGTGCTTAATTTTCATATTTCATGTTACTCAGTGTTATTGTCAAGGATCTTGATATAAATCGAAGTATAAAAAGATGTAGAAATATTAGAACTTTATCTTCCATAAATTCGATTTCGTTTATTTATAAAGCTCTGGGGGCTGTCACTTTACAGTCTTTCAGTGATACTGGTTAAATACAGTGCTTTTCCGTTTTATTTTCTGGTTTTTGATAGCTGCAAATGCAAACAGTGCTTCATTCAATGCAACTGGAACACTTTCAACTAGGTATATATATTTTTTATTATTTTAAAGGTTATTTTACAACAGAAAAGTTTACGAAATTTATTGTATGAAACATAGTTACTAGAGTCTGGCAAACGAACCCCAAAATTAGTATGAAGTTCCTGGAATAACCTGACTTGATACTTTCGAGTTATTTGTTTTTTGTGTGAAACAATATTTGTACACTACTGCTTGACAGCATGTGGATAAGTCCAAAAATGGGAACCTACGGTACTTGTTGAATGTAAAGTCGTATTTTTAATCAGACGAAGTAAATCCACAAAACTCGAAACCCTTGGAAAAATAAATATAGTTGTACTATATTATATTTGATTAAGAATCCGCTTACTTTGCTACATTACTTCTGTTTCTATCTTAAAAAGTTAGTTGCAATGAGGCGATTATATCGATTAATTTAGCTGAACTTTCTTTCGTTTTATAATCGAAGTTCACATCGCTAGGGATGCATGAGTGAGACAACTAATACAATTAAAGTAAATTGTTAAAAAGAGAAGAAAAATCTAATGAACATTGTGCAAATTCTAAACCTATAACTTTTTATTTTACACTCTACCAACAAATAAAACGTAATATCAAGAAATAAATAACAATCGGATAACAAAAACTATTTTTAAAACTGGTTGAATGTTTGTTAACTTGCATCAAATATTTGTGTCACGTTGCTACAAATATCTTGGTTGGTCGCCAAATGCCAATGACGAACATCGATCGCATAATTTGTGGAACGAGGCCAACATACTCATAAACAAACGTTGGATGAGCCAGTGCATCTGATTGGTTGTTGAACCCAGTCGTTCTTGTTTTGAAGACTTGTTTGGACGTGTCCACAGGACGTGTCTTTAGTGCTAGCTTTGGAAGCTAATAATATATACACTTTTGTGATGTCGTGGACCAACGATGTAGTTCTTGAATTTGTGGATCTCTACCGAAGTGAACAACTTCTTTGGGATCCAAAACATCCTCTCCATAGGAACCGGAGCGAAGTCACCGATGCATGGCTGCGAATACAATCATCTCTAAGTATACATTGTTCAATCGTTGATCTGAAAAAGAAAAAGGAATCCTTAATGACGTCGTTCAGAATGCATTTTAATAAGAAACGACTTCAAGACGGATATCGTACAACTTGGTTTGCTTATCCACTTATGGAGAGTTTCCTTGGCGGGAAATATGAATGTGATAGTACTAACCAATTGGAAAATGAGGTAATAACTATGCAAATTCTATTAATAAATTAGAAATTTGGTTTCTAATGTGATCTATTATATAATGAAGAAAAACGTAAAACTGTTTCATAGAATGACTGTAAACATTGGTACCAGTTTGGCTCAATTCCAATAACCATACTATTTGCCAGGATTGGTTATATTTGTGTTATGGTGTGTAATCATGTGGCACACACGTGGGTCCAAACATTCCGGAATAGGAAGGTATCACAAACATTTGTTGTTAGTTTCACAGATGTGTTATCTTACTACATGATACCATGTCGTTTTACCATATTTTTATGATAGTTTATTTATTTACCTACATGTTTTCGACGCTGCATCAGCAGTATTTACGCAGTGCTGAGGAAACAGTATAGGTGCCTACTTTGTAACTTTCCAATTAAAATTTTAATTAGGTACGTTTAAAAAAGGTATAAGTAAAACTGTTACTATAACCCACTTAGGTTAGGTGCTCAAATTACAAAACGAAAAGGTTAGGTGACTTTGGATGTCTTGATAATTAAAAAAAAATTATAGGTACCTAACCAATATAAATTTATTAAAAGATAAGTTGATTTAAGTACCTAATTAGATAATAATACGCTGATAATTTTACTTAGCGTCTTTCAATATTTGTAAAAAAATATTTTCATTTGACAAATCATAACTCGTTTATTTGACGATGTTTGATGAATTTATTTATCGACGAAAATTTAGAGAAACAATTAAGTAGTTTTACATATTATATACCTTACCTATGCATTTACGCACGACTATTGCCACCTCAGACCTCAGACTACCTACGACCTACAGTGCCATCACAGAGTTTAATTAGTTACCTACCCACTTAAAGTTAGTTAGGAATGTATTCCACGAACCTTGAACTTCGGGGTCAACTAAATTGCTACATTTATTTTGCATCAGTTTAACAAAATTAGAGATTTTCATATTTTTTTTTTTCTCCAGTTTTTCACCACGCCGTCATTCGAACACAGTACACCACAGCCACAAACTATACCCGATCAAAATACAAGAAAACAAGAAAAACCTAAACAAAACAGATCTGTATCACGCTGTCAGATCACGGCAAGTAAGAGTGGTAACGGGGGAACAGCAATGATCAAGAAACAAATGGATGAAACCGTCACATATGTGAAGGGTTCTGGTGATAAAAGAGAAATGGATGAATATGAACTGTACGCTCAACTTTTAGCGAAGAAATTGAGAAAACTAGATGAGCATCAACGTGACGTGGCGATGCATGAGATAGATAATATTATGTTTCGAGCTAAAATGCAGAGTGGATCATCTCAGACCCGCAGCTACTCCTCCTCGCCTTCACCTGTACCCCGAAAAATGAAGTCCCCTATATTTATTGTTGCTCAGCAAACGCATCCTCAATACGAAGACGAGAATATGACTTATCAAGACCATTTGCAACCGCATCCACCATCTTAGAATACGGAAAAATATTTCTGAATGGATAAAGCTAATAAAAGCTTGAGAAAGCTGGAATGTACCCATGATTGGGTACATTATTGAGAGTGAGTGTTACTCAAAGGTGATTGAAGAAAATGATGAAATTGGAGTTTAACTATGTTTTTGTATCTTACATCTTTATCACCTGCTTCTGATCAAGTTAGTCAGAAGGTAATTTTAAATTGCTGTGCCCTACAGGGTGCATGTGAACTGTTTTTGAACGTATTTATCATAATACCATACACATGCATATGCAATAAAGTATTGAATTTGAATTTAAAGGTACCTACGATTTATGGTTTAGATCCAAGAGAGATTTATTATAGTTTTATGCATTTCCAATAGAAAAAATTGGTTAAGTATATTTAAGGACTGTTCTAGAACTTGTTTGTTCATACAATATGTATGTAAACTTTATGCGATGTTTTGTTTCAAGTGTTAAAGTATATTCATGTAATTGAATAACTATGAATATTTATGATTTTAAATTCTATTGTTGCCTAGTTTTATCCACTACATGTATTTTTTAAGTTTCATTTATTATTAAAAGTGCTTGGAGCACAATATTGTTTTTTTTTACCGAAAACATGTTTCTGTTTTTGTACCTACTGCATTGTTTGTATAGTATCAAGGTAGGTTTTTATAGACATATTTCCAATACACTTTATTATATTTTAATTCATAGTCCTGACTGACTCACTGCTTATATCCAGTGCCGGTTTTAGCTCTACCAGCACCCTAGGCGAGATGTGATAACCCCCCCCCCCCCCCCCTACTCCCGCCAACAAAAGGGATTTTAAGCCATTATAGCCATTTTATCTTTAGACTTGAGAATTTATTTATTTATTTAGACTCGAGATAGCAGGACTCGCTCATGAGCGACCGGAAATAAAGGTGGGCCTGGCGCCCCTTTACATCCGGCGCCCTGGGCGATCACCCTACCGCGCCCTACCCTAACGCCGGTACTGCTTATATCAACACATAGCCTAAGCCGCAGGTCTTAGAGATATTAAATTTGGAGAGTTTATGCTTTGTGAAGTATATAGTATGTACCCAATAACAAAGGATTTTTGAAAATTCTGCCCTTCCATATCAAGGATACTTAAGTAAGGTGAATGCTCCGCTGGTATTACGTTTTTTTGCTAATAGCAGCTCAGTAATAGGTCCTATAACAAATGTTGATGATTTTTTGTGTAGTAAATATACCACAGAGTAAGATATCTAGATATAAAAGCATAGTACAGACTACTACATGGTCCTGAGGTATGCCTGGGTGTTACACATGGGTATTATAATCGCTTACCACCAGACGGCAGACACCATAAGCTTATTTGGCGACTCAGCTACTTAAAAAAAAGGAAAACATAACCAGCTGTGAAAATAGTCAAAAGAATGATGAATTTATTTGGACTTTGATAGACACGTTTAAGATTCGTCATTCCATTACATGCGATTTAATTGTAGGTATATTTGTAAACTAGGTATCTGGAAAAAGTGTGAGTCAAAAATGACTTTTGATCCTTACTATATGTAAGTACTTACTGCGAAGATAATTAACTGAATTGATAATAGACGATGTAAAATTGTACTAGGATTGTGCAATTATTACTAAGCGACAGCAAATATCGATCCTAAAATAAGCAGAGCTTGTACGCACAATGGAAACTCTAGAACTATTTTTTATGTAAGTAATAGATAATTACACCCAGACTCTACATGTGCATGCACACAAATATTTACCCTATATCGGAATCTAACTAAAGACATGCGGCATAATCGAAAGGATACTCAACCAACCACCCCACCCAAACGGCCCGTTAAAGTATTGCATAAGTGTAATACAAAGGAAAAGTATCAAAAAGGTGATAAGCACACTTTACCTAGAATTACAACTGAAAGGAAATCTTGCTTCCGAAGACTGTGAATTTCCGAATCGGTTGTAGATTCAATTTGTAAATTATGTATCAAAGGGTTCCGTTATAATGCTTCTTCTTCTAATCTAGGTAAACGTGGTCCGTCAACAGCATGGTTATTTATGTGCGGGCCGATCAAGAGCCCAATATAAGAAAGTAAGTAGGTATTATCCCTATGTTTAGTAATCTGAGGTATTACCTAATTCTTATTAAGATTTTTTTTTATTATATTTAATACTAGCTGTCATATCAGCGGTTTCGACCAATTTCCCGGGATATAAAAATTGCGCGGTACCCTAATTATTTCTCTAAAATAATGTTATTTTTATTTGTTATTGTTATGTGCATTCCTCATAACATAAGCTCCGCCAATGAAGTCCTTTTAAAGTTGGTCCAGTTGATTTAAAAATTACCTGGAACAAACAAACTGACAAAATTAAAAAATTATGTCCTTTTTTAGTGCATAAGTATTTCGCATTTAGTAAAAAATCTGTTATATTGAAATTACAAACAGACACTTCAATTTTTTGTTTATATAAATAGATAGGACATAAATAGAGTTAATCATTCTCCCCTATAGTGTGGCATCGCGTTTGATGTCGGGCTATGCCACGAAGAAAAAAGCTTGTGTTGAAAAACGTTTTTTGAATATTTAAATGTTTTATTTGAAAGTTTCAAAGTTGTTACTAAATACTATATAATATTTAGGAGTACTTCTCGACCTATTCCTTGAAAGAGCTACGAGAGTTAATAAATTAATAGCAATAAATTAAGTCCAGTTAAGGGGGAGGCTTCGGTTGGAGCGCGAAATTCATAACATGTTGATAACATACGACCTATAACTGAGCTGCAATTTGCAAAAAACGTGATAAAATTTGAATTTCGCGCTCCAACCGAACGTTCCCCCTTAACTAGGGGTCATAACTGGATGGTTACAGAGCTGTGAAGGTTCATCGATTATTTAGAAATTTTGTGACTAGTTACCTAAAAAATTAATTACACTGTGTTTGACCACAATCTCACCGTGGTCAGTGATGATGTGGCTGATGGTGGAACAGGCTCTCAAGTGCAGCTAACCAGAGTGTTCCAGCAGTTTAATAAAAATAGTTTTTAACTTAGTTTAAATTAATTTGAGAGATATAATCGCTTATCATGAGAAACAACTAAAAAATCACAGCCCGAGTTTACCGTTCACAAAGAATTTGCTCCTTATAAACTCTCTCTATATATTCCTTAAAAACGATTATATTTTTTAATAAATAATGAAACGTGTGCGTGACCAATTTGAAATTATTTGCTTAGCCTAGTTAAAGATAATAGCAATACTTGAAATATTCGACTAAGGCAGCACGGCAGTGTTGGAGTAGGAAGTCTAATAAAGTGGTTTATATAGATATTACTGTTATATTTTAGAATAAATAATCATTTTACAATTCAACCATATTTTCACATATTTTTCTCTTGTTTTCTTGACTCTGACAGAACACTTCTTTTTCTTCAGTATTATCAATAGACAATTGGCTGTAGGCTGTAGGTACTCCGACACTCCTCCTCGATTTTTATGTGAATATCTTTGTAACATATAAATCGTTAAATGAAATCAAATAATAATACACTCCTCCTAGTTAAATAAAATATACTTCTTCTAGTTATAGCTTTTATAATAATTATTGCAATATTTTGCAGTTTTCTCTTAGCATCTTGTGTCTTGCATTTGCTAACGATTTTGTCAACATATCAGCCAAATTATTCTCAGTTTGTATGTATGATATTGTCATCTTCTTTGTAAATATCAAATCTTTTATATGGTGATATCGAATATCGATATGTTTCGATCGTTTACTATTCTCATAATCCTTTGAAATAAAAATAGCTCCTTTATTATCGACATACAGCATTGGCGTTAGATTTATTCCAAAATCTTTTAATAATCCATTAATATTTATTCCTTCGCATGATGCCAGTGATGCTGCTATGTATTCTGCCTCTGCAGTTGATAATGCAACACAGTTTTGTTTTCTAGAGAACCATGCTACAACATTCTCATTGTATTTAACTATACATCCGCTCATACTTTTTCTGTCTCTTTTATTATTTGCCCAGTCTGCATCTGCAAAAATATTTAAACTCATCCGTTCATTTTTTTTATATTGAAGTGCAAAATCTTTAGTTGAACTAAGGTAGCGTAGTACGCGCTTGCCATGTTGCCAACATTCTTCATTTGGTTTGTCCATAAATTGACTCAGATAAGACACAGCATAGCATATATCTGGTCTTGATACTGTACTTACAAACATTAAGCTTCCTATTAGCTCTCTATAAGGAACTTCTATTGTTTTTTCTGTTATTTCTATATTTAAACCTTTTTCCATAGGTGTATCTTTTTCCTTGCAATTAGTCATATTAAATTTTTCTAACATTTTCTCTATTTGTTTAGTCTGTGTAATTCTTAAGATTTCATCTTTCCTTTCTATCTCCATTCCAAGAAATTTCTTTATCTCTCCTAAGTTTTTAGTATCGAATTCTTTCTGTAATTCATTCATTATTCTATCAGTTTCTTCTTTCTTTCCCATTATTAAAATATCATCAACAAAAATCAATATCCAAACATTTTTATTAAAAAATAAGCAAAAATCGTTTTTGGATCTTTGTAATCCACATTTTTCCAAAAAATCATTTAGTCGTTCATTCCAACATCTAGGACTTTGTCTTAATCCATATAAACTTCTGTTCAATTTCAGTACTTTCTTTTTATTTGCATTCACTCCTAGTGGTACTTTTATATAAATTTCTTCTTTTAAATATCCATTTAAAAATGCTGTTGGTACGTCCATTTGGTAAATTTTATAATCTTGTTGTACCGCGTGTGCTAAATAAGTTCTCACTGTACTCATTCTAGCTACAGGTGAATAATTTGTGTTGAAATAATCTTCTTCTACTTGAAATCCTTTAGCGACTAATCGTGCTTTCTTTAAACCATTTTCTTTTGTTTTAAATATCCATTTTGTGTCTATCGCTTTCTTTCCTCTAGGTAAATCAGTAGGTTCAGTCCATGTATTTAATTTTTTTAATGAATTAATTTCTTTATTTATTGCTACTAACCATTCTTCATCTTTCGCTGCTTCTTTGTACGAAGTTGGATCTTTATTTTCAGTTGTAATCATACAATATGCAGTATAAAGTTGATATTCATTCATGTATTTTGGTTGATTTATAGTTCTACCTGATCTTGTAGTTATTTTATTATCATTTTCATTTTCATCTTGTATATTAGCATCATCATCATCATCTGTCATGTAATTAGATTCATTTAGATCATCCAAATCGTCTTTTTCATTTGAATTTCTTCTACTTTCTTGTCTTTTTTGTTTATGCGTTGATGTTTTATTTTCATCTTCATCATTGAGTATTATTGTATTTTCATAATGTTGTTTTACCACCTCCTCCTGTTTTTCAGGTTGGTAAATAGTTTTTGTTTCATCAAATAATACATCGGTTGAAATTATTATTTTATTATTTTCGTGGTCCCATAATTTATATCCTGAACCAGTATAGCCTACCATTATCATTGGTTTAGCTCTTGGTTGTAGTTTACTTGGCTTTGGTATTGTTACAGTCCAAGCTTTGCTACCATAAACTCGTAGTTTTGATATGTCATTATAACCATACCATATAGAAGCTGGTGTTTGACCGTTTAATGCTTTAGTAGGACTACGGTTTAGCTCATAAGCTGATGCGCAAATTACTTCACTCCATAATTCTTTGGGTAATTTTGTTTCAGCAAACTTCACTCTTACTTTATCTAGTAAAGTTCTGTTCATTCTCTCAGATTTACCATTTTGTTGTGGCGTGTACGGTGTTGTATATTCTAATATTATGCCTTTCTGTTGACATGATTCTTTAAATCTTTTAGATGTAAATTCTCCACCATTATCTAATCGTATTCTCTTAGCCCGGTTCCTATATTTAACGAATAGTTATTGTACATCAGTGACGGATCGTTTTTGAGTTACGAGTAATTAACCGTTAAAGACGTTCCCAAAAGTTTTTACATCGACTACCTGCTACGAACAGATGTTGGTACCCCGCTTACCGAAGCCCTCCGACGGCCTTTGCTGCGTTTCGTTATTGCAAACAAGGTTATTTTGAATTCAAATAAAAATTAATGCATAACGTGCTTAATTAAAGTATTATGATTAATTTTATTTGAAAAATATACTTATTTTTGATATTCAGTACTTTGATTTGATTTTGCTGAATAAATAATTTGATATCATTTATTTTTAATTCGACCATTCGTCCGTGCAAGCAAACAAAACGCAACTGTGACATCCATCCAATCAAAATTGTGTCTTACACGACAACGGACTTTCCATTGTTTAAAGGATATTAACAACATCAACTAGGTATTTTTACTATAAATTATTCAAAGACGAGAAGAATATTTAAAAGTGGTACAATACAATACACTGCAATGAGTTTGCTAATGGATAGTACACCGGTAAGTTATACCTATTGTATCGTAATGTTGTCGTATCTTTGATTATTTACATTCAAAGTAATAAAATGAACTGATCATTCAGTGTTAAGTATATATTGACTACACATAAAATCGTTTATAATTTAATTTATAGAAAGCTAAGAAGGCCATGAACAAAGACGAGGTTGCTTTGTTAATTGATTTAATTCAAAGCAATCCAGTCTTGACTAGTAAGGAGACCAACGCTGCAACCAACAAAATCAAAGAGGATACTTGGATTACAATGGCATCTGTATTCAATGCCAAGAGTGGCTCCATCCCCAGGACCAAGGAGCAGTTAAAGCTAAAATGGGACAATGTCAAAAAGGCAGCCCGTAAAAGAACCCAACAGATAAGGATGAATAATCTAAAGGTAACTTGCACCAGGTAAGTATTTAAAATAAAGGTTGTATGTAAGTATGCACCTGCATAAATTATATTTTTTTTACTTTTAGACTGGTGGCGGTAAACCAGATTTCATTCCACCGGATGAAATATTGGAAAAAGTGTCAGGTCTTCTAGGGTCTACTTGCACAGGTTTTGTGGTTCCATTTGGTGGTGATGGTATTGGTTGTGGTAGTCTGGTGCTGGACATTAACACTGGTGATGATGGGTCTGGATTATCTGAAGGGATTTCGGACTCTAATGATGCGAGACCAGATTTAGAAGTTTTAGTTGATACTCCTAGCAAAGGTATTATATTTCCTTTATCTAAATAAGCTCTAAATAAGATTTCTAAATATATGTACATAAGTAAACATTATTTTTTTTTAGGCATGCAGGCAAGAAAAAGAAAAATTTTAGGAATGCATGAAATGAATACCCCTAGTGCATCTGCACAAGCGGAACTATCTAGTTCTAAACATTTCTTTGGAATGCCTATATCAGATCACCTAAAAACAATTAAGAAAGGTATGTATTGCAAGTATACCTCTTTCCTACCTATATATCAGAAATCAGTCAATAAAATAGTTGACAAGTAACAAAACAAAATAAAGTAGTTGAAACTCAAGTCATATTATAAATAATAATAAATGTATTTTTATATATTTCAGGTAAAAATAAAGCAGACAATGATGGACGTCTAGCTCGTAACTTAGCCATAGCTAGATATTATGATAAAAAAACAGAAAAATTAGATTTAGAAATTAAGCTTTTAAGATTAGAGTTAGATAAGAAAGAAAATTTGAATTGTAATGTAATTAACGATGTTTAGATTAGTACCTATCCTATGTATTTCTGTTTTTGTTTTAGTGTTAATTAATTGTCAAATTATAAAGTATGGTATGGTATAAAGTTGTTTCATTGTCTGCACTACACCCACTGAATTGAATCCTAATACCACCAAACCCTAAACATGGTGTTAGCTGTCACTAAAGCCATTATATAAATATATTCAAAAACAGAATTAAAATTTATTTATTTATTTAATTGATATAACACAGCATACATCACATATAATTATTACAATGAGTAATTTACTTATACATTTGCAAACAAAGAATTAATAAGAAGTGGGTAGGAAACTATTACTATTATACCATGATGACAATTTTGACCCAAGTAAATGTAACATAATTTGACAGCTAATAATGAGAGTTTCTAATATAATTTTACACAATAATACTGATAAAAGATGGTATAGGTACTAACATAGTATAGGTAATAAAATAGTGAGTGAAGGAGGCATATTTTACTTTTTCACTAGACTATCCAGCATAGGCAGTAGAAATGGCTGCTATGATAGGCTGAAAAAAATTGAGAATGATTATTAACAGTATTTTACATAGACCAGATATCAAAACATGTCTGCTTTTGTAAATTATTTTTACTTACTTATCAAAGAAATCTGATATCAGTGATGCTCTTTCTGTATAATTGGCATCTTCTGAATTATTTGGTACAGGTACTACCTCTACATCAGGAATTTCTACCTCTGGTGGTATATCATCTAGTTTGTTCAGTCGACAAATATTATGTAACACTGCAGTTGCTATGATAACTGCATTGGCTCTTAATAGACTCAAACGCATTGTCAGACCTACTACTGGAAATCTCCTCTTCCACACACCAAAACATCTGAAAAAAATATTCTTTAAAATACCAGTTTATAAAGGTAGATGGACTTTGTCCTCAGATCATAGAAATTTTAAACATGCCTTTCAATACAGTTTCTAGTCCGAATATGGGCTTCATTATAAAGCTGTTCAGATCTTGTTTGAGGGTTTAACAGTGGTGTTAATAGGTATGGTTTCAGGGGATATGCACTGTCCCCAAGCAGCCATTTGTTGCCATACAATGCACTTTCACACTGAGCTGGAAAAGTAATGTAGGCATAATTAAATAATGACTCATAACATAGATACGTAGTCTAATTATTAACTGTTACCTCTTAGTTCTGAATTATTAAATATAGTGGCGTCATGAGTTGATCCAGGCCATCGGGCTATTACATTCATTATCAATAAATTTGCATTACATACTGCTTGCACATTTAATGAAAAGTAGCCTTTACGATTCCTGAATTCTTCCCCAATCTGTGAACCTGTATAAAATAAATAAGTCATGTTATCTATTAATAATAAGTTACTATAAAAAAGTAAAAACTTACATGGTGATTGAATTCTGATGTGCGTACCATCAATTGCACCAAGAACTCTAGGAAATCTAGCAATTCTAAAGAAATCTTCTTCTGTGTTATTGTGTATGTATATGTACTTGCTGTAAAGCTGTGCTATAGCATAACTGACATCACGCACTATACGACAAGCAGATGCTTTTGATACCCCAACAAAGTCAGCAACTGATAATAGCATTGTTCCCAATGCATAAAATCTTAAAGTTAATAACAGTTGGTGTAAAGGGTGTATACCATGGTTCCTGAAACAAAGTAGGATTAATGTAAGTACTTTGTTTAGCCAGGTATAGTGATGGTAACGATTTAAATACTACTTAGCAAAATAATTTGTTGCATCATTTTATATTTAATGAAATTTTTTAGGTTACAAAAAATATATATTACATACCTGGCTCCCTTTACTCTTAAATAGGGATATATTTCGACAAGTAAACGTTGTACAGAAGGCTTATCTAGCCGAAATCTGAGTTGAAATTCAATCAAATTCAAGGTATTAAAATGATCAACCCTCATTTGATACTTCCTACGATTAATAGGAAGTTCTTCATCGGAATCGGAGTCATTCCAGTCGGATAACCTTTCTAAATCACTTAATTCACTATCGGAATGAGACATTTCAATTTATTTTAACGTTAATAACGAAAACACATAAAACTCACGTACGCAACCGACCGATTTCGGGCGGTAATAAAATCAGAAACGCGTAGTAACTTTGACAGCTGGTTGACGTTACAAATGTTTTATAGAAACACTACAAGCTGTCATTTCCATACATTTACCCTACTATCCGTTATTCATAGCCCTCCCATCCGTAAGTAGCAAGCCAACGGTAACTTTGCTTACGAAACGTATTTTATGGCAACACTTTTAACTTACGCCTCGTAATCTAATCTACCAGGCGTAAGCAAAACGAATCGTTTCTTGAATATAGGAACCGGGCATTAGTTTTTAATCCAAATTGAGTTTTAATAAGCTGTATATGTGTCATAATATTATGTTCTGCTTCATTTTTATTTTTCAATAGATATATCATCACAAAATGTGAATAATCATCAATCAATACTTGAAAATAATATTCGCCTTTTATTGACATTGGTTGGATAGGTCCACACAAATCTGAGTGTAGTAAATCTCCTATCTCTTTGCTTTCTCTTTTATTAGATATAAATGGTCTTCGTGTACTTTTACCTTCTATACAACTTTCACATCTCTTTTCTGTAGTTGGTAAACCTAATATTCTTAGTCCTTTTCTATTTAAATGACCTAGCCGTCTATGCCATAAATCATTTTCTTTATCTTTTGTAACATTTGCATACTCTTCTTTATGCAATATTAAATTAACTTCTATTGTGTACAAATTTTTATTTTTCGTACCATAAAAGGTTGTTCTTTCTCGTCTAATACTTACTC
Organism: Tethea ocularis; assembly: GCA_963555595.1. Classification (NCBI taxonomy): domain Eukaryota; kingdom Metazoa; phylum Arthropoda; class Insecta; order Lepidoptera; family Drepanidae; genus Tethea; species Tethea ocularis. The sequence goes on along the minus strand of OY741969.1, from coordinate 10,042,137 downwards.
CATTATTTTTAAATAGTACGGTGTAGCCATTTTTTTGTTATTTTGTCAACTGATAAAAGATTGTGAGTTAAATTTTCGACAATAAGTGCTTCAAATTCAATCTTTTTATTATTACAATATCCAGTAATTATTCCTTTTTTATTTGCTGTTAATCCTTTACCGTCTGCAATAACAACAGTCATTGGTTCATCTAATATTTGAATTTTAGTCATATATTTTTCAATTTTGTTAGTTACCATATGATTAGTTGCACCACTGTCTAAAATAAATGAATTTTCATTTGTAGTAGATGCTGTCAGTGCTAAAAAAATATTAGTATTTTCTTTATTTCCTCTTCTATAAGTATAACCTCTTCGATTACATCCTCTATATCTTGTTCTAATGGGATATCTATTTCTTGTATAATTATAATTGTAGTTTATGCCAGAACCTGATGCTTTAAATATTTGTTGTGGATTTGTCTCATTACCATTTTTATTTTTTATTTTTATTTCTTCGTCAAGTAATCTTGATTTAACAAATTCTAATGTTATATTCTATTCTGGGCCCATAACCTTATGTTGGAGTAGGAAGTCTAATAAAGTGGTTTATATAGATATTACTGTTATATTTTAGAATAAATAATCATTTTACAATTCAACCATATTTTCACATATTTTTCTCTTGTTTTCTTGACTCTGACAGAACACTTCTTTTTCTTCAGTATTATCAATAGACAATTGGCTGTAGGCTGTAGGTACTCCGACAGGCAGCACATACATATGTACATCACTAATATTTCAGCTGATTGTCATGTCAAACACTGTATTCCTAGTATTTTAAATAAAGATTATTAGCATAAATTTGTTCGTTTCTATGGTATTTTTTTACTGTTATGCTAAAGTAAAAATATATTTCAAAAAAGATAAAGGGGAAAAACATGTAAAATCATAACAAAGGATAAAACTTTACAGAAAACAGACTATTTGTTTTGAAAGTGTGAATCGATCATTTTATTTCAAGTCTTTTAAAATATTGAAACACAATGGCTACTATAGTAAAGGAAAAAAAGCGTGAGGTGAGTCTAAATTATTTACAAACTAATAAACTGTGCTATTAATTACGCAGTAGGAGGATAAAAATAATCGTATATTGTGTCGTAGAAAAAGAAAGCGAAGGAAAAACATTCGTCTCGAAGTATCAATGTGTCTGAACTATCCAAACAACCTTCTATTGTGGAAGAAGTACCATTTCCTGAAGAAATAGCTATGCCTGGTGAAGAAAACAAAATGGTTCCTGAAAGTCAGGAAATTGGAGTCCCTGAATCTATAAATGCCCCTGAGGTGCCCGAAGATTCAGGGTCCTGTATTATTGAAGAAAAGGATTCCAATATTTCTATTAATTTAGTAGATAATGTTGCAAATGTTGTTACCATGCATAAAAATCAAGAAATAGTCACCACAGATGTAAATAAAGATTTATCGCATACAAATAAGATAGAAGTATATAAAGAATTGAGTAGGACATTAGACAGGATGACTATACCTAGTCAAAGTGCTGCTTTGACTATAGAAAGCGAGGTGAAGCTCGAAAATGCAGTTGAAGTTGAGTCGGTAAGCAATGTTGAAAGCCAAGATGTACTTGAAAGTCCTTTGCCATCAGCCCCCTTATTTGAAGAAGAAATTCCACAATTTATACCACAAAGGGAAGCAGTTGTAAGTGAAATTAGACCTAAAACACAGTGTATGTCTTTGGAAGAAGCAATAAATTGGTTTGGAGGGGTGGAAATGGCCGAAGTGAGAGCTATGAGCGAGAGAGAGGAGGCTCTTGTGGAAGCAGGGCCAGTTTGTGGACCTGAACATCCTTTGGTTGATTTACTGTCCACATTCAGGTAAATATTGTATAAGTTCTTCACACTATAATATTTTTTTGTACTATATATTTGTCAGTGATAAAAATATCCATCAAATATTTCCCTTTTTATGTTTGTAAATAGTAACATCCTGGGACAATGAGGAATAATAACAAAAAAATCTAATTAATCTGTCAGTTAGATTAGCACAAAATATTGGATACATATTTTTTATTTTATCAAATCAATAAGAAATTACAAAGATAAGTCCCATCAAAGTGCAGGAGTGGGGGCTTGTGACTTCATCATTCACACTTTTTGCAGACCGGAAAATTTTAACGCACTGTATCTTTGTTATTTTTTGTTTTCGGATCAAAATAAAAAATATGTATCCAATATTTTTTGATAATCTAACTGACGGACTAATTAGATTTTTTTGATATTATTCCTCATTATCATTATGTTCATCTAATTCCAAACTATAGCTGATATTTGACATCTTTATCTGTAGTAATAAAGGAGTAGTATTAGTAGGAAGCAAAATTATCCCCGAAAGTTATAGGCTACTTTTTGTCCCAGGAACATGGGGGAAACCATGGGGGACATCTAGTAAATAGATAGATTATTGATTAATTAGAAGCTGTTTACAACAATACTCAATAGTTTCATTATTAAAAACATATTCTAGATACTCAATAATAGCCATAGATCGTGAACGCTCAAAACTCGCTCATGGCTACAGTGAAGAGGAGAAATCACGTTCAACTCTATGGAAAATAGAGAAACGTAATGTTAGCATTGTAGAGCCCTGTGTCTGTGGAGCTAACGTTTCTTTCAAAGGGACGTATGAACATGCTACATTGTTGAAGGAGAGGCTGCCAGTGGCTCGTTTGAGGCTAGAGAGCTTACTGCGGGATGTGCAGGAATCATACTGTCATTATCAACATGCTGCTTTGCTGGCACATTGTCAGGTTCGTGACTTACATTTATACCTGATCTATATTTATGGCATCAAACAGCAATTAAGTATTTTAATTGCCTCTTTCAAGTCTCTTTAACTACTTAGTTTATTAAAAAATATTAATAAGTTTAAGTTTGTAATTAAAATTTACAGATAGAAGAACTAATATCAGAGACAATACAAAGCAGCAAGCCTGCTATTCGCGAAGCGCTATCTCTAATTCTTCAAGCGCTGCGCGTGAGTGATAACGCGCCGACAGCGCTAGCTAGCGCCTTGCAGCGATGGGCGGAAGTGCTGGCGAGCGCGCTGATTGATATGAGAGACTTGAGAAACTTATTGTTTTTGTTACATCACTTGTTTAGGTAAGTAGATAGTGGTTATTACATATGTACCTATATTTTTAGTTATTTTTTGTCCCGTCATGATTATTATGAAGTAGTTGTCGTAAGAATTATACCAAATAGAGAGAACCCAAAAACAGCCTCAGATTGTATGGACATGTAAAGAGCAGAAAAGACCTACATCTGCTTGTACAAAATCAGCTGGACGGAAAGAGCTCAGAGGTCACCCACCATTGACCTGGTGATCAAAGCTAACTAGCCCAAAGCTTAGGGCTGTAAACCTCAGATATACTGACTTGGCGCAAAAGAGTGAAAAGCCCAACCCCTAATTATGGGAACAGGAACGGACAAAAAGAAAGTTCTTTAAAGCAGAGAAGACAAGTGCATTATGAGAATTTATTTTTAACCACATTTTATAAAGGCATTACTACTTAAAAGCATAAAGAAACAGTTATTTATGTCCAACTAAATCTTTGACAGACAAACTCGCTCGGTACAGTGGGCTGCTCGCACAATACGGCTTCACGTTGTGGACAGAGTGTCTGCAGCACAGGCCATTGCTGTTTTAGACCTTTTATTGGCTAGACCCAAACCAAGGTTGGATTCTGCTCTTGAGTGTACTGAGGGTATGTGATAAAATACTTGCTTCTATTTCGATTGTCATTAAAATGTGGATAGTCAATACTATTGTAACTTCTTTGTAAGTAAGTGGCTACCGGCAAATAAGCCAGATCGTAATATTCCATTGAATGTCGAAATAGGTCTAGTCTAAATAATTTTAATTTTTAAAGCTTTTAACGGTAAATAAATATTTGGTAGTGAATATGAATGTAAAATAGAAACAGGGACCAAGACGTGAGCCTTGTAGCACTCCCGACGTTAAATGGAAATGGCTGAAACCTCTAACGGTTAATTATAACTATTTAGGTGTTAAACTTTGTTTTAATATAAGTAAATCTGGAGGAATATTAAAGTTTCTTGGAAAACCTATATAATAGACGTGTAAATTGTGATCTACTGTGTCAAAGGCCTTGCTGAAGTTGTAATTTGACGTATAGAGACGGACGAGGCGTGGGAGGAAGTAGATAGGCGCGGGGAAGGCAGCGCGGTGAGCGAGGGGACTCTGCGTGAGAGGGACCTACTCGCCATACTCGCGGCTTTGCCACTTAGATCACTTGTCGCTACACTCGTGCTATTTAAGCACTCGGTAAGTGAAAAAAGTTATTGCCTATAGTTGCAAACCCTACTGTTTTGGTAGTGTAAGCTTTGTGGTTTCATAAGAACTATTAACCTTCAGTTCGGTATTTGGCCACCCGGGACACAAACACAAGGTTGTATTAACGGCCTGACTAAATAAGTTAAAGTATCTACATCTCTAGGACTAATATTTAGATAATTAAGCAAGACGATATAGATCAGTTTTTGTTCAGGGAATCTGTATCATTCAGTGTGATATTTTTGAGAATAGAATAGAAAAATTGTATCTAGCTCTAAACAAAAAGGCCTGCTACAACGCTGGTTTTCAGTGGGAACCAGATAAATTTAAGACTTTTCAAGTGAAAAAGATGGTGACATCATCATCTTTTTAGGCTTTCTAGTCTGTCATCACCATAATGTCACTGGTCTCCTAACAACGAGGAAAATGGAAGACAGTGATTGACCGAGTGTTTGGGGTTGGGTTGTGTTGTCGGTAGGATATAAGGCACGCCCGCGAGTGGTCCCGGGGCGCGTCGTGTGGCGGCGAGGTGGTGCGCGCGTGCTGCGGCGTGCGCGCGCTGCTGGCGACGTGCGCGCGCGCCGCCCGCCTGCACGCGCACTACGCACGCCTCGCGCGCACGCTGCGCACGCTGGCCGCCAGGGCCTTGCGGGCGCTCGCCGCCCTGCATATGCACTCAACGGATAAAGGGTCCGTTTTTTATTGATTGTCTTTTCATTACTCCCTATATAGCTTGTTTATAGCATGTATGTAATAATTTTTCTAATCGAATCCGTGGCTACGGAGATTACCCTCCACAAACAAAAACACAAAATTCGCTCGGTCCCTTTGACTATAAAGACTTTTTGTCCCGCAGTCACAGAAACATCATATATTTTTCGGAATAAATATATCCCATGTGTTAGTCAAATGTATGATCCGTCTATGTGCCAAGTTTTGTCGAAATCCGTTCTGGCATCGTGACATGAATGAGTTACAAATATTCGGATGTTTGTGTAATATATATACACTCTGACCAATGTAAATGATCAGACCCCTATTTTAAGATTTCTTGAACCCTTTGCCCAAGTTTTTGTACCATTTAGTTAGAGGAACATCAAAAGAAGATATTTGTACTATTTTCAATAGAAACCGACTAAAAATTTTTTACCAAAATTTTAAAGGTCCTACACCAAAGAGATGGAACCAAAAATAGCAGCAGAGTTGCAAGCATGCTTCACCGCCGGTTTCACGCTGTTCGGGACAGAAGACCTGCATACGCTGCCGGCTACACTTCTCTCTGATGATATGGCTAAGGAATACTGCATGGCGTTTATAATGGCTTTGCATGGTAAGTAATAAACTATCGGATTTGTGAGTATACTCCAAGTATCTGATGCTATGATCTGACAATTGGACTTACTTAGTTAGCCAGTTCTGATTTAGGCTTTGTTACACCATCATCTGCTAAACCTAAAATAATCTGGAGGCCAATAAAACAACAAAAATATATCACACGGTTAAGCGCTAGAAATGCTACATCATAATAGCATTTACTATATTTTGTATAGAGAACCTTTCAAACTTACATATTTTCTGTATGTATGAAGTTTCTGATTAAAAAACTTAAACCTTTGGTCCTTCGAGCCGGATGGAGTACCAAATAATTAATTAATTATTCTTTCAAACTACTAGTACTACTTCTTTCAATGCAAAATTTACATTTGTCAATGTTGTAATTCTTCAACAGATTCATCAGAGAGGAAAGTGAATGCGTTATCGATAGTGTTGCCAGTGCCGTTACTATGCGGGCAGCGCGTGCGAGTGGTGACGCACGCGGCTATAGACCGGCTGGGTGACCACGAACTGGCCACCATGGTGCTTCACTTCCTTCTACAGGTAATGTAGCAAATGACTATTGGGTAATTTGTAATTCACCCGCAGTGGTTTAAGGGTTGGAAGAAAGCATATAAACACTCCTTTGCAGACAGCGAAGGTTTATTTAAATAATATTGTTTACAACTATTTTTATGTTTTATGGAAGAGTAAGTAGGAGATCTTCCGCAAGGCTGGGGAACCCCGTTCTAACTGTAGCTGTATGCCAAAAGCTCGTTCATATAAAAAACATTAGAAAAAATATTTTTCGAATAACTATAAAAATAACCAAGCTCGTTGTAGCTTTACTACATATCTTTCGGATTGGCCGATTTTAGTTTCACTTTTTGTCAACTTTTTTTACGGTATTTTCATATTCTGTTAAGAAATGCGATAAAAAAGTCTTGCATTGCCGTATAAACTCCGTTAGTGCGATTTAGAACTTTGTTCCGCCATCTATCCATCAGTGTGTGAACTACGTTGCTGGTACGTATCGATACAAATTGTAAAATCAACTGGGGAGAATTCTGCATTATATTATGGATGATGTCATTCAAATTGACACTCGAGTCGGTTTTTTTTTCTAGACTGGCATAAAACGCAAGCTAGTGCAGTGCAAGGGTTCGTGCGATGAGATAGCTCGCCAATCGGAGTGCCTCCCGCGACTGATCCACGCTCATCCGTATCTACACACCATCGCGTTGCACGCGCTGCCCGATCTAAATATAGGTAAAAAATCATAAATAGTAATTCATAGTTACATTGTTGTACAAAAATAAACTTAAAATGAAAGGAGTTTAAGACTTAAGTATTTAACACTAAAACCAAATATTGTTTTGTTCAGAAACATAGTGCGGTATAAATATAGTCTATTTTACATTGTGCGTGAGTATGCAAATATACCATATCTTGTGAACAACTCGAATATTCTAGAATGTGTGAGATATTCCCTTAAAATGTAGATAGCTAGTTTTCACCCTACGTTCTCGGGTAAAAAAGTAGACTGTATGTTAAAATAGAGTATTATTTATCTAAGTGCCAAGTTTCATCCAAATCCGTTGTGTAGTTTTTGCGTGAAAGAGTAACAAACATCGTCACATCTATACAAATTTTCACATCTATCTATACTAATAATAAAGCTGTAGAGTTTGTTTGCTTGAACGCGCTAATATCCGGAGTTATTGGTCCGATTCGAAAAATTCCTTCACTAATAGGAAGCTACATTATCCCCGAAGGTTATAGGCTACTTTTTATCCCGGGAACGCGTGTCAAACCGCGGGGAACAGCTAGTTTAACATTAGTAGAATATCATTAACCATATAGAAATCTTATAAAACACCATTATTATGTTAAAATTAATAAAGACACTATGAACTACAACTACGCCATTTTTTTACCAGTTGAAACCATAGACCCATCTTCAATTAAAGTCTTAAACGTGAAAGAATGGCGACCAATGAGTGGCGAGATCATCGCCGTGCTAGACGACTGGGCGCAACGTTGCCCGCAACTGTTGCAGCATCTGTTGCTCGAGCTGGATTATACGCCTTATGTGTAAGTTGATTTCATTGTTTCGGTGTAAGTGTACTAAGTTTGCCCTCTGTAATATTCAATTAACTTTACTTGTTTTCTTCATGCCCTAAACATGAGCCCTGTAAAGGCATTGCAACATTAATAAATTAAAATAATTGTCCAGTTAATTTATTCTACTATTTATATTATAAATTTTTTGAGATAATGTGTTTGTTACTTCTTCACGCTCACACCGCTGGCCAAATTTTGATCAAATTTGGTATGGAGGTAGCTGACACTCTGGATTAACACATAGGCTACTTTTATCCCTTGGGAACGCGGGTGAAATTGCAGGGTGGAAGCTAGTAAATATATAAAAGGAAAACGTGACTGACTGACTGACCTATCAACGCACAGTGCAAACCACTATACAGTGGGATGTAGTGGATTGGACTGATTGGCATACAGATAGCTATTATGACATAGGCAATAGGCCTCCGTTAAGAAAGGATTTTTGAAAATTCAACCTCTAAGGGGGTAAAATAGAGGATCGCGGGTGAAACTCCAGGGCGGAAAGCTAGTTATTAGTATAGATTACATACCTAAAAAAATTCTCATTGCATGTGTCTCTCTATTCTATTTTGTAGTGAATACTTTAGGATGGCGAGTCTCTGATACGCATATGGGTTGATTATTCCAGCGGACTATCCCTGGACACTCAGCTAGCGGTAGGTAGGTGGGTATGTCGTCACGTCAACTCCACGGCCTCCAATCTGCCCCCGGAGTGGGCGTGGTCAGTGGTGCGGCGGCTGCGCGTGCATGCTACGTGCTGGCACGTGCCCGCACCCGCACACGCACACGCACACGCAAGTGCGCACGTATATGCGGAGGCGCCGCCTGATGAGGAGCCCGCGGACGTGTTCAGCATGGCGTACGCCCTGCTCAGTACGGCCTGGGGACATTCTATACCTGTGGTGAGTAGAATATACTAGTAAAAAAGAATCTATTCAGGACTTTTTAATGAGTAGCCAAATTTTCAGGGATCGTTGTACTCATCATTATGATCAACTTTTATAATGGTACCAACTCTGAAATCACGTATGTGGAATGTATCAGTTGCGGTCACTTGCGGTGATATCCAACCTCTGCAGACGAAAACTGACCGGCTGACTAGACTAAAAGGAAAACGACGAATTGACAGAAAACATAGGCTGATTTGAACAGACGAAAAAACTGACGTGACTATAAGACGCATGAAATTGTAAATTATTTATTAAATTAATAAAGACCCTTGGCTGTTGAAATATGCCGACTTATTTCACATCATTATCTTTTTTATAATGAAGAAATAAAACCGGACAAGAACTAGTCTGACTCGCGCACCGAGGGTTCCCTCATTTCTTATGTTACTTTAAATACCATAGACTTCTTATAGGTTTTCCTGTAATCTATAGGTGAAATACTATTTTTTGTATTTTTTTTCAAAATTTTTGGTTCAGTAGTTTCGGAGATAAGGGGGGGGGAATGGTAAAGCCTATTTTCTTAAATAACTACAAAATGTATTAGAATATCCGTCCAACAGATATGTTCGTCGGGAGTGTCCGCACTGTGTACTCTAGCGGCGACGCGACCTCAAGACGCAGTCCATTGTCTCGCTCCAATCATGCTGGTCATGGCGCACTCGCCTGAATCTGTCTCACTCACACCCAAGTGAGTATACGTAACTATCTCACTCTAGTATAGGTGATATTTTTGTTGTTAAAATCTATTCCTCAGGGAAGTGAAACAACAGATGTTTAACTTTTACCATAGGGCACAATGTAACAACAGAATGAACAAAAAAAAATTTAAAATATAGAGAACCATCTTAAAATCTACTAAAAAGTATAAAATAACTATGTATGAACTCCAATCTGACACTGTTTTGAAGTCGGCGAAAAATATCTGCGGTGCCATGATATTTTTCATGGACGACGAGCTATAGTTTCGCTGATTTCAAAATAGTGTCAGATTAGAGTTCCTTAATAGTTGTTTTTTACTTTTTAGAGGTTTTGTAGGCGGTTCAAAAAAAATTTGGTTTGCGATTTTCCTCATCATCAGATCCTGACTAGGTGACAATGGGAACACCCCAGGAGTATACTCTTTCGAATGAAAAATAATTTTGAAAATCGGTCGACAATTGGCAGAGATATCTGTGAACATATGCGATACATAAATGTATGAAAAGCGATACTGTCGTTTCATTCGGCGCCTGAGGAATAGTCTATTACAGGTCGCGTCATGTAAAAAGAACGCTGCGGCTGGCAGTAGGCGATTTATGGTTCTATTTGGTGGTATGAGGTCCGGTATACCTACCAACAATCAATATACGAAGCCACGAGCGAAAGGCTAGTTCTAAAATAAAATAATAGGCCTAGTTCGTTCGTGCGCGAGTGTAGACATGCGCAAACACACCTCGTCCACTTTCTTCCAGCGTTCTTTTTACGTGACGCGACCTATAAATGAAATATGTACTATGTCTTCATCTCATACTAATTCAGGTTCACAGAACTGTTCACGATCCTGCTGAGCTCCGGTCCAACGTTGGTGCAACGCGCGTTGGGTCGCGGCGGCGCGTGCGGCGCTGACTTGCTGCTAAGACTGCTACTGTACCAACTTCGAGATACACAGTAAGTAAACAGTTAAAAAAAATACTTTTGGCGATGATAGCTCAGTGGTAGTGATGTCAAATCCTAGAATAAGCTTGAGGTTTCGAAAGAAAACATCCTGAGGAAACAGTAAGTTACTTTGTAGTACCCTCCTGGCTGGCTACCACCCCCAAGATGAAAATTTGTCACCAAGCACCTTCCGGTGTGTTCCGACAGATGCACTTGAGAGCCAGTTCCTTTCCATGCTTTGTGTGCTTACCATCGGCCACATCATCACTGACCACGGTGAGATTGTAGTCAACCACGTACTCAGGCATATATACGTAGTAAAAAAAAGTACAAGCGACAGATTTACATGACAAGCCAGTTGGCGCAGTTGGTTAAGACACCACCTATCACGCCGCTGGTCAAGGGTACGATTCCCATCCAGGACAAACATTTGTGTGCATGAACATGTCTGTTTTTCCGGGTGTGTTAATTTATATAAGCATGTATTTACAAAAAAAAGTAGTATATGTAGTATATCAGTTAATCTATTTTATCTACTCTCATATCGTAATGTTCTTATTATGAAATCAAAATCAGTACTTTAATGAGCCACTTTAGGCACACCCGTGTATAATGATTCATTATAGTACAGTTGTTGTTCCCAAGATAATGCTATAAAATAACTTTTTTTCTATTAAAGTACACTTTGGACCTATCAATAGTATAATCAATCAGTATCAATTCAATTTGACGATGACAATGTCACAAATTTTGTAACTTGAACTTTAGAGGTAAGAATTTTTGGGAGTTGGCAACACGAATTTGATTAAGTATATGATTATATTTTATTGTTTTTGCCTACACATAACATATACTTAAACTCACACTCGTAGTTAATAACCCCTATTATGCAACAGTATCATAAACTACTATTCTATAGTCAGAATAACCGTGTGTGAATGGTGCAAAACATTTATTGATGTTGAGGGTGGTATACAGCAAGGCGGGTACTTTACGTGCACAGATGCGGCAGCGTCCTCCGCTCGAGCGTGGTGGCGTGCTGGCTGCACGGGCTGTGGCACTCGTCGCTGCCCGGCGCCAGCTCGCTGCTCGACGCCGCCGCTATAGCCACGAGGGAGTGGCCGCTCTTGGACTCCCACGCTATGCTCCTCTTAGCGGTCATCTATTTATTTATCTTACTAATATTATAAATTAGCTGTTCGTTACCCGGGTGATTTCATTCAGATTTTCATACAAAATGCCATCCAAATTTCTCACTCACCCAGTGGAATTTCCTAATGTTTTTCACTTTAGGTTGTCAAGAAATATTGGATACGTATTTTTCATTGTAACAAATCAATAAAGAATGTCAAAAATAAGTCGCATCAAAGTTCAGGAGTGGTGTGACGTAATCTCTCTGTAAAAAGTGACGTCATACGAAATTTTGACGCACTGTATCTTCGTTATTTTTTGTTTTCAGAACTAAAGAAAAAATAACATTTGAAAAAAGTAGTTAACTTGATATGTTATTTGTGTATTAATGTAGAGTAGTTCTCTTTGAAATTCTTATTTAGAACAATACATATTATCTTCCAGTCAGCAAACAGCAGCGAGTACATAAATATGTCGGTCCGCAACGCTTCTGTGGCGCCGTTACTGTGCGAGTGCATGTTACGCGCGTGTCACGCGCTTGAAGTGCGCACGCAGCTGTTCCCGCGCTTGCTGAACGCGCTGCGGGCGCAGCGGCTGAGGGGGGCTAGGATACACGTGGATAATGCACTGCAAGTCAGTTACATATAACATGTGTTCATGTTAGCGGCTGTTTATTAAACACTGGCGTTAGGCGCGAACCCGATTGAGAGCCATCTGCAATCCGGTTTAGGAGCCATCTGGGCTCACCGATTTGTCCGCGTAAGGGTGTTATAGCCACCTCTGGCTAACACCTTCAGTTCGTTTAAAAAAAAAGTTATGTGCGTCGTGTGTCACATGAAATATCGTGAGATTCTTTTCTTTTAAGAAATAATGTCATAGTTACGAAGAATATAAGACTACCTACCTGTGCTATAACACGCAGGGAAAGTACCGTTTGTTTGTTTGTACGCGCTAATCTCTGGTGTTACTGGTCCGATTTGAAAAATTCTTTCACTAATAGGAAGCTACATTATCCACGAAGGTTTAAGGCTACTTTATAAACCGAGAACGCGAGTGAAGCCGCGGGGAACAGCTAGTAGCATATATACATGGGTATTGATATATGGCTACATAACAGCAACTGGGCGTGAGCACGCGTGGTGAGGAGCTGGTGATATACCGGGTATGTTCGGGCGTGGTGGTGGCCCCCGCCCCCCACCCCTCGCACGTGGCGCTGTGGCGGCTGCTGCTGCATCTCTACCTGCAGAGAGCGCCAGATGACACGTGAGACATATTCCACTTCGTCTATTTTTTTTTGGATTTTTATTATTTAAAAAAGTATTTCTTTAAGATTTTATTATGACGTATGACTACGTGGTAGCTATCTGCATACCAATTTCAGCCTGATCCGTCCAGTAGTTTGAGCTGTGCGTTGATAGATCAGTCAGTCAGTCACGCTTTCCTTTTATACAAGTTGTTCCTTTTAATATCCTATAACTCTACGGTATTATTTTTTCTTACAAAATGCAAAAAAGGAAACGTTTTTTGGCATGAAAAATTAAAAAATATTTATTTGCCAGTTGATTCTTTGACTCATTAATACTCTAGCTAGAGCATGTGCTATTAAAAGGAACACTTTGTACAGATATATTTAGATATCGGAATTGGACCTATATTAAAAGTATACAACTTTTAACAACAAAACGATGAGCTTAACAAAAGTTTCTATTATAAAGCCATCTTGAAATATCCTCCCGTTATAATCAGACATTACTTATGCCCTCCACAGGCAGGAATCACCACCAATCGGACCACTATTCTTCAGTGGCCTCATCAAGTCGCGTACACTCAATCAGATCAAGAAACGACTACAAGAAACTATTGCATACCACAAGAGCGAAGCAGAAACTTACAAGAAACAACTGAACACTCTAAATAAAGCTGTTAAATCATCGACTAGCAACATAACCAAGTCGAATTCAAATGTAATAGATGATAATCTCTTACCAGCGTTATCGATAATCGATTTGACGGGAGAATCGAGTGACTCGAGCGATTCAGATAGTTTGAGTGAAGAGGAAGAAGGGAAGGTCGATGCTGAAGTGATTGATGATAGGACTGAAGAAACTCAGAATTTATTTAATTTGTTGCTTTACCATAATAGCGCTGAAAAGTAAGTTCACATCATCATTATATATATATATTTATTTCTAGCTGTTCCCCGCGGTGTAACCTGCGTTCCCGAGAAATAACTAGCCTATACGTTATTCTATCTACGTGCTAAGTCTCATTAAATTTTCAGAAAAATCCCTTAAAATAGGATGGGAGATTATGTGTTGTTTCATTACCTGCAACTTTAAATTGATGATTGGAATTTTTATTTTTGAAAGCACAAAAGTTTGTAGCCTCTGTTGGTTTCAAAAACCTTACCGGACAAATCGGCGAGCGCAGAAAGCTCACAATCGGGCAACATTTAGGTAACCACGCTTGGGGGCTCCCCCCAATGAGGTACGAACCTCAAGAAGGGGAGGATTGGAATAGTTTATAGTATGTTTTGTTTTTCTAGGTTATTCTGTGAGTACTCTCGGTGGTTGGATGAAGGTGAGAAAACTCGTGCAGCGCCGCATCACGCGGACATTGGCAGGTTCATACCAGAACACGTAAGACATTTTTTATTAACTGTACCCCGCGTTTCAGGGATGAAAAGCCGCATAGGCTCTTTACTCCGTGCTAGCTATTTGTGTACCAAATTTTATCACGATTGGATGTGCCGTTGAGGCGTCAAAAGATAAATAAACAAACTCACTATCGCATTTATATTATTAGATAAAGGTATTTCTCCTCAGGCCTTAGAAGCAGCTTGGAGGCATACTCTATCTCGTCTCCGGCCGCCGCCCTCCCCGGAACTGGACGACTTCCCCCTCCCCGCGGCCCGCACGCTGCCTGTGGAAGTACCACAACATACACCGTTCAATACCGCTGTCCAAACTATAATGAAGATTCGGGATCGGTCGGGAGTCAGGTACTCTTTCCAGTATTTTCTTTACGCTACTTTCCATCAGGTGGTTTTAAAAAATCCTTTCTCAGCGCAGCCTACGTCATAATAGCTTTATATGCTAGCTATTCCCCGCGGCTTCACTCGCGTTCCCGGGATAAGTAGCCTTACCTTCGGGGTAATGTAGCTTCCTATAAGTGAAAGATTTTCGAATCGGACCAGTAATTCCGGAGATTCCGCATTAAACAAACATACTCTCCAGCTTTATTATTAGTATAGATAGATAGATAACCAATCCTACGATGCAACCAGCCCTAAGTCTATCAGCTGTCAAGTCACAACGAAAAATGGAAACAAGAGGCTTGTCGGACAGTGTGGATTCTTCTTCAGATCGTAAGGTTCAGGTATAATACCGTTTTAGCTGAGAATTTGTTGTGTCAGGTCACGAAGGACCATGATACAGTCTCCAGTGGACGACGTGGACTTCAAAGATTCGCGCACCCTGCTGACGCTCGTCGACAAACACTTGAAGGACATCGAGAGACTTGCGCAGTAAGTTTTAAATTGTGAGCTTGTTTCATAGGATTAAGTTAAAAAATGCCTTGCTGAGTTTCTTGGTGGTAAGTATATGATGTTTCGAAGTGCCTTATTAGGGCATAAACTGAATAAATGAGTTTGAAATTTTATCTGGTATAGGTCACGAATATTTTACTGTTTATCAAGTTAAGAGTTATATTAAACTTGCTGTTCTATATTGCTAGGTAAAAAAATAGTAGGCCAAGTCACTCTCCGGCCCATAAACCTTGAATAAGATTAGATGGAAGACAAATATTTAGTAACTAATTCCGCTGGATATATCTTTCTCTGTCAAGTCCAAAACAAGCCTTGAATAATTAATCTCTATGGATTTTTCTACCGTTTCTTATATGAATGAAGCAAAAAAAAATATCATGCATATTCCCCATTGCCGACTAGACTTTGTCACCGGAATATAGGACCTTCTTGCGCCATCTGTCGCCGCAGCTCTGTTTTCACCTTTTTTGAAGAACTTTTTTTATTGAATGTCATAGGGAATGGAATGCAGAAGTATATAGAGTATCAGCGTTGGACAATTCACTCTGGGACATGGTAGCGGCGCTGCGCGTGCGTCGCCCGGTGCCTGACGTCAAGAGGCAATGCCCTAATAAGTGCAAGTCTATCACCCTTCGAATACCGGTGGGTACATTGTCTGTTTACATTTTCGATAATACATGGCGTTATCAAGGCTTTTAGCTTTTGTGTGTATAACTAAAATAAAATAAAACTACTACTACTAGAAACTCTTTCGATTAAGACACCTTTTAATCGAAAAAAACTTTTTCAAAAACGATTCATCCACACACGACACACAGATACTACTACACTACAAACTTATAACACCCCTTTTTTTTGTCGGGTGTTAAAAAACACTAGATTTTGTCCCGGTTTTGTCCGCCTAGGGCCTATCTTTTCATTATGTAGCTATAAAGCTGTTTTTTTCCAGGCAGAAGAATGGTGCATATCAACGGGTGCCGAACGTGGTATTAGAGAAAACAGGTGATTTATAAGTGAATTGAGTTGTGACGTCGAATGCGAAGACTATCTTCGATTCTACAATCAATGCGTGAAGTCATACGGTGGTAATACTTTATGGCCAAGTTGAAAATCTATGGTCTCCTAAGCCTATCTATACCCTGAGTTCGGTCTTTGGGCTGTATATTTTTGACATTTCCACATATGTGTGTTAAAAGTAGTATGTAAAGAAAACACCTCTTTTAAACTAGAAGAAAAACTTTTTTTCAACGTTTAATCTCTAAAACGGTACGACATAAACTTGCTCCGAAATCTTGTATGTAGTATATGACTAATTTCACTTTGCAGAGGTTTTACGTACAAAGCAAAATGTAGCATACTTCATTTGATTTTGGTTTGTAAAATATTCATCGTGATGTGTTCAGGTTAAGTGCCCGCGCAGGCATACGTCGGTTGGCGCGAGCGCGGCCGCACGTCGCTCGCACCGCTACTGCTCTCTCCACTATCGCTAGGTAATTTATCTTTTGAAAACTTATTGCGCAGGGGAAACTTCATAGTATGTAGATTATACAGGATATTTTTGGTAGGGCATAGTAGGCCGAAAGGAATTAAGCATACCTTATACAGGTCATCCAAAAAAATATTGTAAAAATCTTAAAATTTTAAAAAATCAACACAAATATTTTCGTACTAAGTCCAAAAATATACCAATATAAACAAATGAATATTAGCTTAGCAATAAATATCCTGAGACATTCTTCACTCACGGTTGCCTAAATTAAAATACTTACGCCTATTACTCGAGTACTAAAATAGCTGCTAGGAAATCATAGCACGGTGGTGGGGTACTTTGTAGTATCCGCCTGGCTGGCTACCACCCTCATGTTGAAAATCTGCCGCGAAACACATGTATTCCGACAGCTGCACTTGAGAGCCAGTTCCCTTCTAGGCTCTGTGTGCTGCATAGGCTATACCCTCATTAATGTGGTTATTTCTTAGAAATTGATTTCCATGAATATGCAAAATTGTATTTTGCATTTTATTATTAATAAAAAAATGGACCCAAGAGTTTGTTTTGTATTGGTCAGACGCGTGAGGAACGTGGAAGGCGCACGTGGCGTGTTGGAGCGCGCGTGGCGCAGCGCCGCCGCGTGCGGGCCCTGCGCGCACGCGCACCATACTGTCGCTGCACTCGTCGCCGACCTGGCTGACGTAACTCTACTTCATTGTCAATACTTTACAACTAAAATAATTAAATCATACCAACAAACAACCTTTGTTGACTAAAGGAAAAGTTAAAAAAGTAACTGTAAAATCTAAATTCAAAACTATTTCGATCTTTGTGGTTTGAGAATACTCGCGATATAAATCAGTCTTGTAACTAAGAGTCAGGACATTTTATTTATTTCGGTTGTTTCGGAGAGTTACTCGAATTTGGTATATTTTCTGAAATATCTGTTAAATACTTCATACCTAAAATGAAAAAAAAAACCGTGATCCAATAAGGGTTCCATTCTTTTCTTTTGAATTTTGGAATACTAAAAAGTAGAATATCCGTCGTGCAGCGCTGGGTGTGCTCGGACGGGCGAGTATGCGCAGAGCTGCTGTCACGTTGGTGCGGGCGCGGTGTGAGTGGGGGGCCGCTGGGGGCGCTGGAGGCGGCGCTGTGTGGCGCGCTGGTGGCGCCGCGCCGGCTGCCCCCCGCGGAGTTGCCGCTCGTCTACTGCGCCCTCCTCACCTTGCGGCTGCGGCTGCCCCCGCACTCGCTATTCAGCTATCTGTCTAGGGTGAGCTAACATCATCATATCAGCCGAAAGTCGTTTTCTGCTGGACAAAGGCCTCCCCCAAGGATCCCCACTATGGTCTTGCGCTACCCGCATCCAGCGGTTTCCCGCGACTCTCGCAAGATCCCGGTCCACCTTGTGGGGGGGCCTGCCCACACTGCAACTTCCAGAATACTACAAACACCTTGATACTATCCTGAAAACTACTGGGACTAAATTCCAAGAATTTGATTCGGTACGACAAAGTCATTTATCACCATCTGATAAAAGTTTACTGTATCATATTATATCCTTTTGGATCATACAAAATTAAATGTCAACCCAAATTACCAGCTTTACTACTTGTCACAGATATTTAATAGAGAAGTAAGTATGTTTAGGATAACCTCATAATTTCTGAGTAAATTTTGATCAGAGCCTACATTCTACCTCTACGCATATGACCTTACATAACCAGTCATCCAGTTATAGCTAATTTTAGATCCTCAAAATTCCCATAACAACTTTTACAGTTCGAAATGGGGCGCTACTCTCAAATGGCGTCGGCCCCCGACCGGCGCAATATGCTGGAGGCCCTCACGACCGCGGCCCAGCACTGGGGCCCGGCGCCGGAGCCCCAGCACCTGGCCCTCGTGGAGCTCGTAGGTGTACATACGCACGCGCTAGTGGAGGCGGGCGAGGTGTGCGCGCACGTGATGCGCAGTGCGCACGCGACCCGAGCGGGCGCGCTGCCGCCTGTCTACTGGGACCATGTAGTACGGGCTGTTGGGGATAGGGGAGGGGAGGTGCCTTTTGATCAGGTTATTTATTTTGTTTTATTCATTACTAGTTGTCCTCCGCGGTTTCACCCGCTTTCTCGGGATGTTTTTTTTTGTGAGAAACCCAAATTACTTTGCGGTGAAAGTCGCGTCAAAATCGGTTCTGCCGTTTCGGAGATTAGCCGGACCAAACAGTTTTTTTTCTATAAATTTAAATGATCTCTGGCGGAATTTTTGAGAGAATCTGGACTAATCAATTCAACCTTTTCGCAGCTGGGTAATCTACTCCGGGAAGTTGGCGCCATGTGGTGGGAAGTGCGCACAAGTATCAAGAACAGTAGTGTGAGCTACGTACCGTATAGCGGGGCTATAGCGCGGCTGCTCCATGCGCTTCTGCGGGCGTTTATGCGCACTGCACTTGCACTTAGCTACACGCCGGAAAGAGGTAACATTAATTATTTACTTTTGTTTAACACTAGCTGTTCCCCGCGGTTTTACTCGCTCTCCCAGGATTAAAAGTGGCCTATAACCTTCGGGGATAATGTAGCTTTCTATTAGTGAATGAATTTTTCAAATCGGACCAGTAACTTCGGGGGTGCCCTCAGGCGTTGTTACCTGAAAGTTGCCCGGTTGAGAGCAAGGAGTTGCTCCACGCTCGCCGATTTGTCCGGTAGGGTTGATGCAGCCAGCAGAGACTACAACTTTAGTCCTTTAAAAAAAATGAAAAACCATTGACAACCAGTTTTTTTCCTTGAAGTTAAACAGTATAGAAATTGCAACTCTATATCAAGAGACATAACTTGCCTAAAGCCTCAACAGCAATATTATATCGCAGTGGCGTGGTATGCCTACCACGCTCTCCAAGAGTCGTGGTCGCCGTGGATATCCCCCCACCACTCGCCACCACTCCTGCCCTCCACCACTGATGATGAAGTCTACACCACCATGCTGAGGAGTTTTGTGGACACCGTTCAACAAATTATAAGCGATTGTCCCGGTAAGTTGAATTTTATATAATAGAAAACGTGATAAATCGAAAGCCATATGGTTTATTAGACAATCTATATTAAGACTGCCCGACTAACCGAGCATTTTTATTAAACGTCTAAATGATAGTTTGCCATAGAGATTTGTATGAAATACAACATCAATTGAGCTATCTTAACTGGTATTTAAAAGTTATTCAAAGCATTAATAGTAGTTTATGATACTGTTGCATAATAGGGGTTATTAACTACGAGTGTGAGTTTAAGTACCGAGCCGTAGGTGAGGTTCTTAATAGTATCACACGAGTTTTTAATACCTAATTATGTGCAGTATCATACAGTACTTTATCTAAACTCATATAAATAATGTAATTTAAAAAAAAATTAATTTCTATCAACTTTGCAAAAAAAAAAAAAAAATTGTGACATTTTTGGTCAAAATGATATATGTAAGCAAAAACAATAAAATAAACAGACACAATAAACATATATCATACCTAATCAATTCGTGTTGCCAACTCCCAAAAATTCTTACCTCAAAATTTCAAGTCAACAAATTAGTCACATTGTCATCGTCAAATTGAATTGATACTGATTGATTATACTATTGATAGGTCCAAAGTGTACTTTAATAGAAAAAAAGTTATTTTATAGCATTATCTTGGAAACACAACTGTACTATAATGAATCATTATACACGGGTGTGCCTAAAGTGGGTCATTAAAGTACTGATTTTGATTTCATAATAAGAACATTACGATATGAGAGTAGATAAAAGTACATATCTGATGTTTTCGCGTGTTTTTAGATGTTTTACACAGTGATTAGTGATATAATTGATAATTTATTTTTCATACTGTCAAATACCCTATTATATACACAAGATCCTTAAATGCCGTCGGATGAAATAGGAAATCAAAGGTGAAACCGTGGAGTTAGTGGTAATCTAGTCCATAAAATGGCTGCCAAAAGCTTTCGCATTTCAACATCAAATTGTTTTGTTTCTAATAACATTCAATTTATAACCATAGGCACCGAAGTGTACCTCCTTCAGCAGATATTCGAGTGGACGGTACAAACGCACGCGAGCGCACAAAGTGCGGGCACGCAAGAGACGCACGTGCAAATGTCCGCACTACTCGCGGGCTTGGACAGGTTACCCTGGGCAACGCATCAGTGGTTCTATGGGAAAACACTTAATATTGCCTTACAGGTATGATGCTTTTAGGTGAAAACTGTTTTGAGTAATCGCAGGTAGCGCAAAAATATCCTAATATAAAAAAAATGATGAATATATTTTTTTAAATTAATGAAACGATTCTCTTTGTATTAAATCTCAGAATATACTATTTTAATATTTTCAAATTATATGAAAATTTAAAAAACTGTACCTGTCATTATATTCTCTAATTTACCATAATATATTTTTTGCAACAAACACTTTTTGCAGAGAAAATCTTAATCTAGAATCGTCATTATGTCGTAATGATTAGGTATGCTCAAGCACGGATAAGGAGATGACGTCATGGTGCTGCCGCGTGATCGGCGGCAGCGAGGCACACACACTAGCGCGTGATGACACCGACTCTCAAGAGCAGGTCGCGCCGAGACTCGCCGCACTCTTGTATCTCTTCACTGCACCAACTATGAACCATACTCAAGCCGTGAGTATAACTCCACCATGTTATTTTTAACCGACTTCAAAAAAAGAAGGAGGAGGTTAACAATCCATCGGATTCCTTTTTTTATGCATGAAGAACTTTCGCTGTTTTCAAAACTGTCAGATAAGAGTTCTTACGTATTTATTTTATGCGTTTGAATTCGGTTCTATTTTTTGTTGGAAGTTTTTTCTTACTTCCGACAAACGAGCATATGGCCCGCCTGATGGTAACCGGTTACCGCAGCCTGAGGATGTTAGCGACACTTAGGGCACAGACCATAGGTGCCGATTCTGTTGTTTACGAACGAAATAAATTTAATCTCACTATATCTCTTTCTAATAGTAAATATATGAAAGGGGTGCAAGATATTTTAGTCCTGTCAGTTTAGTCCGATCACATATTTCAACGTGAATTTAAGCGCGATCTTTATTGGTCACGACTATTTACCCGTACATTACGACGGCATGGATTAAACTGACGGCATTAAAAATGTTCTATCTTTTTTCATTAAGGTTAAAATGACTTGTCTAATTTTAGTTAAGTTCGTAAACAACAGAATCGGCACCATTATCTAATTCGCGCCTCGGGTGTAGGCAGTTGGAGGGCGTGTAAGGGTGGGCAGTTCACCTTTACGACTGACCCCACTACACCGGGTGCAAGTATATAAACCCAGTATACAGTATATATATTACATTATTATCCCGACGTGGTTGAAACCGCGGAAGGCGGCTAATAATTAATAAAAATAATATATCAAATATTATTAGAGCTGAAATTTATACAAATTAAACCACTTTAATTTTGGAACTTAACCTTTCCATTAAAGTCGTTATTTTATTTTGTACTTAGCTTTTAGAGGAAGCGACTCGATTGCCGTGGTGGCGCCTACCGGAGCTAGCGTTAGACGAAGCCATGGAGAGGTTCTTCGTTCAACATCACAATCCGGCAATACCCTATCACGAACTGCCGCAATTTCGGTAAAATATTACTATATTATTGACAAGTTTTTGTTATTATAATTACGTTTCCGTATGATCCTGTTATTTATTCATGTCCGAAACCTATTTTAAGTTTGTTGTGCGCGTAGAGTATTATTATTTAGTAACTGTGTGGTCATGCTGATCGATTTAGACCAACCGAAACATTTTTGTAACCAACAATTGGGAAAAAAATATAATTGTTTTCACGATCAAAATTTGTGAAAAAAAATGAAATTAGAAATAGAGTGTAAAGTCCGTTTCACAAAAGAAGTCTCATGGAATGAAATAACACAAAAATCTACTTTATTTCCTCAGAAATAGAGGTGGGATTATGGGACGAACTTTAAACGAAATGTCCTGTCTCTTACTAATCCGTTTAGTCGTCGGTGGCTTGGTGCGGGTGACGGTAGCCAGAGAGATATGAAACTGAACCATACGTGATTGCAATAACGTTCATCTGAATTTACATATACTGAATCATAGATGAAATAAATGAACTTTATTGCAAAGAAGTAAGGCTCTTTTTCATATCGTTCTGGCTTCTACTACTACTGGTACACAACGAAACCAACCACTACGTAAACTTTCAATTTTTATATGATTAATGACATAAACAAGTTTGCAGGGTAATCCTCCACGCAGCAGAGTTGATGGTCTCGTCGCATGGTGGGGGTGGGGCGGCGGCACTAGCACGTAGCGCGTCGCGAGTGAAGCGCGCGCGCGGCGTGTCGCAGTGCGTGCGCGCGCTCACTACGCACGCGCTCGCTACGCACCAAGCGCACGCTACGCAATACTTACTCAACACTATCACACTGCTAGGTATTATAACATATACTTACTTACTAATACCCAATCTAAATATATAAAAGGAAAGCGTCACTGACAGACTGATCAACGCACACCTCAAACCACTAGACGGATTGGGTTGAAATTTGGTATAACCAGTCTGGCGTCGCTGTCCGTATTTGGCCCAACAAGTTGTCATATGGCTTTTGTTTATAACAAGTAGTTTCCGTTACGCTTTTATTATTTTTAAATGTTATTTAAATTTCAACCTTGACAGGAAAATATAAGGATTATATTAATAACATTTTTAAAGTCTATAAGGACAAGATTCGCCTGCAAAAGAGTTGCTTTTCACGACTTTCCTAGATTTTCATTTTCATTTTATTTGACAGCCACGCCAGACTGGATAAAAGCTATTATGATGTAAGCATCTGCTTAGAAAGAATTTTTGCAATTTCAATCCCTAAGGGGGTAAAATAGGGGACCGCGGGGCGGAACGCTAGTTTTACTATAAAATAGCTGTCCCTAGCGGTTGATACAATTGATTTGCGTAGAACTCTAATTCTTTATCAAAATTAAAATTACCTTACCTCTAGTATAACACAAGCTATCTGCCAGTATAACACAAGCTATCTGCCAGTATAAGTCCCGTTAAAATTGGTCCAGCCCCTTCGAAGATAAAAACTAATACTGTATACTTGGATTAAATGTCTCGTCGGGAATCGAACTCGTTGATTGGGAAAAAACACAGCCTGTATTATCGATCCATCTCATAGTATCGCTTATAATGATCAATAGGGTAGTTGACAGTGTCAAAAATAAATTACCAAACACTAACCAATGCATAAAACATCTAAAAACACGTGGAAATATCAAATATGTTGTACATTTAATGCTTTTTATGATTTTTAATTACCAGTGGAACCACTAAGAGTAGATGATTTGATGCTGTGAAACTATGACGTCATAGTGTAATATTTCATACAAAATTCCTTATAAACTATCGTTTTGACATTTGTTAAAAAGTAGCTGATTTTTTGTGTCAGTCAACTACCCTATTGTTATACGAGGAAAGCTTAGTGATAAACTTAGTGACTGTAGCATTCTTTGTATTGCAGAAAGTTACTTGGATAGTTCAGGAGATGAAATAGAGGAGCTTCTCAGTCGAGCTGTCGTCATCATGTGTATGGAGCCCGCGGCCGCCGCAGCATTGCCTGTAAGTTCTTTATCCAGTCTGGCGTCGCTGTCCGTATTTGGCCCAACAATTTTGTTGGCATATGGCTTTTGTTTATAACAGTTACCGTTACGCTTTTATTATTTTTAAATGTTATTTAAATTTCAACCTTGACAGGAAAATATAAGAATTATAATAATAACGTTTTTAAAGTCAATAAAGAAAAGATTCGCCTGCAAAAGAGTTGCTTTTCACGACTTTCCTAGATTTTCATTTTTTTTATTTGTCAGCGCTGCCTGACTGGTTAAAAATGCCCTTAGATCCTGAAATAAAATGTCTTGCTGAGTTTCTCGCCACGAATTCTACGTATAGTGTGCGTCGTTGTCAGTAAACCCACAAAATTTCACATGCCTATACTCGCACTCAGACACGTAGTGACAGCTCTATTAGTACTCGAGTAATCGAATACATACTAAGGAAGTAATTTATTGATATATTTCCTTAAATTTGTATGGAAATATTTTAGTGATGTTTTCCTCACATTTTTTTTAGGGTTCCGTAAAACGGGACCGTATTACTAAGACTCCGCTGTCTCTGTCCGTCTGTCACCAGGCTGTATCTTATGAACCGTGATAGTTAGTTGACATTTTCACAGGTAATGTATTTCTGTTGCCGAAAAAACAGAATAAAATAAATATGGGGAGTCCCCTAAATAAATATAAAGTATACATACATCAATGCCCTTTTGGCCTCCTATACCATTTCAAAATCACCCGATATATATGATGTTTAACCAGGTGTGGATAAAATGGGTGCGTAGTACGTCCCCGCGTATGGTCCGAGCCTGTATATCTGCGGCTGGC
This sequence comes from Tethea ocularis, assembly GCA_963555595.1. Classification (NCBI taxonomy): domain Eukaryota; kingdom Metazoa; phylum Arthropoda; class Insecta; order Lepidoptera; family Drepanidae; genus Tethea; species Tethea ocularis. Next base: position 10,017,117 of record OY741969.1, on the reverse strand, counting down.
GTGCTCACCGCATTCGAATACTTCGCGGCGCTCGCCGACGAGGCTGCGCGGGCGCATCTCACTGCTAAGGGTAACTTTTATATTATTACCAGACTTTAAATGGTTAAAAACTCAAATCTTCTATTAATTAATTGTACAATTGAATTTCGGGGATTTCTTAAATTTTTGTTATAGTTTTTTTATAATAATAAATAAATAGTATGTTTCTGTCTGTGCAGTTGTACCACATTACTGTACTGTAACCTTATTAGGTATTCTACAAAAAATCCTTATTCCTACAAAAAGTTATATAATCACATTGGTGCCGATTCTGTTGTTTACGAACTAAATAAATTTAATCTCACTATATCTCTTTCTAATATTATATACCTATATAAGAAAGGGATGCAAGATATTTTAGTCCTGTTAGTTTAGTCCGATCACATATTTCAACGCGAATTTAAGCGCAATCTTTATTATTGGTCACGACTATATACTCGTACATTACGACTGCATGGACTAAACTGACAGGATTAAAAATATTCTCTTTTTTCAAAAAGGTTAACATGAAAGAGAGGTGACTTGTCTAATATTAGTTAAGTTCGTAAACAACAGAATCGGCACCAATATTGAAAATGTTGTTTTTAAATGACATATGAATCCATACAATAGGGATGATGAGTGGGTAAAAAATAATTAATTCTATTTAGTCCGTCAGTTAGGTTATCAAAAAATATTGGATACGTATTTTTTATTTTATCAAATCAATAAAAACTTACAAAAATAGGTCGCATCAAAGTTCAGGAGTGGGGGTTTGTGACGTCACTTCTCTGTAAAAAGTGTACTAAAACGTGACGTCACGTGATATTTATACGCACTGTATCTTCGTTATTTTTTGTTTACAGAACTAAAGAAAAAACATGTGTCCAATATTTTTTGGTAATCTAACTGACGGACTAATTTTTTGTTTACCCCTATTATAACCATTATTTATTATAATTGGTACAGAGAGCACTGGATGGGTAGAGGTAATAGCGCGGTGGGGCGAGTGTCCGTGGCGTGAGGCGCACGCGCTGTGCGCACGCACACGCCTGCACGCCGCGTACGCGCTCGCACGCACACATGCCCACGCGCACACGCACACACACCCGCACCCGCACCCGCACGCGTGCAGGCCCGCTCTCAAAACCATACTCACCTGTGATCATGACTTGTGAGTATATTGTTAAATCATTTTAATTTTTAATGAGTTTGGTACAATGGAGTGCCTCCTAAGCAAATAGTGATTTTGTGATAGCATATTGTCGAAACTTATATTACTCAAAAATCCTTTCATACCTTATGACAGCTGCCCTTGAGAGCCAGTTCCCTTCTAGGCTTTATGTGCTTACAACCATCGGCCACATCATCACTGACCACGGTGAAATTGTGGTCAAACGTAGCCTTATACATAGTAAAAAAAAGCTCTCAGATTAATGTTTGTTTCCAGTGTGGAGAATGATACAATAATCGCGCTATGGATATGCTTTGCGTGTCGCATAGCGCTTGAGTGCGGTACCTCAAGCGAGGACGTGGAGTGTAAGGACGCTGCGTGCAGCCTGCTGGCGCGGTGGGCAGACCAGCCCAGGAGGTCCTTGCTTAGAGTCGTCACGCTACACGCTGATACTGATAGACCTACTGCTCGGTGAGTCTACTTAGCCCATCCACTGCTCGGTGAGTCTACTTAGCCCACCTACTGCTCGCTGAGTCTACTTAGCCCACCTACTGCTCGCTGAGTCTACTTAGCCCACCTACTGCTCGCTGAGTCTACTTAGCCCACCTACTGCTCGCTGAGTCTACTTAGCCCACCTACTGCTCGCTGAGTCTACTTAGCCCACCTACTGCTCGCTGAGTCTACTTATCCCACCTACTGCTCGCTGAGTCTACTTAGCCCACCTACTGCTCGTAATATTTCACGGTACAACTTGAGGCGATGATATATACAAATGATGATTCTAAATGAAGGTTTTCTCTGAAGGCTTTATTGTTGCAAGAGAATTGTATTAAATATTTGTGAAACTAGAGAATATATGACGAAAAGTTTAGAAAAACTATTATTTATTATTATACAAGTGGTAATGTTATGAAGACTTAAATAAATAAAAACTAAACTAATCAAATAATAACTAAACTAAATAACAATATTTTCCAAAAATAACCTGCTTCAAAATTTTAAGTAATTATTAGTAGACGAAGAGTAGTAATTTTTTTAAAATTAAATACTATTTTTCTCTCATCTCGTTCATTCAAATAAATTGAAAATATTAACATACATTCTGACTCCACTGGATGATCTCCAAAGCATCATAAATTAACAGTTCTTCCTCACACAATTTTATCTTAATTTAAAAATTTGTCTATTGATGTTTGCAGCCACCGTCTCCTCTGCCGCTTCTCTCAGTGCGTTCTATCTCCATCCGAGAACGCGACGCGAGCGTATGAAGCCGCCTGCTCTACGGTATTCGGCTCCACCCCCGGTGACGTCATCACCTGGGCCCGATCACCACACCACAAGCGGCTCCCCAGGTTAGCCATAAGACTCTACCCTAATCACGAAGTGTACTTTAAAGATGAATTGGATTTGGCGCCCGATGACAGTTGAGAAATGAATATTGACTTTATTTGTACGAGAATTAAGAAATTTGTCGAAATTATATTGCGTATTTTTCTTAGAGGTTCGAAAATGTTTTGTCTGTGATGTGTAGGATAAATGATTTTAATGTAATCGTGGCGGTAGTTATTAAATATGTGTTGCGGCGATGTGTTTTAGCGGATAAAATCGTTTGATTCACAACTTACCACCTCATAGCTTTAAAGTAGTTGTGGGCAATGAGGAATAACAACAAAAAAATCTAATTAGTCCGTAAGTTAGATTATCAAAAAATATTGGATACGTATTTTTTATTTTGATCCGAAAACAAAAAATAACGAAGATTATATTAGAACGCACTGTGCGTTAAAATTTTCCGGTCTGCAAAAAGTGTACTAAAAAGTAGTTGTACGATGACGTCACAAGCCCCAATACTGCACTTTGATGGGACTTATCTTTGTAATTTATTATTGATTTGATAAAATAAAAAATACGTATCCAATATTTTTTGATAATCTAACTGACGTACTAAATAGATTTTTTTGTTGTTATTCCTCAGTTTATAACATACCTATATTTTGTTATGCATCTTTGCTCATCTTCAGTGTGTTTGTTAATAAAGACTGATTCTGACAGCTACTATACATATTTGACTAAGGTAGATGTTAAATAAGGTAAAAATATAAATTAACAAAATATTCTATCAAACATATCATTGAGATAAGTTGATAGTGCGTGTTCGCATTCTGCGGCATCGTCGTCGGGTCGAAACTGTTTTTTTTTCTCGTTTTAACAAACTGAGTTTAGACTATGTAGAGGCCTGTGTTTGACTATTTCGTAGTGGTCAGTGATCATGTGGCCGATGGTTGAAGCACACATACCTAGAAGGGATCCTATCTTTTCTCATTAACAATTCATAAATGACGCTGGAATTAATCGAATATTAATAAAAGACTGCTCGATATTATGACATTATATAAGTATATTTGTGTCTTTGAAATTATTCGATCGGGTTTAATTTGCAAATGATGAAAAATCTCAATTAGATAATATATTCTGAACAATACATAGCACACACACACTCGTTCAGTATCGCCATCGAGCGTACGTATGTACTATTCGCAAATAGGTGTAATATTAATAGTGATGTGCCCGGTGCCGGTGTTCTGTTTACGTAAACAGGTAAGCATCATCGGTCATACATAACATAAAAAGCTTCCACGCGCGCACAGAACGTCGAAACTCTTAGGCTGAGATCTATAGAGAGTGCTTAGACTTTACTTAGGGTATAAACCGACGTAATAAAGTAAATATTTGTGTGCTTTAATTTGTAGCCTAGTTTTTGGTATGTCGTCGATAAGGTGTACTTAGGCTTTGCTCAGCACACACTCAGAGAGATTCGAAGATTGTATTTTAAATACCGACTTTGTACGGTAAAGTCTGAGCAAAGTCTAAGTACGCTCTATAGATCAGCCTGAGACTCGGCATTATACAATAGTATTTCTTGACAAAAAAATACCTATTTTAAAAAGTAGTGCAATCGATTCCACTATCGATTCTGAACAAACTAGTTTCAGGTTTTGATTTAATTCAATTACACGCTATATATATATATATGGAAGCTTGTATACTATTAGTTATTTCATATATCAATGCTTTATACTTATCGAATAGCCTTATGTATGTTAGTATTGTAGTTTGTATAAGTAGTCTTTATTTTTGTATGACAGTAGTGTATAGTCATTCATATAATGTATTATTTAAAATAATATGTATATAATCACGATAATAAAGCTTGTTTTATGATGACTGGAAAATGGTCAGTAATGGGCTAACCAATTAAGCAGCTTTTAAATTTAGAAATAAAAGATTATGGTGCTTATTCTGTTGTTACCAAAGTAAACTACCCACTATTTCTTATTCTAACAAACATAAGAAGGGGATATAAGTTTTCCTCAACCTCTCTTGATCAAAATTTGAGTTGATACCATGGTAAAAGTTTTTTAACATAAACTAACCTAAGTATCCACTAATTATAGTATTGTATTCAAATTATAGGTAGTAAATACTTTATAAGTTTATTCTATAGTTGATTTTTCTTTACTTATGAATATATACATAATCGCCAAAGATTTCTGTTTAGATCTATCGCGAGATATTTCATATTTTTACGATCTGTTTGGTTATATAATAATTCATGCTTATACATGGTGATAAAAATGTTTCGTTATAAAGTAACAAATTAGTTCCTCAACACATCCATGACGTCATTTTTAAAGAAATAAATGAATGTTAATCCAATCACTTGTAGTTTTTATTGAAGTAAGATATTTAATATACAAAAATAATGGGTTAAAAAAATAATCGATGGTCTCCTAAGACCATTTTCGCGTGGCTTGAACCCATAAGGTAGCCGGTTACTGACCCGTCTCAAATTTCCACCCTGTATATTTGGATTTTAATTTGCATGCTTAAATGTCAAAGGGAAAATATATATTATTAGGTAATATCATCATACAATCGACAATTGATTTACGAGATAAAGTTATCGTAAAGCAATAAAGTTTATTTTCCTTTGGCAATCTTGAACGTAAAAAAGTGAATAACCTATAGGACATAGATTAGGAGCACTGATTACCCAACCCACACAGCAACAACGCCTTAGCGTTACTTGAATATTTACTGAATAACATATCACTTATCTAATCTATACTAATATTATAAAGAGGAAAGATTTGATTGTTTGTTTGCATTGAATAGGCTCCGAAACTACTGAACCGATTTGAAAAATTCTTTCACTAATAGAAAACTACAATATCTCCGAAGGTTATAGGCTACTTTGTATCCCGGGAACGCGAGTGAAACCACGGGGTAGAGTTAGTATAATATAATCTACGAAAATAACTAGATTATCTACATAACGCATAATCTTGCAATATTTTGAATTGTTATATAAACATACGTAATCTTTACGAGGGAACTCTTATCACATAGATGACATAATCATATACCTAAAGTTAAAAACAATGAATAAATATCCTGGGACATTTTTCACACACGATTATCTGATCCTAAACTAAGTAGAGCTTGGTACTATGGGAACCAGATAACTGATATATATATCTAAATATATAAAAGGAAGAGGTGACTGACTGACTGATCTATGAACGCACAGCTCTAACTACTAGACGAATCGGGCTAAATCTGGCATAGAGGTAGCTATTATGCATCCGCTAAGAAAGGATTTTTGAAAATTCAACCCCGAAGGGGGGTAAAATAGGTGATCGCGGGCGAAACCTCGGGGTGGAAAGTACTACATATACTCGTCGCTGTCCGTATTTGGCCCAACAATTTTGTTGGCATATGGCTTTTGTTTATAACAAGTAGTTTCTGTTACGCCTTTATTATTTTTAAATGTTATTTAAATTTCAACCTTGACAGGAAAATATAATAATAACGTTTTTAAAGTCAATAAGGACAAGATTCGCCTGCAAAAGAGTTGCTTTTCACGACTTTCCTAGATTTTCATTTTATTTGACAGCGCCGGCAGACTGGTTAAAGATAATGCAAGAATCGAGAATGCAAAAGCGAGTCGCTAATGTGTTTTTTGTTTTGTATAAACAATTTTTGAGAAAGGTTAACTTGGAATACGGCTTCAGCTTCATGTATCCCTTGGAATACATTATAAATTTAAAATGTTTGAAAAAGATTATTTTATTTAACAAATAACATTGATGTGAATATTTCAAGTGTTTTATGATGCTTATGTGGCCAGGAATCCTCCGTCAATGGGCAGTTCGACTCCGCTGACCATACTGGATCTGTCACTCAGCAGGAATGCTATAACATCTACCACCTCCGAGACTTCACCAAACCTGAAAATAATTGATGTGTTATCAATTGTATTTTTTTTTATATTACGTCACACGTTAAGGGGGACGGATGGGGTCGACAAAGTTTGACATCACGTGATAAAGGAGGGGGGCGACGAGTGATAAGCTACGTGACGGATCTTTTTGTTTGTATTTAATTTAATAATTTCTAAACTTAGAATATGGGTCGTCACACGGGTCGTAAAAATGTGACCGTGTGAGAAAAATGTGTCTGTGTGAGTGATAAGGACAGAAGGCGGAATTCCATGAATCATGAAATTAATTAATGGATGGCCCCTAATAGGCTTTGTTTTTGTACATAATCCACTGGAATACTATGAGTAATAAATTATATGCTTCTTTTTTGGGCATGAAATGTGGTGTATGGTGAATTTCGCCAACCATTCTACCTTCCGATTCTAATCCGCTTCTGGTTATAGCCCCACATGAAGAAGACATATATTATTCCAGGTTATGATCTACCTACGCGCCCAAATTTATCGCGATTGATTATGCCGTTAAGGGGTCAAGAGGCAGCAATGAAAATAACATTCAAATGTATATATTAGGATTAGATTCGACTAACCTGTGCAGAGGTATCTTAGCCAACATGTCATTTGCCTTAGCGGGGTCCGACCAGCCGGCCCTGCCCATGTCAGTCATTATGACAGTGGGATTAACAGCATTAACTCTTATTCCATAAGACCCCAATTCCAATGCCATGACACGAGTGAGTCCATCCAGTGCTGATTTTGTTGCTCCGTAAATAGCGTGGTCTTTGAGAGCAGCCTGTCAAATATACAAAATTTTACATTATCCAATGATTTTATTTACAACCCTTATTAATTTGAATTATTAAAAAGAACTGTGTAATTGTACATATATTTTTTTATCATTATTATTAACTACTAGCTGTTCCCCGCGGCTTCACTCGCGTTTTCGGAATAAAAAGTAGCCTATAACCGTCGGGGATAGAGTCGTTTCCTATTAGTGAAAGAAATTTTCGAATCGGACAACTCCAGAGATTAGCGCGTTAAAAAAAACTTTTCAGCTTTATTATTAGTATAGATTGTTCGCTTATAATTCGAGTTACTATAGGTAATCCGTCAATGTATTTAGACGTTGTCACGGAATTTGAAATGACCGTAACATTTCTCTCCATACGATTTCGGCTCGCACTTGACCTGTTTCTAGAATATTTTATTTATTTATTTGTGTAACAAAATCCACAGCTCTTAGAAACTAACAAAATATTTTTCTTAGATTACTAGACTTATAGCCAATCACGGATCTATATTTTAATACTTAAACTAAGTTAGCAGTCACATAATTTCATTATTTTCGGGCGTAACTAAATCCAAAAAGTAAATAAAATAAACCTGTTAGGGGTTATGTGTGTGTGTCTGTGTGTGGATATCATTATCAATACCAATACCTTAGACGCTTGAGAAGAGATATTAACTATGACACCGGGAGTTTTATTTTCAATCATTTTCTTCGCAACTACTTGACTGACGTTGATCACAGCCTTTACATTAACAGCAAAAGTTCTGAAAAAGATTATCACACGGTCACAGATCAAGCTACACACTGCAGCACCTTATGCGGTTGTAATAGGCGCTATTTTGCAACAAAAATGTGTAGCTTGATCTGTGGCCGTGTGTACCTAATTTATCTATCAAATACATTGTTTCTTTTTAAATACAATCAAGTTATGCTTTCTATATATCATGTCTACTATCTTATCTTATATCTAAAAATCAATCATTCAACTATACTTAAACTCAGTTATTCAGTTTAGGCCCTGATAAGGATGGTCATAAACATCGTTTTTTTTTTAAATTACTAAAATTCAAATCGGCAAGCGCAAAGGGCTCTCAACCGGGCAATATTTAGGTAATCACGCCTAAACCCCAGGGCGTCACCGGGGAGGGGCTTAGTATGAGTTAAGACTAATTAGGGGTAGTCGGATTACTGGTGGCAGCTCGGGCCGCTTGAAATAAACATCGAATGTTACCATTAACTCTACCACCGCGGCACCGGTTCAGGATAGACTTAAGACTTAAAAGTTCATACTTGTCAAAGACGGCAGGTGTGCACTCTAAGAATGACTCGCCAAATGCGACAGCCGCATTGTTGACTAGCCCGTGGAAGTGTCCCAGAGACTCCACGACTTCTCGGGTCTTGTCCCAGTCGGCTACATCAACATCTGCTATCTCAATGGAAGGGTATTCGCTTTTTAAACTCTCCAAATGTTTCCGGGTTCGGGATAGGGCAACGACTGTCGCGCCGGCACGGCTCAGGGCAATAGCGGTAGCTCGACCAATTCCTGGGACAAAAAATAACAATGACCGACCGAACGAATCGGACCAGTAACTCCGGAGATTAGCGCGTTCAAGCAAACAAATAAACTCTTCAGTTTTATTATTAGTATAGATATATCAGAAATGATGAGATCCGCAGGCAAACCACCAGTGGGCGGGGCACATCGCTTGTGGAACCTACGGTCGTTGGGGCGGAAAGGTTATCAAGTGGCACCATGAACCGGAAGACGCAGCGTGAGCAGGCAGCGTGCCCTCGATGCCCCACAAGGTGGACCGACGATCGTGTGAGGGTCGCGGGTAGCGCAAGACCGGCCATCGTGGAGATCCTTGGGGATTCCTGATATGATGATGATATATTTATAATAGTCACTAACCTTGTCCTGCGCCGGTGACGAGGATCCTCTTACCCTTGAATGACATTTCCATTTTGCTTATGTTGTTGGAATCTAAACTCGTACTAAAATTATATAACTACGCAAAAACGTAGTAGGTACGTAGTCGGTAAATCTGTTGAAAAATAAAAAACAGAGTGTATAGTTGTGTAAAACAACAGTCCTTATATACTGTTTGATAGAGTTGTGATTAAAGTACAAAATATATATGTATACATGTACGCTCTGTACAAACTTATCTGCTTATATGTATAGATGACTTCAGCCGGTCGTGTAGCTACTCCGCAAGTCGTAAACCGTATATCTCCCACAGATAAAGATAACGATTCGTAAAATGTGCATGAAAGAAAACCAAGTACCTATTATTTCGCCCTTCGGTTTCACTCGTATGAAACATTATCTATTACCGCCGCATAATGTGGAAGTCGCAATCGTACTATTACTTGTCTTTACTTTTATACACAGCTTTTAGGGTGGGTTGCACCATCCAACCGTATCGTTAAATTGTCTGTCACAGCAACGGTTTTGCTAGCAAAAGACAGTTTTATGATTAGAGTGATTTAACGATAACGTTGGATGGTGCAACCCACCCTTAATTGCGTTTACGTATGAAACAAACTGTTGGCAACACATAAAATATTTAATTTGAGAATGACTTATTTTTCTATTCTTTTGTTTTTATTTTTTTCTGTCTTGAATGTGTATCAAAAATTATATATATTTTCATTACATACCTAATCGTATCTTTCCTTTATCTTGAATAAGTCAGCACCACATCGCCTATACAATAAAAATAGTCCACTTAAATCCATAAAGAAAGGCTTGTGTGCGACCCTATATACTGCGTACACAAACCACTTTATTACACCAATAGTGGTAAATTTTATATAATGTACTAGCTGTTCCCCGCAGTTTCACGTTCACGGGATAAAAAAGCCTATAACCTTCGGGGATAATGTAGCTTCCTATAAGTGAAAGAATTTTTCAAATCGAACCAGTAACTTCGGAGATTGGCGCGTTAAAACAAACAAACTCTTCAGCTTTATTATTAGTAGTTGAATAAATCAGTAGATACATGAGCTTGTTTAGTTAAAATATAATAAGGAAATATACAAAAAAAACACTATCATATCAGTGTTATGTAAACAAAAATAATTTAGTAGTAATTAGGTACCTAGTAGATAAGTTACTTATTACTTATTACAAACGCTTTTTAGGACTTTTTCAGGGGGGGGGGGGGAAGCTAATGCAACAGTACCTGACTATTCGTTGAAGATTACATAATCACAGCAAATTCAATTTCTTTGATAGTAAAATATAGATAACATAACATATTACTTATATATCTTCCAATCTATTGAATTGTTAATCATACGTAACCTCTTAAACACAACGCCCTCTTATCTATTATGACATAATCACATAGAGTGTGAACATAATAAAGAAATGTTACAGCTAGAAGACTGATCATTGCAAATCATATCATTATTTATGATAAAATACGTGCTGCGTTTAATTAAAGTACCGAACCTATTTTGATGAAATTTTGCGACTTCAACAAACACGAAACTTGGTAAATATTTCATAATTTTCCTGTCACCCAACTCAAGTGGACGTATTATTTGTTTCATTTTAATGAATTAAAAAAATAATATAAATAGAAAATAATGAATGCCATTCTAAAGCATTCTTTACACACGAATTCACGAACGAAACTAAGCAGAACATGTACTATAGAAACCAGATAACAGATATGTACTTACTTACTTACTGTACTTACTATACTTGTAGATTTTTTTTTTAAATATTGTAACGTTGCACTTTGCAAGTTATTTTATAAAGTACAATATAGTCACATAAGTAATATTTATAAAATATATTACGGCTAAACTAAAATAAATTACAATAAAATAACAATAAATCTAATAAAACAACTAAAACTATTAATCTAAAAAAAATAAAATAAAATATTACTACGGAATCTACAAGTACGTATTAAATGCTAATGGTTCTCGCGTCTAACGCGTGTGCGCTAGCTCAACCCTAATTAAAAACCGGTTACCGAGCGGCGAGCCGCTTCGTCCGGCGACGCGCTGTTCGATGAGTATCGGAATTCCTGCTGACATTGCATTTAAGAGCTACGGAGGTGAAGGCTGTGTAAATTGCTACAACCAAATATTAAATTAATATCATAATAATTTCTTGGAATCCCTCTAGGGTAAGTTCCCATGTATTATTATATGAAGTGCTTAATTGTAAGGTGTTTCTATCTATTTCTACAATAGCGTTGACTGCTTTCCTATTCTTTGGAACACTGCGACCTTACTATGACCTTACTACTGTGACCGTTGGACCCACGCAAATAGCTCGCAACAGCTGCTTAAGCTTCTATTTATCTGGCATTCCAGGATTCAAGAACAGATTTAAACATTTGAATTATATTACCTGCTCGGCGAATCGGAGCTAGATTGGAATTACATCCTGACCTGCTGTTGACTACACTTACTAACGAAGCGAGCAAGACAAGAAGCCTGGTGTCCTCAGTCATCCTACGCTATATTCAGGCCAGTGTTCCCATTCTAAAGCCATAATCTAGGCGAGAGGCGGCCACTAAAAATTCTAGGCAATAAATAATTATTTTTAAACTACTTGTTAAAGTTATTTATCGAACCCCTACCTGTTGGCTAACCCCCTAAGGGAGACGCTACAGTGGCGCCCGTAACGTGTGTTTTCTAGTGGCCTAATCACGTCTAGATTAGTATTTGAGGTCAGCAGCTAGCTACAGATCAACTATATATTGTGCTGTGAACGTGAAGGTGACATTGCAGAATAGCGAACTGGTACGTACCTACCTTATTATTTGTACTTAATCATTGCTTACTCTCACTACGCATTTTCACTACGTATGATTGTTAACTGTTACGTACATATTAGTATCTACCTACTAATTGTTTCAAATAGTTCAAGTTCAATTATTTTATCTGGTATTTTTATATTTTCTAAAAAGTATAAGAACCTGATGTAATTTCTAAAACTTATTGTTATACGTAACAGTTCGCATAGCTAAATCCATCCTTATTTCATATCTTTTCAGTTATTCATTTTTTATTTTATTTGTTTTTTTCTTTTGCTTTCATCATCACCTAATCGTAGTTAAGCTAGTTTTTCTCATTTTTGTAAAGAACACCATTTTTATCACTGATCATTCATTTTCATTATATTCATTCATTATTCTTCTGGATAAACATGGGAACTCATCCTATTAAATTCTTTTTGCTAAACAAAAATGAACTCACTTATGAGGTACTAATTAGAGGCGAAGAACCTGCATCAACCGTACTTGGACTTCGCAAACAAATAAATAAATTAACACCAATTATACCTACTTCTGATATCTGTGAGTCTGGTCTCGATTCTGATACTGATATTTCAGGCGTGGGCACTTCTTTAAACGAACTTACATCACGTGTAAAAACTTTGGAGGATAAGTACGACTCTAATCTTTTTGAACGCACTCGAGCTTTGTGTAACCATCTGTATCACCGACTAAAAAGAATTGATTGCACTGATTCTAAATATTCAGAAAGAGTTAAACCCTTGTCAAAAAATTTATCAATGCTAATTAATAAAATTAATGCTATTAATAAAGCTGCTAACCCTACTGCTAGCGGTGAGCTTGTTGCAGATGTTACTCAGACATCTTCATCACTTGATACCGTGCAAAACGTAACGTTGCATTGTGACCGCTCGCATATTAGTGAACTTCAAAAAATTAAATATAACGGTAAATCTTGTGTGCATGCTTTTGTACAGCGAGTGAATGAGTGTAGTACTGCGAGAAATATATCTTCTAGTAAGTTACTATCTTATGCTACGGAAATATTCACAGGCGATGCGTTACATTGGTTCCGTAGTGTTAAAAGTGCTGTTACTACTTGGGATGAGTTGATTGTTTTACTTATTGAAGATTTTAGCCACTTTGACTATGACTACCGTTTGTTAACTGAGATACGTAATAGAACGCAGGGTGATTCTGAAACTATAACTATATATTTTGCGAAAATGTCTGAATTATTTGCTAGATTAACGAAAGATATTTCGGAACAGGAAAAATTGGACATCTTAATGCACAATATTAGACCCTGTTATTCTAGTGTATTAGCTGCTAACCCCTCGTCTATCAATGATATAGAAAGTTTGAAAACGCTATGTAGAAACTTTGAAAAAATTCAATCTCTGACTTCTCAATTTAAAGAACCTCCTAGAGTTTCTACGGATACCTTAGCTCCTGACCTAGCGTTTTCAAAACTATCTGAACCTAGCACTAGCAGATCAAACACATATAATCAAAATAGATACACTCATTTTAATTCTAGATGTAACCGTGATTTCTATTACGGCAGATATAATCATAAAAATCACCAAACAAATAATTCTAATGTCGTTAATAAGTCTGGAAATAGTTCAGGTGTAGCTGCTATTGCTTCGTCTGGTTTTAATACTAAACAGGTTTACTGTCCACGCTGTCGTAACTCAGAACATTCTTTGCATCAATGTACAGCTGAAAGATTCCCCATTTGCTTTAAGTGTGGGACAAAGAACGTCAAATACCCTACGTGTCCTAAATGTCAATCTCAATCTAATCAAAAAAACTAGCTACTAAAGATTGCTGTAATGAAAACGCTATAAAAACAGAAAATAAAACTATAGATTCTACTAAAACTAACAACTTTGATGAAAAAGATTGGAACGACTGGCTTTCAACTATCAAAATATTCTTTTCTAGTTACTTCATTACAACAATCTTCGATAAAAAACCTATTAATGACGTACGTCCTTACGCGGCTATCCAAGTAGGGGATACAAAACTCTGCGGCTTACTTGACTCTGGTTCTACTGTAACTATTCTAGGTAATAATGCACATCTACATTTAATTTCATTAGGTCATGCATTATGTAATGATAATGATGTGAAATCCTTTACTGCTGCTGGTGGACAAAGTTTGATTTCTATTGGATACATTAATCTTCCAGTTACTTTTGAAGAACAATTCCATATTTTAAAAGCTTACATTATACCATCAGTAAAATCAAATTTAATTCTAGGCATTGATTTTTGGACTAAATTTAATCTTTTCCCTAAATTCTCAAATTCTATTTCACTTAACGATACCGCATGTTGTATTAACGAGGTTAGTACTAAAACTGATCCTTCAGGTATATTACAGTCCTATAATGAACTAACTGAGGTTCAGCGTGTAACAGCCGATAACATTATAGAACAGTTTAATAATATCTCGACTGAAAAACGTGGTTTAGGTAGAACTAATTTAGTGACGCATACTATTGATACTGGCGATTCCTTACCCATTAGGCAAAGATACTATCGAGTTTCTCCTGAAAAACAACGTATCCTATCTGATCAATTGGACGAAATGTTGCAGCTAGGCGTAGTGGAAGAATGTGAGAGTCCTTGGTCTTCACCTGTTCTATTAACACCCAAGAAGGATGGTAAACTAAGATTCTGCCTAGACAGTCGTAAACTGAATTCGGTTACGAAAAAAGACGCATATAAGCTACCTTATATATCAGAGATACTGGATAATCTTAAAAATGCAAAATACCTAAGTAGTGTAGATTTATCTAAGGCCTTCTGGCAAATACCTATTTCTGAAAACGACCGTAATAAAACTGCTTTCTATATTCCTCATCGTGGAACCTTTAGATTCGTTACTATGCCCTTTGGCTTAACGAATTCACCTGCTACCCAACAGAGACTTGTTGATACTCTTTTCTACGGTCCAGAATTTGAAAACTCGGTCTTTGTTTACATCGACGACATTGTAATCTGTAGCTCAAATTTCGAAAATCACATTTCTCTTCTTTTAAAAGTACTTAAAAAACTTATTATGGCCAATCTAACTATAAACTTTGAAAAATCCGTATTTTTTCGTACAGAACTCAAATATTTAGGCTATGTCGTTGATTGTAAAGGTCTTCGTGTTGATCCTAATAAAATTGATACTATTTTAAATTACCCTACCCCTACAAATAAAAAAGAGGTAAAAAGATTTCTAGGAATTGCTTCTTGGTACCGAAAATTTGTTCCAAAATTTAGCTGTGTTGCTGGACCCTTAAATAAGCTAACCTCTTCTAATAAAAAATTGAATCCTTTCCTTTGGTCTACAGAGGCTGAGGAATCCTTTACTAAACTCAAAGAACTTCTTGTCTCTGCTCCAATTCTTTCATGCCCTAACTTTGACCTACCGTTTGAAGTCCACACTGATGCTAGTGACTATGGTGTTGGAGGTTTACTAACTCAGACTATGGACGGAGTCGAGCATCCTATAGCCTACACTAGTAGAACTTTGACGGGCCCAGAGAGGAATTATAGCATCACTGAGAGAGAAGCTCTCGCCGTCTTAGTTGCTTTAGAACACTGGAGATGCTACCTAGATAATGGACAAAAGTTTACTGTCTATACAGACCATTCAGCACTCAAGTGGTTCCTTAATCTAAATAACCCTACTGGGCGGCTTGCTAGATGGGGTGTTCGTCTATCAGCATTTAATTTTGAAATTAAACACCGTCGTGGCGTTGATAATGTCATTCCCGATGCGTTATCTCGCGCTTGCCAAATTTCTACCATTGATAATAGTCCTAAAACTATATCTACTAATGATCAATGGTACCTAAATATATATAACGGTTCTCAAAGTTCACCTACCTCTTTTCCAAACTATTTAGTTAAAGATAATAAATTATTTCGCTTTATGCAAACCAAACACCCTCTAAATAAAGAGTTCGAGTGGAAAGAAGTCGTTCCTGCCGAGTATAGAACAAAAATTATTACTGAAAACCACTCTGAACCAACAGCTGGTCACTTTGGTATATTTAAAACATACAAGCGTATAAGTCTCAGATACTACTGGCCAGGATTGCATGCTGATGTAGTGGAAGCTGTGACGTCTTGCGATACCTGTATTGCACATAAGCATCAAAATCATGCAACTTTGGGTGAAATGGGTCGACCTAAACACTGCTCGAGACCTTTCCAAACTATTAGCGTAGATCTAGTAGGACCTCTACCGCCAACTAGGAAACTTAACTGCTACATCTTAGTCGTGACTTGTTGTTTTAGTAAGTACTGCTTACTATTTCCAATCAAGCGCGCGACTGCCGAAATTGTAACTAAGATCTTAGAAGAACATGTATTTCTAATACATGGCATTCCTTCTACTGTAATACTCGATAATGGTAAACAATTCGTAAGTGCTACGTTAAAACAAATGTTTGAGAAATATAAAGTACCTAAATTACACTTCACCCCTAAGTACTCGCCTCATGTTAACACAGTCGAACGCTACAATAAAACTATTATGACAGCTATCTCAACATTTATTACTAACGATCAACGTATTTGGGACCAACTTGTACCTAAAATTCAATTCGCTGTGAATAGTTCTGTAAACGAAGTAACTGGCTACACTCCTTCGTTTTTGGTATATGGGCGTGAACTAGTCACTTGTGGTTCACACTATATTGATACCGGAAACGACGAGGATATTATTTTCGAACCTAGAGATTCCTACGCTGAGAATATAGGTGTACTTTCTAGCATCTTTAACAAAGTACAATCATTGCTGCTACAAGCTCATAGTAGGAATTGTCAACATTATAATTTACGCAGAAGACCTGCTGAATTTAATATTGGTGACGTTGTTTGGAAAAGGACTTTTTATCAAAGTGATAAAGACAAGTATTTTAATAAGAAACTAGCACCAAAATTTATAAAATGTAAGATCATTGATAAAAAGTCCCCACTAGTTTATATATTAGCAGATATGTCTGGAAAACCATTAGGTTCCTGGCATATAAAAGATATAAAACTTATAAACTATAAAATCTAAAATAATTGTGC